>CM032229.1:81402500-82032500 GCA_019009955.1 Riptortus pedestris
GTTAAGAAAATTCTTGGTCTATGTGCTAGAGTGGTACTAGTAGAGATAAGAGAGGAGTTAGTCGGTGGTAGGGCTGGATTTAAATCGATGACAGGGCCTCCTCTGTACCCGGCAGTGCCCCAGGCTACAGCCCTGTCTTACCTCTAGCTTCCGACTCTCTCGTCTTATTCTACAGTCTAGCATCTCTTATTAACATGTTTACTACGCTTACTGTCACTTCCTATAACGCTAAAGGCTCTTCCATCATTGTCTTCCCGTAATAAACATTTCCACCTTAAAACTAGCCGTTTCCATTAATTACTAAAGACATTCTAAAGGTCCATTACTTGCCAAAGGTAATTACAAAAAGTTCGTCACGCAGGGGCTGCGTAAACTAAGCAGATTTCCCACGTGAAGTTTTACAATAGAGAAATTTCACGAGAGCCGAACAGTTACGAAAACGGCCGAACTAGCTTTTGGCAGGAAACTCACTCTCGCTCGTTATCCGCCCACATTTAATAAGAATGCAAATATCTCGGTTAATATTTAAGATAGAGAATAAATGTATGTAATAATATTTTTAGTAAATTTAATTTGCAATAAGATTGATTTAATACTATATTTCGATCCGACGTATAGTAACGGAGATATTTCGAATTCTTGAAAATCCTTCTCTCCCACTGGTCCCATTCAGCCATTAACGAACTTGATCTGTCTTTATTCATAAAACGTTTAAATATTGAGTTTGGTAACGATCAAACAAAAATTGCGAACGCTAGAGCGTTAACAGATATAAATATATATATATATATATATATATATATATATATATATATATATATATATATATAATTTTGAACGGACCTCATTTTCATCATCTCCTGGGTAGAGTCGATGGACATTTGAAGAAATGTTTCGAAAATCGAGTCATGAGTACGACCTCAATAGCTGATTAATTAGAAACCTATGTTGAATGTACAAGAGACAGAATTTTGGCGCTTTCCCACGACACTGACAACAATGATTTCCCCTTGACGATGCCGAAAGGAGGGGTGTAGTAAAAAGAATCATAAATGACCTTATAATGGCTGAGTGGACTTATCGTCGTTGGAATGCTATAGAGCAAGCCAAGAAGTCTTTACAAATTGTTACTGCACGACTTCAGTTTATTGGGTCGTACCAGACGACTAGATAACAGTTTTTGATAGAGTATGGAGACTTGAAGGCATAACTTTAGAAATTTAAACAGAAACAATGTATTTCAACCACCTTTGAGGACAAAGAATAGGCCAAGAAGTGGACTGGCAAAGGAAAATATAAGAGTAGTGAATAAGTAAATAATCAAAATATGTAATTTTCAAGTATATTTTAAATTAATTCTGGAACTAGGGCTCGTTAGGATAGACTTTATGACGCTCGGCTCTGGTTGCTTTTGTATTTTGTATTGGTTGGCTTGTATTTTTTATCAGGCCATAATATTGATGATGGAAAGGGTTGAAATCAAATTTCCGAGGTGTGATGTACGCTCACTTATAGCTTATGATTAATCGAGACGTATTAATTTTATCCACTTCCCACGTCATAAAATAAAGTTCCATCATCCTGTGAATTTACAGAAAACTAAATTTCTTTATTTTCGTTGTAGACTTTCCTGCAATATCACTTAAATTAAGGAATATTCGTTTTGATTCCAGGTAACCCAATTTCCTGGTATCAAAACAAACTTTTTATGTACCTTTAAAATGCCTAAACTTAAATAAACCCATGAAAACATTTTTATATGATTAACCTACAATCTGGAAAATAAACAGGGTTACAGTTTTAAATCCATGAATTAAAATTGAAGAAAAAAAACGTGAATGTAATTTGATCTTTGTTTTAATTTAAATTTACCATGCAGTTATCTCCCACTATAATTCTGAGTTTAGCAGAAAGCAGGCAGCGCAACCAGGAAGTAAAGTGTTGTTATTTTATCTAAATCTTATGTTGTCCAGTTTGAGATTTACTACCTATAACATATGTCAAATCAGAGTCCTGAATTGTATGACCATTGTCTTCTTGGGAGGGAGGGGGTTTTCTCCAGAATACTGGTGAATGATATTCTCTTTATAAGCCATACATTTGTAAAGCGTAACTAACTCAAATCGACAAAAGGAAAGCATAAAAGTGTGCCAGGACTGGATGAACTAAGCAAATTTCTCACATGCTCCCCACCTGACACCATCTATTGTCCATTTTTCAAGTAATAAGATGCCTATGTAAACAGGACTTTATGTTTATGCTCAGTGATATATTCTGTTAGTGGAAATCCTATAAAGAGGAGTGATAGTTTAAAGGAGACTGAGAATTAAAACAAAAAAAAAGTGCAAATGTTTTGGTAAATGTTCGAATTAATGAAAAAAATGTATAATACAACAAATGCCATTAAATTTCAACAAGATTGGTTTCGTCAAAATGTTTCATCATAATAACAGAAATTTTTGTTTTTTCCCTCTGAGCCCCTTCCCAAGATCTTCAAAAGTTTCACCCTCGATTAATGATAAGTTTTAACCAATTCAAGGCTTTCTAAATAACTTAGTTTCCTACCTTTCATAGCCTCGTCCTGTATCCACACTTCATGGGCAGCTTCGCTATGACTTCCTGTTCTTGGTGGTAGAACAATTCCGAATCTGAGCTATACCTATGTTCTCTACGACGTGTGTTTATCTTTCGTCATGTTTGGCCGATGTAACACCCTTGGCATGCCTTTCATCATGTTTGGCCGATGTAACACTCTTGGCATGCACCACATTCAGACTAATATAATTTTGAACAGACCTTCTTTTCGCCATATTCTATGAAGAATCGTCATTTGAAGAAGTTTTTTTCGGAAATCGCTTCATAAGTACAATAAAAAACGTATTCGCCAGATGCATTTTCGTGTAGGCTTGGGAATGCTTTGTTAACTTCCAAGAGAGAGAGCATATCCATTTTACAGAAGTTGATATTGGTCTTTCTCTACCTGTTACTTATTACACATGAGTATGGGTATCGAAATAGTTAATAAAAAATATCACAAAAGGAATGCACAAGTGGGTGTAATTGGCATTAAATATTAGAGGGCTGAACCTTAATCTGCACCTTACATATGATAAGGGATTAAATGCTTAGAGAGCTGCTCTTTCATGGTGGGTGAGTTCTAAAAGGGTTGAGTGAGGGGTGGGGGTGAGGGTGGGTATAAATAAAACCCCTTTTACACTCCCGTTTAGACTATAAGTCCTGGATAGAGGACTAGATAAGGGGGTGGCTAGCTGAATGCCTGCCTCACCACTCGCACGCCTGCCCAATTACAGAAAGAGCCCCCATGTCATTGTTCCGATTGTCGGGAGGGCCAACAGCGAGTCTCTCGATGCACGTCTGTCACCCCCTCCAGCTGGTATCCTCCATTGTTGCGGTTGAAATGTTTCGATCGGTCCAACCTCTCTGTTTGCCTGACGTCGGATTCATTCTAATTTGGGTTTGGTAGAGTTGTCGAATCGTTTCACATGTAGTGGCGGGTGTGTGTGTACATTGGTAGAAAGGAGGGGCCAATCGCCCTCAATAAATTATAAGGAGGGGTGTGAGTATTATTTAACCAATGTGATGTACAAAAATTTAAAAGAAAACTCAATAACAAACAATCTATGAGCTATAAATTAAAAACAATTATAAAAATTGGGAAATTCAACTATATGGATTGGCTAAGCCCTAAAAGTAAGATTGAATTTGGTACTATATAAGTACTTAAATTTATGTTGTCGATTAACGACCTTCGTCCAATCTCCGTTAAATGGCGGGAGGCCAGTATATGAAATATCTATGAATATTTTCACTCTACACGCTTCACATCCTCATGACGCCCACGAACCACGAAGTAACATGACCACCAGGTCGTCATTGTGGAAAACAACATGAACGACACCGCTGGAGATATGCCACACCTAACAACTGAAAGATTTTTTTTTTATTATTATTATTATTACTGATTGGTCTTTGGTGCTTCTTATCTTTTGGCGATTTTTAATTTGTACTGGTTCAAGCAAGTGCTAAGAATACTCGATATTTCTTCGACGTGGCTATTATTTTTCGCCTCTGTGCTCCAATGACGTCAATAAGCATACAAACCAACGTGATGAATTTATAAATTGGGAAAAAATGAACGAAAGTTTTGATATTAAATATTATTGCTAATATATTGCCAATGGTTATTAAGTAATTCATTCCAATGTCATGTCTAAGTTTTATATTTGATGACTTTCAGTAAACAGAGGTCTATTTATTGCATTACCCATAAACTGTTTCCGTCATCAGGAACATATGTGTTATCTGGGTGACCAAGACGTTTATATTACGTTTACTGATAATATGAATTAAACTCACTTTTGTTTTCCTGATCCACAACTCACTCTCCCCCACAAAACTGAATATTCTCTGCCTCGTGTTATGCATTATAAGATTTTTCTTTGGGGATATCTCCCCAAGAGTTATTTAAAGACCCAGTTTTACCAACCTTTCGGACAATTTTTTTAATAAAATCCTGCAAAGAAAATATCTAATATAATAGGCTTACAGTTTAATTAAATAATTGGAATATAGGAGTCAATTAGGAAACAAATAAAACCTATGGTATATACTGAATCACAAATTGAACTGTCTAATGCAATTGACGCTCAAACGATGCATTTAATGAAATTCACACTAACGACGATAACTTATAAATACATATGAATCGGTTAAAGGCTCTTAAGAATTTTTTTTTTCTTTTGAGATTTAGTTTGGTATTCAGGGTAAATTGATACTAAATTAGGAACTATTTGATGAATGAATCACATTTTTACAATGAATGGCGGGTGCAGGTCTGCTCGCTATTGAAATAATGTGCGCAGAATAGCCATGTGGATAATTCCATAGAGACCAACGCCAGCAATTACACAAAATTGCAGAAATAGCTGTAGCAGCGTGTCGATGGTTGGAACAACCCCCTGCAATGTCTGCCCGTCTGCAGCCCCATCTGCCTCACTCCCTATTGTTGCCCTGGAAATGTTTCGATCGCTCTTCTCTGTTTGTTCTGTCCACCGATTGCCTCAAGTGTTTGAATTGCCTCTGCTCCACTCCATTTTTCCTCTGACCCTTGTAATTAAATCTCTGCACGAAATTGAATAGCATTGTTGGTTTGAGAGTGGTCACGCAGTTGTAAACCCGTTTTCAGTTTACGCCTTTTTCAAGTTTCTATACTCTATTTTCTCTATCTTTAATTAAAGTTTCTCTCTATTGAAACAACTTTTGCTTCCAGGAATTTGATATATATCGTTAAATATTTACTTTCATTAAAACCTCATTATTAAATAATCTTGACCGATATGCCTACAATAATACAGCATCTAGAAAATAGTTAACTCTAGGTAAATCTCATCTAAAGTGGTAGGCTCGATTCCCGTCCTGTAACATGAACAGTAAACGTGCAGTCGTTTACATGTTTCTCTCGAGATAAAACCCGTTGGCGAATTTATATTTAAAATTTCTGTTATCTGGCATAATAATGGTTTTCAAAGAAAATAATAATATTGGATAATCGGAAGCACTAAATAAGCCATTGATTGTCATTACATTAGTCATATTTATTATTTTTAGCATGAAACGTGGAGTCCCTAGTTCCCTGTCCATATAAAACTATTGTATTCTTTTCATCTGTTGAAAAATATGATTACAATTTCTCCAGGCATTCGGTTGTAATACCATAGAATAATGGATGAGGTGTACCCAGAAATAATTCGAAGCTTTGTTACTCGTGCTTGTCGGTATAAATTAAAATGTTTCAAATCGCTCATATTAACAACACTCATTTCCTGAATAAAAATATAAATAATATCCCAATTCTATTCAGGTATTTTCATAAATCACAAATAAAATGTCTTTGGCCCTCGAAAGGAGAAAGTCCAAATTTTAAAATTCATAAATTTAAATAACGAATTGTGACCAAAATCGCTATTCTACTCACAATCACCCTTTATATTTTTTTAGATAAGAACAATCAATACTAACTAGGAATTGTAAATTATTTTTTTGACGTTGAAGTAAACACCCCTCCTCTTTTAGTTGAATATTCGGATTTTCACATACCTTAGACTATGTTGTACCATATTATAATTTTCTCAAAAATATAAAAATCCTTTAAGATCTTTCAAGCAGTTTTTAAATGATTTAATAACAAACGGGTTGAAAGACAGAAAAACAGACAAGAATTTTGATACCATTGTTCTTAGGATGGTCTGAAACGTGAAAAAAATTGATTAAGGCGAAATTTAAATAGAATATCAGAGAAAACTTAGAGTTTTATTTATATAGATGAGAATTAAAATTATTTTATTTATCTATTTAATAATAATGCCATATGAATACCTATTATTTAAACCTAAAAAAAAAAAAACATGATTCCCTAATTTGTATGTGATATTAAAAAATCAAAAAAACTTTCTTTTTTTTTCAAACAATTACAAACAAGGATCAAATGCCCTTTGCCAAAATTTAAATGAAAGGGAAATCGCCATTGAGTTAGGCTTAAGGCTTATTAAATATGAGTAAATATACTTGTATCCAAGCTGCAAAGAAAGAAATAGCTGCATTGGCGTAGTTAGCTGTGGGGTTGTATTAATTTTAAGGGCATTTCATTATTTTTAACTCATAGATATAACAGCAAGTAATCTATTATTTTCTTACTAATAATAAATAAATAATAACTTTCCCATATGTCACCCCCCCATATATTTCTCATAGAACAATATAATATAGGAATAAGTTAAAATAATAATCGTGAGCGCATCAAGCGACTGTTACATTCTGCCTGGGCGCTACCGTGGTATGCTTGACATATTTCTTACGGTGTGATGATATTTCAAACAAACTATTTCTTTAATCAAGGGGAAACTTTTGCCTCACGAAACAGAGACACTTCGGAAGACTGAATAACCCCAAGTCCAAGCTGGAAGTCCACTCATAAATAAAATTTAGTTTTCAATCCTGGAGTCCAGCGGTCGTAAGAGCTATTCATCAGCAGGCCACCATAATAAATAAATCACTTAAAGAATAATAATCAAAAGCATATCAATTACATATAATACACTTTTCAGACTTCATATTCAGGCTTCGGTAATACAAATGGGGAAGGGCAGCTTGGGGCATACAGGAGTAGAGGCGGAAATGATGGGTTGGTTGGAGGATAAAAAGGGTTTTATTAGCACCCCCCCCCTGCAGTAAAGCAGTTCTACAACCCTTTTTAAACCCCCAACCCTTAACTAGCACCCATTTAAATCAACCCTATCCTCTATGCTCATCTTTGTTAAGTTAACCCCCCACGCTAAACCAGTATTGGTGATAAACAACCATGACTCACTGCCTACTCACGTTCAACTGATTTTGAAGCAATTCAATTGGAAAATAGGAATTCCGAAAGAGCTTCTTGAATTCATTCCTCAATTAAATCATAGAAAATTTGATTTTTTTTTTTCTATGTCAGCAACACAGTAATCAATTCTTTATAGAAAGGGCAAAAATGCTATACGAGTATGTTAGAAGCTGTTAAATGTACAATTATAACAGCTATAATGACAACTTTCCCAAATTTCCACCGATGCTTCGTAGATTATAGAAGTAGATGTTAGACACGACGTTTCATCAAAACTATGCGTATATATATATATATATATATATATATATATATATATATATATATATATATATGTGTGTGTGTGTGTGTGTGTGTGTGTGTGTGTAGCACAATTAACTTTGATCTACATGATTCTCATTGAACTCTATATATAATCGTCTCATAAAAAACAAAACAAAAAAACATGGGGGTTTAATGATTAAATCTACCATAATTGTACGAATAGGGGGGGGGGGGGAGTGTACAGTCATAAAATCAGGAATATTGGATGAACAGGGCTTGGCTTAAGATGAGGTTCCCTCTCGAAAGTATTCTGTTTCAGTGAAAGACTATTTCCGTCCATTAATGGGTCCCATATAATACCGTTATATAAAAATTATTAGAATTTCTGAAACAAATATTTTATCATAAATTGGTCCTATATAATAGTGTCATATTACAATTTGTCCAAGCAGTTTATTTTTATGAGTTTACTTTTCTATTCTAGTTCTCGCTCAAACAAATATTACAGGAGCGTTTTTTGCACATTTTTACATTTTAGCCATTAGTGAATTCCCTTCCTACTCATGAGAACAGTAATGCATAAAGTGAACATGATAAAGTTCCCATCTAGGGAGTTCGTAAAAGGGGTAAAATATAACGTATCAAACATGTACGTTGCCAAAAAATGTTAAATGACCAATCTTGATGATCGAGATACTTTCTGAAAACGTTTCCTGTACATTGTGCACTAGATTTTTAAGTTGCATGTTTTCGTATTCAGCCTTCAGTAAACTAGTCATTTCTACTTAGGTCATTTTCACATGAATCTATGGAGAGAGTGATACTACATATTGTACGACTATCTAACTAAAATTAAGAACATGTTTTTTTTTGTTTTTCTTATTTTTTTTTTTTTTTTTTATAAATTACAGAATATTGTTCTATACAGTTTGTTATAGAACAATATTCGAATATTGACCAAAAGATTTCACTCACCACTGTTCTTACGATATTCACAATAAGGAGATCTTAAATTTTTATTTATATGTAGGATATGGGGAGGTTATCTTGCATAAATCTTAGGAATATACTTTTACATTTTCCTTTGTGAAATAAATTATCAGTTTTTTTTCTGAAATCACACATTCAGTTACAGTTACATTAACTTTTTACCAACAGTTAGACAATAGGAAATGTTTCATCGTTAAGTTTGAAGTTGTTAAACATACAACTTATAATAATGCAACTTCTTTAGCCAAAGATAGAGTTACATAATTGCACCTCTTAAGCCTGATAGGATCTAGATACCGTGAATCGAGAGTATTTGTACTTGTAAAGCAGTGTTTCATTCTGTAAATACTCCCTCAAGACTGCAAGTGACTTCTACTTGTTTCCTGAGTACCTTCAATCAATTCAATTAGCATAGTTGATTATTCAAGATATCTTCAGGTACACAGACAAGACAGTGTAGATAAGATTGAACTCCCACAGAAGGTGGGCGGATTGGAGCAGTGTTGATTTTAGGAAAAGCTCTTGTCTTGGTGAACGGAACAAGAGATTCCTTTGAAAAGATTAACGCAAAGCTGAAGGGTGTTGAGTATCATGGACATCTTACCACAGCTGCCGATAATGAGCTTCAAATTTCCGCCACGGCCATTATCAAACAGATTATTGGACTGAAGCTCTTTTCTTAATGGTTTAGTAAAATTTATTGAAAAAAACTAATTCATTGAAGCATTGACTGTTTTATAAATATTTATTAGAACGTACGTAATCTATATATTAAAATTCTATTTCCAAAATAAATAGCCTTGCTAGATAACAGGTAAAATAAGACTCAAATAGTTTCATAAATGTTAAATGGAAAATGTTTAGTAAGTCTTCATTTTCTACGTTCCATATTATATATGATAAGCCAAAAATGTTTAAAGTGTTGTATATTGATCTTCAATCTTGACGCGACTATTTTACCTTATAAATTACCGTCACGGTTTCAGCACTAATATTTCCTAAGTCGTACCTCCAAAACGGTATGCGATATCTAGATGAGGCGAAAGACTCCAGGATACCACTAACAGAACTGCCACTTTAATTAAGACAATTTTACAATTGTTTATTCTTATAATCTTAAATTATTGTTTTTACAAAATAACTTCCATGTTTAAGGGGAATTATGAATACTATCTACTGCGAAAGAAGAAAATATCAACATTCTATTGGAATACCTTCTCTAATTTGTACTACATTGTGGTTATGATTCGATTTAGTAACAAATGAATAAGAAATTCACAATGTTGCGTTATAAATAGATTTTGGAAGATTTTACGATAATAGGAATGAGAAATGTAGTTGCTGTGAATAATATTTGCTTGCCCTAGTGAACATTAATTTATGTCTGTAGTAATGGCTGAACTAGTGGCCTAAATGTTTATTACTTCCTTTCATTGAGACATATTATAGAGCTGGAGCAAATCAAATGCCAGTTGCCAGGATAAGAGGGTAATGACAGAAAAAAAAGACTTTAATGGCGTTATTTATACACTAAATTGCTTCCGTTCCAAGAAACATTTGCACTTTGAATGTTTAAATTCATAGAATTAAAATAGTTCGTCGATTTAATTTTGGAATATTTTATTTTGATAAAAAAGCTTTAAGGATTGTTGAAAACTTATGTTGAAATATTCCATGTGGAAAAACGTTCATTTTAAGATCATGTCGTTTTTTTAAAAATTAAATGACAAGCATTGTCAAGGGATGTGTATGTCCTTCCATGCTGAAAAGAACTGTTTTTTTCCCCAATATTTCACGATATTTGTCTATTACTGAACTCTAAGAATCCTATAATTGACAGTTTAGCAAAATGTTGTGAACAGGAGTCATATTCCATTAAAAACACATCTTTCTCATTCTTGGGAGCAAAGAGGTTGTATCTGCAGATATATTTAATCTATTTTCACATTTTCTGCTTATTTATTTTTGTTATTATTAATATTAGCCTAAAAATATTTTAGGAGGGCGAAATTTGATATTAGATTCCGATCAATTATCGTCTGTTTCATATATTTAAACTTTCAATGACAACAAAAAAAAAACAACGCCAAAAGCAGTTTTGAAACATTCACATTAGACTGATAATATTCCATCAAAATAATAGCGACATGTCTATTGGCTGAATTAATTGTAATTGTGTTAAACTTTGTAAACAAGAGACGGATTCATACTCAAAATATTTTACAAAAGTTAATTAATGATTTCATCTGTTCTAAACAAATAAATGTCACCCGCTGGTACAGAAATAGTTTATGCGATTGGTGTGCCAAATGCCAAAATTTATACCTAGCATTTGTGATTTTGGACCCGATATAACAAAAAAATATAATTTCATCTATCTGCTGTAGCTATCCTATGAATTTAATCAATAAGTTTTAGAAACAGATAAAAAATACCTTAATAAATTCACTTTACAGTTTATATGGCGTAAATTCAAGATAAATGAAAATCCAAAAGATTTACTCAAAATTTTATTGTACAACTTAATTTTATTCTGAATTTTATTTGATATTATTCGTGAAAAGGATATTCAAGAAGCACAAAAATGAGGAAATCTGACGAACCTAAATATGCGTCTTTCATAAACTGCCCTTTGGTTTCGATATAATTTGTTTTACGCTTTTCTTTATTACAAAAGGAAATCTTTTTATTTCTGAATGAACAAAGTTTTGGAGGTCACCTATCACCCACATATTTCACCATAGCCCCATCTATATATTGCTTTCCAGCACTTTTTGAAAACCTCAATTCAACTATACTTTCTTGTATAGTAAAGCAGATATCTTAATAATGACAGCCTGTGTACAATTATAGAAAAAAAAAAAAAATTTTTTTTCAATCGCCGAGTGGTTTTCAAATTTTTTAGTTATTTTTAAATATTGTAATTAATTACTTACTGGCATAATGCATTTTAAAAAGAAGTCTAACAATAAGGAAAATATTTTTGAGATAAATAAAGTATAACGAATAATGGATACTAGTTTGGGTTATGTGCTCCCTAATGCAAGTACAGTTGCTGAAATGTTTGCGAATTTTATTTTATTCGCGTGCTGGGTTTTTGTCAATTTAATAATTAAATTATGGCTTGAACCGTATTTGTACCTTATTGTAGAGAGCACAATCCCACAATGAACAATCGAACAAAGTGCATTAGTGTGAATGCTCTGCATGGTTTTTAGGGGCAAAAAAGATTACAAATAAATTCAATTATTTCTGTCGTTCAGCAAAACGTACTATGTTTCTGGATCAATTATTGGTAGGATAACATTTCAGTTCAGGTTTAAAAATGTATGAGAATGTTGAATTTTACTTTGATTAACAATATGATTGATGAACGTTAATCGAATTACTGCATTCTGACATTCAGATTAAACGGCGTTTAAATGTTAGTCCTGTTGGTTTGGTGGATACAATGCAATAGACGTTTATCCAATGGCTCAGAAACATTCCAGACGAATACTCAAACAACAAAAAGCTCAATGATTGCTCCCTGCATTCCAATTTTATCAGCGTTCGATTGATTATTCATTTATGACTGAGCTCTGCTTCATTGATTGGCTACTATTTCAGGACGTTTGTTCAAATTGCTACCGTCGGCTAATGGACAATCAAATCGCCAAGTACCCGGGATTTTAGCAGATTTCCTTTTTAGAGAAAAACCTGTCGTGTTTGTACTCGAAATGCGTTTTTTTAAAACTTTCTTCTATGCCTATCAATCTCTCTCTCTCTCTCTCTCTCTCTCTCTCTCTCTCTCTCTCTCTCTCTCTCTCTCTCTGTATATATATATATATATATATATATATATATATACTGATGGACAAAATTAACGCACCACCTACATTTCTTCAAAGGTACCCACTATATTTTAATTTTAACACTAAAAAAGATTTATATAGATTTAATTAGTCATTTAGAAATAAAATTTTATTTTACATTCAGAAAATATGGTACACATTTTAAAAGAAAAAAAAGAAAGAAAAATATTCTTCCAAAAATGAAAATTAAAACTCACTTTTTCGTAAAGTCAATAACGGGTATTGCCACCCCTGGCACGAATAACATCCCTTAAACGCCTTTCCATTGATTTAAAAAGAGTCACTATCAAGTCCTGAGGTTGTCCCATTCTTCGAGAACAACTGTTTCCAGTTCCTCAAGGGTGCTAGGACTCGGATTCAGACTTCGTACCCGTTTCTTAAGGTGGTCCCAGACATGTTCGATCGGGTTTAAGTCAGGACTCCGCGGTGGCCACACCATGCGCTCAATCCCAACCTCTCTCAGGTAATCATCCACCATTTGTGATCTGTGTGGTCTGGCATTGTCGTCCATAAACAGGAATCCCTCTCCAATGTACGGTGCAAATGGCGCAACTTGCTCTTCAATTATGTCGTACAAGTACCTCTGTGACGTCAGTGACCTTCCTCGCACCACAACCAACTCTGTACGCGCATCGAACGAAATGCCTCCCCAGAACATATGTGAGCCACCACGAAATGCCACCTGGGGAGCCATGCAGCATGGGGCGTACCTTTCTCCTGGGCGTCTTCATGTGTATACACGACCATCTGAAGATTTGAGACCTACTCTCACTTCATCTGAGAAGAGAACTCTCTTCCAATCTTCCGAAGTCCAATTCACATGGTCTTGAGCGAAACGAAGTCTGGCCATTTTGTGAGCTGAGGTAAGCAGAGGGTCACGGGCAGGATGTCGAGCCCTCAGGTTACCTTCATTGAGCCTTCTCCTAATAGTCCTACTGGAGATCGTCAAATTTCGGGTTTGCCTAATGAGATTTCCAATTTCATTTCCAGTAATACTGCGGTTTCGCAGAGCCTGTAGCCTGATGTACCTATCGTCTATTGCTTCTGTGCACCTAGGCCGACCCTGGCCTTCTCTTCTAGCGTGTTGTCCAGTTTCTCTAAAACGCTTTAGAGCTCTTCCGATTGTTGTATGATGAACTCCCAGCCTTCTTGCAACTTCACGCTGGCTGTATCCTTCCTCTATCAATGTCACTGCCCTAACACAGTCACTTAAATGACTTACTCCGGCCATTAAGAGGGGAAAAGTGAGTAGCAACCTAGGTTGTTGAGAAAGAACTAACGAGAACAAGTTTATTATCAGTCTAAACCTACTGTCTGTAGAAATCAGGATTACAATAATCCTCAAGAGTAAACAAAGCATTATTTATGGTTCATATTCACTGTGTAATCCCCTATATACCAATAGATAAAGAACACAGAAGCTGGACACAACCAGTTTCATTATAACTTCGAATATTGTAGTGGTGCGTTAATTTTGTCCATCAGTGTATATATATACGTACGTGTGTGAGTCTGTATTTTCGGAATTCGATACGTAAATATTTCATGATTCACTAAAAAAAAATGTTAATCCAGGAAATCGAAAATTTAAAATCTTAATAACATCAAAATGCCCATTGTATTATGATTTTAAAAAACTAATCCCGAAATTCTCTCTCGTACCACTCTCATACATTAAAAAAGACTTACGTACCGACAAAATACATAAATGGGACCGAAAATGGACGACATGTAACAAATCTTACAGCTTACATCAATACATATCAAATATAACTCACAACAATTACAACACAATTAAGAGTCACCATCACACATGAACACAATTTCTAACTGAGCATAGACAGACAGGACATTATTTAACAAGATTGAAAATTCAAGACAATGACAAATGTACTTGCGACTCACTGACAACACAAACGTATTTACATATACTTTATGACTGTTCAAAATTTAATCAGAATAAATCAAATTTAATAAAGAATATAATTTTGAAAGGAGGTAATTGGTCTGAACCACCTCATATTATATTTAACAAATATAATAAAGAACGCATAAAGTTAATCAAAAGTATAGATATGGATGTTGCAAAAATACATTAGAATGTGAATTTGATTGTGAGGAATGAGAATTATAATTCAATATATTTACCTTACATAGACTTGCAAATTAAACATCGGTTGAGTTTAACTTCAATTGATTCCTGTTTGTTTTTCTTTTATTTATTTATTTTTTTCATTTCATTTATTATTTTTATTTGTAATTATCTTACTTATTTTAATATTTTATTTTATTATTTTTTTTTAATATTATATTTGATAAAATGGTTGATTAACTTATATATATATATATATATATATATATATATATATATATATATATATATATATATATATTGTAAAATAAAAATGTATTTAAACATAATCATACATGTGGCAATGGAACACATCTATTCAAATAAATAACTCCTCATTGGGTTATTTTAAGAAAGGGGGGGGGGATGTCCAGTGTATTTTCTTTTATTTGTGAAAAGTACTTTCGACCTAATCAAAATAGCATCTTCAATCCTACATCTACAGGCTGTAATACACATATTTAGAAATGCATAAATATATCCCTATCTGAAGATGGTAACAATAATTAATAACGAAATTAATATTACAGTGCTCTGGTGCACGTAGCCAACATCAGCACACACACTCAGAAATCATTAACAGTAAAAATAAAAATAAAAAAAATAAAAAGAAAAAACCAACTATTTCTTAATATGTGGAAGCATAATGGTGAATGTTTGTCATATTGTGTGTTTTTACCCTAGTGAACAGCTGTCATCGGTTTAAAATCACACTAGTACACTTGAGTGAAAATCTCCCTGCTGAAAATGTTTGGTAATTGATTTAGCCTATGCGGCTTTAACTGAAACCTATTAAGGTATTTATGAGGGAGATAATTACATCATTAATTATTAATGTAATTTTAGCGCATAATAATTCGATAAGGACAATGTAATTGCTTATTAAATAACAATGAAACGTATCGATCTTCCCTCGGAAGCTTTGTTCTTCATTAGAATGCTCAAATATTTTAATAGATCATCAATATTTGAATAGTCTGATGCAAATCGCTATTAAAGAACATGACCGGAATACTTATTTTAATCGAAACTTTTTTTTAATAACCAGTCATTCAGTGAGATCAATTTTAAAGAATATAATTTTCTGTACCATTATTAACTAGATGAATGACTTATTCTAAGTAAAAGAAGAATCCCGAATATGATAATAATAAATCTGAGACCCATTGAAATATATAAAATACTGCTACAGAGGGTGGTTTTCATGTTATTTACTATATATACGTAAAAATAACTTGTTTCATGAAGATTGGTAACATATCGCTTCAAACGCCATGATTATTTTTGATGGTTAGAGACTTCATCATTGCAGTTTGTCTGGACCACTATATGATATAATGATGTTCATATTTATAACTGTGTTGCCGCAACATTGGATTATGTAGTGATGAAGAGTTTTACTTTCGTGTCGATATACCGTACAACTCTCAGCAGTAGAATATCAGAATCAACTTCTTTATGCATAACAGAACCTTTAATGAAGGCAACCAATACTGCAGGATAATTATTGTAGTCTGAATAGTTTCTCCCGATATTGTAATATAATTTATGGCTTGATAGTCTTCTAAAAAATAGTTAGCTAGCTGTTCGTCCAGTGGGTTTCTTGATCTGGGACAAACTTAATATACGAAGACATAGTGAGACATATACGCCACCGAATCCTAAAAAAATGGCAATCAGAATTGATGGAAGTAAAGAACTTCCTCAACAGTATCAAAAGTACTATTAAGGAGTGGCCATCGAGCCATAGGAGTACGAGACGGGAGGAAGTTGTTCTTGCCAGACTCAGGATCGGTCGCAACATACCTGACACATAGACACTTAATGACATGGACTGATAACCCTATATGCAAATACTGCAACAAACACCTTACGATAAAACACATACTGACAGATTGCATCCAACGAAAAAACCTTCACATACCCTACGATATGACAGAACTATTAACTGACAGCAGCCAATATATTCCACAAATACTAACATATCTAAAACATATAAAAATTTACAAAAACATATAGTGCAAAATGGAATAGGTCTACAGCATACTTAAAAAGATTTAAAAGGGATAACTTTTATTCTATTCATTTAGACAAAGCACGGTTGAGAAACAATCAGATATTTAAGAAATATTTTCCATAATATAAAAATAGAGAACAACAAAGGTAAGTACGGAATAAATATATTATTCTAACTACCCCTTAACAATTAGAGATTTTGCCAATCACCATCGATGTGGGGCACAAACAAAATAAAAATAAAAAAAATAGACTTTAGAATTGACTTCGGCATTGTATAATAAGGTCTGGAGAAGGAACCGGTGCATTTTTGGATATGTTGCGATATTATTGGACTAGGAGTTCCTTCATGTTATTCACTTCTCCTTTGACATCTTATCCGGGATTAGTAAGCCTGACGCGAGTCTGAGCACGCTCCCATTTCCGGGGAAACTACAGTAGTTATTTGTAAAGTTGGAGTAGAGCCCATGTCCTGCCGACAAATACCCAAAGATTCCATGGGATGCCTGAGGGTACCCCGCCGCATCCGCACGTGGTATCCTCTCCATAACCATAATCATGGCTATGATTGCAGTGGTCAGCCTTAACCTCACACTTCCTCGCCCATTAGATACTGTTATACAGGCCCCCTAATCCACCATTTATCCCTGCCTACGAACCACCTCTTACTCCCATTTACACAAAAAGTTATTTTCTTTTTTTGTTGTATTCTTTCTTCTCTGCCCTTGAGAGAGTAATTGGGTCCGAAAATGTGTCATTATCTGGGGTTTCCCGCGTGTTTTTTTGCTGTGCCGCTCTAAAACTTAAAATCTTATTCGCAGAGCGTTTTGAAGCTCTAGTGGAATGAAGCATTGTTAAATAGAGTTATATAACTTGTAGAATTAAGAACAGTAGACGGTGGTGGTTTGTGCTTCGCGCACACGCAAAATGATATTGTGTGACCAAGTGGAATGAAACGAACCAGGGTAGAAACTAAGGGACTATAACGGTTTGCAAACTGCAATTTCCTTTCATAAATTCATTGTTATTGGGTACGATTTTGTGTGTATTAATTTTTCAAATTGAATATCACTCAATGTTGTAATAATTCTTCCAGCCCAACCAATTAATTCCACGAGCTTCTGCTTTCTAACCAATTAATCATAGTAGCATATAATAACACACGGTTATATATAACAACACTTAAGGGTTATAATAACAACGTCATGGGAATTTTTAGCGAATCCTAATGTTCTTGAATTATTCTTAATTCAAAATGCCTCATTAAACATCTTTCTCTTAGAAAGATTTAACTGATATTTTAAGAAGAGGAATAATTTGTGGTGAAAAGTGGGTGATTTGAATCTTGCTTGACCTAATGACTGACAGGTCTCGCACAGCTGTGTGGCCAGCTGTTCCTTCTTTAAAATGTCATTCATAAACGTTTTCGTATAAAACCGTTAAAAGCTCAATTACTAAATTTACTTAAATGTTACTCAGATTAACGTAATAATGTAAGTGATTTAAAAGGTGAAATTCTAGCCAGCCGTGCTGACTGCCGTTATGTTGATGATACAAGCCAATCACCTCAACAACTTTTCGGCTCATCAAAGGAATGACGCGAGTTAGGAATCACATTATTATCGCTCCTAACCTTTCATTATAGCTTGCTATGGCTTTTACCTCTTCAAAGGTTTCCTTCTTTTTATCCTTCCTCTCCCTCCACGATCATGATCATCTCCCGTCCCTCGAGAGATGGATCAGATTGGCTTAGAGATTTATACAATTCCATAAGCTACCTCTGCCACAAATTGATTCCTTTTATTGGTTGGGGGAATCGGAGAATTTAACTCAATAGGAATACTCAAAAGGGTAAGAGGATTTATTACTGTTTAAATCTGTATGATTGTAAGATATCGCTCTTGGACTATTTTTGGTTATTGATCATCGTTTGTTAAGGTTATTTTTATCCTTTTGAGTAGCAAAACGCCGAATTGCATTTTTCTGATTGTAAGCCTTTTATACATCACTATAATTATTATAAAATTAGTTTATACTCTTCAAATGTTTTGTACTTTAATATAAAATCAATGCATCATATTATTACTGATCTGCATGAACGTATATGCCTCATTTATTAACTTTCTCAGTACAGAATCTGCATTCCATGCACTATGAAAAATCCTTCACGAAGGTTCTGGATTATGCTTATTTCGTACGTATGTATATGATTTTAATTTAAACGATATTACTTCCTTTAAGATGCTTCCTTAAGGATATTTCTTCCTTCTTAGAGTACTTAATTCTCCGTAATAGAATGTTAACTTCAAATCAGTTACGTTAATTGAATTGTTTTATCTTTTTTTTTTGTTGCAGTGACTAACATGAGATCAAATTTATTATTATAATTTTCGCCTTTTTTGGTTTCAGGGTTTAGGAAAGTTAAAGACATAAGTGAGGAGTTTTCTGTCTACTGATTAGTTTTCTATTTATTTGAAAGTAGACCTGGGTAAGGAAATAGCACACGACTAAAAAACATTTAGGATGACTTTGTTGGATACGTTTTTATTCTATCTGGATGTGGGATTGCTAAAAATCAGAACAAATCAAGATGCTGTCATGTAATACATGATGTTTGACGACTTTCTGTTGATCACTCGCAGAAAAAGTAACGCTGTCTCAGCAGAATATGTGTTACTTAAAGCAATAATGGAAGAGATCAAATATAAGAAAACCTCTTGACGTCTCTGTTACTGGCAGGCCGAAAAATGACGCCTCGACAACTTATTTTCTATTCATTGCACCCGTACTTAAGACACTAGTCCCAAATTCTGGTAGGAACGGCATTTTGGTAAACCGGTAGTTGACGAAAAAAACAGTAAGTAGTAATTGGCAAACCTCTAATAGCAATATGTTTTAAAATAAAAATTAATTAACGCTGCTAATACCCCAAGCAAATAATTATTAAATAAACCTCCTTACACTTGCCACTGAGAAAATGGCTTAACATACGTGCATATTATTTCATATTTCACTCCTAACCAACACTAATATTTGGTATTTTTCTATTTATTTTGTTAGAACGTTCAGATAATAATCGAAAGGTGTTTAGTAATAAAATAACTCATTGTTTCCAATGATAAACGTGAAGGATGTAGCTTAGAATGTGGTTAGACACATTAAAGCCAATGTTGACAAGTAGTGAATTAGCAAGGCGTGCCTCTAATTCAAATCTCAGCAACCTTGTGATTTGCAAGATCTAATTGAGCTCCTCCTTGCCAATTCGGTTCCTGTCAACATCTGCTCTCATTTACCCAGCCTTAAGGTTTTCATTTCGTTGTCTATCTCCAACCAGCGGTTTAATAATAAATTTAGGGCATCGCAAATTATGGAATTGTGTATGCACTAGTTTTGTAAAATATAGATCACCCTTTAATTACAGGAGACGAATAATTAGAACTGATTCTTTTTTAAGAATCCAGGACTTGGATTAGCCATTAAGAAAACTTGGTAAGATGGAAAACTAGACTTTTTGGATAACTGAATAAAATGTGAAAATAAAGGATAACATCTACTCTGAAATCGTTTTCCAAGGTAGAACAGAAAGGACAGTTATGTTATGTAATAAATTATCGTATGGGAAGTTCTTCTGCCCTAGCCAGACTAAAATGCACGTCTCTTAACCACTTCATGACACTTCTACTCCTAACTTTTCAAACACATCCTTTATTAAAATGTTTTACTACATTATGCAATCAAATATTTTTCCATTAATTAATCACCCTTATGCGAATATGAAGTGAAAAAAAAATATATCGTCTCAGCCAGTCAAGTTTCTTTCATCGAATCTCTATTAAGTAGTTAAAGTGCATTTAGTGTAACTCCCGCAATTTGAACTGAAGTCTGTATATGTGGCCTAGTAACTCAGGCCAAGTCAAATACTGGACATCAGTAATAGTTCAGCTGTGGGCGGCTGAGAAAAACAATGGGAAATATTGCTTTAGGAGTCGGAATAAATGATTGAGTAGGATTTGGCGATATTTATTCTCCCCATTGGAAATTACACCCACGACCACTGAGCCAAACTATTTCTAAGACTATTCCCTCGAGGGCTTCTCGTTCAATAGGTGGAATAAGTGGATTCCCTGCCCCATTTCTTGATAGGTATGTAGTAACGCACCTTAATCTCTTCTTGTCCCGGGGGATATTGCTCCTGGAGGAGTTGATCATCAAAGCGGGAATTAGTGGGTGGAACGGGCTGGAGAAGAATTCACAATATAGGTCCTGGGAGTTCTAATTGGTGCCGATCGGGAGGCAATCCAGGCGGTCCTGGGATTCTTTGCATGGTGACAGAATTAAAAGGGGTCCAGGATGCTCTCTCAGGCTATACCAATGCTCTTTGTGGGTCCAGCCTAGGGCTATTGCTGCATTCCTCTTAGCCTTTCCACTATCTCTCTACTCTCTCTCTCTCTCTCTCCCTCTCTCTCTCTCTCTCTCTCTCTCTCTCACACACACACACACACACACACACTCTCACTCACTCACATACACATTCTCTCTTTCACTCTATCTCCCTCGCTCTCTCTTATTCTCTTTCGCATAAGTGCTCAGCCCTTCGATACGATTAAAAAACAAAAACACTTTTTATTCTTGCACTAACATTCTTCTATTGTTTTACGTACATAAAGGGAAATAGGCTGTATCTACTAGTATGTAAAGTTCTAAAATGTTTATAAAACATCTGGAATGTAGTGTCTTAGTAAACTAAGCAGAGCTTACTTTTGTACTTTAATTTATATTCGATTTTGCAACTGTACCCTAATATTCACGAATATTTAGGTCAGTTTAATGATATAGAAATCCATGTTGATGAAAATCCGGCAGTAGATACATTTTAAACATTGTGGATTATTATCTATGTAGATACATACATTTTAAAGGATTTTCACATTTTATAATATATTTTTTTCACTTCTATATATACGTTATTTTTACAGTTCATACTGATGACATAAGTATGACGCCTTTCTTCTCTTCTAAAAAGTTATTTAGACGAGAAGAAGCAGTTTTAACGAGGTTATGAATTGGCCATGCAAGACTGACTCACATTTACTTACTGGAGAAGATAAACCCTACTGCTAACACTGTAACTGTAGACTTACTATAAAACATATACTTAAAGACTGCTATCTAAGGACTCACAAAGACCTACAATACACATTGACTGAATTACTACACGATCGTAGCCAGTATATAGGCCGCGTATTACACTACTTGAAACTAGCAACATTTTCAAAAAAATATAATGTAGGACAATACTGAACATATTTGCTGAAATGTGCATACTTGCGTTACTGATGATAAACATTTAACTGATACGTCGCTCAATCGCCCCAGTCACGAAATACGGTTACTATAATAATAAGTGATGACATAAAAAATATTCCATTGGAAAAAGCTGGCACATTAATTGGTCAAGATATAATTCATGATCGACATGTAGGAAATTGTTCCGTTAGAGGAATGTTAAAAACCTGTAATATACAACATTTCTTTTATTACAAATTCGTTGAGACAGAGGTGGTACAATTAATTTTAATGGCTCGGGTTGAAATTCTCATTACTGCACAAAGGCGGGAGCAGCGTAAACTAAACAGATTTCTCATGTTTTAGACACATTGGTAACATCTCCCTATCTATTTTTCTCCTGTTGTTAAAAATTTTGGATCAGACTCATAATGACTGACTTTTGAATTTTATACAAAATGATTCATTAAGTACCTAACAGGACATCCTCAGTCGAAAGACAGTGCTCTACGGCTCAAATAGAAATAGGGGACGGATTTCTTTCCGAACCATTTTCTTCAATGGTCGAGCTCTTCTGAGTTTGATATGTGAAGCCCCTTTGGTATATTTATTGGACTAAATGAATGAAAGCTATTGACCGGTTTATTTAATGGTCTTTATTTTGAAGATTAATAAAGCCAGACCGACGATGTTTTCTGCCGAACTAGCCCCGTGACAAACATGTTGGAGACAAACAGAGCCTTCCCAACTTCCAGAGCAGAACTGGCAAACTTCTGATTCAACTTTTGTGGTCTTCTTTTGTGCCCCACCCCCCTCACAGCGGGGATCCTCCTGTCCTCGATTCGGGGCTACGGCTCGTCGAGTCGTTCAGGAAGGAAGCCCCACAACCCCTTTCTCTACCAAAAACAAAGTTCATTTTAGGTCACCAGGTCTTCACGGTTTATATAAATATTTCACTATTTTGTGTCAATGGGCGAATCTAGTTTATTGCTGTTTGGTATCCTGAGGAATGTGTATTTCCAAGTTTGCAGCTACATTTTACTATTTTATTTTATTATTTTTAAAATCATAACACGTAAATCCAACTCTTGAAATATGCCTTTATTTTTTGAATTTGTGTGTTGATAAGCAACATTTTACATTATTTATCTAATAGTATGACAGTCAGAATGGTATATAGTCAAATAATCATCCAAGATATTGTAGAACTAAAATAAAAATGGAGAAAAAATATTTAATTTCTAATAATGACTTCTCCATTAAATTTATAGCTTATTGATTAATCTATGGCGATCAGAATAAGACGGACAAATAGACAAATAACTGAAGTTATAAATAAGCTAGAAACATATTACATAAATACAAAAATATTATATTATAAAAGAAAGATTTATCAATACATTTAAAATCAGAAAATAAAGAAAGATTGGTTATAAAGAAAAATTAAAAACATTAAATTAGGTACTAAAACTGACAGTTTTTAAACAATTAAAATTAAAATTACTAATTATGTCAAATTAGTAATTGCAAATAAAAAAATTGAGAAACAATTTAGCATAGTTTTACAGGCATATTTCAGCAAAACAAAAACAAAATATGGTCATCAATTATATTTAAGTCAAATATCAATACATTTCAAAGTCCATAACTGTCAAAAGTATAGTGATGTTATTTTTCGTAACCTAAACTGGCATCATTGTCACTTTGAAAGATAATCTCAATACTGAGATATATTATAACATAACGACGTCTTAAAGTGTGAAATTGAATCATAATAATATTCCATATGATGTTTAAGATATATTTCATGTTAATAATGTCTTTTACCTTAGGTCGCTTTTGTATGAAATTATTTATTATGAATGTGTAACCGTGACTACTTTTTATGAACATTCATCCATTCACACAATTTTGATGTTTACCGACGTGGAAATAAATCTCCTGTTTTTAAATTGAGTGTGTTCACTGTTTCTTAACTTGTAATCAATTATTTATCTCAGGTAAGAAAAAACGCCTCGTTCCTTCACTATTCTTTATTCGTTGTGACAGAGCGCTTTCAGAGCATACGCTCCATCATCAGTGCCCTGCTGGCAAACAAATACCATAAAAACGTTGTACAATATGTCATTTAATTGAGAATTTTTTTTTATTTTCTAAATTTCTCAATTAAATGACATATTGTACAACGTTTTTATGGTATTTGTTTGCCAGCAGGGCACTGATGATGGAGCGTATGCTCTGAAAGCGCTCTGTCACAACGAATAAAGAATAGTGAAGGAACGAGGCGTTTTTTCTTACCTGAGATAATAATTCCTTCACCATCCAGCACCACAAAAATGGACAATTATTTATGTTTAGTGATTACAATGACACCTGAAAATGCTTATTTGATTTATAAGAGTCACTGTATAATGTTTTATATATTTCTTTTTTCACACTGATTATAAAAAAAAAAAAAAAATAGATTATCCTTTCATAAAGTTTTAAAATCGCTTTATACAAGTATTTAAGGTTCATTTCGTATTTCTCGTTCTGAAGTGTCACTCTCTCTGAATGTGCTAAACAACTGTTTAAGAAATCAGTTGTTTCCATTAAATCCAACTAAACAAACACTCACTCTCTTCTCTCTCATATATATATATATATATATATATATATATATATATATATATATATATATATATATATATATATATATATTCAAAAATTGATATCGTGCATTTCAAATACACAAACTGGTATTTAGACAGATTGAATTTATATTTGAAGGTCGAAAGCTTAATTAAATATTGATTTTCTAGCAACAAAAAATTATGAATGCTTATTTTTTGAAAAATAAAAAAAAAAGTACATTTAATTAAATACTGTTTTGATAGTTATTGAAAAATTGGTTTGAAATCTCGGTTCAGGCCATTGTATTAGATATATTATTGTTTCGTTTTGTTAACGTTTAATCAGGCTAGTTTATTAATTAAGTTTAGTTGATTATGTTTTCATTTTATATTTGGTTATTTTTAGTTATTTATTTTTTCGCTTTTTTTTTCTTAGGTGTCGCCAGGGAAGACATCGACGTCGAAGAATCGAGGATTACTGTGATACAACGTTTTTTTGACTGTAAACTTTTATTAAGAAGATTGACTTTTTCCTATTTGGGCTTTGTTATGTTGCATGTTCTAGTCAATTTTTGTAATATGCTATTTAATTTAATTTCTGTAAATAATATATTGTAAATATGTATTATAAGAGAATTTAAAATAAAAAAGTCTTAATTAATTTTATTTATTTATTTATCCTTTATAAATTCAGTACAGGTGGATAAAATTTAATAGTTAATTGAAGTAGGAAGTATTTAATAATTAAGAATATGATTAGCTTATTGAGACATAAATTAATAATAAAAACCATTCAATTTCAGTTGGTAATAAAATAACTCAATTTTCAATTAATGTTAAAATAATTCAATTTTTTGTTGAACGAAATTCACATTAAAAGTAAACCATTTACATTTTTTTTTCTCTTACCAAATCAAACTAATTTTCATTTAGTACATAATGTAAAGAAAATAGTTCAATAATTAACACGCATTTGAAATGTGGAAAAATATTCTTTCTCACCATGTCAAAGAATAATAAATATAAGCAAATAAAGGAAGGTGTAACAACAAATGATTCTACGAAATCTGCCATTTTTCATTACAAAGAGGTAAGCTCAAGTCAATTTAATTATCCTGGGCACGTATTTAAAATGCACATAAAAAAAAAAAAAAGAACACCATTTATTGTGGTTCGGATTCAATAACATGCACAAGCACACCATGTTAAGCAAGGTTTTATTTTTTTTTTTCAAATCCTTTTAGAAATACAATTCCATTTATTAGAGCCCTTTCCAATCCTTTTTAACGAGCATTGCTGTTCTATTGAAAACCTGGTGAATGGATGGAAAAAGTTCTACTCTTTTGTTTACTAAGAAATGGATGAATAGAAAGTCCCTTTTCAATTCTTTATTGGAAATTATGGTATATATTTTGTCTTGTTTCAAGATTACTTCACCAGAAATAAATATAAATAAAGTAAGCTCATAGAATATTAACAATTCTTTTGAGATTTTATAATTTATCACGCTAATGGTGATAATATTTAATATAATATAATAAAGAGTGGAGCAGAGGAAAAATACATAAATAGCGAAAAATATGCGTTTCCTCTCCTGCACCCTGTATAATATTTTTTAGTGACTTGAGAAAGAAAATAAAGTTATTTCCGAAACGTTGGTTAAACGGTCGTGTTGTTTTAAATTTATAAACTCCATTTCTTTCAACCAATTAACACACCCTACACATTAGAATTAATTGTTTGGGCCAATTACTGATACATGTATATATATATATATATATATATATATATATATATATATACACATCATGGTGGTCCAATACCATCAAAATTCAAATTTGAAATTGAAAACCTGATGGTGAATGGATGGAAAAAGTTCTCTCTTTTGTTTACTGATGAATAGAAAGTCCCTCTTAAATACTATATTGAAAATTATGATGTCGATTCTGTATTGTTTCAAAATCACCTCACCAAAATAAAAAATAAATAAAACAAATTTATAAAATATTAACAATTCTCTTGAGAATTAATAATTTACTTTGTTGATTGCTATTGGAATATTATTAAGGCTACATTTCTAAGGATGCTTGGTTAAAACATTTATAAATTTTATAATAATTTTTATAGGTTACAACATTTACATGTAAAACAAAGCATAGTTCAGTTGTCAAAGAGGGAGAAAACATTTTATTTAATACTATTTACATTTTACTTACATCCTTACTATTTGTGGACTGAATGGCCAGTGACATCTGGTTGTTGAAAATATTTCGGTGATAGTTAGTTGTCTATTTCTTCTGATCATTAGACAATCGTTCCGTGAAATTTTCACTAGTTGCTTGCAAAGAGGAGATACACTTCTAATTAAATGAAGTCTTCAAACCACATTGGATTTGCGTTTGAAAACTCCCTTAGGCTAACCGATGAAACATATGAGGAGGGGATTATTAAATCACCTCAATTATAATGTTTATTAATGCCTTTTTATGGTCTTAAATGGAAAAAATTTATATCAGGCAAATAATTCATAAAACTTTTTATGAGATTAAGAAATAAAATCATCCTATGTGGTTCCTTCTTACTTCTTATTGTAACGCACTTTACTGCTTAATCCCAATTTAAGTTAATATCAAGTCAATAAATTAGTTATATGCAATAGTACTGTTAATATTGTATATGGTAATCAGCATTTGAGGTCTTTAAAAATACTACTCAATACCTCACTAAATCTCCCAATGCAATCCTGAGGCCAGAAGTTATTAAAGGAACGTTTTTGATGGTATTGCTAATGATGATCATGCTTATGGTGATAATAATTAATATAATATAGTATAGGGTTGAGCACAGGAATAATGACATACATAGTGAAAAACATGCGTTTCCTCTGCTTCCCCGTATATAATATTATTAGTGACCAGAAAGGAAGTAAGATTATTTCCGAAACATTGGTTAAACGGTCGTTTTGTTTTAGATTTATAAACTCCATTTCTTTCCACCCATTATCACACCATATCCATCAGAAATAATTATTTGAGCCAATTACAGGCATACACAGACAAACATACACACACACACACACACACGCACACACACACACACACACACACACACAGACAGACAGACAGCATGGTGGTCAAATACCTTCGAAATAAAAATTTCAACAATTGGTTTTATAGATTTCTATTATTCGTAAATTAAAATTTGAACTTACAATTTATGACGATTAGGAATCAGCAGCGCCTGTAGGTGTCACTAATCTGGTATTTTTTTTTACTTTTGCACAAAACTTGATTCAGGCACTTGATATATTTACATGACTATAATGGCATTGGTTTAATAAAAATGAAAATAACTCTTTTCGTGCTCCAATATCAGTATTCTGAGAATTGGATCTTCGATTGGCGGTAATCGTTTTTTTTTTGTTTTGTTAAAAATGGCAAATCGCTACTGTTGAACAATCAGAACCAATTTATTCTCAAGTCACTATAAAAACAATAAAGCACTGACTTGGTGCATATTTTAATAATGCATGTGCAATGCATTCGTTACTAAGTTCATATATCGGTTGAGAGTTGCTCGACACGGAAAAGCCATTGCCGAAGCATGCATACAAAGCCACCTTATCCCAATGTTAACAGTAACACTTCGACTGGAATAGTTTGATCAATTACCTTAACAGAATAATAGGATGATCCGGTTGCTGGTGAATTGGGCTGAGTCCTCCAGCAACCCAGCAACAACCTAGTAAACGCATTACTCACAACCCAGTCACCCGTTAGCAACCCATTTCTTTTATAGCGGCAATCGACGTTGCCGTGTCATTTTCGTCTTTGACTTGGGAAGGTGTTTATATTTTTTTCAATGTCTATGTGTAATTATTTAATCTCATCATCCAATTATATGTATTTGTATTTAATATACTGTCGTATTTATTCATTGTATTAACATATTCTGTGTCTTCCATGATAGAAAGAAGAACATTTCTAAATCCTGGAATATTGGGAAAAAAATGTATTGCATGGTTTTCAATTCTGAAGTACTAATGACTAATGAAATTAAATTTCCTGACAAATTTACGTGCTACGTGACAGAGAAAATATTTTTTCGTATTTTTTTATTTTTACACGACAGCACAGTAAGTACGTTAAAAACGTCCGTCACGCAGGGACTGCGTAAACTAAACAGATTTCCCACGTGAAATTTTACAATAGAGAAATCTGCCCAAAAAAAAAAATGTAGTAGTAAGAAACCTCTAAACCTATTCACGAATAGTTAAGGAAACGGCCGCCAGAGCTCTCGGCGGAAACTCTGAACATAGCCGACTCCTGCCGACCACACGCAGAATACAAATGCAAATATCTCTGTTAATATTCAAGATACAGAATAAATGTACAAAACAACATTTATAGTAAATGTAATTTGCAATAAGATTCATCCTATACAATTTTTCGATCCGACGCATAATAACGGAGATATTTTGAATTTTCAACCCCCCCCCTCCCACTGGTCCAATTTCAGAAACGCTAGAGCGTTTACAGACAAATATATATATATATATATATATATAAAATTTTGAACGGGCCTCATTTTCGTCATCTCCTGGGTAGGATCGATGGACATTTGAAGAAATATTTCGAAACTCGCATCATGAGTACGACCTCAATAGCTGATTTCCCTTAAGGGAAATCTGCTAACACATGAATGGCAGGTAAGTCTGAGAAAGTTTTTAACAGTTATATCAAGTTATTACACGTGTTTGTCTTCAACCTTAACATAAAGTTTTTTATATCATAACTGTTATCTATAGTAGAGGAGATATAATTGAGCTATCTGGCTACGATATTTGTACATAGCCTATGTATTTGTCTATGAAGCAATACGTCACGGCTGTTTAATGCTGAACTATGAATCTAGTGCTCATGTGGAAAAAGGATACAAAGGACATTTGATCTAAACTTCTAGGCTGATTAAAGTTTATGTATAAAGCTGGTATGTACTGTATGGCATGCATAATTGTGCTGTAACTTGGCAAATTTAATAAATGGATACAACTGCATAGAATAGTAGACACCAATGCACCTATCTATGTGAACCTGTGTGTATATACATATAGTTTAATAGCTACTCAAATTATAGCCAAGTGATGAAACCCATACAGCATAGTTGAACAAAATCTCGGTTCTGAAATTAAAGTTTGACTATAAATTTGGTTTTCTTATTTTTAAAATACCCCGTGTACATTAAAATATTGAATTTAAACAGAATTCACACAGTAAAGTTCCTTATTTCAAAATCTTACGAGAAATTAATACATTATTTTAACACACATGCACAACTCAAAACTGTTTTTTAAAGCATTATTGGCTCCTTATATGATTAAAATACTGAACAAAATTTAGAAAATTCTATGGTGGCAAACAAAATTAATATTTAGTCCAAAAGATTAATTATTTTACCATTTTTTCCTCAAAGATACTGTCAAATTTATTGCCCTAGGTGTGTTCTATAAGGGCACATACAAATTTTCAACTAACATTACTTAATGAAATAATTATAACAAGTAGGTTATTGTCAATATTAACTCTTATACAGCTAAGACCTGTTTAACATTTAGAACTGATAAGTAACCTTTGTTTGGAATGTCAAAAGCACTCACTTCTACTAAATTTTAGATGATTGGATTGAAGGTTTTAGAAGTTATTGTTTGAAAAAGTGTTAATAGCTATAAAAAAGATAACGGATCCGAAATGTTTGAGGTTATATTTATTTGGTAACGGTCTGAATTTAATTTTATATTTATCTAATGATAAATAATCGTCATCGCTCACTAATATTGTTAATTCTCGGGAGGTTTATTAAAACATACAATAACTGAATGCAACGTAACGGCTAGCATAGTTTTTCCGCGTATAATGACTGAATAACTACAGATTGAGGCCAGTGCACTGCCCTCATAATTGATCTCATAAAAAAATAACAATTATGATATAACGCTGTGAACTTATTAAAAAAAAATAAGATGAAATTAGGATATTTATGTAATAAGTAAACAATTATTAAGAACAGGACTATACATTCATATTTATTACCTTATTATCTCTACAAGTACAGATACGTGTCAGTTGCGTTGCTCAATCGCATTTTTTGTGGCATGTGCAACAAATAGAATAAAATAAATGATTTGTTTTCCTTCACTCTTCCACTGTACTCTGGAAAATATTTTAATATCTTGAAAGTTTATATGCGTGTGTGGTGAGTCTATACACTCACACACACACACACACACACACACACACACTTACCGACGTACATAAATACATACATGAATACTTATATATGTGCATATTCTCGCTTTATCTATGTAGAAAATTTTAGTCTGAGACATAAAAAGAAAAATTACAGTTTTATAAACTTTGTTCTTACTTTCTTGAAAAGTTATATTTGAAAGGCAGGGTTTTCCTTAGGCTTGTGGAATTCAATTACTGCTTAATTTTGCTCGTTCCTTGCTTCGTCTTTTTCTTACTTTTTCACTCAACTATTTTAAATTAACGAACAAGCGGTGGCAAACATTCATTTTCAGACAAAATTAAAGTTTCCACTGTTCCGCCCCTTTAGATAAATTATGTTGAGGGTCGGTCCTTTAAGAATAAGTATTGTCTTTGTTGCACTAAAATTGCTCGGAATTTGGTAATTAACTTGAAAAGTGGCCAAAATAAAAGAAAAAATAGCCAAAGTAATGAATAACCTGGGACAATCAATAATTTTCTAAGCATATAAAATTCAATATTCACGGTATTGCTGTTTTAAAAGTGGCTAGTTAAAGTTTCTCAGTTATCACTTTGTATTTGAAGTGTGTTATAACAATGTTTACACTTTTCAATAACGTATTCTTTTCAAGACGGTCGTTGTTTTGTACAATTCATCATCATTCGTATAGGAAACAGTGATTGGGGCCGTTGACCTTTGGAAATACATTAAACAGTTTCTGAGTTGGTATTCTGGCAGGTGGAAGTGACTTCTAATGTAGGTAGGATGAAATAATTGGCTACGCTTCCACTGTAACCATTTATTAAAACGGCAGAGCGCTTTCGATGCAGTGCATTATCGTCAGTGCCAGAAGGTCTTGGATGTTGGCCGGGCGGCTCTTGGAGCTGGACTTAAATTAAAGAGTTTGTTCCATAAAACTGGCCAAATTGAAACATTGGGATGTTCAACCCCCCTCCCCACCTCCCCTACACACGGAAAATCACGGAGACACACACATACAAAATTGAATAAATGTTGTTTTTGTTGTGAGGAGTATGGTAATGCAAGAATCCTATCTCCCAGATCTAGATCTCATCATAGGTGAATATTCTACCTCCGAACGCCCGCCGCGCTCATCCTACCCACATTCTCGTGCTGTTCGACAATATACACCCTCGATTTACAAGGCAAGCCCATGTGCTATTAGGGCACTGCCTAGATACGCATATGTCATCTGATGATTGTCGCACTTATGTTAAATTCCTTGATTTTCGGCTCAAAATCAGTATATTATGTAGTATGTGCTACACAAGCTAGGCATAAGATATTTTATGATCTTTTAACTGATTTTTGAGAGTATGAGTGTATTTAATACGACGAAATTGAATACACAATTCTTATTACTATTTATTAACGTCCTTTTCCTGCTACCACGACTAATTGGGATAGGTTATCCCACAAGTTTTGTAACCTTTTTCTAGCCAGGACGGGACGAAGGTTTTTATTCAATGAGTTCCTCACCAAATAAATTCCTAGTCGTCTGATGGGAATCGAACTCGCTACTCAGAGTGAGAAGTATACCACTTGAAATTAAGTCCTACATTTTAACACTCATGGCTAACCCCGAGAATGTAGAAAAGAGGACTGTTAACATTTCCGGTACAAAATTATAAAAATAGTTCTTTGTATACGTGTGTGGGCATAAATGTATAGGACCCAATGTTTTAAAAATTATTGTTACTGATTTTATTTATCGTACAAGTTGTTTAATACCTTAACAATTAGTAATAATAACAAATACCTTAACAACAAGTAACAATAGCAAATGCCATAACAACAGGTAACAATATTGTTATGGTATGAAAAAAAAAAGACAAAACTTTTTTTTTCTTTTCTGATTTGATGCCCACGGTTATAGTAAGAAATCCTTAAATGAAGGCTGAAGGCCTTTTAGCTGTTAGGTAGAATCGCTATGAGAACAACCATAATGCCTGATTTTCCATTAGGTTAAATCACAGATATTATAAACGTAATCGCCCTCTCAGTCAGTGTAGTACATATCCCCGGCATCCTGAAGAACTCTCGTCTTTACAAAAAAATCAACACTGCTTCGAGGAATTCTTCTACATCTTTCATTTATTCAGGTTCATTTGTGTAACTATTCTATAAGACATGACTAAAGTAGGAGATTTATCTGATAGGTCAAAAAAATATAGGCAATTAAGAAAAATGAGTAATTATATTTTTTTAAGAACAGTTTTAGAAATAATTTTAAAAAGTTCCATAACATAAATATCAACAATGAAAATTCCAAAATACAGAAGTACAGAAAACCCAAGATGGCCGAGACATCTAATACAATGACTGATTACATGTTTCACCTTTTTTTATCAGCTTCTCTGGTGCACATGGTTTTCCCTAAGACATCCAGGTATTTTCTTCCTTCTGGTGCCAGTGGGTTTCGTTAACTGATGCGTGTACCGCAAAGTAGACAATTAGAATTGACCCCTATGTTGTATATGACATGTATGTTGACATGTCCCCGGAGACGAGTAAAGAAAAAGCTTATTTTCCTAACTTTTTTAAAGAAGTCATATATGGTCACAGAAGCTAAGACAATAATATTTCAACTATTTAGAGCAAGTAAAATTTCCCACTCAGGACGTGTGTCAACCGTGATCCCGTTAGCACACCCTTTACATGTCCCCTGGGACGTGTTAAATATATTCACAAAATAGATCGAGGATAGCACAGGGAATGAATATACTTTTCGTTTTTAGTTTGGATAGCAACTTTCGACTTTCCTAAAATCTGTCATCAGCTGTTCTGAGAGACGGAGAGCGGTGTAGGACTACTGAGCGAGATTATATAGATTATACTAGTGTGTTGGTACCACCGATATTGGTAGGGTTAGAAAGTGATTCTCGCCCACATCATAGCTATCATTATAGGGAGGAGGTTGTTGTAGACAAACGAGCTTATAACGAGGCTCATGCCCAAACCTGGAGGTGAGAAGGGGGCTGTTTTTTGTGGGCTCTATGTTTTCTAGACTGCTAGTAATAAGCTGGATTGAGCTAGCCTGCGGGGGTCCACACCCTGGCAACATGACTACCAGTCCCAGGGATACTATTTCCTTCACTTTGGGGTAGTTTCTCTCTTTCTTACCCCCTCACACTTGCTATCTCCACTTTGGGGTAGTTTCTATCTTTCTCACTCTCTCACACTCACTATATTCTCTTTCGTATTTCATTACTCCCAATCTACCCTAAACCTATCCTTAAATAACATACTATTGCTAGTTTTCTTTAATTACATAAAGAGATATTGTCCAGGAAGTTTGGAATGTTTATAATAAATTTAATAATTATTATAGTAATCGTGACTGGGGCGATTAAACAACTTATCAGATATTCTAATATTTATTTATTTTAAATCAGTTTGTCACATTTACGCAAGTACGCTCATTTATGCAAATATTTTCAGTATTGTCCTAAGTAATAATTTTTTGAAAATGTTGTTATTTTTCAAGTAGTGAAACACGTGGTCTATATACTTGCTACGGTCATGTAATTCAGATAAAGTCTATGGTATATCTATGTTAGTCCTTAGATAGCAGTCAGTTAGTATATGTTTTATAGTAAGTGTTGGCATTAGGGTTCGTCTTCTCCTGTATGTAAGTAAGAGTGAGTCAGTCTTGAAATGCCAATTCTTAACATCGTTAAAACTACCTCTTCTCGTCTAAGTAGCTATTTAGAAGAGAAGGAAGGCGTCATACTTACGTCATCAGTATGATCTGTAAAAATATTTTACTGGGGAAGGGTTATAATACATTTTGCTGCTGAACGGTCTGGACTTTTAATTTATTTTATTCTAATTCTCGTTCATTCATGAATTTGAGTTTAAGGGACGGATTATCCACCAGTTCCTCACTATTTTAAAACCAGAGTGTGGCTGTTGCATTCATTTAATGATTACGTTACTTAAGAATTCTAATTTAAATTCAGTTTCCCCAAGGGTTCGAACCCTTGGGTAAAGTATATGAGCACAGAACCTCAAATAATTTATCTTAAATGTATGGCCAGAGAGGGATGGCTATCTAGCAACTCTGGCATTGAATCGAATTTTTTCCACTCATGCCTTTACTGGTGTGAATGAAAATTTCTTCATAATGCCTTTATTGCTGGATGGTCTGATGCAGAAGGCAATGGGAATCAACTGAATGTCGTGGAGATCCCCTCGTTCTCTAGTTCAGTCCTGTGAGAATCAGATTTACCATTCACGAGATATATTACCAGGTGTAGCCTGTGAATACTGCATGACCAGAGGAAGAAACGATTCATTAAATTAATAATTTTATTATTTTGTGTTCATGATAGAAAAAAAGGTCCGTCACGCATGGACTGCGTATGCTAAGCAGATTTCCCATGTGCAGACGTGTCACACTACTGATCTTACATATATCATCTTTTTCCTACGAGTAGAAGTTGGCAGTCAATAAAATATTGATGACATCGTAACACTTGTTTGTATATATTTCATCTAGTAAAGACCTATTGAAAATTATATTGGGTATTAAAGCTGGGAATGAGATACTTTATGTTATATACTGTTAAAGTGCGATGACTAAAAGGGGGAGGGGTGTTACTGAAGGCCGAAAATTTTTAAAATGTAAAAATCTCGATTAATATTCAAGATAACGAAAAGTAATATAGGAAAACCATTTATAGAACATTAAAATTGTAGCCAGACTGGTTATATACAATTTTTCAATCCGACTAACAACAACGGTGATAATTTGAATTTTCAATTATCGCTCTCTCTAAACCTCCCCCATTCCCTAGTTCAACTTCAGCTGTTAGCAACATTGATCTTTAGTACCACAAGTTCTATATGTATAAAAATACATACAATTTTCACCAGACCTCATTTTCGTCATTTACTGGATTGTTGATTACCCTGGAGGGAAATCTGCTAAAGGTTTCCACACCTGCCGATGCACAACTACCGACCCGTACAAAACCAAGTTGCGGGTTGTTAGTTGCGCCTATATTACAGTTTGTAGAGCAGTAGTTACATATGCAAGGGTACTGATACTCCCTGGCCAGACCCCCTTCCCAATTAACAACAATCCCAATACCGAAAAGCACCCATAACAACGCCCTTTTCAAATAGTATTGCTGATACAGCACAAATGGCTTCTAGGATAAGCCTGGTGCTTGTGTATACAAACTAGCCTTTTGGTTTTTAGCCATTTTTCGGTTTTCTGAGTCTCCAAAAAAAGATCCCAGTTGGTGCAATTTTTCACTTAAATAAAATGAAACTGACGGTTTATTCCGTCCAAAAAACCCATAAAATACCAGACTCAACAAGGCCGTAGTTGACAATGTTCAAAATACAAATATCTTCACTACTAGTAATTTTAAACATTCGAGGGGCTCTAAATTTCTAAAACATAATTTTCGAATCTCTAATACTAACCCTTCTTAGTTATTAGAAGGCAATCTGGCAACAGTTGGAATCATTTTATTCCTCACAAACTAAAATCCTAATAATTCCAATAATGTTCAATTCAGCATAAAGTTTATTTTTACTAGCAATCAACCCGAATTCCCGGAGAGGGCTGACACATTGCCTACATGATTTCCAAATAATAAATAAAGAAGGGACTAGGTAATGAAGTTAAACCAATGTTTATAGCGGAAACCATCTTTATTTCAATCCGCCATTGATGAGTACTAGATTTGCCTAAAATACGTAATCAATATTGCTCCAACCATCATTTTATTTCACTCTCATTTAAAAATGAAGGCCTGTACATATTCTGAGCACGTTAAAGGAAATTTGTCTTATGTTCTGGTATAATTTAGGTGAAATGCAATATTAATATCTGAATTTGTATATAATATGTCTATTTCAACATAAAATAATATATAAGCTACCATTCGTTTATTGCTTTCAGCTAGTTTAAATACAACCAACGTCTTCATTAGTGAGTCAAATACAACTTTGAAGTAAGTTCGTAATGAACTGATGCATAAAAGCGCATTCCATTTGGCATATTCGCGATAGATAGGTCTCTGTTCCCGTTACTGGCTACATTTGTGGAATTCCAGATCCATTGAACTATTGTGTGATTGTGTGATTCCTAAATAGCTATCATATCACACAGGTAAACTCATGTCCTGAATTCTTTATCCTTTTTATTTCCAACTCCCTTCTTTCTAGGGTGAGTAGGAGTGTCTAAAGCACGTATAGTCTTATAAACTTTTCAAGAGGAGGTGGAATCTTTTCTTTTATTTGGAGTGTCAAGTTTGTTTTACTTAAAAGATATCACTAGTTGGAGGGAAGGAGAATATTTCTTCTATAAACAGAGATATTCCTCTCTGACATTTAACTTAATTCGTTATTTAATGCTCCCTATTAATGAACCACAGGGAATTTGCGTCAAACCCCTAGGTATATAGGTATTTGAGTCAATACCTATATACCTTCCAAGGCTAATAAATTACTTTCTCGAAAAGCATTACGTTCTCTTTCAGAATAGAAAAATACATTAAACTGGAATATGAACTTTGGGCATTTCTGAGGAGACCACAAAAAAATACGGACATCTGGACACGGACCTCTCTGGCGTAGGGTTGCTCCAGAGTTGTCTCTCTAGAATGCTCATAATTAGCATAAGACGACAACACCTGATAAAGCCATGCCTGTCAACTTTCATAAGGAAAAAAGGATATAGCGTGGCTGGTAGAAGTCTACAACAGTGATTATCAAGGTTAATCTGGATAAGCTGAAATCTTCACCATCAGAGATAAAACCAGATGTCGTAAGTCTTGAATCCAACGGACGGTTAGTTATGAAGCTAACAATTCACATTTAGTCAACTCCGTTCATAAAACGTACGTCACGCATGGGCTGCGTAAACTAAGCAGATTTTCACCTGCTGGTATAACAACTTATGATCTTATCTCACCTCGTACTATCTATTTATATGTAAGAAACCGACGAGTAGGAGGTGCGGGAGAGGGGTGGGATACTGAAGGGAAAATACTCGCTTAATACTTTAGTTACAAAATAATGCATTGAAAAACAATTGTAGAACATCAATAGTTTAACATGATTGGATCTACGACATTTTTCGATAAGGGAGACATATTAAATTTTCCAACCCCCCCCCCCACATCTATACCCCCACTATTCTAAGCCCGATTTCCTCAAATAACGGTTATGATCTACAGAGTCGAGTGAAACAATTCATATTGTTCATGTTCTAAGATCCGTTAAGGAAATCTGCTAAAAAGAAGAAGCTTACATAAGAGAGGTCATGAAATATTACCAAGAGATGTTTCAAGTGTGATTTGGAATAAGGAATTATTTTGGATCTAGATGAACTTTATTGAAAGAACCAAGTGATTTTCTGGGAGCTATGATTGTGCATTCTGAGCATCTCACTCCATCTCGAATCGATTTTAGTCAACACTAACCAGCTGCTAATCAACCCTTCAAAAACATTTTACTTTCATGTATGTGTACAACATTAGTACACACATCACCAAAATTTCGTTTTACTGTGCTATTAATATCTTTTTTAATTCCTCTTTGTATATATGTAAGGCAAACTATACGCCCATTTTTATTCTACTGAATTTACAAATTTAAATGAAGATTAATAAGGATAATTAGCATGCTAACTCATGATTTATAGACCTACTGCCAAATAAATGTGTCAAGGAGAAACAAGGAAACCCGAATGGTGAAGGAACATGAAAAATAAATAAGTTTAAAAAAATAATATTCTATCAACAACAATTACTAGATATAATTAAAAAGTAAAACATTACAACCAAGAGTTTCAAAACTGTTAGCTCCACTTTCATACTAAGAAATGGTTTGAAATACCATCGACTACAAAATGTTATTTCAATAGAGACATAAATAAAATTCCTGTCGGAAGGGTTAAAAACTAAAACCCAAGCCATAAAGCAAAAGTTCACATGTGCATGCGTACAAAATGACACCGATCTAATTTGAATCAATGCTATTCTAGTCTACTATGCCTAATGTTCATTTCATTGAAAACCCGTGGCAATTGTGAAATTTAGTTCAAGTAACCAAAACAGAGTTGTCAGAAATAACCTTTGAAGTTAAGGTTGAAATGTTTAAAAACTCTTTGGTGATATTGTTTATTATTATTAATTTACTCCCCTGCCCTTATCCTAAATAAAAATGACTAATAGGGCAACGTAAATTACTAATAAAGTAGCGTAAATTTGGAAGAGTGATGAAGAAGAAATCGTCGAAGAAGACAACCGGTAGTTTCATTTTATGCAAGATTGTTTTTAAGAGATTCAATCTTGCTTTTTGACAATGCATGACTAAAATCAACTACACATTCAATATCAACAAAGTTTTGAAGCTTCGTGAACGGTAATTGAGGGAACAAAAACAGATGTTGGTGTGAGCTATCTGATGCATTAATAACGATATCGAACCAAAGAGCTTTTCCTTGTTTCGATTGGATTTTAATTACTAGGCGTTAATAATTCATTTTCTTTGGGGACAAATCACAGTCAGCTGACTCGTTGCTATGTATGTCTTTTGAGAGGTTGTTCTGTGAACCTGTCAGTCAGGAAAAGAATAATATAATAGACATGTCTAATTTCACTGGTTCGAGGATGTCGAAATTTTCAGCTCATGAAGAAACTTACATAATAAATTAATCAATAAATCAACGTAGATTTGAATCACTAAAAATAAATTTAATAGAAGAAAAGGGTTTATTAACAATGAATGGCATGAATGGTGATGACATTTGTTCCTGATGGATTTTTTGTTGCGCCAGGCTGTAGATCTTAATAAAAATAGAAAATACAAAGTTGTGTACTAATCGTAAAATTGAGTGAAGCATTTTTAATTAAATAATTTCAATTATTCAACTTTTTCAACTAAATCGGTAAATAGAAATACGATGAATTCTTAAGAATGTTAAATTTACGGAAATGATACTGTGTTAAACGACGTATAAAAATAGCAAAATATTACAGGTTGTCAACTTATAAAGGAAGTTGTCCGAATTCGAAATTTCCAATATCTCTGTTCGTTTACAACAAAACGGAACGTTCAATAAGATCTAATTTGCTCTTTTTTCGTGTTTGACAATTAAGTTTGTTCAAAATATTTAAAACGCTAACAGGGAAGGAAAAATTGCCCATTTTGTACTTTAGCCTGAGTTCCCTCACTCACTAACCGATTTCACAGGTTAATAAGCTACAATTTTCCAACATTTATACATTATTAATGAGTTTTGAGGAAAATGGTCCAATAGTGTGGCTATACATATAAAATAATACTAATCATTTAGCACCCAGGCATGATGAGTTAATTATTAATTGTTACTGTTGCTATTAATATTACAAAACCATTGCTAATTATGGATCTATTTTTGGGATTATGACATTTTCTAGCATTCAAAAAGGTATTTAATATGGAGTAGAGTGAAAATTTTATTTTAGGAGCTTCACATCTTTAGGAAATCTACCACTGAGCTCTTAGTCATGACTCCATTTCCAAAAATTTGTTAATGTGTCCACATATCCTACCACTCTCTCTCTCTCTCTCTCTCACACACACACACACACACACACACACTCTGCCTTAAAATAAATTTTGAACATTTCGTAATATATAGCACAATTACTTATATATATATATATATATATATATATATATATATATATATATAAAAAAATAGTCGAAAAAGTTCTGCAGGCAAAGTGGGACTACAAATGGATAGCCACTGACAAATAGGGGCCATAAAAAGACTTTAGGGGTTTAGGAGAAGGGATTTTGAAAATTCAAAATTTCTCCGTTATTATTAATTGGATCGTAAAATGTTTTAAAGTTAAAATTAAAATAGTTTCAAACTATTGATGCTCTTTAATAGTTGTTCTATGCACTTTCTCTTAACTTCAGTATTAAGCGAGTGATTCGTACTTTCATGTGTTCTTCCTTCAGTTAACCCCCACTTTATTCATCGGTGGTGTGAGATCTCAAGTGTGGTATGCCAGCGCAAGGAAATCTACTTAGTTTACGCAGCTCCTTCTTAAGGAACGTTTTTTACTTATTGACTATTTTGTTTATTTATTAAAACATCAGGTATTACCTTAAGGCGGTACTTTGTGTCAATAAAAAGATCCTTTCCAGGGTTACTGGAAAAGGGGAAATCCACAATCTAGAGCTCTAGAACGGATAAATTTACGATATTTTTCTTTAAACTCCAAGAGCATTCTCGTGCTGTCATGAACTGATTATACTGCGATACTTCTTTGAATAGTTCATATACCGAGTTTAATTGACTTAAATTTGAAAGTGTAAATATCACATTGCTGACATTGAATTTCTATATAATAAGGAAACATTAAATTGGTTATTATTGTGATAGGTGTATTTATATTTTTCGCGATCCTCAGTCCCACCCTGGCTAGAAAAGGGTGGTAACCTGTAGATAACCCGTCCTAGTTAGCCTCAGTTGCATAAAGTGGACGTTAATAAATAATTTAATTTAATTTATTTATTGGTGTAACGTTATTATTGACTTTGTCATACGTTTTATTTGTTAAATGCATTTTTAGACATATTTTGTGTATACTTTCTTTACAGAAATCGTTCAAACATTCCCTAAAATAAGTAATATTCAATTCTGAGATGAAATCAAATATTTATAGTTGTCTTTTATAGAAATATTTCTGTTATTTATATCACAATTCCAATTGTTATCATGAATGAAAAATCAGAATATGAATTATTACAGCAACATCGGTTGTGCAGTTTAATGAACCATGAGCAAAAGTTCTGAAACTAGCTGTGAATGTTTTAGTGAACAAGAGCCCTGATTCGTGACGTGGATCTAGTTTATACTCCTACTGAACTATTCAACTGCAATACTAAAGCTGTGATTAACAGCTACCTAGTTCGCCCATTAAATCGTAACAGCTGATCATATTAGTAGGTAATATATGTCCCAGGCACAGGTGACGTCAATAACAAAATATCCAGTAGACGAGGTCATTCTTACTAGAGCGTATTCCAATTTTAGACTAGTCCTTTTGTATTTATTCCATGGAAGAACAATGCCTCTGACATTTACTGTTATAATCTGTCAATATGGAAAATGGCATCCCATTAAAAATAAACTATCTACTTTCCTAAGTCTGCCCCAAGAAAGGGATTACGACATGTAACAAATCTTGCAGCTTACATCAATACATACCAAATATAACTCACAACAACTACAACACAATTAAGAGTCACCATCACAAATGTACAAACATGGACAGAATGGACATTATTTCACAAGGTTTGAAATTCAAGACAATGACAAATGTACTTGTGACTCACAGACAACACATAACGTTTTTACATATACTTTATGACTGTTCAAAATTTAATCAAAATAGATCAAATTTAATAATGAATATAATATTCAAAGGAGGTAATTGGCCATAACCACCTCATTATATTTAACAAATATAATAAAGAACTTATAAACTTTATCAAGAGTATTGATATGGACGTAGCAAAAATACTTTAAAATGGAAAGTTGATTGTGAAGAATGGGAGTCATAATTCAATATATTTACTCGCAAATTAAACATCGGTTGAGTTTAACATTAATTCATATGTTTTTTGTTCTTATTTTATTTATTTGCTTTTTCATTTCATTTATTAATTTTATTTGTAATTATCTTACTTATTTTAATATTTTATATTATTATAATTTCTTTTATTTTATATTTGAGTAGATATTTGATTAACGTATATATATTGTAAAATAAAAAATTATTTAAACATAATCATACATGCAATATGTCATTTGAAAATGAAACATGTATTCAAATAAATAACTCCTCATAGGGTTACTATGAGGGGAAAAAAAGTAGAAATGGATTAAAAAATAAAATGATCTTAATAAAATTGCTGCTAACTATTGAAAATAATTTAATTTACTTCCATTTTTCTCTTAATATCTCTTGCTTGTCCTAGAGTCCTACCTTTGGTTCTCACCTGGGCAATATCAACTGAAGTAGGGACGAATTCATGAAATTAAACCCTTAGTTCCACCCTCGCTAGGAAAATTATCCTATAGATAACCTGCACAAATTAGTACAAAATGTGAGCTAATAATAAATGAAAAATAATTCATTTTTTTTTCTGTGATCATAATATTTAGCGTCTTGGAGAAAAAACTATTCTGACCAATTTTTCCTCATCCTGGTCAAATGTTTATACTACCGATCTTAAAACACGAAATACGAATGCTTTTTAAACATATTTTTAATTTTTCGGCTCCCAAAATAAGAAATAACGTAAAAAAACAAAACAATATTACTATAAAAAGAGTCGACTATCTCAAAAAAATGATTTTGAATTAAAAAAACGCCTAGTATATCAGTCGACTCTCGCTATCACGAAATTCCACGGGACTGCCATGTTTGTTCGTGTTATGTATAGTTCGTCTTAGGCATCGTTCGAGTTATAGAGGTGAACTAAATGAAAATTCGTGTTACAGAGGTAAAAAAAATTACTGTGATTTATTCCCTACATCTTCTACAAATTTACATAATCTTAATGTTTTACGAATATTTAAATGAATTAAAATAGGTGTATATACATAATTTAAAAAAATGGTAAAACACAGAAAACAGAAAATATAATATTAATTCAACTGATTAATAAGTCCTTAATCTTCCTTTGCATAAAACTGAAAAACATTATCAGTCATAATGTTGATTAAAATAAAAAAAACCTTTGCTGTATCCCTTACAGCTTCAAAATTAAACATTTAACTTGGTGCAGTATAATAAAAAATACCCGAGACGAGGCTCCAAACAGACTAAAGGCTCTTGTCCCCGGTTATGTCTCACCGACAGGTTGCAACCTGAACGCCAGAATTTCGTGTTAAACAAATCCATTCTGAGAACATCGTGATATAGAGGTAATGCGCTAATCAAATTCCTCTTATCTACTGAACTTCGAGTTACAGAGGTAATTTTTGTCACTCTTCGTGTTATAGAGGTAAAATAAAACCGGAAAATTATTTCGTGTTACGTATGGTAATTTCTTCGTGTTAGACAGGTTTTTCCAAGGGGATTACAAATAATTCGTGATATGGAGGATTTTGTGTGTATCGAGGTTCGTGTTAGCGAGAGTCGACTGTATAAGAAAGGTCCTAAGAAGAAGGGAAGTATGTTCTTCACAATTCTGTTTTCAAAAGGACCGCAGCATTTTATCGTATATTCCTAAAAACAAAAAAAAAAAAAAAATGCGTTCTCATTCGTTCAACCTTCCATCTCGATGGCAGCATTGATCATTCGGCCGGAAACAAAAAAAAACCAGGGGCACTCACTTTCTATAACATGACTAAAAGAGGGGTTGATGTTGTCGATGAAATGTGTGCAACTTATAATACTGCTCGAACTGAAAGAAGATAGCCGATGGTGATATTTTATAGCCTGGTGAATGTGGCGGGCATCAATGCATTCATCATTTATAAAAGTAATAAAAAGTACGACGATAAATTTGATAGGAGGGTGTTTTTGAAAGAGTTGGGAAAGCAGCTGTGTGAAGATTATCTTGGCCGACGGGCGCACAACACCCATGTGCCGCGCCAAATCCGAAGGGCTATCTGTAAAATACTGAACATCAGCACAACAACCAGAACAGCTGATTCACCGGCCCCAGGGAAAAGTGGAAGATGCAAGGATTGGACTGGAACTGATCGAAAATCCCGATACTACTGTCGCGTGTGTTCAGTTTTTGTGTGGTCTTGAACACTCAATTTTTGTATGCTCAGACTGCTTTCAAAATAATGAGTGACTTTTGCTATATTTTAGTTAATTTTTTTATAGCCAAAATGATTCATATTATGTTCCTATAATGCTTATTTACTTTGTTTTTCTTTTTAAATTTAATTGTATACGTATTAGTTGTAAATTAAATATTTTCTTCCAGATATTACGTTTATTACCTTTCAAAATCATGGTAGATTAACACTTATGCAGTGAAAATTTTTGTAAGAAAAATCTAGGCCCATTAATAAAAGTTTAGTGGTTCGGGTCTCACAGACCCGGTGCCACCCTAAGGACTGTTCTAGAGGGTGCCACCACTGCAGGGTTAAAAACACATTGTGCAGAAGAAGCTAAACAAATGCCTCTCTTATGGAGGTTTCTTCATTGCAGGATAAAAATGAATGAAGTTGCTGACAGACGACCTAAATATCACATGAATATAAGTGGGCAAATTATTTTGAAAAAAAAAAAAAAAAAACACTTTTCACCTAAATATATGAATTTAAAATTAATTTTGGAAACAGTTTGGAGTGGTTGGAGTGACCATACTTATACTGAATTCAAACCAGAATTACAATTTTTTGATAAGTTATAACCAATATTTAAATATGAGAAAAGTAACAAAAAAGAAGGTACTATTTTTAATGGACTCACACATTCTTAAAAATAAGTCTCACACTTGAAGGTTTTCAAAGAAACACTGAGGGAAGGTGATAATTATTTTTTTTTATTTTATTTTACGCTACTTTATGCTACTAGGCTAATCTGGACGGGTTATCTACAGGTTACCACCCTGTTCTAACCAGGGTGGGCCCAAGGAGTTTATTTAGATAATTATTTTTATTGGGAAGGGTTAAAGACGAAGTCATTTACAACCCGCCATGGTGCTCCCAACTTTAACTTTACTGTCTTATTGTGCAACATAAGCATTCTGTTTATAGAATTCATTCACGTTTCCATGAATAATCAAAATTACACAAATTCATCATCCCATCGTTAACTTCAACGAGTTTGCAGTTATGTATAAATTGAAGCTAACCCATAACTACTTCTGATACTTAATTTTAGACTGGATAATGTTTTTCACTAAAAACACTATAATGTGCATCTCCGGGAAACAAAAAACATTCATATTTTAAATTGATCGCCTGAAGAAAGATATGACCATGAAAGAATTATAGTAATAATTGAGGTACTATTAGCCAAAGAGGGAGAAATTGGCTTAAATAGAGAGGAGAAAATGAGATGAAAAGTAGAAGTCCATTACTTCCCCTGGCCCGTAAAAGCTGGATTACTATGCTGAGGATAGCCAAAGGAGTTAATTGTAATGTCATTTTTGCATAAAGATAATTACATTAATGGACCATGTTCATGGCCCTATTTATTATTTTCAAACAACTTGATTTGGTTTCCTAAACGGAGACCATAAAAAGTAGTCGATTTTTAATTAAGTCCAGCCACTAAAGATTATTTTAAATTATCTTGTTTTTGTACGCCAATCACTAACCTTACCAATGACTCGTCGTTCTCTCTCTCTCTCTCTCTCTCTCTCTCTCTCTCTCTCTCTCTCTCTCTCTCTCTCTCTCTCTCTCTCTCTCTCTCTCTCTCTCTCTCTCTCTCTCTCTCTCTCTCTCTCTCTCTCTCTCTTTTATTGTCTCTCTTCATATCACACTCGTTCATGCACAGCCATCATCATTAGCACATATGACTATTAACAATATCCCTTATTTCGATACCATTGCCAAGTAAATTGGAAGGTGTAAGCTAGTTGTGGGTGAGTTTTAACGAATTATCCTTTGGGGATACAACATGAAGGTCGTACATATGGCAAAATACCTCTAAAACGTCAGAAATCAAAGTACGCAACCCAAAACAAAAAAAAAAAACAATAATTAATCTGGCTTTGTCCAAGTGAGTAATGAAAGGTAAAAGTAAGTATTTTAATTCGTGTATCTGCAAGTAATAAATATTTGTGAAAATTATTCTTTTTTTTTATATTATTTACTCAAATGTTCTTTATTAAATTGTTAATTTAATACATTTAAAGTATTATTTTTTAAAATAACATTATACATATATCTTTGCCGTATTTCTATTTTGGTAAATTATTAATTACATTTGTGTTGTTGTAACAGGGTTTCAGTTCTGCTTATTATCTGAAATTGCGTTCTGTATTTAAATATACAGGAATTGAATTGAATGTTTTAACCGTATTATACGCCAAATTTAAAATAAATAAAATATCCGTTGTCATCACATTGTAGGGACTCAGAAAATTGTCAGTGTTGTTCCGGTTTACAAAGAATTCACCCCCCCCCACACACACGCGAAACCTAAAAATATCCATGTGCACAATGAACTATGGAAATTCTCTAATAATGCAGCTCATAGCGTCTGTTATTTAGAGCACCAATTTTTGACGATAAGTATTGATACCTTTTTGGATTGTTAGTAAAACGTATTCCATTTCCGAAAAGCAGAAAATCCTCTGTTTATTTTGTGAGTTATTCTCGCAAGAGTGTGATAAATCCTTAATTATTCTGTGAGTTGAATCATCTGAATCTCAACGCAGACTGAACAGCTCTCCGTTTATTTCCCTCTATTGATATCAATAGCAGGAGGGAATTGGAACGATAGGGCATCTATTGAACCACCCAGCTGAACTAGATCCAGGTGTTTTAGCTAAACACGCTCAGCAAAGAGCGAAGCAAATGTAACTGTCAGTCAAATGCAAGCAATTCAGCTCACACCTCATTGTTGGTAAGGCGACAAGCTGTCTGCCCGCCTCACTCTCAGCTCGTTGCTCAATTACACTCAATAGATCTTTATCAACATCAGCTGCCCAAGGTTCGCACGCGTTTTAAACCAGTTCTTCAGGCCTGCAAGCTATTTGATGCTCACATTTATTAATCGGACATCCCTCAATTTAAGTTGATAATGTACAAGCACTATCGCTTCTTGCGGTTGCACATTGTCAGTATCATGTCGAAGTGTTGATTATAACAACAAGTAGAGTTAAGAGTTTTCCTCACTTGACAAAAGATATGAACTTTTTCCCATAAACTTATTTATTTAAATAGATACCCTCCTCACTGCAGATACCACTTTTCATAGCACAATATTTATAAAAGAAACTTCCAATAGCATTGCAAAGTTTAATATTTCAATTTATAAAACTTTAAGGCGATATTTAAATTTTTTATTGGACAAAAAAAATACAGTTCGTATATTACGTAGCTGAGAGGGTTGTAAGCAAGTCTCCGTATCTATATGTGGGATAAAAATGATTAGGGGAAACTGACTTTGTAGATCTTTTTGGGTAGACAAAAAGACCCTCTGGACTTTTGTTATCTCTACAACGAGGTACTCTTGATTTGTGATCCCGTATTTTAGTACTAAGAAAAAAGGTCCACCACGCAGGGGCTGCGTAAACTAAGCAGATTTTCCACTTGCGTCCAGTATTTGCACTTATCTCATGACGTAAAAGTTCAATGAGAACAATATTTGTTATTTAGGCTTCAAATAAAGTGCTTCACAATATAACAGCTTATTGTTGAGTAGGAATGGGGGTTTACTGACGGCCAAACACTAAAAAACGCAAATATCTCGGTTAATATTAAAGATAATGAAAACATGCACATAACAATCATAATCATAAATCATAACTTCCATTAAGATTTGTACTATTCAAATTTTCGGTCCGACGTACAGTAACGGAGATATCTGGAATTTTCAAACCCCCCCCCCTCTAACCTCCTCCCTCCCATTGGTCCGATTTCAGCCGTTAACAAACTTGATCTTTATTTTTCCATAAAACGTTTAAATATGGAGTTTTTAACGATCAAGAAAAAATTGCGACCCCAAGAGCGTTAACAGACATTTTCGAAATTTTCGAAAATCGCGTCACGAGTACAATCTCAATAACTGATTTCCCTTAAGGGAAATCTGCTGAAATTAATAAAATATTTATTAAACATATGTAGATAACTTTGAGATTAATTGAAAATAAAGTTTCTATTAAAGCGTTAACCATTTAAAAAAGAAACTTGCAGTATTACTTTGAACATATGTGGATAACTTTGAGATTAATTGCAATAGAATTTCAAAATTATTCCTGTCCAAAATTACATATTGCATCGGTATGGCAGGACAGAGTATTATAAAGAATCACCAAATTAATTGGTATATTTGGGAACATAAATACCACGTCAAATGAAACAAGTTTATAACCTAGTTCTATATCAATATAGTTTTCGCATTTAAACATAAACTTAGTTTTAGCTTTGAGTATAATAATTTTAGACAATGAACATAATCAATGGATAACTAAAGAAAATATCGACATTAGAAAAACAAAAAAAATAGAAATTAAGTGTTGAATAAGAAGGCAGAAATAATGCATCTGGATAAGAATTTTTTTTTAATTTGATAGAGAAGTAATATTTTTTGAAGCATTTGTTTTAGATAGCTATATTTGTTGTATTTTATTAACGTCAACTTTGTGGACTAATTGGAACTGGTTATCTACAGGTTACCACCATTTTGTAGCCAGGGTGGGATTAAGAATTTTATTTATTGGGTTCATTAAATAAATTCCTATTTCCCGGGTGGGAGTAGACTTCACCATAGCTATATTTAATAAATTTAAAATCATGGGAAAAATATTATATAATGTTTATGTAACTTAATTATTTTGGTAATATGTTTCGTTGAAAACGGTGTATAAATGTTTTGGTTTATTAGAACCAGTGTACTTCGTTTGGAAATTGATTGACTATAAAAAAGAGTAATCAGTATTGCATGATTTTGGTAGTCATCTGATGTCTGTAGCTGCCAGCTCTTTCCTAAATGATCTTTTCTATTTTATTTATTATTGAAGTGTCCATCTAAGCAAAAGGTTGTATAGGTATCATACTGATGAGGCTTAGGATTAATAAATGTGTTAAATAACTGAACTTAGAGTTGTGATTTTCTCTTCGAGCTAATCGAACCCACTCTATGTCAATTCCAGCTTAACTTTAAAGGGTTGTTAACATAGGTTTCTCATTACAGTGAAAAGGGGTAATAGACAGTATCGGAGGCCGTTGCGTGTCAAGGCATTTGGGAAATCTCCGTAGTTTACACAGCCATCTGTGTTGGACATTTCCATGACAAGATAGCATAGGGTAATATTTTCCGTTCCTGTAATACCACTGGTTAGTTTTATCATCTATCTTAGGAACATCTCAAATTATCCATTAAACAATTATTTTTCATTTTTATTTAGATAATTGCTATATTATCTAACCTGTAGCTTAAGTATGAGTAAAGTATTGTAAATATATAATTATTCCTGATGGTAGAGATCCATAACTTGATACGGAAAAGTATATTATTTAGTATCAGTTGGATGAATTACATTTGAAAAAGGAGAAAACCGTTCTTGTATGGCAACATTTAACACTTAGTGATCACTACCAAACGCTTAATGATTCATTAATCAAAATTCTTTCATTGAAAGGGAAGGTTTTACTTGATGTTAATTTTAGATTTGCCAAGCATTTAGACTCCATACTTTTAATAGAACAATAATTAAGCCATGAATGGTTGTAATTTAATGAAGGCAGAGAGAATATGAAATATCCTTTCCTAATATGAAATATCTACTCATTACAGATAATGAACTTTCAAAGCTATAAACTTCCAGCTACATTCTTCTTCCTCAAACTTACCATTTTGGAAACTCAACCGTTAAATAAATACTCTTATCCTCTTACGAAGTATTTAATTATCCTATCATCAATAGTTGTTGTTTCTGACTTAATTAACTTTCTGACCTAATTAGTCAAGTTTAATCCATTTTATATTTGGTTCATATGTTTAATGTACCAGTACAGTCTTATCGATTCACAAGGAAAGTAATATTCCATTTAGCTCCTACTGGAAAGTATATTTCATGACTGTATTTTTAAATCATGATCAGAAATAGGGGAAAAAATATATCTATTGCAGGTAGCTTCCAAAATAACCCAATTATATTAGTTCCTTTTGTACGAAGTAATTATTATGCATCCACTTCTAAATATTTTCACTTCTGTAAATGTAATTGGGTAGGCTCATGGAATAAACACCTTTGCGTATCTAGTATACTGATTTGCTCAGTAGTCAAAGTTTTCATTTACCTATCTCCAATTTAAAATTTCCAAATTGTAAATGGCAAAAACATTGGCATTTGGGAAATATTAATTTCTATAACCAAAATTGAAGATTCATTTTAATATGCCAAAATATAACTATAATTACTACTGATTATATGTTTTTCATATTAATTTCATTCATTCATTTCATTTTGGTTAAAACTGTTTATTTTGATGTTTCATAATGAATGACATTAAACATGTTTTCAAATATGAAAACAAAACAAGAGCAAAAGCCCTGAATAGGTCTTGTAGATTATTCGATTATTTCCTAATTCCCTCATAATAAGGGAAAATTGAAAAATGATGAGATACCTCAGGCACATAGAAAATTAGTAGTAACTAATTAAATAAACTAATCAATTCAGCATTAAAGGGAAAACCTCCCCCCCCCCATCGTCAAATATATCTTTTGGTTTGACCATTTCCATCCGTTTATCGATTAGTCTCTTAAATATCGTGCAATATTTTTTATATTTCAATGTTCTGTAAATGGGTTGGTTCTAATTGATGTTCTAAGGAGTATTGGAACATTTTTGGGATTTGATATCCACTTAGGGCTATTATTCGGTCTCAATGTTAGGAAATTCTCCTGTTATTAGCCTAAACGCTAAAAACCGAGATCACTAAAAAATAATAATCCATTAGAAATCAATTGAAATGAATCCTGAGATAATACGGATGACATGTATTTATGAGATAGTCTGAAAATATTTTTCTTTAAAAAGAATAATATGTTTCTTCATACTATTTCCACTTCAATCATACACAATTTTATGTAGTAAAGAAAAATTTGTATTATTGGATAAAAGGAAATGTTATAGTAAGTTGAATAAACTTAATGGACACATTGATTTTGTAATACCGATTCAGTTTTCTTTTTTTTTGGTTTTGATACCTCAAATCAAGGTTTTAAAAATAATGATTTTGTAGGTCGATTGCCTAATGTTGTTATGTAGTAAACAATTTAGCACAATCGTAATCATCCCCGAGCTGGACATTAGGGATTCGCTATCAGAGTTTGTTCGTAGTAAGCTATTGTTTTTTTTTATAAAGCTGTTAATTATTGTATTTTATTATCTGATAATAATCAATTATATTGGGAATATTGTAAATATTATTCATTAAATATACTCATAAATGCAATATGCCATGTGAGAATCAATGTCCTTCGTCATACCGATTGGCTGTCGGACTGGTTTACTCACTGGGCTCCCGCGACGCCAGCGCGCCCTGGCAGTGAACCGGTGAAGTAACTCTGTGATCACGGATTCGAGTACCGACCATGCTCGGTGTTACTGATCTAAGGGCGCCCTTTTTTGGTGATGATATTAATGGTTCAATAAAACTTTGCTTCCCATATCTTACTAGGAAAAATATCTGTTCTGTCTAAATAATTTCGAAGGATTTTTGGAGGATATGATCAAAACAATTATGAATTTCTTCCGAGATGCTGGACGGTAGAGGAACCAATTGATCTCAATTAGATCAATTATGAATTAATTTTTGTAGATCGATACTTTACTCCACATTCGGGCAGAGATAGTGGACAACGAATTTAATATTATACGATAGATTGGCAGATTATTCTATCCTAAAAAAGAATTATTACTCTGAATTACAGACGGTTGCTTCTTTCCTTAGCTTTAATGTGTGAATTATTATGGATTGTGTGTTAAAACAATTTTCTTTCTTGAATAATTTATTTGCCTTCTGAAATATTTTTTTCCACTTCAATATTTGAACAAAAGGAAAGTTGAACCTGCATCACACAAACACAGCATATTTAAAACCTGCTCTTTGATAAGCTCTTTTAATTTTTTTTTTTTTTTTTTTTTTTTTTTTTTTTTACCTGACAATTCGTCGTCTTAAGAAATTGTGAAAAATATTTGAAATTCTTATTAATTTAATAACTTTCGGTTTTATCGATCTGTAGCTTTTCATGTAAAAGTGAATATTTTGTGACTGAAAATATGTTATAAACGGAATAAGACGAGGATAAACTTGAATATTATTACTTCATTCACAATAAGAGCTATGCCGTCATATTTGACAGGTAGCCCCATGTGAATGTACAATACAATTTCATAATAGAAATAGAATTGCTAACAAAGAGACTTTGTGATAGGATGTAAAATGACGCTGAAAGGTAGTGTAGAAAGACTAACTGACAAATTGGCCTAAATGAGAACAAGACCTCCTTCCCCGGGCAATTATATTGTCGTCTTCATCATGCTAACTGCTGAGGGTAAACAACCCTCCACTCATAAAATTACCTTCATTTCCCTTCATGTGAAATGACGGATTAAACTCATTTAGGGTTCTTTCATTTTTTATTGTGGCCCACGTTATGCTTAGGGGATTAGGAGTCTGAAGACATTTTTTACTTTCCCTTAACCTTAACCTCTGGAGCATTTTACTACTTTTCAATGTTATCCAAATTAGTTCTGGTGTTATGGATAGGAACATGGTAACAGTAGATATTTCTAGTACTAAATACATATTTTTGCTATTTGTATTTGTGATTTGAGAAACCCCATAAGACAGTAAAAGTCCGTCTCACAAATGATGCGTCGTAATATGAATATAGTATAAGTAGGATGGATTTGTATATATTCCTCAACATACTCGCCCTAAGTCAAGGGGTTTTATTTTTCAGCAAGATAGAGGTACTTATAATTGAGTTAGAGAGGAAAAAAACCTTTAGAATAATCATTTTACTCAACTAGGTTAGTATTTTAGAATATGTCAATCCAATCTTTAATAGCGGAGATATTTACGTTATTACACTTTAGTCAATCTTACACTTTAGCATAAAGGTAAAATACTTCTGCGTCCGAATAAAATAGGCCGAAACAAATAAAATACGCTTCTGAGGTTAACATCGTAAGTAGAACTATAGTTCAGAGCAGAATCGACTGAAAGTTAAGTAAGTCAAATGTTAAAACGCAGTATTAAATCCGAGAAGAGCTCAGAAGAGTTTAATGACCAAGATGATGAAAGGCCCTGCAGAAAAATCTACAGTCTGTTTGCAGTAATGTAAATAGTAGACAAAAATGGGAAATGCAAAAGTTGTGATGTAGGCGTAGCTTGATAACTAGGAATAGAACTTGCATAAGTTGGGGATCAGTAATTCAAAAAGCCAAAATAGTAACCTCAATGGATGGTGGTCAAGTCCTGGGTAAATTGGAAAACTATTAGCGTATATTAAGCCAGATGGATTAGTAATACAACATATTCTCTTAAAACTTTATAGACACAAGTAATTCGGATTTGAAATTGTTGTAAGATAGAAATGGCGATGAAACTTACCCAAAATTGCTGGTTGTGGGGATTTCTACTCTAGAACCGGATACCTCAACAATGCCGTCAGCTGGCTCACATTGTGATAAATCCCCAAGGAATAAATTAAATTATTTATTAACATTTCCACTTTTTGCAACTAAGGCTAATCTACAGGTTGCCACCCTTTTCTAGACAGGGTGGGACTAAGGATTTTATTTAATGTATTCCGTCACAAAAAAAATTCCTATTTTGCCCAGGCGGGAATTGAACTCACCACTCTAGGTTTACCATGTGAGATTAAGGTCAACGCTGTAACTCACACGGCTAAACTGAGCCCCCCAAGCAATAAAAGAAGAGGGAAACGATAATTAAAAATCTCTGGGTTATAACCAGTGGCTTCAGAGGATAAAAATGACAAGGACGGGACAGGTAACGGAAACACGAATGCATTTGTACTTCATCATATATATCAGTGAATCCAAATTAATCTATCGAATAATAATTTATTAAAACAAGTGAACATGCTCAGCATCCCAGATATAATTTAGGGTCTTACATGTCACGAGGTCGGAAAGCCTCAAAGGTACTTAAATATTGGATTATACATATGTCATTCCAATCTTTAACAACGGAGACTTACGTTATTACACTTTAGCCAATCTTTAGCGTCTGCTCGTGCTAGTCCAATTTCTGTGACTACGAACTATTATTATATTTATGATTGGGAATGACTAAATAAAAAACCAGCCAGTGCTTCTTTCTTATATTAACTGCAATTTAAAATTAACTTTCAGAACTAATGTTATATTATATATTTATAACATTTACGAAAACGGTTATTTGACAGAAGTTATATATTCATTTATCTATATAAATTTGTATTAGTTTTGTTGTTCGTGTTAACTTTCTCTCTGAGTGTGATTCTTCCATGGGCAGGAATAATTTATTTTATGACGGACACATTAAAAAAAATAGATGACTAACTCCGTACCATAAAAATGTGATGTGGTAACCATTAGTTCTATTTTCCAACAATTAGTGCACGTTGAATTTATAATAAAGTATAGGAAAACTTGTCAATTCTAATAAATTCTGTTCTAACTTTTATTTTGTTCAAATATTCGTTGTATACTATTGTATGTTGCGTACAGATAATATACCCTCCCATTATACTATAGAAGGGGAAAAATAAATAAAATAGTAGACATTTATTCAGTACTTTCATTAATATTATTTCACTAATCCTGCGTCCCTTTTTAACAAAAAGCTACTGAGATATAAAAAAAAAAGGTTTCAGTCCAAGCTAAGCACTTTTACATTCTCGAGTTAAAGTGAAAACACTGGCCCTTTTAGGCTTCAGTCCTCGAAAAATCGTCATGCTGACCAAGCATTCTTGCCTTATAAATGATCTACTCATGATAAAAAAAGACTTTTCCACTACGGAAATTTAACAGTTAGAAACATCCCTACCACTTACACATATAGAAGGCAGCATTATGCTAGGTAATTTCTGTAAGTAGAAGTTATATATTTATGAGACTTGCAGAAATTATGTTTCTAAAGTAGTGGACTGTATTACCCTCTAAATGTATTTTTAAATAACTATCTCTCGTCATGGTCAGCCGATGACTCTTGAATGAGGGTAAATCATTTCTTAAATTATCCAATGGTGAATATATATCTCCCCCACCCCTATCTCTAAACCACCAGTGTAATTGAGGCTCTGGCTTTCTTCCAAGTACTTGGCTTGCGAGAATGAAGAGATTCTCAGAGAATTAAGGCCAGTCGAATGTTTGAATCTATGTGAATATTACTAAACACTACTTTCATAAATTTTAAAGTATCGAGTCAGTGCAAAAACAAGTATAAAATAATCTAAATGAAGTTATAAATTTTGTTAATCTAACGTAGTTCATTTCAACTGGACATTCCACAAGAGCTCATTTATCTCTATTTAATGTAAATAATTGTTTATATCTAAAAATATTGGAACCATATGTTGAATAATTTACTAGCTGTGTTAGCTGTATGTATGTATGGTGACCGGTATAAAGGAAAAATGTTTTCCTTTCGAATTACAGATTTGATTTAACTTTATAAATAAACAACACTTTCTTCTTCTAAGCATATGGAATTTGCCAGTCCTTCTCTTGGCCTAACTCAGAGTCGGAGTTAGAGAAAGAAAAAGGCATTTGTATATTAAATAAAAAATAAGGAAGTGCCTACTTTTTATCCATAAATGTGTTCTAATTCGTAGACATATATATACGACGTACAAACATTTAAAGTAGACAACGATACTGATGATGAATCAGGACGAAACTATAAATCACTCAGGTCCTAATTTCAATGGCATAAAAAACTGAAAACGGAATTTAGGATCATTATATTTACGAAAAAATCTTTTCTATTTCGTAGCTTAAAGGAAACGAACATAACAAAACCAGTGCAGTCCATACTCAACGTAAAATTTACAGTTACGGAAGACAACAAATTGATCTGGTGAATATTATTGCTTCAGTCGTGAACTAAATAGGAAGTCAAAAAAAGCATTTGGTTGTCCTGTAAACTCATTGACACTCAGAATTTTAGGGAATGTCTGCTTGAAAAAGTAGCGAATGTCAAGAATGTTGGACCGTTAGGTTCATTGGCTTGACGCACCTTCATGCAAAATGAGCGGCGTTGGTTTATCAAAAGACCGGGGACAAGACGTGATGGCTGGACATCCGGTAGAAGAAAGTCCTACACCAAGGCCACTTTTCGTTTCAGGGTGCTCCCGCAGTATTCGTTCCTCGTTCCCAAATTAAACGGCTGTCAGAGGGAATCAGGTTCGGTGTGCCTCTCGTCGTCACAGCTATTTAAGTGCAGCGAACTGGGAGAGACGGAAGGTTCCTTGGATCTTTTTTCCAACGTCGACGAAACCCAATGTTTTGCGGCTAACCATGGGACAATGGTCCCCCCGCCCATTGTACATATGTCATGGGGCTGGGACCTTACCTGGTGCTGTGACACCGCTCTGCTTTCAATGCCCTTCCTCATCACGCCCTAGGGTCGAGCCCAGCTGTTGTGCAATTGCCTCCTGCCCAGTCCCACACAAAGGGCATTTAGAACCCTGTTTTCTTAGAAGGGAGAGCTCCGCCTGGGTTTTTGTATGCTGTTTCTCACTGTTTCCTCCCAGGTCACCCTACCTCACCCTACCGAGCACCCCAGCGGTGATTTACTTGCAGATAAGACTTATGTTAGCCTTCTGAGAGAAAGAAAGAAAAAAACGTAATAAAAAAGATTTATTATAAACAAAAAAAGTTTGTTGGTGGTCCTGGAGTTTTCAGGTGGTGTTTTTGACAGTTGTTCTTCTCGCCACTACAATATAATATAGTACTTTTATGTTAATTAGAAGTACTCAATATACATAGGATATTGGTGCTGCTTGTAGATATTTACTGCCAAAAATATATGAGTAAAGGTAGTGTATTGAACAAATTACTTCACGAGTAAACTCTTCGGAATGAAGTAAAGAGATGGTAAAACACAGGAATAAAAAAAATATCTAATACCTTTTGTCTGATGCACAATTTTTGAAAACATGGATTCAAATTAGAAAACGATGCTATCTGCAATTCAGCCTTAAATAAATTCATTAAAACTGGGTAAGTAAACGAGAAAATTTCTTTATTCTGCTATCCACTTGATGGATTGCGGAATAAATAAAGTGTCTGATTTCCTACTTAGTGTTAATAGACATTAATCAAGGCTGAATTGTACATAGCATAATTTTCTAAATATTATTATTATAGCATACTTTTCTAAATATTAGCCACTCCAGCTACAAGAGCCATCAGATCAACATCCAAGACCTTGGGACACTGACTATGATGCACTGCATCGAAAGCGCTCTGCAGTTTTTATAAATTGTTATAGTGGAAGTGTAGCCAATTCTTTCGTCCTACCTACATTAAAAGTCACTTCCACCTGCCAGAATACCAACTCAGAATTTCTAAATATTGCCTAACGAAACAAACTTAATCTATTTCACTGATAATTTATATCAGTGATGAGAAGTGCACTCTCCAAAAATAAGGCCATTATTCCAATTTTCCCGAAGCTCCCAATATTGCCAAACAGGAAAGAGTTTATTGTTATATTTAAATCAAATGTTGATGATGTTATTACAGTGGTTATAACAACCATTTTCCACTACGGCTACCTTCGTATAACTACGTTTTCTTTTATTCTTTATTAAATAGCAAATGGTTATCATAAAGATAGCGAATTTTCAGAAATTTCTGCTTAACTTTTAGAAGTTCCTCGAAGTCTATTTTGATTTTGTAATTTCTTAATAAAGGTAACTTTAAAAAATCTTATATTATCTTATATAAAATCTTATAAGTGTCCCAAACGAAACCATGTGAGTAAAAGATATTAATCTCCAACACTTATAAATCAGGAGCACTTTACCTTGAGGGAGGCATAAGAAATTAATGAATGGCTTGCATATTAATTCACGAGTGTGACTAATTAATATCAAGTTTCTCCTACAACTGGCAGGTTCATAATATATGTAAATGTATCGTCTAGCAATAAATTTACAATATACTACAGTCAGCAAACTACATAGATTTATTATGGGCCTTTAAATTTATCTGTAGTATATTGCTAAGACCTAATTTATTGATTGATGTGCTAATACGTTGCTGAATATGAGCTAATTTAATTTCCTAGTGAACTGATATGATTTATACATAGATAGTCCATAATATATATCTTTATAATTGTAGCTGTAGTATTATTACATAGGAATTATTAACCATTGCTGATTACGTCCAACTTTGTAAAAATAGTTCTTTTTCTGGAGCACATATACAATAACTAACACAAGCACTCCATTCGAAAAAGCGATAGTAATAAAATTGAAATTCTTTTCTATCTGACATTAATTAATTTTCATGAGTCAGAGGATTTCAATGCACACTTCTTTTTTTTTGTTGGAAATTTCCTTTAGGGGAAATCAGCAATTGATATATATATATATATATATATATATATATATATATATATATATATATATATATATATATATATATATATAAAGATATATATATATATATATATATATATATATATATATTAAATTTAGAAAATGTATATTATTTTTTCGTTAATATAAGTTGCATTGAAAATTGTATGGAGCCAATATAATTTAAAATTTAAGGTTTTATAAATATTGTCATATACATGTTTTCTCCATCTTCAATATTAACTGAGTTGAATTTTTTTTAGTTTTCAGTCTTCAGTAAACCCCCACTTTTAGTCATCGCATTTTTTAAAAATAAGAATATATTATGAAACGTCTTATTTGAAACATAGGTACCAAATATTGCTTTATTATGTGAGACATATGCAAATAGTTAGTCTTTCAATTAAGGTTTTATTCATTGTCCACCACTACTCGTCGAATTTTTTTTTTTTTTAAATTGATAATTTTTGCAGAGGAGATCAATGGCGAGTCATTCCAACACTTGGAAAATCAGCTTAGTTTTCGCAGACTTTTTTGTTTAAATCATTGGTGTCGCCTGAGAATGCCTGAATAGTATAAGCGGTTGTACCACTGGTATGTTAATGAGGCAGGCAAAAATTAAGATTTGGATAACAAAGCTTTTAAAGTAACATGAAATAAATAATAATGCTATAAAAAATATTTATATATTAACGTAGACAAATATGAGTTTTATTTATATAAATATGTTTTAAGTGTTAGTAGGAATATCTATCCATTACAATATGTCCTTAAATATTTTATTATTTTGGACAACAAATATTCTCATTTCATTCCGTTAAATGATATCGATAATTTCCTATAGATCCTGGATTTAATTATTTTTTTTTGTACGATGTTCTTAATTATCTATTCTATTGTTTATTTATTAGTTGTGATTCCTTTGTATTTCTAAGTTATTTTTAAGAATATCTTACTAATTTTAGTAATATTCCATTTAATTAATTAAGCAATTACTAAATTCGTCAAAAACTCCTAAAATTCAGCAGCAAAATCTTCCGAAATCTCTATTATAACTATTGACTATTCAAAAACGTACTAAAAGAAAACCTACTTTAACCCGAACTTGACATATGGTTACTACAACCACTATGCTCATATTGATCGCCAACCATAGTACAATTTTATTGAAATATATCAATTAACTCAAGATATAAATTATACTTGTTAGAAAAGATATTAAATTGCAAATGTCTTAGCACTATGTTTTAGTGAAGTTTAAAGAAATGTAACTCTAGTAACTGTAGTGGCTTGCAAGTTTATCGCTAGACGAAACATTACAATGACATTGCTTTGGGAATATGTCACCTGTTTACACATATACAGTTAACATAGTTGTATTTTATTTCTGTGTTACGTGAAGGATCCATACATAACTGCTCTGACAGTAGTATCTTATTCCAGCATTATTTTCAGGTGCTTTAAATATATTTTGATATAGTGAAAGACGCCGGATGATAGAGAATGTCTTATGTGATCTTTTCATTTTCAATATTTGCGTAGCCATCATCTTTGATCCGATGGAGTCGTGTAGTCAGAGCCGAAGGACACTTGTTGTCTGTATAAACTCTCTCCTAATGAGCATGCCTTTGCCGGTGAGATTAGCACTCAGCTACTTCAATGTTATTCCTAGATATGAGTCTCACCGACTCGTGATGCCGAGAGTTTAATGCTACCTAATGAACTAACAACCCCTTCTGGATCTCAATCGGAATCGACTTACGTAAACTTGAGTTCCTCCACTTGATAACTCTAATTTGGCAAAGCACATTCTGCGATGATGGGCCTCCTCCAGCCAGCCTTAGTATGGTTATCTATAGACTCGACTGGCATATCATCACGGCATTGTACTTTCAGGGGTTCCCAATTCATCATCGGTGCAGAAAAATGGTTTGGTTGATGACATTCCAGACGAAGCTTGATGAGCTCTATGCACAATTATATTCTGGCTGGCTGGTGGAAGCCCATCAGCCTGAGAGTATTAAGGCAAATAAAAGCTCAAGTGGAGGTCGTGATGTTCATCATCAATTTAAGCTACTATCAGGCAGCCATAATATGGATATCAAATGGGATTACAAATATTTAATAAATAGAAAACAATAAAATCCAATATTCGATTTATTATAAAAAAAATTGCTATTCTTATAATTGTCTTTGCGAGATTGTATATTCTCCCATCCTATAGATGTTTTGAGTGCTGCGTATACTAACAGGCGGTGAAGTGTCGAAAAGGTTGGTTGTAACAATATATTTTGTATCAGATTTTAGGAAATCAACTATTGAGGTCTTACTCATGACAAGATTTTCGAAACATATCTTCAAATGCTCATCCATCCAATTCAGGAGATACGAAAACGAGGTCCGTTCAATATTTTATATATATATATATATATATATATATATATATATATATATATATATACATATATATATAAATTATGAACGGAATTGTCTGTTAACGCTCTAGTGGCCACAATTTTTGTTTCGTCATAACCATACTCCATATATAAGCATTTTATGTAAAAAGAATATTGAAATCCGTTAATGTCCGAAGTTAGGGGTTTAGGGAGGGGGGATTCCGAAATATGTCCGTTACTATACTTCGGATCGAAAAATTATATAAAACCATTCTTATTGCAAGTTGAATGATCTATAAATCTTGTATTATAGGTACATATTTTCTGTGTCATGAATATTATCCGATATATGTAGATTTTATAGTTTTCGGCTTTCCGTAAACACTCACTCCTACACATGTCATATTAATAATAACCTGTTATATAATGAACCACTTCATTCTATGATTAAATACCAAATATTGCTTTCATTATACTTTAACTTTTTGAGATATATGCAAATACGCTCTGTTGATCCTCCCCCCCCCCTCTCTCCTGCTTTTGTTCTTGGATTACTAAAATTTGAATGATTGAGATAAAAATGATTCTGATTCATCGTAAATGCATCATAAATACAGCACTAGCTATAGTAAATAGTTTTCAATAAAATGAATGTGTTATATTCAGATATATTTCAGTAATTGTTTTTCTTTCGGATACAAAATGATTCTATCTACCTATTCAATTCTGAGAGGTTGGCTGACCAGTTTGTTAACAATTCAGACGCTTTCCGTAGCAGAGATTATTAACTTGTAAATTGACAGAACGATTTTTTATTGCCGTTTGTTTTTATTCACTTAATATACAAGGTGCAGTTACCAATATGTAGATTTATCTATTGTAAAAATTCACGTAGAAAATCTGCTTAGTTTACGCAGTATCTGAGTGACGGACTTTTTCTCTCCACCAACGACTATCGGAAATCATTTCCTTTTTTTTTTTTTTTTTTAACTTTCTACTTTATATTCGTTTACACCTTTATTTGTGGCTGTGCGACTGTAAAATGGGGCTCCATGTATGAAAGGAGTAAATGTGTTTCCCCATAGTCATTCGTGGCATACTCATTGTGTAAACAAGCTAATCATTAAAGAAATTACTGTTGGATTTGACATTTTTACAAATAGAGATATTGGAAACTACTACTTCTAGAGGTATGTCAATTACGCACGACCAAATCACAAAGGGTTTCTGAAATGCCACCGAAAAGGTTGATATTAAAGGTCAAGGGCCATGTCAGCTGGAATATTATCAACTTCTTCCAACCCATCAGCTGTGAGCACCAGCTTTAGCTAAAATAATATTCTACAAGATGTTATTTGATTATTCTAAAAATTAGTTAGTTTTATTTAATATTTGTCACATATGTGCCCTCAAGATGATTTAAAGATAATATCGTGAGATTGAAGAAAATTATTATTTCATTATTTGTTTAATTTATTGTTACAGACCAACTTGACACATGATAATCTTGTTTTCATTAATTTACTATTTTTCTTCAAATAACTCATGTTACGGTACATAAATGTTACGGTAAACCTTTCCGTTAACAAACATCTAGTGCTCAATAAACCAACGTTTGAATCGGTGATAATTACTAACAGCTTAATACATAATACAATAGCAATAACTAAATTAAACTGGAATTAAAAACAAATAACTTTTCTCTATCACTTCAAATCCTGGGCAGGAATCAATGCGGAAAATCAACCAAAATTGATATGGCACCTTGATATAATTTTCCAGTCCATTAACTAGTCTTTTGATTTCTTTTATTTTGAGTTTTTCGTTATTCAGTAGTTGAATTTAAAAAATTTACACAATTTACAGGGAATAATTACAGACAAAAGTAATATAGAATATACATACATTTTCTGTAAACTTTCTTGTCGTAGAGCTACTGTTTATTAATAAAACTTGAAAATTAAATTAACCATGGAATAATGAAAAGGTTAATAAAAGGTTTTGAATGATTGCAATGATATCCATTATGTAGTGTGAAGATTCCTATGCACAAAATAGAAACGTCTTGTGAGGAATTGTCAACAACCCACGGGGACACTCTATTAGTAAATAAACTACACTGCTTGCTATTTATAGTAGCTTAATTACTATAATTGAGTACCAACAATCTGAATTTGTTGCGCGAGGTGCTGAGTGTAAGAAAATGTAATGAGCTCACTGGGAAATCACTTAATTTTGTTTGAATGAGTGTTAAATATATTAAGAGTTCGTCACGCAGGGGCTGCGTAAACTAAGCAGAATCCCTCGTGAAGTTTTACAATAGAGAAGTCTGGCTAATAACAACAGTAGTATTAAGGAATCTTTAAACCTATTCACGAGGGACGAACAGTTACGGAAACGGCCGCCCTAATTCTCGGCGGAAAGTCCCGAACATAGCTGACTCCGGCCGACCACACACACAATACAAATGCAAATATCTCGGTTAATATTCAAGATACAGAATAAATGTATAGAATAATATTTGTAGTAAATTTAATTTCCATTAAAATTAATTCCATACAATTTTTTTCTCTCTAAAAATCCCCCTTCTAACCCCCCCCCTCCCGCTGGTCCGATTTCAGCCATTAACGAACTTGATCTTTCTTATTACATAAAACGATTAAATTTCGAGTTTGGTAACGATCAAACTACAATTGCGACCGCTAGAGCGTTAACAGACAAATCTCTCTCTCTCTCTCTCTCTCTCTCTCTCTCTCTATATATATATATATATATATATATATATATATATATATATATATATATAATTTTGAACGGACCTCATTTTCGTCATCTCCTGGGTAGGATCGATGGACATTTGAAGAACATTTTCGAAAATCCCGTCATGAGTACGACCTCAATAGCTGATTTCCCTTAAGGGAAATCTGCTAAAATCAAAATAACTTTTACTACTCTGAACTTTAAAATATAAGAATGTTTATGTAATATGTAGAAATTCTAACATAGAAACGTGCTAGGTTTGCAGTATTCATAATATCTCTAATATAAAATTTACTCGACTATTAATACGCCTACTCTATGGTACCCAGTTGTACCACGTTCAATGTTTGGTAGTGTTTGCAAAATGGAGCAACTGCTTGGATACAGCTACAAAATTCATAATTTCTGTGGGAAACAGATGCTGCAACGCCGTGCAGGAACGTTATAATTGCAAAGACCTAAATGGAATAGTAAACTTGTTACATGGACGTTGGATTGTATAATGGGTCTAATCTCGACAAGTTACATAAGAACAACCATCATTGTCTGGATGGATGAGACTAAGCAAAGATATTTGTATACATTAAAAGTCCGTCACGCAGGGGCTGCGTAAACTAAGCAGATTTCCCCTGTGAAGTTTTACAATAGAGAAATCTGCATACTGGTAACACAATACCACCGTGATTAGATAATGAGAAATCTTTCAGTTAATTAAAATAAATTCCCAACTGAAACGGCTTCTGAATTGTAAGAATACTTTATATTCTAATAACTCAAATTTTAGTAGTCCAAAAACTAAAGAAGGGGGGGGGCGGATGAACAGAACGTATTTGCATAAATCGCACACAGTAACGAAGGTAAGGTAAGGTTAGAAACGACAGGTTAGAAGAAGCTTCCGCCTGAGCCGAGAAATGACGAAGATGGCCGACGTTATCTGAACTATACCCGACCACAGACTTCATATAAATGCAAATATCTCGGTTAATATTCAAGATAGAGAATAAATGTATATAACAATATTTATAGTACATTTAATTTGCAATAAGATTGGTTTTATACAATTTTTCGATCCGATGCATAATAACGGAGATATTTTGAATTTTCGAAAATCCCCCTCTCTAAACCCCCCCCCCCTCCCACTGGTCCGATTTCAGCCATTATGGAACTTGATCTGTCATTTTACATAAAACGGTTAAATATCGAGTTTCGTAACGATCAAACAAAAATTGCGACCGCTAGAGCGTTAACAGACAAATATATATATACATATATATGTATGTATATATAATTTTGAACGGACCTCATTTTCGTCATCTCCTGGGTAGGATCGATGGACATTTGAAGAACATTTTCGAAAATCGCGTCATGATTACGACCTCAATAGCTGATTTCCTTTAAGGGAAATCTTCTAAAAAGTACTAGAGAGAATCATAACCAGCGCTAAGATTATTGATTTGTGAGCTATTTAGAAAGTTAGACTGCTGAGATTGAGAGCATTTTGGAAGAATGGAACCCTACTCACTGCCCAAGAATGTTTCATATGGGGTGAGATGGGTCGCAGCACAGTCAAAAAGATGACCTGCGGTAGGACTTGCAGATGCCAGAGCCCGTGATTCAGAGATAACAGCTGACCGTATTTAAATTATTTTGGTTAATAATTCCTGGCGATTTTCCTTGAAGGGAACGTTGGGTGGGTTTAGTAGTGGGGGGAGTGGAGTCTATGGTGTTTAACATTAATTATCTGCTTCTGAACATGCAATTATGCCTTTGAAGACTTGTTTCATTGTTCTAAAACGGTTTTCAGTAGCGATGAAGAATAGGGACAACTAATCTTCCTTAGTAAGGCTTATGGCTCATATGGGCTGGGCAAAGAGGTAATTACGGTTTATTTTGCCTTAGCCTACATTATACTAGTCTAATCCTTGCCAGAGCTATTAGCTCATGCTTCAAGTGGACTACTGAGCTTTACTCTTCCAAGCTCATCCTACACTTCCGCCCCTCAACCAATAAACTTTTCGTTATTACATTTCCCTCATTATGCAGTGCTGTTAATAATAAATTAACGATATATTCTTTTCTAGGTATAAAGTTTTAGTGACAATGCATCTTAAATGATATTTGATGTGAATCTCTATTCAAATTCTCTATTTAGAATTTCAGGTTCATATAAACGTCTGGTAATCATAATAATGATCCCGTCTTAGAAAACTTACATCGACTAAGTTTCCTTCAGCATCTATTGCTTTCTATAATCAAATATTTAAAAGTAAGTTTTCTCATTCCAATGTCCGTCTATTTTAGACATGGTGATTGAAAGTATTTTAAAAAAAGTCCGTCACGCAGGGGCTTCATAAACTAAGCAGATTTCCCACGTGAAGTTTTATAATAGAGAAATTTCACGAGAGTCGAGCAGTTAAGGAAACGGCCGAACTAGCTTTTGGCGGGAAAGTCACCCGTCCGTTAGCCGCCCAGATTAAATAAAAATGCAAATATCTCGGTTAATATTCAAGATAGACAGTAAATGTATAACAATATTTATTGTAAATTTAATTTGCAATAAGATTGATTCTGTACAATTTTTCGATCCGACGTTTAGTAACGGAGATATTTCGAATTTTCGAAAATCCTCCACTCTAAACCCACTGGTCCGATTTCAGCCGTTAACGAACTTAATCTTTCTTTTTACATAAAACGACTAAATATCGAGTTTGGTAACGATCAAACAAAAATTGCGACCGCTAGAGTGGTAACTGAAATATATATATATATACACAGTTTTGAACGGACCTCATTTTCGTCATCTGCTAGGTAGGATCGATGGACATTTGAAGAAAAATTTCGAAAATTCCGTCATGAGTACAACCTCAATAGCTGATTTCCCTTAAGAGAAATCTGCTAAAACGTAAGTTGCACATTTTTTTAAGTAAATAATTAACGCTATGTATATTGTACATATTTATAGGTTCGTAGAATACATCGCTGGTCTGAATGTTCTTCTCCAAACTGGTTTTGTGCACTTTTCTGCAAAACTTCTGTTCAGGCTACCCATTGCTATTGGTGTTCTGGATAAGCCCGCAGTCCCGGTTTCAAACCCATTCAGAACAGCAATACCGATGTATAACCTGAGGAAGGTGCCCGTAGAGCTACCGAAAATTTGCGCGATGAAGCATGACGAGAAGACAGCTAGACCGGTTTGGAGAAGAAGGAAATTGTATATATTGTTTACCGAGAGGAAGAGACATTACCAGACAGTACCAGCTAGTACTTCAGTTGCAAACGCGCGTTCACAATTACAAAACAGTGGACTTATCATTTATACTTGGATGCCAATCCCTGTATCTGAGGTCGGCTATAGGTGGATTGTGGATTTTGTCGATATAAACATCGAGACCTGTAACTGTAAGCTATGCCCCTATGGCAGGCATACTTCTTCAAAAAGTGATTAGAACACATTTCATTCTACTTTTGTTAATATATGCGATTAATATTGCTTCTTCTTATTGCATGGCCACTGTAATTGAAGTAAAGGGCTTTTCAAGCTAAGGTTATTTCTATTTCTTTGACCTCATCAAATATGGGTCAAGAGCTATTTGCTCAAACAAGCACTTGATCCTTCCTACACACTATTTGTGACACTTTCATCATTGGATTTGCAAAAGAACTAGCACGTTTTTTGATAATTTAGTCTATATACCAATGGATTAGTGATGCATACGTCCAATTGTCATGCGCCAGAATTGCTACTACTCAAATGCAGGAATAAGAAGTCTATTCATTGAGGCTTAGACATATATTACAAACACCTGGCCTGAGTCACAACTTGTTATTATTAATCTGACCATAGAAGAGCGAGTAGGCATAATCCAGGTGCCGTAGGCATAATAAGGTTATCTAGATCCGTGACGCTAACTGCTTCGTTCGTCCATTCACACCTGACTTGACGTCAGAGGATGTGGGAGATATAGACGGCACCTACTATTGGGCTTATACGCTACAAGGAACACAAGAAATACGAGCGGCATTACGGACTCTGTTCCAGACTGTCGACCAAAGGTGTTCCTCCCGTTCACCTTATATAGTCGATTAGCCTCCTCTTCGCCTAATTTGACTTTCATCCCATCAGCGGTTCCCTTTCATCTCTGCCGCTCCCTCCTCACCCCGGGAGGCCGTCTGGGGAGGAAACCTCTCCCCTGTCTACCAATCCCCACGAGCCAGGTTAATTTACCCTGAGAGTTTTAAGTCGTATTATGAAGCTTCAAGTTTAATACGGCGCCTTCCTGATTGGTATCGCTTGTACATTATTGAAGTTTTAACTAGGTTGATCTCTAGACGTTATGTACATATAAGGATGATTTGGTTTGTTTGGCATTCGTTTTGTGTCGATTTGAGGCTTCATTTTTTACAAAAATTGATTAAAAATATGATAAAAGCTTCCACATAAGAAATATACCAAACGGATTTACCTTTTAATTTTAATTTTTTTTACATTCCTTCAAACCTTAAAAGGTACTTTCGTCAGCACCAATATTGAAATTAAGATTTTGTATTTTGATTTAGTTCCACTAAGCTCTTATATTTATATATGCTTGTTCAAATATTTTTATTTAATCTATTTATGTTCTATGGCTCAGGTTAGCCATAGCCGTTAGTCTTATACACATGATAAATTATGAGTCGTGAGTTCAATTCCCACGAAATTTATTTAGCTCATTAAATAATACCCTTAGTCACAACATGGCTAGAAAAAGATGATAACGAGTAAGTAGCCTATCCCAATTAGCCAAAGTTAAGAAAAGTCCATCTTATATGCCATCTGCTGCAGTGGTCCCTTCGTCAAAATCAGAGCTGATTTTCTCTAGCTCTCCGGCCACCTTCTAAACCAATAAAAGAATCTACTCTATGAATATTGCTAGGGAAACCGTTGGCCTGCACGTAGTACCTGGACCAAACTACAACAGGAATAATGAAGAAGGCAGCCGGAGGTATGTCTAAAATTAGCTGAAGCAGATAAATTGAAAATTGGTACCATAAAAACTGTCCTCAGTTTCCTAAATCTATGAAACTGCTTTCCTTTCTATGAATCAGAAAAGACTATTCTTAAATTTGAATTGTGTACTATACTGTTATAACTAATTACGAAATCAAATAGTGTTCAGGGAAGCAATAAAATATGAATTACCAAAATTTAAAGCGAATGTGAAAAAGAATCAATTTAATTAAGTGGGATCTCACAAAACCACTTAAATTTTCTTAAAATCAATATTTACTTAGGAATAATCTCTGAATCGAAACTCAGAGAGATCCCCTTAAGACCTCTTTCTGGTTATATTGTTGAAAGGGTCTTTAACCCAATATTTACTCAAGTCATCTACTTAAAATGAGAATAAACCTTGGGAGATCTTGAGAAGGGGGTGGGGACTTCTTGTTTCTTAATGAAGAGCATTGAAGGATCGTGGTGTATATCTTAAACAGTGCGGAGGGTGGATAGCAACCAAATCTCATTCCCCCACCCCTCGATCTGCTACGGCCGATGTAAGAGGGTACAAAGAGGATGAAGAAATTGGAAGGGGAAAGGGTGAATATACAAGATTCATATAATAGCATTATACAAATCATACCATTTTCAATCTGTTAGAAAACGTAAAATTATATTTAATTTGTAAATGTTTCTTTTAGGATATTGTACTATAGGGAGAAACCAAAGATTGAATCTCATACCATATGAACCAAGAATGATGGTTGGTCAAATAATGCTCCAAATAATCCCTTTTAAACAATTCAGAGAGGTAGGTGGAAAATCGTACTAAACATTTTACAATAATATCTGACTTAAATTTTAATTATTAGTTTACATGAACTATTAAACGGCTTTTCAAATAGTTCACTCACACATAATATATATGCAAACACAAAAGTCCGTTAAAAACTTGGATGGTGTTCTTTGGCATTCAAACCACATTCATTGATAATTAATAATTCTGAGTTGGTATTCTGTACCTCAGCTAGCGGGGATGAAGTGCCAGTCCAGCTCCAAGAGCCGTCAGGTCAACATCCAAGACCTTCGGTAAGACCCCTCTCTCTTCTCCTTTGTTCCACTTTCTTTGCCTAAATAATCAAGTTTAAATCTTCCTTTCAGATAGTTTTAATGTCGTACTTATACTCACTTAATTTAATATAAAATTACTTGATGTATGAAAAGTTTTAAAAGCTGTTTAGTTCTAAGAAAGGTAGCTTTTATTGTTTACCCCTTATTTAAAATATTTTATTAGAGATGTAATTATTGTTTTTTAGTAGATTCCCCTTTTAAGGATCTGCTAAATCTTGAGGTTGTACTCGTGACAGAATTTTGAAAATTTTTCATCAAATGTCCATCGTTCCTACCTAGTAGATGACGAAAATGAGGTCCGTTCAAAACTGTATATATATATATATAATATATATATATATATATATATATATATATATATATATACATATATTTGTCTGTTACCGTTCTAGCGGTCGCAATTTTTGTTTGATCGTTACCAAACTCGATATTTAGTCGTTTTATGTAAAAAGAAAGATCAAATTCATTAACGGCTGAAATCGGACCAGTGGGAGAGGGGGTTTAGAGGGGAGGATTTTCGAAAATTCGAAATATCTCCGTTACTATACGTCGGATCGAAAATTCGTACAGAATCAATCTTATTGCAAATTAAATTTACAATAAATATTGTTATATACATTTACTCTCTATCTTGAATATTAACCAAGATATTTGCATTTTTATTAAATCTGGGCGGCTAACGGACGAGTGACTTTCCTGCCAAAAGCTAGTTTGGCCGTTTCCATAACTGCTCGGCTCTCGTGAAATTTCTCTATTGTAAAACATCACGTGGGAAATGTGCTTAGTTTACGCATCCCCTGCGGACGAACTTTTTTTGTGTCAACAGTGCACTGATGATGCACTGCATCGAAAGCACTCTGCCGTTTTAATAAATTGTTATAGTGGAAGCGTATCCAAGTATTTCATCCTACATACATTAGATAATTAATAAAATATTTCATTCCTTCGGCTGTGCCTTCTGTATACAATATTTAAATTAAAGTACCCGAATGATTTTGCTGAGCAAGCTGTTCTGACAAAGGGATACTTAAGGTTTTGTGACTCAGCACAACAAAAGTGATAAAGCCCATGTGCTATCTATTCGATTAATCTAGTTTAATCATGGAAGTAGTAAGACCAACAGTGTATAGGAGGGTCGAGTTATTAAAGGAGTCAAAGAAAAACACGACTATAAAACTGACAGACTGTTTATAAAGACGTTCCCTGAACTATGTTTTGTGGTGGGCTAGAAAGGCCCGAGGAGGACCTAGATAACGAGTATCATGTTTATGCATGAAGCATCATAAATACTAGATAATTGGGAGTTAATTCTCCTTAACTATGAGGCATATTTTATGTGGATGACGTAACGAGTATGCGGTGTACTAATTGGCCGAGGGCCAGGAGACAGTAACTGGGTCGTCGAGAGTGTTCCAAGAGGATCTGTTAGTTGGGTCTTGTTACTACCGAACTACTTGACTTGAATTAGAACCTCCTGAATCTTTAATGTCAATCTCTTTAACCTTCTATCTCGCTCCTTGCTACAGTGACATTTTTCACACTTTTATGAACCTCGCTTTCCAGCCCTTGGTATCTCTATTACATCAGAACTATTACTCTTTAAGAATACGGTTCCTTTGTTCTGGCAGGTTTCCCCCAAGGGAAATCAGCTAGTGAGGTTGTACTCATTCACGATTTTCGAAACATTTTCTGAAATGTCCATCGATCCTACCAAGGAGACGAAGAAAATCAGGTTCGTTCAAAAAAAAAAAAAAAAAAAAAAATATATATATATATATATATATATATATATATATATATTTCACGACTGGACCGATTTGAATGATTTTTATGAGTTTGGATGACGCCCTGGATGGTTTAGATTCACAAATCAGCCCGGCAGATGGAGCAGGAAGGGGGGGGGTTGGAAGTGAGGCCTAAAGTTAAAAATAGCGATATTTCGTTTCCTATTGGTTTTTCGGCAAATATGCAGAGAATAAAAGTTGTTTATTTTGTTATTTAGAGAAACTTTTTTTTATATTCACTTTTGTCGTATAACAAAGTATAAACGAGATTATAAAGGGAGCCAACAATTTTATTGGGCACTAACAATTGAACAGAACTTAACAAAACTCTATCGCGAATTAGCATTAATTCTTCCATGATTATTGTTATATCCGATTATTGTCATTGGACTAGGTAGGATACTGATTCAGAGATAAAATGCAGTCTTTTTATATACCTATATTTTGTGGATTGTGGTTTCGTAAACTTCCTCGTTGGATTGATTGTTCTTCATCTCCAAACCAATCATCTAGTCTGACTTTCTTGTGCGAATTTCTGGTAGCTCTGTTGTTTTGGATTGGTCGCAATCCTGAGTCTCAAAAAAATGCTCTACATGTTTTTTTTATTTATTTAAATAGAACGATTTATGTATTAATAAATATAAATGTTATTAAAAAAAAGTTCGTCACACAAGGGCTGCGTAAACTAAGCAGATTTACCATGCGAAGGTTTACAATAGATTAATTTACATATAGGTAACACTACCGTGAATAAGTACAGACTGTAATAAGAAATCATTCAGTCAATTTACAATATAATTTAATAATCTTTACTATGGATAGCGGCTGAAGTGCAAACAAACGAGTCAGCCAACCTCATTGACAGTTCGCACTAGAGATATATTTCTGGCCGAGAAACAGCATAGACGTGGTTGGGAGAGACGAGCTCTAAGGAGAATCTTTGAAACCGTTAACATTAGCCCAGTCAGTAGGGTAACACGAAGCGCCAATTTAACATATTTTCCGAACTGATGTCGTCAGTCCTATTAAAAAATGCTGACCTCTGCGGTTGGGCCTAGTTGCATTAATGGATCTAGAAAGGCTGGATAATATTTGTGGATTATTGGTTTATGAAAGAGAATGTTCTAGGCAGAGCCTGGAAGTGACAGTATGTTATTGGTGAATCCTAGCTAATAACTGGGTTCTGGGATGGTACTTAAAAATATTTTGTAATTTGGATATTTGGCCATACGGTGTTAAAACAAATATTTGTTTTTTGCATATTCAGTGCATCTTATTTATTTCCATTTCTTCACCACGGGTTTCCGTCTGTAGCTCCTTATGATAGGATTCCTTTATATACACTCAACCGCAAAAAAACCGGACACTATGATTTAGTCTTACAATTTTGTTAAATACTTAATATATATGTATATTAATCTTTTTATTAAAATAATTGGTTAATCTATAGGTTATTTAAACAAAATCTGTCAAAATTGAATAATTTTTATTGATTATTTACTCAAAAATACAAAATAAAAAAAAATAAAAAGATAAATTAACACATTTAAAAAAAAAAATATTCTTCATTTTTATTACAGTGAATGGTAGACTTCGCTACCCCAAGCGTTTCGGCAATGTAACGTAAGCTCCGGCCTTCCATCTAAGTTTGAAAGACCCATTATTCTGGACCGAAATAAAACATTAATTAAAGAAAATGCTTGGTTAATAATTAAAGATGTTTAAATGTGCGAAAAACTACTTACAGTTTAGAATGGATCAACTTCACGACAAATAAATCTAATTTGAGTTTTATCTAATTGTTTACTAATCCTGAAGGGATTAGTTCAATGGACTTAAGACTCTAAATTCTCTGTAATAACTAGAATACCCCCACATATAGAAACACATTGCTGAAAATTAGCTTTTAATACGACAAAAATGAAGTGTCCGGTTTTTTTTTGCGGTTGAGTGTATTTAATGTTTTCCTATTGGTTGTACTATAACAGATAATCAATTAAGAAGGGCTATCTATTTAATGTTCCCTTGGCAAATATTTTAAACAATAAAAAATCGGTAGCAAATAATTTATGTATGCAAATATATATATATATATATATATATATATATGTGTGTGTGTGTGTGTGTGTGTGTAAGTGTGTGTGTGTGAAATAAAATAATATAATTTCATCTTTAGGCTATGAACTAGGCGTTAATATTTTATCTAACACGCATATTGATAGTCATATTAAAAACTTTTTTTTCTCCAGCTTTGTACTCCACATTTAATAGTAAAATAACTAATTCATTAAGTTCATATACATTTTCAATTGTTCAATATTTTTGCAGTAATTTAATAAAGGCTGATTATAGCAATAAACAATATAATTAGTATGTTACATTCCACTGGCGTTCTATTCATTTATGTACACGTGAAGCTGAAATTATAGCATATTCAATTGTAGAGGTTGATTACAATTTCACCAATGTTGTATTTAACCGTTCTCCAGATTTAAATATTCACCAGATATCTGCTGGATTCCTAACAACTGCTAATGTAATATATAAAAATAAACTGTAATTTCCTTCATATAGCCCTTCAATCAATGTCCAACTTTTCAGAAATTATTACTTAAATTATATTCTCAAGCCTCATATTTATATTAAATAACCCTCAAAAGAATAAATTAACTAAATATTTAATTTTGCATAATCCCAGAAGCTGAAGAGGGATTTCGGTTGATTCAAATTCAAAACAGCGTGTTTAATTTAGACGTCTATGGAATTTAGATTAAATATTTACAGGTCAGCTAACTACAGATTCTATTGTGATGATAATATGCCGTTGTATAATTTAGATATTATGCCAGCTCTGAATTTCCTTTCAGAATTTAGTAACTCATCTACCTTTGCTAAAGCCGTTTACAATCTATTACAGGATGACACTTAAACGCGAATGGTGTTGTAAAGTACAGGAATGATTTTTGTAAATGATTTTCATCAAAGTGTGGCTAATGGTTTTGACGTAAACGAAAAAAGATATTTATATTATTAAGTTTCATTGCTCGAATAAATTACCCCTGTTTGAAGCAACTCTATATAGGAGATTCTACAAACTGTTCAAGTCAAATAACTAATCTAAATTTGTTTGCAACAAAACCTTAACTCGTTTCAAAGAAGCATTACATTAGGACAAAAAAAGGCCCAGCATTCTATAAAGAACTAAAATAATTGTGATAATAATCATATAAAATATAATAAGTCCGTCACGCAGGGACTGCGTAAACTAAGCAGATTTCCCACGTGAAGTTATACAATATAGAAATCTTCATACGAGAGCCGAACAGTTACGGCAAAGGCCCGAACTAGCTTTTGGCGTGAAATTCAAAAATCCGTTATCGACCCAAATTTAATAAAAATGCAAATATCTTGTTTAATATTCAAGATAGGGAATAAATGTATATAACAATATTTATAGAAAATTTAATTTGCAATAAGATTAATTTTGTACTATTTTTCGATCCGACGTATAGTAACGGAGATATTTCGAATTTTCAAAAATCCTCCCCTCTAAACCCCCCCTCCCACTGGCCCGATTTCAGCCGTTAACAAACTTGATCTTTGTTTTTACATAAAACGACTAAATATCGAGTTTGGTAACGATCAAACAAAAATTGCGACTGCTAGAGCGGTAACAGACAAACATATAGATAGATATATATATATCTCTCTCTCTCTCTCTCTCTCTCTATATATATATATATATATATATATATATATATATATATATATATATATATATATATACAGTTTTGAACGGACCTCATTTTCGTCATCTACTAGGTAGGATCGATGGACATTTGAAGAAAAATTTCGAAAATTCCGTCATGAGTACAACCTCAATAGCTGATTTCCCTTGAGGGAAAAATTAGTTTCAAAATGTAATATATATATATATATATATATATATATATATATATATATATATATATATATATATGTGTGTGTGTGTGTGTGTGTGTGTGTGTTAGTGTGTAAAACCTGTAATCTATTTATTAGCTAGAATTCTCTAAGTTCTACCTTAACACTAAAAGGGATCCTTCCATAATGAGCTGATTTTAGAAAAAACAATTATATATCAATTATTTAAATTACAAACACAAATATTTAAACAATTATTTCACGAGGAATAAACTATTTCAAATATTTAAACGGTTATTTGAAAACGATGAAATGGCGGGTGCATATATTATTATCATTACTATTATAAAAAACGTTGGTTAGCAACCGAGTACGTCTGAGCAGTGCAGAAAAGCTTTGGGTAATCATGATAAAAGTTCATGGTATCTTTTAAATGAACGCCATGATATAATGCTAAATACTTTATAAGGATAACTAAAATTCTAAGTGTTTGTCTGGACGAGTAAATTTCACGATTACTTTATATTAGTAAAAAGATATATGATGTTAACAGGAGTCTAGATCAATAATGTTCGTATGTAAAGTATTTTTCATTACACTGACTAGAAAACATTTGTTTTCTATGCATGCTCTGCGTACGGAAACTAAGAGTTTCCGTACTAGGATGGTAAAATTTGGCGGGAATCAAACATGTATTTGTAATATTCCTAATTTTTTCATTTAACTCTTCGTAACCTGTGTTACTAAACATTGACTAAATAATTGTTATAGTTGTACTGTGAATACGTGTGAGACATCAACCAATAATTTGGTAATCAACAAGCCGTACATACCCCCTAAAGGGTTTAACATTAGCGGCAATAATAATTGCACAATTAATATCAATATAAAGATGTAACCTTGTTATTCTGACATATGTTTCATAACTACCATAAAAATAAACCTGTTTGGCTTAATTAATTTCAGTAATTTCTTGAGGTTGTTGTACAGTGTAATGAAAATACTTTACATACGAATGAAAAGTAATTTTCATCACAAGTACGAAAACTGTCTTTTCGGTACTCGGTCTGTTTTCCAAGCTCGGCTTCGCCTCGCTCGTAAAAATAGACCTCGTATCGAAACACTCAGTTTCCGTACTTGTGATGAAAATAACTATTTCATATGTACAATTATGTATTGATAGTGAAACATCTCCTTTTCGAATGAATATATTCTTTTTTTATCTTATTTTCTAATTTTCGATGATTGTTGTTGAGTATTCAAAATATATATCTTCAAATATATTCAAAATGATTATTCATTCTTAATTTTTTTAATATAATTTATATGGTGTTATTTTTAGTTTTTTGATCCAGATGTAACATAAAGTTAATAGTTGTATTTCTTCTAAATAATTAAAGAAGAATTTAGGAGATAGTATAACTGAATTATGATAATTTTGTATGAGCAATGTGCTGACCGTATCGTTGCTAATAAGTTTGTCAGAAGAACAAAGAGAGACTGATACTTGAGTAACAAGATCTCATAGAATATCAATGCTAAGAGCAGCTCTAGTTAGAGACAAGTTAACTCCCAGGGCACTCAAACTTGCGAGTTGAATTAGTACCTGCTACATCTTTAAGGGTTAGTACCTTGCACAACTTGAATAAAACAGGGATGTTTCAGTAATTGCTTTGAGCTACATTCGGCAAAAAGGTTCCACTCAGTAACTAATTCATTAGAGATTCTCAAACTTGTGTGGAAGGCCATAATTAAATTTTTACATAATTTTTATGACGTCAAGGAAACTGCAATAGTTTCTCAGATAATCCTGATTCCTGATCAAATAGACATGAGAAATATATACAGAACAACTAACTGATAGCGTCAAATATTAGAAATATTTTTCTACTGCACAAGATATAAAGAGATAACTAGCTTAGTTATCAGGCGTTGGATGGTGATTGAATAATAATACACATTTTTTTTAAATTTGAACGTTCTAAAAGTTATATACTATATACATGAATATCAAATTTCCCCCTTTCATTACTTGCTTTGCTTTGCACGAACTCTGGTTAATATATGACGAAAACAGCACTCTATACGACTTTCTAAGATAAACGAAGTCCCGTTTCTCGCTCAAATCACCAAGGACCGATAAATCATAATACCAGACAAAATTCAAAATGTATAAGTATTATTTAACAATGAATATTTTCCTTCAGATACTGTCCCAAGTAGCATTATTGCAGTAGTTCCTGTCCTCCAGAAGAGATTTTCCTGTTTCTATTAAACAAATGTGAAGGGATTAATAATCCTCCCTGCAAACTCATTCAAGTTTTAAATAGTTAAATTAACTCTGAAGAGATAACGTTTTAAGTGATAATAGGTTTCGTCAGTAATGTTTAATTAATAGTTAAATGTTGATTTTGGCTATCGCTTTAAGTGAATGTCTTTAATTTACGTTGTTGTATAATTGGCGAAAATTGAATAATTTTATTGTATTGTATCTGGCCTTCCTTCAAGACCAAGCAGTAGTTCGTCCAGGGTAATTTTAGTACCGTAATATTCCTAAGCAGATTAACTGATATACACATATGTTTGTGTGTGTATGATTTGTTCATCTACAAAGAAAGAAAATTACTCTATGCAGCAAAATTAACAATCAACGGAAGGATAAGAAGGTCAACCACCTCCACTCATAAAAAAAACCACCCCCGCTTAAGTGCTCTGAGACAAAAATTAAACGGGTGTTTATATAAACTTGAATTTGTTATGCCACAGAGCACTGAAGATGGGACGGTTCGCCCCGAAAGTACTCTGGAGTTCATAAAGCATTCATATGAGTGTAGGTGGTTGACCTTCGTATCCTTACGTTAATGATGGACCTCCACCAGCCCCCCCCCCTCCCATACTCTGAGGAATAGAAACAATGTTATGAAAAATGTATTTACTTAAAACGAACAGCCAGAAGAAATATCAAACTTTTTAAATTACTTCAGTTCTTACTTACGACCCGACGACCAACCAGTTCCATAATTGAGGGTAACTGTATAAGTCTCTTCTACAAATTCAACAGTTGTTATTAGTTTTATATTACCTAACAATCTGATTGCGGAAGTTCAAAAATAAAAAAAAAAACACCCTCAAATGATTATTAAAACCATTTTTATTTCTCAATAGTTTGGCCTCCAGGAAGTGACTACTACTGCTAAACTACTAGAGCTTCATACTACAAGGTAACTACATCTTCGACTACTCATGATGATAATCCACCATTTGAGTGCTAAGTGAATTTAAAAACGTTATATCTACATTAATTCTATATTCTCACTTTTTAAGTCATGAAAAAAGAATAAGCAAACTTGGTTACCTTAATCTGTTGAAGGAGTTCTTTGGCCGATCTGATGATGGAAAAGGGAGGGGGATCTTTGAGTCTCCCGTGCATTTTGAACATTCTCTAGAACATATGGTTAAATAAATACTTTATTTTTATTAGTATACGTCCCACAATAGCACAGGGACATTGCTCTCTCCTCTATGAGTGATGAATTGTTTACGGTGATCATTTTGACTTTAATTAAATGATGGCAGCTAGATTTATTAACAAACTACTTTTAGTTGCAACAGGCATACTATTACCAGGTATACCCTTTAGTAATTTACAAATATGAGTTGTATGGTTTAATTGAATTAATGCAATATGCAAAACAACAATTATTATTGTTAATACAATAATAATTCCAGGATCTTATTATTTGTGGATTTTGAAATGTATCATTTAAAATGATAACAGCATTACTATCGATATATTTATTTAGGCAGTATTGATCGGTGAAGTATATTATGACGTTTACTCACATTAATTTTAGGAGATTTGCCTTAAGGGAAATCAGCTATTGAGATCGTACTCGTGAAGCGATGTTCGACAATTTCCTCAAATGTCCATCGATGATACCAGGAGATGATGAAAAAGAGTTCCGTTTAAAACTGATCAATTTTGTTAATGGCTGAAATCTGACCAGTGGGAGTTGGGATTTAGAAAATTCTTAAGATCTCCGTTATTATGCGTCGGATAAAAAGGGTGTATAGAAACAACCTTATTACAAATGTAATGTTCTATAACGGTGTTATGAGCGTTTCTTTGACTTTCTTGATTATTAACCGAGATATTTGCTTTCTTTTTTTGTTTTCGGTCCCCTGAAAACCTCTACTCCTTATCATTTCATATGAGCAATAAGCTGTTATATTATGTAGCGCTTTATTCGAAATCTAAATACCAACTATTGTACTCATTAAACTATTAAATTGTGAGACAAATTCAAATACGTGACGCACGTTGGAAATCTGCTTAGTTAGTCCCAGCTTGGGGGACTTTTTTAAAAAGTTTTATGCACATTATTTATTTGCAAAATGATAAATAATGCTGAAATGCAAATGAGCTGAAGCTGTCAATAGTCATAGTATGAAACGCTTAGCTTTAGAAGACGTTGTTTTAGTAGCTTGTGTATTCAATAAAGAAGCACTATAAAGAATGATTAATTCAGTAAGATTACTATTTAGCTATAATACATATCGTGATTTTTTGTTTCTGTTTTCAGTGTGCTGTAGTGATAGTGTAATTGCAGGGCTGGCGTTGAGGTTTCTTTATTGTGTATACCTATAGGGACAACCAAACACTCTCTCCTTGTCGTTAATAGCTAAATGAGCAGGGTAAAAAGAAACGATGAGCATAAATTACAAGTTTTGAAAAGGGGCTAATTGATTAATGGCTCCCATTTGAGGTAGTTCATATTTGAGCCGGTTGAATGGGCTCAGAGCTGGAGGAAAAAAGTGTAATTGGAGGAGGCGGAACGACTTGTACTAACTAGCTAGCCCTACCTCAAGAAAGTTGTTGAAGCCCTGATTAGGCACACTGTTGTTCTTATGGCGGCCAGCTGCCTAGCCCCGGGCTGCTACTCACCTATAGTAGGTCTACCTCTCTCCTATTATACTATATATGTCTCTTTCTTAGGCTATAGTCTGTCACGTAGGAGCTGCGCAAACTAAGCAGGTTTCCTAGCTGCACTCCTTATCTAATCTTTCAACTCATTGTATCTATATAAAAAGTCCGTCACGCTGGGGCTGAGTAAACAAAGCAGATTTCCCACGCGAAGGTTTACAATAGATAAATCTACATACGAGTAACGCTGCCTTGAATGTTAAGTGATAAATACAAATGGTAATGAGAAATCTTTCAGTCAATTTACAAAACAAGTCAATAATCTCTACAACTGAAAGCGGCTGAATTGTAAACAAACAGTCCAGCCAACTTAGTAGCGCTGAATAGATATATAGGTCGGGAAGACAAACAATTAATGAAATATATCTGAATATAACAAAATAATTTCATAGAAAACAATTTCCTGAAGTTAGTGCTGTAATTTGTAATGAATAGAATCAATCACTCACATTTTTGAATTCCAAGAACAAGAGAAGGGGTGGGGTCAACAGAACGTATTTGGATATATCTCACAAAGTAAAAGTTCAATGAAAACAATACTTGGTATTTAACCTTGTAATTTATGGTTAATATTAGACCAAGAAGATCGGATGTTTTGAGGTGAGGTAAAATAATAATGGAATATATCACCTTATGTAACGTTCTGAAAAATATACATATTATTCAGAATGTTATTCTTTTTTTCGTTTTATGCAGCCGCTTTTGTTTCCAAAGTATCCCTCGTAACGAACTTGTTTTCATAAGAAAAGGTTTTTTTCTTGGAAGCATTCGCACAACACTTATTGTTAACATCTGTCCTTTACTATGGGAGATCCACCTCAAAACATCTGATCTTCATCCAATATTGACCATAAATTAAATTCGCTTTTAGAGTTTGATTTGCAACTTTGATGTTGTTGGCTCATCGTAAATTAAAAATAAAGTATAAACTAAGAGCACTATATTATTAACCTTTTCTTGAATGTAGCTTTATTTTTTTCAACGATTCCCTTTTTGTGCCATATTTCATATCTAATGCTTGTCTCTCCTAGAGATAGTTTTTCCGTATCTCTTAATTATCTCAATATGCATTACTTACCTTTGGTTGGTATGCTACTTGGCAACCTTGTGTTGGAATATAATAGAACACGGTTGACACAAGATCCACAAGGACATGAGTAGTTATCTTTTGTGAATAAAAAACTCAATGGTTACATTCACTTTATTATTAGTTTTTGTCGATTCTAAATCACTATCATCAGAGATATGTAAGCAGCTCGGTGGAGCAGTCCCACACCCGCTTAGGTGCATATGTCGAACTATGCTCTGAGGATAGTTGCTTAAAATCGAAAAAAAACTTAAAAAGAAAAATAAATTGTGGGGAACCACAGAGTTTTTTTTTATTTACCACAATTATTCATCCTCACCACAATACTAGGAATGAGTATACTCTTGGCATCCATAAATAATAAGAATAACTGTGGGACAGTTACTCCATTCATAATTTTATGCTTTCATTAATAGTTTTATTTTACATTCTCGACATAAAATTAAAGAATCTATGATGTGTGACAATAGTCATAGCACTTAATTGTAATATTTGATTCATATAATTTTACCTTATATCACAGGCCTAAATTACTTATATTTCTTTTGAGGAGCGTGATCAGCTATTTATTTTTAGTGAGGTTGACAAAGGAATTTCATTTTATTTTAAGGACTGTGATATTAGGTCAAATTATATAAAACAATTGTTGGAAAGCTGTACAAATTGTTATTTATATACTTTATATGTATTCATATAAGCCCCAAAAATAAAAGAATAACTGATTTAAATAACACATCTATCTATCATCTTGTCGAAACTCCTGTCTGTCATTTACTCTTTAACGGTTCCAAAATCTCCACTTAGAATTCATTAAGAACCTTAGGATATATATATATATATATATATATATATATATATATATATATATATATATATAAAGGAAACATAATTACATTGAAAACTTATCTTGTTATGTTCATTTTCCAGTGAGCCCAAGTGAACGTATTTCTTTTCAACTATTAATTGCTCCTCTCATTTTTTTTTTTGTGAATTTACATTTCAGGAAGTGAAGAAAGACGTTGAAAATAGAAGATTAATATTTTCTTGTTTGATTATAGTGTTGAAACTGAGGGGGTAGAGTTAACACGTGCTATTTGGGTTTTGCCTCTTAGTGTTCTAGGAACACAATCTCCGAGAAGTTAGTTCTGCCATTTGTATCAGCCAACCTAGTTCCTCTTATTAGTTTAATGAGTCCTTTACCAAGTTCTAGAGGATTGTACACTACAGTTTAGCACGACGAGTAATCTAATGCTAGAAATAGCGAAATATAATAGTGCGTAAATCTGTACAAGAAGGTCTGAAAATATTGAAAATAAACTGAGCTGAGAGAATAACTGGCATTTGTTAAGGAAATTTTTTTACAGATATTTTTGGAGTTCTTCTCTAGTTGCTATATAAATTACTAGTTTGCTTGTAGGAGAAATAGCAAAAATTAATATTTTAAATTTGATTCACACACGTAAAACTATATTAGTCTTTATTTGAAGTACAATACTGAATTTTATATCGTTGGGGAGAAAATTATTTGAAGCGTACTATATAATTAAAGTCCGTGTCAATATGAAAATATATTGCCAAAGTTTATTGCAAACTAACTAGCTTACGGCTCACAGAGAAAGTTTTTTACTATTAATGGCTCAGATTCTAGGTGTCTAGATATGTGAAAATGGATGGTGGTCTCTTCACGGTTTATTTAGGAAATTGCAATAAAATATTTTAATCATAAAATTAATTAACTATACTATAAATACATTAAAAACGAAATAATTACTATTAAAATTTAATTAATTATTAATATATAAAGTATAACTTCATTCATGTACTTATGTATTCATGTAATGTATAATTTTTAATGTAGCTGTAGAAAATCTTTAGTTCGCGCCACTTCTGAGCCTATCTGTTTCTCAAATCAAATCAATTTCCTTAAAGCTCTGGGAAAATGTTTTTCCCTCTGAGAATTCCTGTTCCAATGGTTCAAGTCCCAAGCAAATAATCAATTTTATCCCTATACAAGTCAAAATTAAAATATCAGGAGGACACCTTCGTTAAATTATTTAGCAGAATTCAGTTCTCACTATAAAGCAGAACATTCATTTCAGTATTTCACTTGACTGTAAAATTTATCACATCCATAAAGTCAGTGGAGTGAGAGATTGATATGTATACTATTCAAAATAAATCGTAATTTGAGATATTTGTCATTACATCTAGATTTTACATTTAAGCTTCATCAATACAGCATGCGTTAAGCAAAATTAACTAAACATCCTTGTACAAAGTACACTCTCAAATAGCAATCCAATGTTTCTTTGAATTTTTACATTGAGCAATATTAGGGGTCTTTCGTTCATCTTCGGCCAGCACTAGTCACGAAGTCAGAGCTAACGTGTGATGGTGGACCAACTATTTCCTTTATACCCTTTGAATAAATTACTGCTTGTATGTTAAAATATATTTATTTTAAACTAGGGAAGGAAACAAAAAATGCATGGGATAAGGGGCTGCCCACGTCCAGCAAAAACTAGACTCGCTCCTCTGAATAATAAGTTGAAATGATTTATTACTTTTTTAAAACTTAAAACTAGTAAAGGCGGACAAGGCATTTAACAATGTTTACTTATATATTTGAGAAGTATGTGTTATGTACCTCATTTATTAGTTTCAAACACTTTGTTTTTTACACCTTGATTGGGGATTTATGAAATTCAATCTCATAATTGACAGAACTTTCAAACGGTTTTCATTTGCTTTAATTTTTAAGTAGGAGTAAATTTAATAACCTCTGTCACATGTGGTACATTATCTGTTGCACGCGGAACAAAAACCAACTAAATATATATAAAAATACAAATCAGGTAGACTTAATCACATTTTCAAACCTGATTTGTCGTCATCAATTGTTCCATTTAATTTCTGAATGCGTTCATCTTGCTCATATTTTGGCGACCATTTGAATTTTTACATTATAAAAAACAAATGGATCACTTGGGATTTGGTAACATTTTACCTGCTTAATGCCTTTTTTGAAGATTTGGTGGGACAGTTGCTATATTATTACTTCCTTGTAAGAAGTCAAAGTAAATGTAATCCGAAAAATTTTGGGTTTCAGGTTTTCATTTTGAATAGTTTCGGTGGACGTTTATCGTGTGCACATATTTCGCATTACTCAAAAACGAGTAGCTTTAGGAATCTCAAATTTCATATTTAGGATTTTTTTTTATTTTACGTCCACTTTATGCTAATCGGGACGGGTTATCTACAGGTTACCATCCTTTTCTAGCCAGGGTGGGCACAAGGAGTTTATTCAATGAGTCCGTCATTAAATAAATTTCCAGTGCCCAGGGCGGGATTCGAACCCGCCGCTCTAGGTCTGCCATGCGAGATTAGGAACAACGCCCTAACTCGCACGGCCAACCCGAGCCAATATATTTAGGATTGTTGAAACGTGTGGTCGTATTCCTTTCTTATTCAAAATCAACTTAGAGATTGGGAGGTATTAGAGGACAGGGAAATTAAAAGAAATCCAATTTCTCCGTTAGTATTAAAGGTAGAAAAATGTGTTTAAAACCTTTATTGTTTATGATCTCTAAATTAAGACATTTGGTCTGATACATGGGTGGCAGATATCAACTATCACTTTTAAATGATATAATTATAAATTAAATGAAACCAAACATTTATATCATTTTATTTAATGGGAAGACAAATGTATGGTATTTACATCCGATGTTTTCAAAAAGTACTGAGTAACCAATTGTTGGTCATTATTATTAAAATGACCTTCATCCTATAAATTTATAACAACGAAATTTCATGTCGTAATGTAGTGTTGCATTTTCTGAGTATGATAAAGTAAAATTGTACGTGTTTTATGCATAAAATGTAGTCTAAGATGAATGCAGCAGAGGATGCCCATTTGAGAGTGGCTCAGTAATATAAGAGATATGCAGTAACGCTGAGACGCTCGTATTTTATATTCGTTGTTTACCGAAGGGGCAGAATTGAATATACTCAGTCATTATTTTGTTGGCAGATAAGCTGCTGGATGTAGGTGGTTTATTTATGCCCCACCTCTAAGCCACCCATCATCGCCCCTTGGAATAACAGCCACATCTTGGACTGGAATCATTCCGGATCGGTATCTCCCTGTTGGGAACCTTTTGATTAGAGATGGGATCCGACTAACAAGTCCTTAGCGATGCTGGCCTTCGTTAAGACCCGATCTGCCGGTGGCTAGGGAGGGGATGATTAGTTCGATACCCCTCCTGGACCACTTGTCAGCCTCTCTAACTAACCTGGATGGATGGCTCTATCCGGCATCCCTCATCACTCATCTTCAGCTACCGCCACGGCCCAACCACTGATCTTTTCGACACTGAATTTTACAGCTACTAGACCTGCTCCCTCTTTTTGATTAAATCATTGTTCTTTTAGCTTTCACACTCTGTTATGGAATATTTTTTGGCTCAAATGTGAGAATTTCACTTACCAAATCTCAATAGTTGTGTTGCGGGATAATAATTTTGATTTGTATGTATGCCTCATTAATAACAATACCTTCCTTGGTGCTCAGGTTGCCTTAATCTCACATGGTTAACCTAGAGTGGCGAGTTCGATTCCCGGTTGGGCAAATTGGAATTTATTTAGTGACGCACTCATTAAATAAAATCCTTAGTCCCACCCTGGCTAGAAAAGAGTGGTAACCTGTTGATAACACGTCCCAATTAGCCTTAGCTGCACAAAGTGGATGTTAATGAATAACAAATAACAAAAAATACCTTCCTTACTTCACCGTTCCTTTGGGCATCAAATTCAAAGGCCCATTTCGAACAAAAAAGTTGTTTGTTAGTCATAAGAATAATGCAATCTACTTCAATTGTATTTAAATTTAAATTTATGATAGAAAGATAGGAGGAAGATTAAGACCCCCGAAATTAGATGGCAATAGAGTATTTTAAATGATAAATTAGATGATGTGTGTATAATGGTTGTTCGATAGTTTCCAATTTAGCTCTGCTCAGTTTCATCCAAAACTAGACTATAGCACTAGTGATTGTCAAACTTGAAGAGATAAGGTTAAATAAAACGAAATGTTTTTATTTCCATTAAATGTTATCATAGCATACGTCAAATAGTTTTTTTGTTTGGTTTTCCAATAAACAATTTTCTAATATTGTGCCAATTAAACTCTTTACAAATTATTGAATTGGAATTATTCTTATGTAATACATTCTTTAAGAAATTAGGTTAAATTCTGACAACTCATACTATAAAATTCATCAATTTAAGTAATTATATAGAATAAATTATTTTCATTAGCGTATCTTAATACAACTCTAAATATGTACGATTTTTTTACAACTCTAAAACATACATTATTTTATTTGTTGACATGCAAATTTACTAAAGGCAGACTAGCTTTATAAATTAAGGGAATCTAGACCCACCTTATAGAGACAATGTACCTGATATCAAATTATTTTAGACCGATATTTTAGACAAATATTTAGTAGTTTTATTTAATAATTGGAAATTATTGAAAGTATTCATTTTGTGTATAATAACATCCGTCATACATGAAGTTCTTTAATTTATTTTTAAACAAAGGGTGTTTTTTAACTGATTTGATTCATTGGGGCATAAAAGAGTTTTACTCCTGAAAATGATACGCTTTTATCTAAATATTGATGTTTGTGGTTGGGGGCTTAAAGCATATTTTTGTATCTTGTTTTATGTAGTGCAGTGGGTTAGAACAGGAGAGTGCAGTAGTCTTGCGCATTACTTTAATTTGTCTTACCTGACTTTCACTGCTTGTAACATCTGACGTTTGTTTCTCCAACTGTTATTAAGTTATGATTTATTATTATAATGCTGCATCAACTCTGAACTTGGTCAATAGGTTAACTTGAATTTAATTTTTGTCTCCAATCCTACTGAGCTAGACATTTGTACAACTGAGGGGTTTAACAGATAAAATAGTAATAAAATCAAAAATATGTTTTTTAGAGTAGCGTGGATTAATGCGTATGTACGTAAAGAAAAGGATCTAAGGTTACTCAGAAAAATAGAGAAAAATAAATGAAATTACAAAGCGATTAGCGAAGGACAAATCTTAACAAAAGGATGGTGCACATAAAAATGTTTACTTAAGGTCATTGATGTTTGTAGAGCATTTTAAATGGCTTTCCTACGTTTTTATGCTCAGAATTACCTCAACACTAATGTCACCTCCGTAACAAAATTATTGATACTTACATGTTTTAAAACGAATAATGTTGTCATCGATTATAACAATTGTTCAATTCCATGACCTCTGCTGTAGAGATATCTCGAGATGATAGCACCGTCCCACACTGGAGCGAGTGATAGGGTAAGCCGGACATTCATTAATATCTCCGTTTCTACTGGTCCTAGAATATTGATTCTGGTGTCATTTTAAAGCACATCGAATACTCTATTGAACTACCTGATCAGCAATCTTTTAAGAAATTTCGCCATATGCGATATAACGGTAGGATGAATTTTAAATGTGTACATACAGATTATGTATCGCTTACTAAGTAGAGAATTCACTAGCGTTTGGGAAAACCCACATAAGTCCAAAATTGGCATTTCTTTTTTTTTTTAATGCATAAGTATCTACTCAATGATATCCTCCTTTGAGAAAAACGACATAAGTTACAAACCACATTTGACTGTTCAGCAGTGAAATGAAAAAAATCACAAATATCATTTAAGAAAAAAATAAATTTGAGAAAAAGAACATAAGTTGACTTAAGTTATAATATCAAGAAAAATGTATTATCTATCAGTATGTTTTTATGTATTGTTGAAACGTGTAATGGAAAGGATTTATTTATTTATAGTGAGCTTTTATGTTTTATACAAAAAGCAAGAAGCAATTAAACGTGTCTCCTGAAAAGTTGTTGTTTTTGACTTAAGTGGTTTTTCCCAAATCTTAGTGAATTGTGATTTGTAGACACATAATTTCAACATATGTTTTATAAATTTTTATTTTTTTAATATTCTTATTATTATTTATTAACGTCCACTTTTTGCAACTCATGCTAATAAATTGAAGTTCACAAACGCAGTACTAAAATTGTAAACAAAAATATATCTGGGGCTCAGGTTAGCCATGCGAGTTAAAGCGTTGACCTTTATCTCACATGGTAAACCTAGAGTGGCGAGTTCAATTCTTGCCTGGGCAAAGGAAATTATTTAGTGACGAAATTCATTAAATAACGTCCTAAAATCCCACCCTGGCTAGAAAAGGGTGGTAACCTGTAGATAACCCGTCCCGATTAGCCTAAGTTGCAAAAAGTGGACGATAATAAATAAATAAATAAAAATATATCTAGAATAAAAATTAAAAAAAAAATCTATGTAATTAATTTAATAATGAGAATTTGTAAGCTGGAAGAATATCTAACATTTCTAAAATTTCAAATGTTTTTTATAAGGTCCGCAGGAGGTATAATACGTCTTCCGCACCGAAAGTGTTAACAATAAAAGTAAAATATTTAATGAATAAGCAAGATCTGACGACGTTGTAAATAAGACAATATACTCCTAAAAGCATGCCAAGTGGTACTTTTTCAAGCAAATACAAGCGATTTGCGAATTCAATTAAATAAAATTATTTTCAGCTCGATGTAAAAAAAAAAAAAAGAGAAATTTTAAAAACCTTTTGTGCCAGTTATTGATTTGTTATAATACCCTTTATGTGTACTGCAACAATAATTTATAAAATGAAATAAGAGTTCACGACAAATTTAATAAGCCAAGGCTTTTTTTAACATAGCAATTATAACCAGGCATTATGTAACAACCATTGCAATAATATGGCTAAAATTCAATCTGCTCAATTGAAAAGGGTTTATGTGGTACTAACAATACAATCAAAATCCCAAATTAAAACTTTTATTTTTCCCCCAATGTCCAACATTACTGAAGGATCGCTCCAGTGTGCGTCCGTGACAGGCTTGGTGGTTTGTGGCCATCTATGCAAACCATGTTAATATTTACTCAATGTTACATTAAGTATATCTCCAACAGATTATCACCGTTTCAGGTACATGCGTAATATTTTTCTATGACGGGAAATTAACATGTGTATAAAGATGACATTATAAACATTGCATGAGAGATTCTTAATCTGGATTTCTTCCATATTCCGTATATTTCAAGAATTTCTACTTCTCTTTCAAATATAACTTTGAATTCTTACGAGTAAGGAAAATCCCTAAGAAGGATATCAAGAAGGGGCATTGTATTCCGAGAATATTCACTTCATTGAACTGATCGTAAAGGTGAATAACTTCCTGCTAGTCCTCCGGAATCCGGAAAACCTGAGTTTTCCGATAACTACAAACTTTCATTTATATGTTTTGATTTTTATTATAATGATATCCATTTCAATTGAGAATATTTATGTAAGTGTAAATTACTTGAGAGTTTTTCTCGGCTCTACGACATCATTAAAATCTGCAAACAAGTTGGAGAAATTCCTAAGGATAAAATACCTTTAATAAAAGGAAATTCGTGTGATAGGGTGTTTTTGTTTGTAAAGTATGTGGCAGGAGCCATTATCAGTAGGAGCACTAATGGGGGTAATTGCCCATAATTGCCAGTAATTTCTTGCTTTCCTCTTAGGCCTCCTCTAATTAATGAATAATTTTGGGTTTACTCTATGATTCACTCATGTCTTCAAGACACTCATTCTACAATATTTATTTACGTATCCTTGAATATAATGTTATCAAGATAATATATTCCCCAAGACATTGCAAGACTGAAGAAATAAGTGTTTTAGTGTATTATTGGATTGCCCTCGTTGCTGCCGAGGGACTATAAACTATGGAGCTATAATCCAGTCTGGTGAAAATTATAATCTTATAGTTATACGGAACTGTTTTTGTTCAATCAATCCTCCAATCAGTGTTTACTTACTATTCCACTGTTTTGAATATTATATCTACTGGAGCATTTTTTCCTGAGTTTCATGGAATGATTTACCAGAGAGAAGTGCCTAACAAAAATTAGTCTAAGGACGGGAAATAAATCAATGACTTATATTTTAACTTAGGATTTGAAAAAAACAAAACATTTTTTTTAGGGCAACGTTTACGAATTCTGTTTTATTTAAGGAGACTTGAAATCTATAATTATTTACTATTAAATTGAAAATAATTTTTGTATCAAACACTATTAGAAATTGAACCATATTCCTTAAATGAATCTCATTTTAGTGCCACAAGTGCCATCTAGTCGTAAGTTTACCATGGATCAAAATGAAATGCCCTGATGTGACTATTCGTGAAAAGATATTCATAAAAAAAATAATATTAGTTGAATTAATTTATAATAAATCGTATATTCTATAACTCAAACAGCAAATATAATTAATTAATGTGAATTAGGTTCATTGCATGGAAGCAACTTTATTTTCATGCTTTTGGGGTCTCAATGTGACGATTGTTGACCATGTTCTTTTTGGTTCAAAATTTCGGCCTACAGATAAAAATGAAATATGTTAGATGTTATTCGGAACAATGGGCGACCGTTCCTTAAAACTGTCGTAGGTAACGCAAAGACGTATTTCAGCGACCTTTAGAAAGATGTTTAAAATCCAAAGCATATTGAATTTATAATCCTTCTGTTTGTGAGGAAGTAGAGGTACATGTGCCAGAATATGCAGTTAGTAACTGTTTTAGAATAGGGAAAGGACAGGAACCAAGGCCAATTTTGGTATCGTTCAACAATAGCACCATCAAACATGCAATAATGAAAAAGAAAATTGCCCTCGCTAGCAAGAATATAAGATTAAGCCACGATAGGTTGCCAGAGGATAGAAAGGAAGGCCAAAAAATATTTTCTTGCATCAATAAATTAAAGGCTATAAATGAAAACGCTAGCTATAGGAAAGGATTTTTCAAAGTCAGAGGTAGGTTTTACCGTTTACAAGAAGTGGAAAATATGCTGAATGTTTCGGCTGCTAATGTCGAAGAAGACTTGGACAAGTTGAAACAAATGCAGAAAAAAAGGAAAACCGAAGAGAAATTAAAGCATTTTCAGTTCCGGCCAAGATCCAAGTCGCAGGAGGGACCGCCATCTGGAAGTACTCTCTGACACAAACAACTCCAAAAATCGGATGGGCCTCATATGACCCAGAATCGATCGAATAACTCTAGAAAGGCACCAAAGAACCTCGTAACTAATACTACTAACACATTAAAGTTTACAGAGCCTATAAAACACACATCAAACTTAATATTCTGTAACATTAATGGTTATTCTAATATTTTTACTGTTAAGATAGACGATTTGTCAAATAATTTAGCGATATGTCTAGTCGAAACTTGGTTAGATAACTTAAATTTCAACACTCCACTTTGGTTGGCTAACTATCATCCTGTTGTCAGTAATGCTGTCAGAACCAATCTATATGGAAGGTCTAGTGGAGGTATTATAACGTTCATAAATAAAGCCCTAATTAAAGATACAAGAGATATCACTATAATAGCGTGCGACCGTTACATGATTATAGTTAAATTGAATATTTTCAACAAATTTATAATAATAGGAAATGTATATTTACCGCCAGAATGTGACTTCGAAAGCATCTTGAATAAAATTTATGATTTGATATCTCAATATCAAAACCGTCCTAACCATTATATATACAATGAAAGTAAAGTTAATGATATTTTTTGTTTCTTATCAAAAGTTTGTGAAAGGTAACAATATAAAAGAAAGAATTGTATTATTTTTTATGGGGGTGCTTATTCAATAATAATCGGCAAATTATTTATTATATGCAGTTATACTTATTATTAGAAGAGTTATACTTATCTTAGATAATAGTCATGTTAATCTGATATGTTAGAAAACTGATCTTTATTTAGACATTAAAAAAGAATGAATTAATTTACATTTACATTAAATTATAACCTAGTGAATTCAGTATTATAATCATTTAGATTAATATTAATATTGTATTACGTGCCAATGCATATGGTATTCAGTTGTAATTCTAGTAATTATTATTATTTTATGTACACATACTTTAAGAAGTATAATATACTAATAACCATACTAACACTAATTGGCCAGACTCTTGGCAACATGTTATAAACAGAAGCCAATAAAAATATCTATCTATCTATCTATCTATCTAATCCTTCTGTTTAGGATTTATTATTTATTCATCAATAATGAACACATAAAATAATTTTATTTGAAGATGTATATATAAACTTCAGATATTTATCCATTATGTATGAGTGAAAATATTTTGGGAAATTATAAGGGTTCTAAACAAACAATATGGCTTCAAGAAAAACTCCGCTTGGATATTGAATGCAAAAATTTTGATTTATAATTAGAACAGGGAAGTCGTGTGTGCCCACAAAAGGTTTTTATTGTTGTACATAGTGATGACGTTGAACGTGAAATAAATGTCATGAGAAAATGTCGCAGAAATTTGGATTATCTAGATATTTTACTTTGTGACTGATATAGCCACGTGGAGTAATTCATTTGTAAAATGAACTATATTTAGATATGCCACTTCAAAGCAATGACAGGAATGACCATTTCTAACCACATAGCTTCCAACTAAAAATCCTAGAATTTAATGGGTCGCTATTTCGTGGTGTTTTATTTTAGAAAAACAATTGTCTTTATACAAGTATAAAATACACAATTCCCAACCTTGTTACGCTTGAATTATTTCATTTTAATTATTCCTAAAAAAAATCCAAACTCCAACTAAATACCAAAAAAAAAAAAAAGGTTCAGAGTGGAGTCAGGATGAAAAATAAGTGGGTGAAATTTGCTCTCTCTATTTCCTCCCCTCCCCCCTCCCGGACTAAGGCACATAAACGAGCGTGTGTTCCATTTACTTCTTTGGGCGTATTTCATTGCTCGGCCATGAGAGGTAGGTCGTCTGGTAATTGACTAAGGGAGCACACACAGTAAAATATATTCAGAACCGGGGAGAGGGTCTGCTGGGAGACAAAATTACTGGCTGGAACATTTCCAAGCATTTTTCCAAATAATTGTACGGTAGCCTCTTTTTCATTCCGCTCCAAGCCCCGGCTCGAATGTGGCTAAGCTTAAATGGATAATCTTGAGCTTTTTATATTTCACGCACCGTTGGATTAAATCCCCCCGGAATCAGCTGATTGAAATTGTTTTTTGACTACTAGATTCTCCATAATGGCTTCAAATATCTTTCGAAATTGTGATGGTTAGGATTTGCCTAATTCAAGGAAAATTTTATGTAACAAGTAGTGAAAAAGGTAACAGGTGACAGTTAACAGAAAAAGAGGCTATGCCGCTCTCATGTCAATTTAGGTTAAAATTTGTTATTTTCCATTAAACGCCAAGCCAAATAACATTTGGCTAAAATAAATCTTGACCGACTTTTTTTCATTTCCGTGAATCTTAAATAATACTGAGATTAAACTTGAAAATGCATTTTAAGTTTAATTGCAAATTCAAGATTTAGTTTAAACCCTTTCGCACTGATGCCCCAGTAATATAGGGTTTTGATAACACCGTCCTCTCAATGCAATTAATATATAATTTTTTCCAGCCAATAGCAACCAAGTCACTAGTCGTTAATTATTTTTATCGCGTTTTATTTATTTTTTTTTTTTATATCAGGCATAACTTGTAGTAATCCTCGATAGAGACCAGTTGTCTGTGATAGGTCATCGATGATGGGGCGAGTACTCTGAAAGCAATCTAACGCTTTGGTTAAGTCTATACCGAGATGGAACGAAGCCTTTTTGCAGATACTGGCGCGATTTTCAAAAATTTTCCCGAATGTCCATCGATCCTACACAGGAGATGACGAAAATCAGGTTCGTTCAAAACACCGTGTGTGTGTGTGTATTCATATATATATATATATATATATATATATATATATATATATATATATATATATATATATGTCTGTTAATGCTCTAGCGGCCGCAATTTTTGTTTGATCGTTACCAAACTCGATATTGAAACGTTTTATGTAAAACTAAAGATAAATTCGTTAATTGCTGAAATCCGTCTAGTGTAAGGGGGGTTAGAGGGGAGGAATTTTGGAAATTCTTAATATCTCCGTTATTATGCGTCGGATCGAAAGCTTGTATAGAACCACCCCTTATTTCAAATATAATGTTCTTTAAATGTGTTTATGCAGGCGTTTTCAATATCTTGATTTTTAACGGAGATATTTGCATTTTTTTTTTTTAGTTTTTGGCCTTTAGTAAACCCCGCTTCTACTCATACCAAATTAACAATAAGATGTTATATTATGAAGCACTTTATTTGAAGCCTAAATACTTTGTAATATTATTCTGATTAAACTTTTACTTTTTGATATAAATGTAAATAGGTGACGCACGTTGGAAATATGCTTAGTTAAAGAAGCCCATGCTTGACGTATTTATGTATTTATTGATACCTGTGATCTTCATCCTACACCTTGGGATGGTATGCCAATGACTTTAAGAAGTAATAAGTAAGTAATAGTATTCTCTGCAAGAAGAAATAAGTTTCTTCTTGCAGAGAATACTATTACGTCATTGATAGTGTATGTCATGAGTATATATTAGACATTCCGGTCATTAAAATAAACCGTTTTTTGGTTCCGGGCGTAGGACTTACCTTGAAATATACGGTAATAACTAACTTCCATAAAGGGAAATTTTCTGTAATAAAATACATAACCATTTAAATTTTCTCTCAACCAGCTCCATCGTCTCTTTGATCAACAATCAGAATTAATTTCTAAATCACAAATAGTGTTCAAATTGATTCCCAAATAGCCATATATATCCTCCTAAAAATCAAAATAATAATATGTATATCATAATATATTCTCTCCTAAAATTCAAAAGTCTGTCACGCAGGAGCTGCGTAACTATATAAAGATTTCCCACGTGCGACACGTATTTGCATTTATCTCAAAACTTAAAAGTTCAATGAGAACAATATTTGGTATTTAAGATTCAAATAAAGTGCTTCATAACAAAATGTAATATTGTTAATATGAGATGAGTAGGAGTGGGGCTTTACTGAAGACCGAAAACTAAAAGTTGCAAATATCTCAGTTAATAATCAAGATAGTGAAAAAATGTACATAGCTACATTTATACAAAATTACATTTGAAATAAGATTGATTTTATACGATTTTTCGATCCGACGCATAATAACGAAGATATTAAGAATTTTAGAAATTCACCCTCTCTAAACCCCCCTTCCCCCTGGTCCGATTTCAGCCGTTAACAAACTTGATCTTTTTTTTACATAAAACGTCTAAAAATCGAGTTTGGTAACGATTTATATATATATATATATATATATATATATATATAGATCTATCTATATATATATATTAAGTTATATAAATTTATTTAGTGACGGAAAAGTGTTATTTTTCCTTGAATTTGAAACAGTAACTCAAATTAGAGTAATATTAAAGTATGATTGCCCAATTCCTTTTTAATTCCATAAAATTGTTATTTTATCTGTTTTAAAAATATTGAGATACATTTTCCTCAAACACTCCAGAGGAACTCTACATAATCACCATCACTGAGCACAGCAAATTCCTGTTTTTAATCAAATGTTTCCCTCTACGCTGTATTTATATTAGAACAGAAAATTATATTGAAGGCAAATAACAGGTTTAGAATATATCAAAACTGAAGAATTATTCTCCAAATATTTTTATATGAGATTCCATATGCTCACAATTAAATTTAGCTAATATTTATGAGACAAGGAAAATTGTCATTTATATTCAGTGAAATATTTTAAATATTACAAAAATATATTAAGATCTCAGGATTCAAATGATTTGGGAAGTATTTACTTATTTTATTGCATGATGAGCATTAAAAACGTATATTTTCGAATAGGAGAGATGGTGTGGGATGATCATCATAGATAAAATTAAAACAACGACCACTTCATACGTACTCTATATATGTGAGCGCAAATCATTTACGAGGCTAACATCTCATTATCGGTGCATTTCATGGAAGCATTTGCATTCATGAAGAAGAGTAATTGCTATGCGCAAATAATTAATTCCTAGAGGGATTGGCTGTAGTTTTCCATTTCTTCACGAACAACATACAGTTTCTACTAATTTATTTACAGTTATTTTACATTACTACATACTATTAAACAAATCATTCATAAAATAATTGTAATAAAAATCTTTAACTGAGGAATATTTACCCACGTTAGATTTTTAATATCAGATTATTTATAATTAGGTTTTATAATTTTATATATTTATTGGTCAGGTACAATTCAGTAAATTTAAAAGTTATTACTTCTCTTTGTAGAATTTTAAATATTCATCAGCATTAGAATACTCTTAACCGCTACATACAGATGAGAAGTCTCAGGAATTATAGTTAACGTAAACTTCATACACTAAAATATATACTTACACGCACACAGAAATACACACACACACACACACACACACACACACACACACACACACACACAAACACACACACACACACACACACACACACACACATATATATATATATATATATATATATATATATATATATATATATTGTTGCGAAAATTAAATACAGAAGGATTAGCAGAGAGAGTCGCGTATTTGGGAAGTGCGATGTGGATCAAAGAAGCCGACAGAGGGTCTAGCTACTACTAGACCAGTACAGTCCAGCGTCGAAAGGCCCAGCCAATTCCCCTTTGATGTATGCGGACGACCTATATAAAGAACCGGCCAGCCGCGAGCGAGTCAGTTTTCTTCTCAAGTGCTTATATGTGCGTTCGGTGCTACAGTGCGACTTAGTGCAGTGCGGCAAAGTGTTTTTATAAGTAGAACAGTGCTGTGCCGTGACAGTAATTAACAGTTTAGTGCCGTGTTTAAGACAGTGCAGTACCGCGAAGTATAGGACAGTGCAGTGCCGTCTTTTGGTGTACTTCAGTGACCGTGAGTGAATTATTGGACTGTCTAATCTGAAGAACAGTGACGCTATCAGTGCATATTGTGAGTAGTAATTAAGAATAAGTATACACGTGAATTGAGCTTTGTGAAATAACTTGTGCAGTGATAGAAACTGTGAAACTTGTGAGTATTTAATTTTGCAATCCAAAAAGAACTCTTATTAACAACGTTTATTACTGGTTTTGGTAATAAAAACGTAACAATATATATATATATATATATATATATATATATATATATATATATATATATATATATATATATATATATATATATATATATATATATATACATAAATTTGTATGTGTGTGTGAGAGAGTGTGAGTGCTTGTGTTTTATACAGATAAAAACATATAGAGTAGTATAACAATGATTTAAGTTTGCTTGAATAAAATACAATTTTATAAGTCGTAAACCGTCAAAAAGCCAGTTTTTGTTTGACAGCTAAAAATAATAAGCAGTTTCAATTTTGCAGTTCTGTCGTAATCTATTATCATAACTGCCTGAGATTGGTAATAGGATGGTTGTATTTCCTTGCTTTGGATTTTCGTTATTACGTTCGATCACCTGCCTACCATCTTCAGCGACCATCTAAGCTTACCAAGTTGATTATAGCATACCTTTTTCAGGGTCAGTCCCAGGGCTCAGAATTACACACATACCGAATGTCATGTTCAAGGCAGAAGAAGACTCACTCGAACATTGAAGCAACCAGAATATTGAAGCAAATAAGCTAACGTATGGGAAGTTGAGGCTTGGTGGTTATTATAGACTGCTACGGTTATATAATTAATACACAATTTTATTTTCTTCTTTCATTTCTTTCGTGACTGTTTTTTGTGATATTGCTTCTGTGCAAGAAATGCCCCAAATTATGGAATAAAGCTCTAGAAACTTAAATGTACCTGAGACGTAACTCTGGGAGGTGCGAGTTAGGGGATATTAGTTCTTGAGAACATGCATGTGTCGCAGGTTCTGGCGAGGAATTGGTAATGGGAATGTAGATGGGGCTTTCTTAAGTATCCCCAGCTAGCTTATCTCCTTTGAACTGGTATCCTGTGCCAGGAACGTTCGCTTAATTAAGGACTATAAATCGGGTAGAGATAGTACTATAGAGGGGTCGGGATAGGCCCTCTCTCTCTAATGTATGAAAATCGATATTACTAGTGGTTAGGGGTTCCGAACGTGGCTCGAATGCCCTGCACCACCTGCCTATCTGATGATGGCACCTCTAGCTCGCTAAGTAGGCAGCGCCCTCTATAAAGATCCGATTTGAAGTGGAAATCGTTGAGCACATAAAAACGAACGACCTCTCCTTCCGAGTATATTTTAATGGGTTTTCTCAAGGATGCGAAGCACGAGGTCTCACTTAGGCGTTACTTCAAGCAGGCACCCATTAGAACTTCCATCAAGTAATTACACTGATGTTAAGGTTCAATTGATTTGCGTAGAGTAGGGTGTTGGTGTCTCGGAAGACATAATTTATTCTTCCCTCTTTTTTTTAAAAAAAAAAGTAATCATAATCAGAATGATTTTCTATTCCGGTCATGCCAGAAATAAGAATAAAGTATTTACAAGTAATAAAACATCTTACATTAAGCCATATATTATAGTGCGACCAACTGAGCTGGAGCCTAGTGAATAAGGAAGTGCGCTTACTGAAAAGATTGGTCTGCCTGACTAAGAAGAGTTAAGACGTCTCCCAAATCTGTGTCAGAGTGATAGCGTATTGTTCAAGTTGGAAGGCCTGTATTCCAGAGTTAGCAGTTTTTATACTATTAAATTTTCAATCATATGCAATAATGCTTAATTAAATTTGATTGTAGTTTAGTTATTAATGACGCTTGGTGTATTTCCTCCACATAGTAACCCTATGTGGAGGGATTTTATTTTCTGCACATCCTGCAAATTACATAATATTAATATTATATTATCTTTTCCTCTCTCAGCTTAAGAATATCATAGGCTATTGCTTTTAATAAATTTAGATGTTTTGAAAATAAGAAATCAGGACTGATAGGCCAAGCGGGAATATGAGTAATTAACTGTCTTCGTATGTCTTGAGTCAGTCTACATTTATAAATCAGGTGTCTGTTCAGTGTAACTGTCGCATTTACAAGTATTTGAGTCATTAAGTTTGAATCTGTATAAGAGTTTGCATTTCCGTGCCCAGTTAGTATTTGTGTTAGATAAAATGTATGTTGGGGTTGTGAGATATTCGTTTTTAAAAAAGGGATATATAATTTTAGATGTAATCCTTTATCTGTTTGATTCCATCTCTGTTGCCACAAATGGATACTTTTTTTCTTAGTAAAGATTTTAACACAGTTAAAGTAATTTTATTGTAAATTACCTCTTCCCTACTTTTAGAGACACTTTTGGTGAGGATATTGACTATTTCATTGCCCATTATTCCCGCGTGTGCCATGACCCATTTGAAGTGAATGAAAGTCAGTCTGTTTTTTAATAGTGTTATATTAAGGCGTATTTGTTCTATATGTTCGTCGTGGTTTTTCATGTTGTGTAGTTTGTGTGAAAGGATTTGACTGTCTGTGTGTAGTAGAATGTAAGTGTTTGGTGGCAAGACCATTTCATTTACATACTTTAGAGCCTATAAGATGGCAATAATTTCTGCCTGGTTATTAGAAGAATGGTTGCCTAATTTAAATTTTTTACATTTTATAATTACATCAGTTTTATTGCCTACAAAAATGATAAAGGTAGCGCCTGTGTCCTGTCCATCCTTGCTGCTGTCTGTGTAAATTGTATATTGGTATGCGTGATTTGTATTTTCAGTAATAATTACAATGTCGGGTGTAAGTGTAGAATGTGTCCAATTCATGTAAGCTACCGGGCATTCCACTTCTTCTACTGTTATTTCGTAAGTAGTTTGATGCACTTTTAGTAAGTTATATCTGTCAGTCTATTCTTCCGCTATAATCGTAATAGGGACCAAATTGGACAAGACACATGTAGCTTCGAATGAAATAGTGCGATATCCTTTAATTATTTTAATTCCAATGAGCCTTTGAACTCTCTCGAACTTATAAGTAAAATAATTTACTTAATGTATAATTTTACTTAAATATGTTATTCATAGTTTTCCTGAGAGCTCTATATGTATATATAAAATTGTATCCTGTGTTTGTAGTACATTGGTTTTTTTTTCTCGAAATTTCACGATTCTTTTTCGTTTCAGATGGAAATAAAACTAAAAGAATAAATATATATTGTTTCTTTTTCCATTTCTAAGATCAAACTGGTCCAGAAGTATCATTTATAACATTTCCTTCTTCGATATTGAGAACTATACAATGTAGAATGTCTATCTGATGATGGCACCTACAACTGGGTGCAACTAGCGTTCCGGGAAATCTATTTTGGCTCAAAATAATTTATCTGCAAAAAGAAACATTTGATATTTTATTAAACATATTTTATTGGTACTCATTTTAGCATACAACCCCCTAAATTATGAATAGCAATTAGTCAGCTGATAAACTATGACTAATGTACTGAAGATATAATCAACTATCAATTATAATAATTATTGAAGGAGAGAAATTAACTTTTCGTATATAACATCCATTTTTAATTTACTTAAAGTTAAAATTAATTAAAGATTTAGATTTTATTTTTATGAGGGAATGTTTGTTTGTATTTTTATCTCCATAGATTATCCAAAATCATGATTTTATTTTTTAAATTTGTTGCATGTTTAATTAGCCCCCCCCCCAATACTTAATTCTGTTGAACATTTCCAACATTATTCCTGTAAATCATTTGATGAAACTTTTCATTTTTAAAGAATAAAGTGTTATAAAAATAATTCTTGAATTATCGCTTTCGGAAACCTCAGTTATATGAATAAATTACGAGTCTGTGTGACGATACCTCAAATATTCAAGTTATCGAATATTCAAGTTTATGAGTCTTGAATGGATTAAAAAGAAAGCCACCACTTATCAGGTTGTATATTTAAATACTCCAACGTAAATGAAAACGTATATATTTTCTTTGGACACTATTGAATAAATTTTATTGATATTGAATCTATTTTGTTGAGCTCAAGTGAATTATTTCTCGAGTTGGTAGATTGAAAACCTTTCATTTTGTGAGTCAGGTTCAAACGGGCTTGCTTGAAAAGGCAAAGCATGTAGGTTGACAATAAGATTGGCCGGCAAAGCACAGCTCAGCTTAGAGGGTTAAGCAAAACCCTTTAGAAGGATGGCATTCGAGTAGGCTCTTTCTTTAGCTCTCTCCTCTTATACATTCCTTCTCCTTTTTAAATAAACAAAGTCAACTTATTTAATCTAATCCATTGGTATCCATGGAATACGTTGTTTTGTCTGTTTTATTACATAGTGAAAATTTTGCTTCAATATTTTTTTATAACCTCAATGGTTGAGATAGGCGGTATTTCTAACAATTCAATGAAATGGAAACTCCCGAAATATCTTTTGACTGATGTCCTCATTGATGAGAGCCGGTATATTAAACCAAAAGTCCGTCACGCAGGGGCTGCGTAAACTGAGCAGATTTCCCACGTGAAGGGTTACAATAGATAAATATACATACAGGTAACACTACCGTAAATACAAACAAAAATGAGAAATCTTTCAGTTATTTTACAAGTACAACGGAAAGCGTCTGAATTATAAACAGACAGGGCAGCCAACATCGCAGCGCTGGAATAGATAGATCGGAAAGATAAACAATTAATGAAATAAATCTGAATATAACATATTAATTTTATTGAAAACAAATTACTAAAGCCAGTCCTGTAATTTTCAACAAATCAGAATCGGTTTTATCTAAATCTTTCAAATTTAGTAATCAAAGGAAAAAAGAAGGGTGGGGGTCAACAGAACGTATTTGCATATATCTCACAAAGTAAAAGTTCAATGAAAACAATATTTGGTATTTAAACTTGTAATGAAGTGTTTCAAAATACAGAAGCTTATTGTTAATATGACAAGAGCAGAAATGGGGGTTCGCTGAAGGCTCAAAACTGGAAAATGCCAATATCTCTATTAATATTCAAGATAGAGAATAAATAAATATTACAATATTTATAGTACATTTAATTTGCAATAAGATTGGTTCAATACAAATTTTTAATCGGACAAAAAACGTTTATATATCGAGTTTGGTAACGATCAAACAAAAATTGCGACCGCTAGAGCATTAACAGACATATATATAATTTTCGGAACCGGAAATTTCGGAAACGGACCTCATTTTCGTCATCTCCTGGGTAGGATCGATGGACATTTGAAGAATGTTTTTGAAAATTGCTTCATGAGCACGACCTCAATAGTTGATTTTCCTTAAGGGAAATCTGAGTAAATACTGGTGCAATGATATCTATTTAATGATTTACATCAGTAGTAATATTTTCTACACACATATATTCTTTATGTATTTACACTTTTCTAGCTGCTAATGTACTTAAAGGTACACCTTTGGCCATCCAGTACGTCCACATGTATCCCCTAATTCCAGGAGTCTACATCTAAATTTTCTATAATTAAAAAAAAAACTTTCTCCCCTTTCCCTATATGTAAGAATAATTATTAATTTTACTTTAAGGGTTTTTACAGTTATCGTTTTGTTCCTGCAAGACCCATTAGATTCAAAATTATATATACTTACTGTCATTTCTGGATGACGGAGGATGTTATTATCTGAGTACAGCTTTCCTTGTACAGAATATGAGGAAAATATATTTGTTTGTTTTCTTCGGTTAGAAGCACAAAGTGGGCGTTAATAAATAAAATTTAACATATCTTATATATATATATATATATATATATATATATATATATAGTAGATTTAGGTCTCTCCATATCAGTCGTAAAAATCTTTTTCCTCAGACCAACAAAACATTCTAACTTGAAGAGGCATTTCACCATATCTACTCACGGGCTCAGGTAATGTGACTACAATATCATTAAATTTGACTTCATAGAGAAGTTTTCTGCAAATCTAAATCCAATGCATCCGTCCATCTGAACCATAGCTGTTTCACAAGGAAATAAATAAATGGAAACAATTGGGAATGGTATAGTACCTCTAAACGTATACGACCCATATCCGCACAGGGCTGTAATAATGATACCTTGTACTTTGTCTTACCTTTGCTCAACTAAACTTTCATATCTTTTCGGTATAAAACATGAGTCCATTGTGTTTGGTTTCATGGTGGGTTTGCTGTATGGCGAGCCAATAGAATTCAATTTTATTAGAAAAAAATTTTATAATAAAATCAAAAAATGAATTTTGTTCAAAGTGAGTTTAATTAACATAGTTCAAAATTGATCCTTTTGTCGTATAACCTCAAAAAAGTCAGAGACACCTACACTGATCATGACTCAAGTAAAGTTCTAATTGTTTCTATTTTAAATTAGAAAAATTTGTCAGACCATTACTATTGGGTTATATTTACTATTAATTTCTATATATGATAGGTATTGGTTAAATGCAGTTTATTTATACATGGCTTGGTATTAGTTAAATGAAGTGAACTTTAATGAATGGGCTCTCTTTTCTCAATAAGTCGTTTTGACTAAGTAGTTTTAGCGGATTTCCCTTAAGGAAAATCAGCTTTTGAGGTCATACTCACGACGCGATTTCGAAATATTTCTTCAATTCCCATCGATCCTACCCAGGAGATGACGAAAATGAGGTCCGTTCAAAATGATATATATATATATATATATATATATATATATATATATATATATATATATATATATATATATATACGAGGTACGTTCGGAAAGTAAGTTCCGTTTTGAAATAAAAAAATACAGATCCAGGAAAGAAATTTATTTCAAAACAATCTACCATTCTTAGACTATTTGTCGACATAGCTCCCGTGATTTTCCTGGTATTTGTCATAGCGTGATAGAAGCTTGAGTATACTCTACTCTTAATAATTATAATATAATTGTAAAACCCCAGTTCTACTCTCATTACATTAACAATACTCTGTTATGTAATAACTAACTAATAATTATTCGAAGCTTAAATACCATAAATTGTTTTCAAGAGACCTTTATTATGCTAGATAAATGCAGATATGTTATCGTGACCGCCCCTCCCTTCTTGACTACTAAAATTGATTGATTGAGATAAAAATTATTCTAGTCCATTATAAATTACAGTACTAGATATAGTAAATAGTTTTCAATGAAATTAATATATTTTATTATGATATATTTCCGTAATTGTTTTTCTTCCCTGTGAGAAGTTGGCGCACCTATTTGTTTACGTTTGAGGTGCTTCCCGTCTGGAGGTTTCTTATTATCGTTCGTATTTATTCACTTGATGTTGACGGTGCTATTGTGTTACCAGTATGTAGATTTATCTATTGTTAAACAACACGATGGAAATCTGCTTAGTTTCCGCAGCCCCTGTGTGGCGGACTTTTTTTGTTGATAAGGTTCAATAAGCGCATGTTAAATCGTTGACTGCGCATTGCAAGTGGGAAAAATACGAGTTGCATTAAATATGTGTATGTCTGTAATGTTTGACCAATTTGTAGACATGTTAATACAAAGGTCTTGTCATCTGTTCATTTGGCCAGACTCGAACTGTGTATTTAATTTCACTCAACTTGTTAAACGAATTATGCCATTTTTGTGGCTTTTAAAACTTGACGCCATAATCCATTTATTATGTTTGAATTAATGGATGACAATTCTTATTATTCATTTAAATTTTATTCACACCATTAGCTTATTTGTAAATGTAGAAAGAGTTCCCTCGTGTATTATGTCATTTTATTATTACTTTTGGCGGTGAAATTATAAGGGTAATAAGATCTCCGTATTCTATTTTTGGATATTATATTTGCGCATCTACTTTGGAGAATCCATTATGGTGGCTTGATTGCTTTTGTTTCTATTCACATATTACATTTCGCCTTATTTTATGTAAGTACATATTACAGGATCTCGTGCCGCGCTAGGTTTTTTATAGGGAATAGATATGGTTTCTCTTTTTTAGTGTATTTCTATATAGATAGATAGGTTTCATTGGCTAATATATATACATATTTGTATTTGTGAGTTTGGCCCATTTAGTGTTAGTAATCTTACTAATAATATATGGAAGAAGAAATATATATATATATATATATATATATATATATATATATATATATATATATATATAACAACAAGTGACATAATATTAACCTACTATATACAATAAAATAATACTTTTTTTTTTAATAAATGTTTTCAAGTATAACTTAAACTTCTAAAATTCTTTATAATTTAATCTGATTCAACAATTCAACAACATATGTATTTACTTTTATTTATTTGTTTACTGTGACGTTTTAATTGATTTCGTTGTACATTTCTATAACATAGTGTTGAATTATCAAGATAATGCTATATACTATGTCGTTGCTCTAGATGCATAATGCTGAAAGAAATAAGTAAATCATGTTCAGTTTATGAATGTCCTGAAGAATATTTTCCAGGGACATTAAGTCATCACCTATGGCTTTAAACGTCTTCAAGTAATGCTCTCTATGATAGCTGTATTCCGAGCATTGCAATAATAAATGTTTTAATCCGTCCGATATAAATTCCTGGCAGCATTCACAAATTTCTCCGGATTTTATTAATCTCATTTTTTTATTGTGATATAGCTTCAAGTAATAGTTATTTGAAATTCCAAGTGGACTAACTAATCTTACTTTCTTCATATTCACTTTGAATTTAAGATAATCTTCGGGTTGGGGGCTGATATAATGCCAGACACTTCTATAAAAGGGATTGTACTATATACTCTATTGATGTCGGAGGATAGTATGTGACTTGTTGCTTGTCCAAAATTTTGTTTTTATTTGCTAGGAAATTTGTTTCACACGAGATATCGGGAAAGTCCTCTTGCACTTTTTTTAAATTTGATATTGATTTGATAGACCCCTATTTGTGAGACCCAATTCTAGTTTGTACCATGATAACTTGCATCCAGTGCTATTATTCTATTAAAACATTTTCTTGCTATGCTATTTTCAGAGAGTGACAATACACACACACACACACACACACACACACACACACATATATATATATACACACATACACACACACTAGCGGACCCGACGGACGTTGTCCAGCATGATATTTCAAGCGATTAGGATATTAAACAAAGTAGGAAATGAAAAAAAATAAAATATAATAATATCATTATACTTTATTTTAAAATGGCATTCTTTTTTCTAAAAAAAAATTCGTTATAATCAATAATGTTCATATTGGAAAGAATTGTTGAGGATATCAATATTTCTATGCAAATTACTTGCTTCACACATTGTTATACGAAAAAATGTTTAAAACAAAAGCTACTTTTAATAACACAAAAAACAACTTTTGTTATGTGCACGTTTGTCTAAAAACAAATAGAAAATGAAATATCTTGAATTTTTTATTCAGGCCTCCCTTATAACCCCCACTCCAGTTAAAACATAAAAAAATTAATATAGCTTATAATCATGGAAGAATTAATGCTAATTCACGTACCGAGTTTTGTTAAGTTCGGTTCAATCGTTAGTGCCCAAAAAAATTGTTGGCTCCCAGTTTAATTATTTAGTGTAAATTTCGTTTATACTTTGTTATACAACAAAAGTGAATATAAACAAAAGTTGCTCTAAATAACAACATAAACAACTTTTAATCTGCGCATATTTGCTGAAAAACCAATAGGAAACGAAATATCACTATTTTTAATTTTAGGCCTCCCTTACGACCCCTACTCCTGCTCCATCTACCGGGCTGATTTGTGACGCTAAACCATCCAGACCGTCAGCCAAAAGCGTAAAACAAAAATCATTCAAATCGGCCAAGCCGTTTAGGAGGAGTTCAGTAACATACAGTATAATTATATATATACGGATATATATAACAATATATATATATATATATATATATATATATATATATAGGAATACATTAAATGTAATAGTTTCATATACGTATGAGCCTATTAAATGGTAATTCATGGTGTAGCAAATATTTTTCAATTTTTTGTATGGTCTTTGTTATGGGAGAGAAAGGATTCTTTTCACACAGCAAGGGGGCAGATATTTGGGGAAATGAATAGAATCAATAGTTGGTAAGGGGAGGCTGTAGGTTCCTGTTGTAGCTACGTGGTCTGAATGGAGCAGTGGCTGTAGCCAACTCTAGGAGATCGCCGCCGCACTCACCGAATTACCAAAATTGGCCCAATAGTCCTTTCTCGGCTCTCCTTATCTCGGGGCTTTACTGTCCAAATATAATGGCCGACGAACAACTGGTCGCTGGATATTTTTTGATTGGCTGAGCGCTTCGGGTTTTATAGAATGGAAAGTTATTTATGAAATAAATTAGTGACCCCTCACAGGGGAAAAAAGCTGTATAGGTTGTAACCGTGACGATGTTTTCGAAAAATGTCTTGAAATGCCCTACTTAAGGAATGACAGAATGAAATCCATTCAAATCAACATACGTATTTGTCCAATACAGCTCTAGCGGTCGTAATTTTTGTTTGATCGTTGCCTTACTCGATATATAAGTGTTTCATGCAAAACTAAAGGTCAAGTTCGTTAGTAGCTGAAATCGGACAACAAGGATGGGGAATATACTCCGTTATTATGTGTCGGATCGAAAACTGGTATAAAACCATCTTATTAAAAATTCGATTGTGTATTAATGTTATTATATATGTTTATTGTGCATATTGAATCTTAACCGAGATGTTTACAATTTAGCAGATTCCCTTAAGGGAAATTAGTTATTGAGGTCGTACTTATGACGCGACTTTCGAAAATTTTTCTTCAAATGTCCATTGATCCTATCCAGGAATGACGAAAATTAGGCCCGTTAAAAATTATATATATATGTCTGTTAACGCTCTAGAGGTCGGAATTTTTCTTTGATCGTTACCAAACTCGATATCGTTAATCATTTTATGTAAAAAGAAAGATCAAGTTCGTTAATGACTGAAATCGGACCAGTGATAGGGAGGGGGGGGGGTTAAAGGCGGGCGAAAATTAGAAATATCTCTGTTAACATACCATGACCTTGCCTGTCGTACTTTTTACTTAGAAATAGAAAATATATGGTGAGATGGAATTAGTTGTGTGTCATAACAATTAGTGGGAAATGCGCTTGGTTTTCATAGTGATCAACTTTCTTCTTTTTAGATATTGGCCAACAGAAGGTGAGGATACCAATGGTTGAGAAAAATTGTATGACGTTGTTGAGAAATAATAGGGTTAATTCTGTATAAGCCATAGGTTTTAAATTATGTTTTACTTTATAGTTCTATTTTAATCGATATTTAACTCCAAACATTTAATGAGCCATTTTTGACAAGTTTGTAGGCGTTGAGAAAGGAAATCGTTCGGAAATTGCTTCGAGTCGTTGACAAACGGATTTTTTAATTAAGCAAAAAAACGAGGTATTTTCTTCATCAGTAAAGGAAGGGGGTTGTTTAAAGAAGAGAGAAAATTAAAAAGAAATACATCTCCGAGGCACAATATCCGTTATTGTTACTCCGATATAAAAATAGAGTGTATCCAATCTTGGTGAAAATATAATGTACCTACTACAATTGTTGCGTTATACGCTTTTTCTCTGACTCAAATATTATCCGATAATTTTCACCTGAGAGTTTTCATCATTGAATCCCTTTTATTAATAAGAATTTCATTAAATCATCTCTGTCAATTTACATTTCATGATATACTCAATTTTAATTTTAGTTTACATAGGAATATTATTGTGAGATACTAGAATAGAGTGAGGAGTCACGTCATCAGTGTGGCTTTACAGTATGCAGGAAATCTGGTTAATTCATCTAGAACCTGCTTGATGGAATTATGTGTTTGGTGCTAAATAAAAGAAATTCTCCAGGAAAGGAAAATGGATGTAAAATCAAATCCATGAGAAAGAAATACTGGAATTGAAACAAAAAACTATGAGAACACAAAAGTATATGACATTTTAAAATTTAATTAACAAAGTAAAGTTGTGAATCTGACTAAAAAGGGAATGCTATAAAGACAGAATAGGCATAATTGCCGAAACTAAAAAAAAAAAAAAGAGACCATTAACAGGGAGAAAAAACTAGTTTTCTTTTCATTGCAATTATTGAAAATATTATTCTGAGAAAACACACACACACACACACACACACACAAGAAAAAGTATTTCCGAATTAGAAACGTTATTAGTGAAATATAAATATTTTGAATTCCCGGTGAAATGTTTCTCTTAGGACATTAGAAGTAGGTCGGCTATGAGGGTTCAATTAGTATTTTACAAAATGAACACAGGAAGTTATGAATACCCAATAAATTCTGAGCATATGGCAATGGCTTACAGATTTAAAAGCAGAATTAACTGGTTATTGAGAGCTGTATAAAACTCTCTTGGTTAGCCAGTAACTAACCATCCGTTACTATAATTAAAAACCATGGCTCCCTTGGCCTCAACCATCCTTTATTTGTAAACAGTAAAAGTTATCCCATATTTAGAGATAAGATTATTTTTTATTATTCAGAAGCATTAATAGTAATTGCTGCTGTTTTGGATTAATTTATCTGGAAATGCTTCTTTTGGTGATATTTTGAATGAAATGCATAGTTCTGTTAGCAGATTTCCATTAAGGGAAATCAGCTATTGAGGCCGTGCTTATGCTCTTATTGCAAAATTAAATGCACTATAACCATTGTTATATACATTTATTCTCTATCTTGAATATTAACCGAGATATTTGCATTTTTCATTTTTCAGCCTTCAGCAAACCCCCACTTCTACTCAAGTTACATAAACAATACTCTGTTATGTAATAAACCACATTATTCGAAGCTTAAATACTATAAATTGTTTTCAAGAGACCTTTATTATACGATATAAATGCAAATATATTATGGTGACCCCCTCCCCCCTTCTTAAGTTCTTGGACTACTAAAATTTGATCGATTGAGATAAAAATTATTCTGATCCATTACAAGTTGTAGTACTAGATTTAGTAAATAGTTTCCAATAAAATTAATGTGTTATATTCTGATATATTTCAGTGATTGTTTTTCTTTCCTGTGGGAAGTTGGCACACCTGTTTGTTTACGTTTCAGGTTCTTTCCGTATGGAGGTTTCTTATCATCGTTTGTATTTATTCACTTATTATTCGCGGTGGTGTTGTTTTACCAGTATGTAGATTTATCACGAGGGGAAACTGTTTAGTTACGCAGCCCCTGTGTGACCGACTTTTTTACATTATCACTGGCAAAATGATTTTACAGGCCTTCATTTATCAACTCCAATATGATTCCTTCTAGTAGTGATAATATTCAGCAGTCTATAGGGACTATTGATAGCACTTCCGAAATCAGTTCATAGATACATTGTAGCAAGTTCTGGCGTTGTAAATTCCAATTTGTATTGAATTTAGAATAATCATTGAGTACTGTGACAGTGATGAGATGTGAGATCGTGATAGGTAGGGGGCCGAGAAAGGGAAACATAGGGGCGAGAAAAAAGAGTGCATTAATAACAAACAAGTTGTGAATGGCATTTTCCAATCAAGCAAAGAATTCATCACAAGCCAAAACAAGTTTACATTTCCATAGATACCAGGAATTTAGGCGAAAAAAACAATTCAGTTTTCAGCCATCTGCTGACAATTCAGTTTTTGTGTATACGTTCGGTTCTTGTGAAGACCCTTCAATTATCTGACAAGATTCAACTCCGCTGCCAGTTTATTGACAATAAATGTGTATCGAACATAATCAATCCAAACTGCTGATGGAGGTGCGTTACATTTAAGTCTTTTTTCTCAAAGGTTCGTTTATTTACAATGCCCTTTAAAGAGCACCGTCAGTTAGAGAATTAAAGAACTAAAGGGCTACCTCTTTGTGAAAAGAAATTCCAGAATGAGCTTGAAAAACTTAAAGCATTTTTGAACAAACGTAAACTATGGAAAACAATTTGTCATTTTGATAAAAAAAAAACTTTCAATTATAATTCTAAAGTGTCCACTTCAGCAGAAAAATAATATTATAGTTTCTAGAAAAATAAAATTCATTCTAATAACTAATTATTAAGAAAATCCCACAATAACGTCATGAGAGAAAAACAATATTTTTACATTTATAAAACGTAATTTCAATTTAAAAGTAGAACATATTAAAAGTATATTAACGGCTGCAGCAATAGCATTGTATCAAAATCATCCCAATTAATTACTACACGTTAAAACTTTGTAAATAAAGAAAAATTCTCTGGCCGATCATGCTGTTATGGATATTCTTAGTTTGAATATTTGAATACGAAAAAAATAAATTAAGATCATTCTCTTAATGAAGAACAGGGAAAATTGGTTTCAAGTACATTTTTTACAGTTTTTTGGAATAATGTGGGAATTGTTTACTCTAGTTCCTTAATGAAAATTATTTTTGTATTTATACTACGTTTCATTTTCGATAATAGATGTATAATATCTTATAATCACATTTAATAACTAGTTTAAAACACTAAAGTATCTTTTGGGGAGACTTTCGTTATTTTGCATGGACACTGTTCTCAATAAGGGTTTGAATTTTCAGTAAAATACATTGAAAAAAAATTTAGTTCAGTTATTTTGATGACCTTCTGTTTTTCTTTTAATTTATGATACATATCACTAAAAATAAGATTCAGGTGATATAGTTAACCACCGGAAAGAACATCTTTATAGTGGAAGAGGACTATTTATGTCAACGCCTATACAAAAAAAAAAGAAACAAAAATCAACGTTCAGAAAGTTTAAACAATTTAGTATTAGATTAGCTAAGTAAATATTTTACTATTGTAAACAGGTCTTCATTGTTATTGTAGTTATTTATTTTATTACAAAGACCACTTTGTGATACTAAGGGTCATTGGGATGGTTACCACCCTTTTCTAGGAGGGGTTGGACTAAGGATTTTATTTATTTAGTGGTGACAAAATAAATTCCTATTTCTCAGGTGAGAATAAAACTCTACGTTCAACATATGAGATTACGACCGACGCCTTAACTTTCATAGCTTACCTGAGGCCCCCTATTATTTTTAAATGTGGTAGAAAATTGGGAAACGACAAATAAATTACAACTATATTTACATCTAGCATACTTGCAATAATGCTGTCGATGAGCCATTGTAATATAATGTAATACATTATAAAGAATAAAAATATATCTAATATATAATACCCATTCTTCAGAAAAATACGGGTTTTCATCAAATAAATATTAAATAGCTTTCCTATCAGTCGTTGAGGTAATAAAACAGATTTATTACAGAATATATAAATGTATAGGTATCTACGGATGTCCCTGAATTACAAGATTGATGATTCGGCCAGGGTAAATAAGGGAAACGTTTAGTCAGTCCATACATTTTATTTATTTCTAATAATAATAATATGTTGGAATGAACTGGTAAGCTACAACTCCGAGCATTCCCTCTCCCAGAATATGTACTTTTCAACGGTCTTATTAAATATTTCTCAATTATAGTCCAGACAAGTTCTATTAGATAGGTCGAAAATAACTGCAAATTGTCAAAGAATAAATCTTTTTCCACAAGGCTTAGGGGTAAGTAATAAAAAAATCATTTTAGGCTGAAGGATACTTTGAGAGACAAATGAATGCCTGAGAGTAAACAATTTTTGTATTCCAGTGTTTTCACCCATGGATGGAAACATACTTAAGTAACATTTATTTAGCTATAACATAAGATTCAAGGTTATTTCATGTGTTAAATACAGTGGCAGCCAAACAAATATGTTGCCTGTCAATGTCTGTAAATTATAAAAGTGGCAGAGATTACACAAGCCAAAATCCCTTAAATCCCTTCTTAGCATACTTCTAGTCTACGCGGGTTCGTTGGTGTGCTTGTGCGATCAGGGAAGTAAGTGTATGTTATTTTAGTGTGAAGTTATGGTTGCGTTGAGTGATTGTAATCGGTGTGAGGAAAAAGGACAGGGTGGTCGAGTTTTTATTTGTCATTTCTGTCGATGTTTCAAGCACCCATCACTGATACCTCTCTTGGACTAACGGCCTACCTTCAAATGGCTTCCCTCCGTTCCGTCTACTGTTGCGGTGTCAGAACTAACTTTTTTTTTTTTTATTTTTATGTTTTGTAGTCTCCATTCTTAATTAATAATGTAAGTAATATCTTATTCATTGGATGAGAGCATAGATACTGTACTATCTCATTTGGAGACATTTTTGAAGAGTATATAAAAAAATTAATAATAACAAGAACTCGCTGCAATATGACCTGAATTAGAAAGAAAACGATAGTTTTAATAAGACCTACGTATAACTTACATTTTTTCCATGTTGACTGATAAATGAATGCCTTACCAACGGAACAGTTTTGCACTATATCCATTGCATAAGAAGGTAAAAAACTCTGTCTTGGAAATATTGTAGTAAGGGTATATCTCTGTGGCTCTGTAAAATAATTTGACGAATATTCTTCATTAGACAGCTATTAATTAATTAATTATTGAAAATGAATAGGTAAAAGCGCTATTAATAAAATGACAGAAAATCTACTGTAAAAATAGATTTCAGTGCATATCACTTCGAGGACAAAACCAAATAGGTATTGTACAAGGGTACAAAACACACACACACACACACACACACACACACACACACACACACACACACTATAAAATAAATAAAGTATTTAAAAAGAATTGTTATAAAAACAATTCATAATGATTTCCGCCTTAAATAGCAGTGTTAAGGATTAAAACTCTGGATTATACATTAGTACTAACATGTGCTTTATCTCAAAATACAAAGTGTGCACAGCTTTTCATTTAGTAACAAAAAACATATTCTTCAAATGACAACTAAAACACAATATATTCCTTCACAGTCACCTTTTTAATCAACGTCATCGATTCTGATCTGCATTTTACAACAGCTATGGAAGGGAAATAATTGGCTGAATCCGGCTGAAGGAGGAAGCATACCTTATAATACAAAGGCGGTCTGCAAACGCCTGTTTATTCAGAAGTGTTCATTAATTTAATAATATTAAATTAATGCCGGAAAAGTCTAGGTCAAATATTTTGAATAATTAGTTTTCAGAAATTTCTCTTTAGAGTCTTTGGATATCCTGGACTTAATCCTCAAGAGTGCTGTTTTTCCTCCCCATCGTGGGCAATTTGAATTAGACTCGCTATGTAAAATCTTTACTGCCATCCTCTTTAGAATACAGTGGTATTTCTCTGATTGTAGATTTACCTCGACATACCTTATTAGTACAAAGCTGAAGCAGATAAAACTTATAATTTCTAAATACTTTCAGCTTCCATAAATGAGTAATTTTTCCTTCTAACTCCCAATGTATGCCAGTATTTGATTTTACTACTCCTGGATAAGTAATAAAAATGAAAATATTCTTGATTAAAACCCGTTTTTGAAAAATGATTCAATAGAAAATATGGTTACACACATCCTTCTCATAGGTTGTGTAGGCCAGTATGATATTTTTAGCCAATGTATGATAATATCCTGCCAATTGTATGCCTAATCTGCCACAGTATGATCATCCAGGGTATAAATTATGCTCGTATTGTTCACAAACAAAAAATTGAAACTACAAAATTTCTATTTAGGTTATCTTTGTGTACAAAAGATATATTTCCATTTTTATATTTCCACATGGATAACAGGAAAATGCTGAAGGGCCAAACTAGAAACTAGTTTCAAAATCGAAAGACTAATATTTGGACATCCTTTCTCTGGACAAACATGTTGTTAAACTTTGCTAACTAACCTCTCAGTCCTCCTCTGCCCCTCAGGTTTACAACCATTTCCAAAGGAGTTTTACTAAAAACTAACTTCAGTTTTGGTAAAATATTTTTAAATATAGTAAATTCAAGTTCTGATTATAAGAATGTGTTAGATCGATACTTAATTTTATTAGTCTACTATTATCTACTGCTTTCCGATACTTCAAGAAGGGGAGGGGCTGAGGAATAAGGATTGCACTTAAGAGTTATTTTTTTTTTCTAGATTAACAGTTTTAAATTTGAATGCAATTCATAATTCTGTTATAGTTCATGAATTGATGAAGACTACTGCGTTTTATTTGTATATAAGAGGTTTCAAATATGTCGACATATACGAATTGTTTTAAACATGTTGTTTTTTGTGTATAGGGAATGTTCTAATCACATGTTGGGTTTAGTGACCATTCGTTAAAAATCATTTTGTGATAGTCTTATTTTTCAAATTTTAAATTGTATATCTTATTACTCTGGTTAGACTATTCAAAAGCTTCGGCATTTTATTTGAATCTAACTCTGTTTTTCGGATGGCTCCTTAAATGTCTAAGTTGCTAAAGCTGTTGCGAAATTACAATAATAACGATGCCAATAGGATTAGAATTCGTTATGTATTGTACACATCTCTAATAATAAATTAAATTAACGTTTTAGCAGACTTCCTTTAAGGAAAATTTATCGGATCGAAAAAACGTATAGAATCAATCTTATAGAAAATTAAATAAACTGTAAATATTGATATATACATTTATTCTCTATCTTGAATATTAACCGAGATATTTGCATTTTTCAGTTTTCAGCCTTCAGCAATCTCCCACTTCTACTCTTGTTACATAAACAATACTCGGTTATGTAATGCACCATATCATTCGAAGCTTAAATACCAAATATTGTTTTCAAGAGAGATTTATTATACGATATACACGCAAATATGTTCTGGTGCCCACCCCTTCTTAAGTTTTTCGACTACTTAAATTTGATTGATTGAGATAAAAATTATTCTGATTCATTATAAATATAGTAAATAGTTTTGAATCAAGTTAATACGTTATATTCAGATATATTACAGTAATTGTTTTTCTTTCCTGCAAGAAGTTGGCAGAACTGTTTGCTTACATTTAAGATGCTTTCCGTCAGGAGGTTTCTTATTATCGTGGTGATGTGTTAACGGTATGTAGATTTATCTATTGTTAAACTTCACGAGGGATTCTGCTTAGTTCACGCAGCCCTGCGTGACGGACTTTTTTTATTTAGAACGACTCATGTCCAGTATTGTAAAATATGCTCACATAAATTCTCAGTTGAATACAGTTTCAGTCATTATACATTAGCTGCAGCTAGAATTTCCTTTGAATAGTTTGCTATTTACAACCAACTTAAATGAGAACTGGAAATTGAAACCTTTGGCAAAATAAAAAGTCCGTCACGCAGGGGCTGCGTAAACTAAGCAGATTTCCCACGTGAAGTTATACCATAGGAAAATCTCCATACGAGAGCCGAACAGTTGCGGCAAAGGGCCGAACTAGCTTTTGGCGGGAAACAGTCATCGCTTATCAGCCCATATTTAATAAAAATGCAAATATCTCGGTTGATATTCAAGATAGAGAATAAATGTATAGACCAATATTTATAGAAAATTTAATTTGCAATAAGATTGGTAATAAATAATTTTTTGATCCGACGTATGGTAACGGAGATATTTCGAATTATCGAAAATCCCCCCCTCTTACCACCCCCTCCCACTGATCCGATTTAAGCCAGTAACGAACTTGATCTGTCTTTTTGCAATAACGTTGCATAAAACGTTTAAATATCGAGTTTGGTAACGATCAAACAAACATTGCGACCGCTAGAGCGTTAACAGACAAATATATATATATATATATATATATATATATATATATATATATATATATAATTTTGAACGGACCTCATTTTCGTCATCTCCTGGGTAGGATCGATGGACATTTGAAGAAAATTGTCAAAAATCGCGTCATGAGTACGACCTCAATAGCTGATTTCCCTTAAGGGAAATCTGCTAAAACGCATAGCTCATTAAAAGCAATCACCACTTGCAGTTTTGACCTGGCGCTGTATATTAGTAAAAACAATTAGTCTGTGTTTTCGATTGTAACAAGTCATCTTAAAACTTTACATCATGCGTTAACTTAATAGATTTCCCACCTGCTGGCATGGCATACTGGTCATCTTATCTCACCATCAATTCTGTATTTCTCCTGTAGTAAGAAACCTATCTTACCACAAATTGCAATGAACGCTGGAAGTGATATTTTTAGTGACCCAGTAAAATAATGTACCGCACAGACGAACATAAAACGCTTAATATTAGAAACCAACAAGTCATATTAAACACTAATCTGGAGAAAATTAAATGTCTAACGGATTGGTTCTGTAAAATTATTCGTCCCAACTCACAATAGCTGAGATATTTCGAGTTTATGAATTCCCCCTCTATTTCTGTTCCTATTTCAGTCTAAAAACAAATGAGATATGGCTTTGAATGAAACAGTTAAATATCGAGTGTGGTATAGATCAAATTAACATTTTCTAGCCAAGAACGTAAAATCTTAATTAGACAAAGTATTTACACGTATCACATAAAGGGTTTACAGGTCCATTGGAAAAAAAAATATGTATGGTATTTAAGCTTGGAATAAGACGTTACATAATATAAAGTTTTATTGTTAACGTCCGATGGGTAAAAAAGTTGGGGTTTACAGAACGCTGGTAACAAAAAAAATATATAACTTGGATGAATCTAACAATTTTAAAACAGGTGTACTGGTTCTGAAAAGCTAAAAGCTAAGGAATCTTAGTATATTACAGATTTTTATTACTAGACAAAATAATTTGTTATGAAACCACATATGCATGTGCACAAAGCGATCATTTTTATAAATCAGCTATTGAGATTAACTTATAGCATAATTTATTTTTAAAAATTTCTTCAAATGTCCATCGATCATAAATATACATGGTGGTACCCTGTAGATAGCCCACCAATTAGCCATAGAAGCAAAAAGTGGACGTTAACAAATAATAATATTATGAATATATTCTCATAATATGTGACTAATAGTGTTAATTATTTTTCAGGTAATACGAATAAGTTCTACTTCTAGCTGAAATAGGTAAGTTGTACAGATCATACTTTTAAAAAAAATTCTGTTTGTATCATATTAAGCATTCCTATATTATATTTACTATTAATTAACTGACAGAATAAATCGTCATTAGCGGTATGAAATGATAATGGTTCGTAATTGATATGTATGCGTTATATTTAACTAACCCCTACATAATGTCATGAGAATCTTCATTCTTGCCACACTCCGTAAGGTGTAAATAGGCGATTGGGAAAAATTAAAAAATGTATGTTGTGATTTACGAGAGTACTCAATCTTGATCTAACTAATAGAAGAAAGGAGGTTCTAACTGTTATTACGTATTTGTTTAAATGCTTTCTCCAAAATGACTTTCTTTTTTCCTATTAAATAGCTCGACCCAAAAATATAAAAGGATAATTAATCTGTTATTTTCTTCTTTCGCCTAAAGGTTATTCTTGTCATATATAAGTATCTGAGAAATCTTTAAATATATTCAGAGTGTTTGCCATTTGTAGAAATTGGAATTGGAAGCTGTATTTTGTAATGCTTATGACGACACTAAGGCAGAGGTGACTTGTTGGCCTGACTAAACAATTGTTAAGGATGGTGCCATACACCCAGGTCTTGCGAGACCAGTAGCTAAAAATGAGTTAGCTTTTTGAATATCATTAGTAGACATGGATCAGATGGAACACGGAAGGACCTTGAATTTTACAGACTATCTTACATTAGTTGATAATTGGAGTGGGGTAGTTACTGCTTATGTATAAGAGCCTTCTCATTGGTTGATCCATCATTATTCATCCTTTGCCCGGGAACGGCCATCATCAGGTGATTCATCACTGATAGCCCTGATAAGCCTGGCAAAGACGTGAGTCAGCGGACGAGGGTGTCGCGTGACGTCCTCTGTGCCCATAGAGCTACCCTATTTTTTCTTCTTCATCATTATTAGAAAAGCTTTTAAAAAGCTATATTTCATCGGCCCTACTACCCCCTTATATATTGCTTTTGGCCAGGCAGTTCCCTTATTACTGTGTCTAGGCCAAATGTACACAATTTCAAAGATAATAAGAGAAACGCCAAAAAATAACGAATATTGAAGGTTTTGATATTTAACATTTTGTAGAAGTTCTACCATTTTTAACTTTTCTTCCAAGTCTCGCGATTTGGAGCCAGGTTCTCTAATTAGTACACCCAGGTTCGACAAATTCTCTCTTGTTGTAGATAACGTTTTTTTCTTTTTCGCCCTAGTGTACTGCAAAACCTGGTGTGGTGGATCGTCACGGTCTTTTCTCTATCATATCTATCCATAATGAATACATTCTTATCTCCTCCATTAAAAACCAATATAGGACTCGATGCCTAATTTTAAGGATACCCTAAATACTTTAGACTACATCTTGATTGTAGGAACTCAAGGGAATAAGAATTATTTTATGATTTTTGTTTACGATGCTTTCAATAATAGGAAATTTTTTTATTTATTTATGGGCATCACATTAAAGGTGATTTGTCCTTTCAAAAGTCAAAAATTGTACAAAGTTACTAAACAAAAGTAAAAGAGATAACAACAAATACCAAAAAACAATGACAAATAGCAAAAGTGAAATAGATAAACATTTTGTAAGTGAACTTAAAAAAAAAAAAAAATTGATGATGAGCATAGTTGGTGGATGATCAATAGGAAATAAATGGCTGAAAATTGTACTTTTGCTAATAATCGTCGTAATTTCCTCCTTTAGGGTAAACATGTACATGTGTACAAACGCATATAATACAATTAATGCATATACTTTGAAATCCTGTTGCACACCACAGACTTAATTTGTATGTTAAATTTTGTTGTATATTTGAATTTTGTGTAGGTATGAGAATATGTTGTTAATGTATGGGGCTGCCTTCCGTTAACAGTTCTTGTAAGTCTTAGGGGAAGTCCAGGTGTTGTCGTTCTCGGCATTCTGTCAGTATATGTATTATCGTCAAGGGAATGTTACAAGTTGAGCAAGTAGGTCTGCCAGTATGAGTGTCATTAAGTATGAGTGTTTTAATTTGGTCTGCGTAAATAATATGAAAGAGGTCCTCAAATAAATTGAAGGGAATTGTAATTTTTGGAGTGAATGACTTGAACCTTAGAACAGGCTTGGTCTGGAAATTAATAGGTCAATGGGATTCGGTCCATATGGTTTCAAAGACATTAATTAGTTAGTTTTGGTAAAATTATTGGAGAACATGGGATTTACGAGATCACACGCCAAAAATGTTACTTACTATGTGAGTTGAGGTGGAGGTTTTCAGTGCTGGCGATTGCCAAAATTTCTTATTTTCCCCCAAAAAACGTTTGCAAGAGCTGGATGGCTTTCTTGTATATGAAAAGTGTGCTAGATTGGAAGGGTCGGTTTTGTTTGAATGAATGAAATGGAATAATACAACTATTTATAAATTAGTATTCCGGACCAGAAATAAGATATTAATTTTGTTGGTAGTTAAACAGGGATACATTTTTCATCCTGATTAGTAGTTCATATTACCACTTCCATTTGAATTTAATTCAGGATGCTCAGGGAGAAAATTTTTATTGGTAATAAGTCTTTTTTTAAAAGGGGGGAAAAATAGATAATAAAAAATGAGTACTTGTAATAATGCGGGCATTTTTTGTCACTAATCTGTGATTTAATGTAGTTGAGGAATTGTTATGTAATTGAAGAAGGCTGCCATCCCCATTTAAATTAATCATGAGTTAGGGAGGTGAAGAATAATTTCCATGATAAAGCTAATTACAATGCCATGATTAATGAACGCCTTCTTCCATTTCCCTCTAACGCCATCTTCAATCGTTAAAATTAATCATAAGGCAACTTGGCATTTATTAACTATCCCACAGAGCGTCATCATTTATTAGCTATTTCTATGAACAAATCCTTATCTTGCTCTTCACTTATTTTTTTTTTCACCCTTAGAAATTAGAAATATAATTGAGGGAACCTTTGTATTCAATGTTTCATTATCGTTTTTACTCGAAATTAATTTCTTATGAAATTCTTCTTGATGGACTGCTAAAATTGGCTTGTATAAACGTATTTAATTTCTGGGTATAATTAAGTTAGTTCGTTGTAGAATTACATACATTTGGGAGTGTTGCGTACAATAGTACACCCGTACCGATGTACGTCCGTAGTTTGTATTCTATCAAAAAGATATTAATATTTTTTTAATATAGGGCAATGAACTCTATTAGTTCCTCTATGGCATTATCAAAGTCAGGAAGTGAAAGATATTTGGTGAAAACGGGTGGCAACAATCAAATGTTAGTTATACTCTTTTTTGTGGTAGTGCTCGGTCAAGTAGGATTATTTTTGACCGAATACTTCAAAAAATAATAAAACTAAAAATATTAAATTAAAAAAAATGCCCAATAGTATATATTGTTAATCAAGAGAATCTTAAGTAGAATGGTGGATTGTATTCAATGTCTTCAAGCCTGGATCGTCCAGAATGTCCAACAGGGTATCTTAAATTACGTTACATCTTAGTAATCAAATTTAAAATACTTCCCCCTTTGAAAATGGCACATCACAGATAAGTTCTTAAATGTTTTTAATAAAAAATTATTTTAATATTCAAGAAAGATTATGAATGCAATAATGATAAGGTTTGTAATTTAGTATTTCTAATAACTGAGGGGAAAACAACTAAAATATTTTTCTTTGACACATTTGTGATATTGTATCAGTTACAAATAAATAAGAAACATTCTCTAATAGTGGCTGATGATTTTATTGGAGATGTAGGAAAATACAAATTTCTGTATCGTAACTTTTAAATTTTTAAAATTTTTAAAACATTGTTCAAAAACAACGTTACGAAGCATGTGCAAACTCATTAACATCAAATCGCCAATTATTAAAAAAAAAAAGGAATTCTGACAAACTGGGAGAACAAATGGACAGGGATAGCCAATGGTAAGGGCCATAAAAAGATTTTGTAACTCACAGAGAAATTCGGCTCTCCAATTGCTTACTTATATGAACAAAATATTATTTAAACGGATTTAAACTCTCACAAACTTACTTTTGCTTATGTGGCAGCTAAATGGCTAAGTGGCGACTAATGAGAGAATTGAAGATATGGTTTCCTTAGCTTAATGGTTTCTCTGAGTTATGACCCGTTTTAAAAATTCATTTTTTTTAAATAAGAAAATTTATTTATTTTCCTCATTTTTAGATTTAAAGGCTATTTTGTTAATTTTTATTATTAATAATGTTATTGTTATTTTTCCTTAAGTTTTACCTTTTTTAGCAGATTTCCCTTGAGGGAAATCAGCTATTAAGGTTGTACTCATGACGGAATTTTCGACATTTTTCTTGAAATGTCCATCGATCCTAACTAGTAGATGACGAAAATAAAGTCCGTTCTAATCTGTATATATATATCTATATATATATATATATATATATATATATATATATATATATATTTGTCGGTTACCGCTCTCGCGGTCGGACTTTTAGTTGGATCGTCACCAAACTCGGAATTTAATCATTATATGTAAAAAGAAAGATCAAGTTCGTTAATGGCTGAAATCGGACCAGTGGGAGGGGGGGTTTAGAGGGGAGGATTTTCGAAAAGCCAAAATATTTCCGTTATTATGCGTCGGATCGGAAAATTGTGAATCTTATAGCAAATATAATTTACTATAAATATTGTTCTATACATTTATTCTGAATCTTGAATATTAACCGAGATATTTTCATTTGTATTCAGCGTGTTGTCGGCTATGTTCGGGCTTTGCGCCGAGAGCTCTGGCGGCCGTTTCTGTAACTATTCGTCCCTCGTGAATAGGTTTAGAGGTTACTTACTACTACAGCTGTTATTAGACAGATTTCTCTATTGTAAAACTTCACGTGGGAAATCTGCTTAGTTTACGCAGCCCCTGCGTGACGGACTATGTTATTTACACGCAAGCGTACACACTCCAAACACAAATACACAAAGACATTGTATACCTTTTGTATATAAACTGCTCCTTTTTAGGGCTACTGGTAAGGGTGAAAAATATAAACACCCATAATTTTGTTTTATTTAATATTTGTTTCACTATAAATTTCCCTGTGGGTCTCATGGCCAATAAATATACGTCAGAAATAATGGTATTATTGTTATACTTATTACTAGCTTTTCTATTTTCAGAGTTCGGAGTTGATCAATGGGAACAGTATTTTTTTGACGCGAGTGCAGTAGACGTAGGTTAGTTTGGGTTCAATTAATAGAAGTGCTGTCATTGACAGCGGTCCTAAGTTTCTATTAAAGTAAGCAGCTATATATCGATGACTAGACACTTAATAACTCCCCTATCGCCTGGGATCCTACTCACTTGTAACTTTATTAGCTTTTGATGGCACCGTTTTACGCTGCTCTTCATAATTTATATCCCCATCTATAAAGTTGTTCAAGTGGGGTCTTCTATTACACGGCACACTTGATGTAGTAAACTCCATACTGCCTGTACCAAGGAGACTACTTGTACTCTCTTCTTCATAAATCACTGGCGCAATATACTATAGTGTTGTTCTGGTCGTAAATTTGATAAGCTAGAGGGATCAGAACCGGAAGATATTGTTTCTACAGAAATTTTAGCTTTTTATTACAATTTCCCGCATCATATGAAACTATTGCCGGTCTTTGAGGGACCATTTTTTTTATTAACCAAATATAATTGTGCAGTCTTTTCTTAATGGTAGAAATTTACAAACAGCAGTAAATTCTAAGGTCAGTTTTCTAGTATGTGGAAGTGAATTATATCACACGTTGATTAAAAACGTCCACGCTTCCACAGGAAAAGTTAATTCAAACGACAGAACGCTATCCACGAAGTGGATCATCCCAAGTGCCCTAAGAACCTATATGCTGAACTGATGTGCCTTGGGGCCAGACTCCTAAGGAGTCTTTTACGGTGGAAGAACAGTATTTTCTTTTCTCTTTTTCTGTGTTAAACATACAACTAAGATACACAGTGGATGAATGAAATGTTAATATATATATTTTTTAATTTATTTATGGACATCACACCATAGGCGATTTTCACTTCCATCAGACAAAAATTGTACGGAGTGAAATAACAAAAGTAAAATAGTTGCGAGATAACTACAATAACAATAACGAATAACAAAAGAACAATGACAAATACCAAAAGTGAAATAGCTAAACACTTTACAAAGTGAACATTAAGAATTGGTGATGAGCTTAGTTGGATTAATAGGAAATGAATGGCTGAAAATGCTACTTTTGCTATTGATTATCGTAATTTCCTTCTACAAACGAATATAATAATTTAATGCATATAATATGAAATCTTGTTCATACCACATGTAGATATGAGAATAGGTTATTTATGTATGGCCTGCCTTCCGTCAATAGTTCTTGCAAGTCGTAGGGGAAGTCATTGTGTTGTCGTTTTCGGCATTGTCAGTATATGTCTTATCGTCAAGAGGATGATTTAAGTATGAGTGCGCTAATTTAGCGTGGTCGATTCAAAGTCTCGAGAGAACTACTTCTTCACCCCTAGAGTTGCATTAAAACTTGATGGCCAAATGCAAATATTATTCTTAATAGTTCGTAGTTTGTTGTCAGTACTTGTGTTAGTCCAGTCTTTGGTTGTGTGTGTTAATTAAACGCTGACACAAACAAACAGATATTTTAGATTATTAAAAGTCCGTCACGCAGGGGCTGCGTAAACTAAGCAGATTTCCCACGTGAAGTTTTACAATAGAGAAATCTGCCTAATAATAACAGTAGTAGTAAGAAATCTCTAAACCTATTCACGAGGGACGAACAGTTACGGAAACGGCCGCACTAGATCTTGGCGGAAAGTCCCCAACATAGCCGACTCTTACCCATCCCACAGACAATACAAATGCAAATATCTCGGTTAATATTCAAGATAGAGAATAAATGTATAGAATATTTAATTTGCAATAAGATTGATTTTATACAATTGTTCCACCCGACGCATAATAACGGAGATATTTCGAATTTTCTAAAATCCCCCCTCCCACTGTTCCGATAACAGCCATTAACGAACTTGATCTTTCTTTTTAAAAAACTATTAAATTTCGAGTTTAGTAACGATCAAACAAAAATTGCGACCACTAGAGAGTAACAGACAAGTATATATATATATATATATATATATATATATATATATATATATATATATATATATATATAATTTTGAACGGACCTCATTTTCGTCATCTCCTGGGTAGGATCGATGGACATTTGAAGACATTTTTCGAAAATCGCGTCATGAGTATGACCTCAATAGCTGATTTCCCATAAGGGAAATCTGCTAAAAGTAATTATCTGGAGTTGCATGGAAGATGTTTCAGAACTGATACTATATACATAAACTTATTAAAATATTATATCAAAAAATCGTACTCCAATTCTTTGGAAAGGAAATAGTCGGTACACAGAGTTTATTGGAAAAGTATATTTATTAAAAGCTTCGTAGAATAAATTTTTTGTCAACAAGAACTAATATACCTCGTGTATTAATAAGAACGCGTTATACTTTAATAAAATTCTTTGAAATAGTCATTAATAGCGGAAAAAGGAGGTCAAGTTCAGAAAGCTATATTCTCAAAGAAATATCTGAAACGTTAATTTAATAGCTAAACTTTTATGATATGTAACGTACAAAACGATTTCAATGAAATTCTTGTTAAACTATTAAAACAAATTAGAGTGTATATACTTGCGTGTGTGTTTTGCCGTTAACACATTAAACTTTCTATTGGAAACTCTCCCATTTAGAACACCCCCACATTGGTAGCCACCAGTGTATATTATATCAGTCACTTAAGGAGTTAAAAAACCCTGGTTTATTCACTAAAATTTAACATTGTATAGATAGGGGTATGCGTAAATGCACATGGAAATTCAAGTTAATGCTTGACGGTGGGTATATGAGTGTTAACTTTCTAAAGTTATAAATGACCTGTAATAATAGCGAGCTTTCTTGTTTTGAGCTGCCGTTGGTGGCATACTCGTCTATGGAAATGAAACATACGAAATCCAAATTAAAATGTTGAGTTCGATTGAAAATCTTATTTTCGATTAATTAATTGAACTCCTTCGACTTCCATTTTCGGGTATACTGATGCTGTCAATGAGCATCAACTTGAATAGGAAAGTATAGAAAACAGTTAGATATATTGTTGCAAACACTATAATATAGTACTACACACACACAATATTTTTGTTAGCAATAAGATTGGTACAACAAATGTGGCGATTTATCTATCCGATGCAACTTTTCTGCCATTCAAGGAGTTTTTTCTTCGGGGTTTAATGTTGACTGTTTGATAAAATATAATCACATTTTCAGAACTGTATGTTATTGCTTTCAAAGTAATATGGGTGAAATAAACGGAAAAAATGCACTTATAGTAAATTGATTTATTTATTTATTTTATTAATTAAAGTTGTTCATATGTTGGACATGACTTAATAAATCCTTTGCTGTACATAAAAATTTTTTATAGCTTCCAGTAACAAGTGAGCAAAAGCTTGTTCGTGGTCAAATATTAATTGAAAAGCCAAGTCCTGTTAAAACAAATCTAGTGTAGTGTTGTCATATTGTAACTTATTTTGTGATATAATAACATGGTACTTTGCACATGAAGAATGTAATATATCAGTACACTAATGGGATCTCCATGTTTTATCGAAGCGTTATTTTGCAGGTGACTGATAAATGCCATTTTGCTTACCACATGACAAGCTCCATTACAGGCAAATGTAATCCTACTTTTTTTATATATGTTCCTTAGTAAGTGATCATTATCGTGTTATTTACTTAGGCACTGTTTTTTCATGGACAACGAAATGTTTTCCTTGAATACATAAATGTTGAATGAAAAAACTGAATATTTTTTTAAACTATCCAATGTCATGAGGGGGTCAGGCTAGCAATGTGAGTTGATTTGAGCAAGTATTGATTTTATTCGCTCATGGTAAAGAGTTCGATTCTCGCTTGGGCAGTAAGAATTTATTAATTGACGAACTCATTAAATAAAACCCTTAATCCCATCCTGGCTAAAAAATGGTGGTAACATTTATTTTTCCTTTTAATTTTTTTCACCATTTCAGATCCCTTTGGTGTTTTCTTATTTTACTGTCTTTTAATAAAAACCACTTCTGATTTTCTAGTACATATAGGAAATTTACTGTAAGTATAAAATTAGGCATTAGGCTTAAATTTAAACGTAAAGTGAGCAGTATTCCCGGTTCTAAAGTAAATACGTCTCTTAATAATTCTTAACGCTTAATGGCATGCATCAGTACATTTTCATTATTTTTGATTAAAAAATAATTAATCGACGACCTCCAATGATGGCGTATGTTGGCTTTTCATTAATGGTTAGCATCTCATGGGACACCGAGTACTCAACTATACTAGATTAAAAAATAATACGTCTTTCAAGAGTTAGAACAACTAAGATAATTTTATACATTTAAAATTTAAAAGCTTGAACAATCAAAAATTTCTGAGTTGTCCCGTTAGCCCTGTATTTTTCAGGTATTCCAGGCTTCCCCATTTCAATGCAATGGATACTTTATTAGAGGCTAATTAATGTTGTCCCGATTTTAGGAAGAGAAAATAGAAAGAATGATACACAATTAATTTGCCGAATGTTCTGTATTAATTGTGATCGTAGCTTTTTTTTTATTTTTCACATCCTTTTTTTTTTTCATGTACGAAAATTCCGTACTTTCCTATTAATCTACCTAAAGCTAAGAATATCATATATGCATATACGGGCGTTATTGTATATGTGTTTTTTTAACCTCCACCGTTGTCAATTTTCTCGGAATTTCTCGAAAACGTCCACCGCCTAACTAAGAATTTTCTACTAAAAATTATTGTTCATTCAATTTTACAAAACAAATATGTGTACCTATTCTTTTTTAAACTTCTATTTATTTACGGTCATATGAAGGTGTAGATTTCATTTCTATCATCATAAACGCGAAAAAATTGTGTAGCCTAGGCTGAAGAGAGTTAAATAATTTTATACCTACGCGAGAATCAAATTGAAGAGTCCAGCAATCTGCTAATCAACATTTGTTCCGTTTAACTGAAAGAAAGCCTTGTCTTGTTAATTTTATCTCACTCTGTCAATGTCTTCTGGAGAAATCTGTCAAATACTGGATTGAGCTTTTTGTAGAATCAGACCTATTTTAGGAATAAACATAAATATTTCCCATTAATATTTAACTTTACAAGGAATACTAATGCAGTAAAGTACTTTTAAAAGGGAAGTATTTATTGAGGAATATTGAAAGTTTACTGGTGCGCTGTATTCCAAGAAAAACATCTCAGCTTTGGATGGTGCCGTGGAAGTAATTCCTCGCACAAACACAAGAACCGAGGTTTAAAATGATTATGGGTGTAAAACACGGCATATTCGAACCTCTGGACTGACAGGCGGGACTTGGTTTTCACATACTTAGTTTTAAAATGTACCTACAAGATTGATAGGATGGAGTCTGTCATAAAGGACAAAATGGCTGCTGGAACACCAGGCCTTTTAGGCCAGAAGAAGCACTCAGAATTAAGAGTCACTCTCGGCGGACACATGTTTACAAGTTTTTAAAACGTACCTACGAAGGAGTGAAACGTGTACTATTACCATGGCAATGATTATTTTAAAAAAATAAATAAAAGTCCGTCACTCTAAACTAAGATGATTAGCCTCTTGAAGTTTAACACTAGATAAGTGGGGTGACACAACAGCACCAAGGATATTAAGTGAATAAATACAAACTGTAGTAAGAAATCTTTCTGACAATTTTAATAACCTCCCAACGGAAGCAACTGAAATGTAGACAACAAGGTCTCCCAACTTCTCACTGGAGAGGAAAATAGTTACAGAAATACATCAGAATATAACATATCTATTTTATTGGAAACTGTCTATCATACATAGACTGGAATCTATAATGAATCAGAATAATTTTTATCTGAATCAATCAAATTTTAGTAGTAAAAGAACATAAGACGGTGGGGGGGGGGTGGTCACCACAGTATATTTGCACGTATCTAGTATAATAAATGTCTCTTGAAAACAATGTTTGGTATTTAAGCTTCGAATAAAGTGATTTATTATATAACAGGGTATTTTTTATGTGGCATAAGTAGTAGTGGATGTTTACTCAAAGCTGAAAACTGAAAAATGCAAATATCTCTGTTAATATTAAAGACAGAGAATAAATGTATATAAACATATTTATTGTGCATTTAAGATTCCATGATGTCGGTTACAAACAATTTTTCGACCCTACGTAGTAACGGAGATATTAAGAATTTTGGAAAATTCCCCTCTAAACCCTCCCCCCTCTTGTCCGATCTCAGCCATTAACGAACTTCTTCTTTCTTTCTACATAAAATAATCGTTTTATAAATATCGACTTTGGTAACGATCAAACGAAAATTGCGACCACTAGAGCGTTAACAGACACACAAACACACACATATATAATTTTAAACAGACTTCATTTTCGTCATCTCCTGGGTAGGATCGATGGAGATTTGGCGAAAGTTTTCGAAAATCGCGTCAGGGTCTGAAGGGAAATATGCTAAAACGATCTGAATACCGAGTTGGACTTCGTCCATGGTATTAAGATGAGTAGATTGAGACGGTTGGCGACATAGAAAGGATAAGCCCCGCTGAGTTTCCAGGAAATGGTTTACTATGAGCGATGATTTAAAAAGGAGGGGATTTTTTTTCTTAAACTGACTCGATACTAAAAAAGGATCTTTATGGGTCCGTTCAAAGTACTTCCAATACTATCATTTTAGTTTTCCTATTGTTTAAAGTTTATTTTTCGATCGCTAAAAATTTATATGGACTTTCTGTAAAACAGAATCAGCTGAATTCTATTAATGTTCCAGTTGTTTGTTAATTAAATTCAAACTAGACAGTGGTAATAAGTTTTAAGATGAATTAAATTATATTGCACAATAAATAATAACTTTTTAATTCACAATGACTCTGATGTTATAAAATGTTAATATATCTACTCAATGAAGCCGATAAAACTAGTTTTAGTAGTAAAAATTCTCTTTTCCATTTTAATCCTTCTTTATACCATTTTTTCTGAAATAATGATATTTTTTTATCCTAATCATTATTTTATAACATGTGAATTATATAGTGGAACATTGAATTCTTAAAGACTCCACATAACATGTACGAACTTGTTACAGACAGGAGCCTGAAGAAGGATTTGGATGATGGAACTAGACTGAACGCTTTAGGATGGTGGAAGAGACCCAGGTCCTGCACTTGCGAAAGTGGTTTGGACTTAGTTCGTCTAACTAATCGAAACCTCTTGATTCATTTTATGGAGGAGAAAATATATCATTTCACTTTTACTTAAAACTTGATATCAAAGCCACCAGTGAACGTTGCCTTAAGAATAACGCATATGAAGGAATAAGCAGAGGCTACTCCAGTAGCCTGGCCTAGTCGTTAAATCCGGGAGAAATTATAGCGGATGCCTTGTTAGACTAATAGCAGGCTAGGATGTTGGCCAATCGTCGCCTTCTCTTCATCATCATCACCGACCGACAGTTCAGCCCGCCTCGTTTCCAGGTAGCAAGCAGCCCTTCCAACTTTGTTTTTTTTTTTTTTATTCTCCTGCGTTGTGAAAAACAAGCTGCCAGAATGGGAATTTCTCTCTTCTTCGTGTCAGTGATTGACAGTTTCATTCTCTCCGCTAATTGGCAGTGTTATATGTGGCCTTTTTAAAACGCACCAGGAAAAAAATGGACTACCTAAAACAAAAGGAATAGAACATAATTTTGCTTTTTCTATATTAAACTTCGTAGAATTCAGTTCCTTGTTATCCCGTCCTTCCTTTTATTTTATATTGAGGGAACTATTTCAATAAAATGAGAAGGAAGAATTTTTTTGCAATTTTTCTTTAATCTATTATACTTTTTATTCTTTCACCTTAAAAGAACTGATATATATATATATACTAGCTAAGGTACCCGGCTTCGCTCGGGAAATCATTTGAGGCTGAATGATAATAGTATTTTTTTTTTTTTTTTGAGCAAGGCTTCAATGTTTACTACACTTCCCGTCTGGGCGCATTGTTTTCCCGTGAGGGTCAGGCAGGCGACGTATAGATGAGAAATATTAATTTTGAAGAATAAATAAAAATGTGTTCCTAATCTATCCCTCTCCACTTTTCCTACTCACCTTTTTGAATACTTCAAACCATAATCGTGGATAGCATTTATTACAATTAAATATCCTCTATAATGAAACTTATTTCCTGTCAAAAACCAATCCGAGCACATACAGTTTAAACATAGATTTGTACATTAGATTATATTCGTAATAGTAGAGCTCAGTGGAAATCATTTCCAGTAATGCCAGCATTTCACAGGAAATAAATTAACTCAATTAACTGTTTAGGCTCCGACCTCCTTCCGCTCCAGCATCTCCATAGTTTTCCTTAAAATATTGATTCAAAGTATTATTTTATTATTCATTTGAGGCTGAATGGTGATGGTATATTTTTGGCAAGGCTTTACTTTGCACAATATTTTGACATTTACCCGTTCCAGTGTTTAGGGTTAATACCCGTTGTTGGCATTTGTTAATAATAAAATTATTTTTTTATGTAAGACTTCACTGTCCTGCATATTGTCATATTTCCTGTCTCCTGTGCATTATGCATAGATTTGAATTAATAAGAAGAAAATATTTACATACATTGGAATTAATTTTTTCAGGTGAGGTACCTGGTAGTTCATATTGAAAAGAAGTGTTGAGCAAATTTCTCTAAATAACAAAATAAACAACTTTTGTTATGTGCATATTTGCCGAAACCCCAATAGGAAATCATTATTATTAATTTCAGGCCTCCCTTATAACCCCCACTCCTGCCCGTCCCTAGAAATGTTAGTATGACTTATTATAAGGAAGGCGTTAGTGCTAATACACATACTGAGTGTTTTATTTAGTTCGGCTGAGTCTTGTGCCAAATAAAATTGTTGCCTCCCGCTATAATTTTCAGCATATAACGCCTTTATACTTCGGTATACGATGATAGTGTATATAAAAAAGTTTCTCTAAATAACAAAATAAACAACTTTTGTTATGTGCATATTTGCCGAAAATGCAATAGGAAACGAAATATCACTATTTTTAATTTCAGGCCTCCCTTATAACCCCCACTCCTGCCCGTCCCAAGAAATGTCAGTATAGCTTATTATAATGAAGGCGTTAGTATTAATTCACATAGCGAGTTTGGTTTAGTTCGGTTGAGTCTTTTGTGCCAAATAAAATTGTGGACTCCCGCTATAGTTTTTAGCGTATAACTCATTTATACTTCCGTATACGGCAAAAGTGCATATAACAAAAGTTTCTCTAAATAGCAAAATAAACAACTTTGGTTAAGTGCATATTTGCCGAAAATGCAATAGGAACGAAATATCACTATTATCAATTTCAGGCCTCCCTTATAACCCCCACTCCTTCCCGTCCCTAGAAATGTTAGTATGGCTTATTATAAGGAAGACGTTAGTGCTAATTCACATACCGAGTTTGGTTTAGTTCGGTTGAGTCTTTTGTCCCAAATAAAATTGTGGACTCCCGCTATAGCTTTTAGCGTATAACTCATTTATACTTCCGTATACGGCAAAAGTGCATATAACAAAAGTTACTCTACATTACAAAATAAACAACTTTTGTTATGGGCATATTTGCTGAAAAAGCAATAGGAAACGAAATATCGCTATTTTTAATTTCAGGTCTCCCTTATAACCCCCACTCCTGTTCGTCTTAGAGAATATTAATATAGCCTAAAGTCTAAGTTGGGCTAGTAGTAATATACATACCAAGTTTCATAAAATTCGGTTCAGCCGTTTTTGCGTGAAAAGGTAACAAACAAACAAACAAACAAACATACACGAAAGAAACAAAATGCAGTTATGGTGTCTATGACATGTGAAACGAAAAGTTATCGTGAAATTTCGCGAAAAAAATCAATGTACAGACAGAGGTTACAATTTTATATATATATATCTATATATATATAAAATTGTAACCTCTGTCTGTACATTGATTTTTTTCACGAAATTTCACGATAACTTTTCGTTTCACATGTCATAGACACCATAACTGCATTTTGTTTCTTTCGTGTCTGTTTGTTTGTTTGTTTGTTTATTTGTTTGTTTGTTTATTTGTTTGTTTGTTTGTTTGTTACCTTTTCACGCATAAACGGCTGAACCGAATTTTATGAAACTTGGTATGTATATTACTACTAACCCAACTTAGACTTTAGGCTATATTAATATTCTCTAAGACGAACAGGAGTGGGGGTTATAAGGCAGGCCTGAAACTAAAAATAGCTATATTTCGTTTCCTATTGCTTTTTTTGCAAATATGCACATAACAAAAGTTGTTTATTTTGTAATTTAGAGTAACTTTTGTTATATACACTTTTGTCGTATACCGAATTATAAACGAGATATACGCAAAAACCTATAACGAATGTGAACAATTTTATTTTAGACGAAAGACCCAACCGAAATGAATAAAACTCGGTATATGTATTAGCACTAACGCTTTAACTATAATAAGCTATACTATTATTTCTAGGGACGGGCAGGAGTGGGGGTTGTAAGGGAGGCCTGAATTTAAAATAGCGGTATTTCGTTTTCTATTCGTTTTTCGGCAAATATGAACCTAACAAAAGTTGTTTATTTTATTATTTAGAGTAACTTTTGTAATATTCATTTTTGACTTTTAACGAAGTATAAACGAGATATATACTATAAACTAAAGCGGGAGTCAACTATTTTATTGGGCGCTAACGATTGAACCGAACTTAACATAATTCGGTAGGTCAACTAGCATTATTTCTCCCATGATTATAAGCTATATTTAAATTTTTAGGTTCAAACGGGAGTGGGAGTTATAAGGGAGGCCTGAAGTAATAATTCACGATATTTCATTTTCTATTTGTTTTTCAGCAAAGGTGCACATAACAAAAGTTGTTTACTTTGTTATTTAGAGCAACTTTTGTTTCATTCACTTATGTCGTAAAATGAAGTAAATACGGGATATAAGCTAAATCTATAGCGGGAGTCGATGATTTTATTAGTACTTATCTAAGCGTTTTTAATATAGGCATATTATGACAAATGATGTTATGTTTTAGCCTTATCTATTTCGATTATTTAGTACTAAGTATGATTCGGATTAGTGAGATTATAAATCCCCCTCCCCCTTCGCCTCATTTATTTATTTTCCCTAGAAAATAACTTTGTTATTTATTTCCAATAGAAATTTAAACTATAAGAGCATTTCCATTATTTAATTTGTATTATGTATTATTTAAAAAAAAAATCATGCTGAATTTCCTCAAGGATGGATAGGGGATGTACTATGGAATCAAACTCTGATTTTGGTTATATACTATCTTATTTCCTATATCTTCATGTTATTGAAACAAATATGTACTATCATAACAATTAAACGTTAATGTCATTATGACAAAAGACAAAATGCTCTTAAACTCGATATGATTGTTTAAAGTATTACTTAGGTTGCAGGGACGGCTACGATCTCTTCCCCTCGACTAGCTTTTGGAATATAATTGAAATTATTTTTAGGTTAACACTATTATTTAATTCCATCAGGTAGATAAATTATTACAATAATATTTTGAATTAATAATTTAAGGAGAAGAGTGTTGATAGCTCTAATGCGAGAGCGGAAATAGACGGAGGCTAATAGAGTTAATTGAGTTAATTTCCTGTGAAATGCTGGGCATTACGGGAACTGATTACCACTGAGATCTACTATTATGAATATAACCTTACGTGCTAAACTATGCTTAAACTATATCTGCTCGGATTGGTTTTTGACAGGAAATAAGTTTCATTATAGAGGATATTTAATTGTAATAAATACTATCCATGATTATGGTTTGAAGTATTCAAAAAGGTGAGTTAAAAAGTGGCAAGGGATAGATTAGGAACACATTTTTATTTATTCTTCAAATATAAAATTTCTCATTTATAAGTCGCCTGCCTGACCCTCACAGCAAAACATTGCGCGCCAACGGGAGGTGTAGTTGTAAACATTGAAGCCTTGCCCAAAAAAATACTATCATCATTCAGCCTTAAATGATTTCCCGAGCGAAGCCGGGTACCTTAGCTAGTATATATATATATATATATATATATATATATATATAAAATTGTAACCTCTGTCTGTACATTGATTTTTTTCGCGAAATTTCACGATAACTTTTCGTTTCACATGTCATAGACACAATAACTGCATTTTGTTTCTTTCGTGTATGTTTGTTTGTTTGTTACCTTTTCACGCATAAACGGCTGAACCGAATTTTTCGAAACTTGGTATGTGTATTACTACTTTTCCAACTTAGACTTTAGGCTATAATAAAATTCTCTGAGATGAACAGGAGTGGGGGTTATAAAGAAGGCCTAAAATTAAAAATAGCGATATTTCGTTTCCTAATGGTTTTTCGGCAAATATGAATATAACAAAAGTTGTTTATTTTGTTATTTAGAGTAACTTTTGTTATATAAATTTTTTTAGTATACCGATTTATAAACGAGATATACGCTAAAACCTATAGCGGAACTGAACAATTTAATTTGACACAAAAGACTCAACCAAACTAAATAAAACTCGGTATGTGTATTAGCACTAATGCCATCATTATAATAAGCCGTACCAGCATTTCAAGGGACGGGCAGGAGTTGGGGTTATAAGGGATGTCTGAATTGAAAATAGCGGTATTTCGTTATCTATTGGGTTTTCTACAAATATACACATAACAAAAGTTGTTTATTTTGTTATTTAGAGTAACTTTTGTTATATACACTTTTTTCGTATACTGAACTATAAACGAGATATAAGTTAAAACCTATAGCGGAAGTGAACAATTTTATTTGGGACAAAAGACCCAACCGAAATAAATAAAACTCGGTATGTGTATTAGCACTAACGCTTTAATTATAATAAGCAATACCAACATTTCTATGGACGGGTAGGAGTGGGGGTTGTAAGGGAGGCCTGAATTTAAAATAGCGAGCGGTATTTCGTTTTCTATTCGTTTTTCGGCAAATATGAACATAACAAAAGTTGTTTACTTTGTTATTTAGAGTAACATTTGTTATGTTCATTTTTGTCTTTTAACAAAGTATGAACGAGATATACACTATAGACTAAAGTGGGAGTCATCTATATCATTGGGCGCTATCTATTAAACCGAACTTAAAAAAACTCGGTATGTCAATTAGCATTAATTCTTCCAGGATTATAAGCTATATTAAAATTTTTAGGTTAGAACGGGAGTGGGGGTTATAAGGGAGGCCTGAAATAAAAATTCGAGATATTTCATAGTCTATTTGTTTTTCGACAAACATGCACATAACAAAAGTTGATTACTTTGTTATTTACATTAACTTTTGTTTTATAAATTTCTCCAGGAACAATGTGTGGAGCAAGTAATGTGCTTAGAAATATTGATATGCTCAACAATTCATTCCAATTTAAACTATGAGGTATCTCACCTGGAAAAATTAATTCAAATCTATGTTAATATTTTGTCCCTAATAACTGAAATCTATGCATAATGCACAGGAGACGGAAAATATGACAATTTGGAGGACAGTGAAGACTTACATAAAAAATTAATTTTATTATTAACAAATGCCAACAACAGGTATTAACCCTAAACACTGGGTAAACAAAATATTGTGCAAAGTAAAGCCTTGCCAAATAAATACCATCACCATTCAGCCTCAAATCAATTCCCGGGCAAAGCCGAGTATCTGAGCTAGTATATATATATATATATATATATATATATATATATATATATATATATATCGTATATATATATATATATGTATATATATCGTATATATACACAGAGCAGAATTCATAGACTCATTGTTTTTTCTATAGCTCCTTTGCCTACGTTCAAAGAGGCAAAATGTTTGAGTAAAATTTCTCAAATTAGTTGGTGGATACTTCTACATAATACAGTCATTTTTTTTTGGCGGGTTCTATTACCATTACATTACATTCCCTTAAGTTCTTTGGATAGTTAAAAATAAATGTCCACAGATTGTTACACTGATGCTCCTGACCCCATTTTTCCCCCACTTCTGTTACTTTCGTCAACCAAGTCCAAGTTCATGTTTGTGGGGTTTATTAATCTTATTCCATTAGTGGTGGTTATATCGTGTCATATTTCATTTTTAGTGTTAACGTATTTTTGACATAATACAATCTTAGATCTGAAATCTTCTACTCTAATTTTACCGATGAATCATGTCAAATACTGCACTAATTACTTAAAGAACGCATTAAAGGTCGCGGGTAAGAACCGACACAAGAAAAGGTCTCGCTTCTTCGTAATAATCCAGCTTTCGGAACACACCATCCAACATGAGCCCCTCGCTGGCAAACACAAACCATTAAAAAACCATACACGTTGCTATTATTTAGTATATACAATACTCACACACACACACATATATATATATATATATATATATATATATATATAAATAAATGTTTGTGGGTGGTAGCTGATGTCGACCAAAGAGATTTGGCAGACAAACGCCGCCTAAAGCATTGTATCTTTAGAAGATATGACTTCAGAACAGTTTATCAGCAAACAAGTTAACTATGATAATAAGTAGTTGTGTCACCTTCAATTTGAGTCACTGAATCGGCCAATGGTATGAAAATGCAATACGCTCCGCCATGTTATGAACTTATGGAAAAAGGATCATTAGACAGGTCGAAGTTTTGGTGATGGATGCCCCGGCTCTTCATGGATTCTACCGATAGGTTTATATAAGATATTAATTCTATTTTGTTTCTTTTTTTCTCGTAACGTACCTCTTATATCAACAAATCAAGTATAAACAAAATACACAATTCAAGTAACCATATTTTTTATGAATATATATGTAATATTGCAGGCATTGGCGAAGGTAATAAGTATTACAGAAACGTGAGCAAGCTTATTTAGTTATATTTCTATCTAAGTGACCGACAATCACATGAGCGGCTGTCTTCATCAGAGATATACATATCATCTCACTTATAAGAGCATCATATAGAACTGGTGATTTGAAAAAGTCCGTCACGCAGGGGCTGCGTAAACTAAGCAGATTTCCCACGTGAAGTTATACAATTGAGAAATCACCATACGAAAGCCGACCAGTTACGGCCGAACTAGCTTTTAGCGGGAAACTCACTTGTCCGTTATCGGCCCACATTCAATAAAAATGCAAATATCTTGGTTAAAATTCAAGATAGAGAATCAATGTATACAATATTTATAGTACATTTAATTTGCAATAAGATTGTTTCTATACAATTTTTTGATCCGACGTATGGTAACGGAGATATTTAGAATTTTCGAAAATCCCCCCTCTAACCCCCCCCCCCACTTGTCCTATTTCAGCCATTAACGAACTTAATTTGTCTTTTGGAATAAAACGTTTAAATATCGTGTTTGGAAAAGATCATACAAGAATTGCGACCGCTAGAGTGTTATCAGCCAAATATATATAGTATATATAATTTTGAACGGACCTCATTTTCGTCATCTCCTGAATAGGGTCGATGGACATTTGAATACATTTTTGGAAAATCGCGTCATAAGTACGACCTCAATAGCTGATTTCCCTTAAGGGAAATCTGCAAAAATAAACAGAATAAAGTATGTTTTGTAAGAAGGACATTTTGTAAATAAACGACTCTTACTTTCCTCCCTCACTAATCATTCGCTGCGATTCTGTTTATTTATTTCTTGGAGCTTTGCACCCTGCGATTCTAGGATACTTATAAAGTCGGCAAACGGTACACGTGATACAAATGAAACTAACGAGAGTGTATAAGTCAGTATCCAATGGCAACTAATTGGCCCTAAATCAACTCCATATTGCAGGTTCAGTTGATACAGTAGTTTATGTAGCTTTGTAATATCCTCCTTTAGTCCGGATTAGCTTTTCATCTGACTGACACGTGGGCAAGCATACTCTGTAAACAGAACCAGAATCTATTACTGAGATTCAACTGAAGACCTTAATTAAATTTTCATTTAAACTTCTAATGTAACTATTATTAACTAGGGAAGATAGAAAATTAAGGAGAGAAAAATGGAAATAATGACAAGATAGATATACTTTTTATTGAAGAGGTGGGGAGGGGGAAGATCTTACTATTTCAATGAAAGTATTATTTTTCATCATGTATTATATTTGTAAAGGCGGGAAGCTTTTTAAAGGCAAGAATAAGAGAGCATTAGACTGAAATATTTACTATTTTTCTGGAAAGATGAGGGGAAATAACACAAGTCACTATTTGAGTTCTCCAAAGAATCAAGTATATTGAATTGATTAAGCAACATATAATACACTTTATAGATATAGAGGTTGAACAAGAAACAAAAGGAAACTTAACTTTATAAAATAATTTAGCGGCAAGCCAATAATATATATACTCGCACAATAGAATGATCGATCGGTCCTATATTGGGAGTACTCATTTAATAATTTGCGTAGATAATGCTAGCATTATTAGAAGTAGGTACCTGCGGGAAACATATACTTTCCTTTAAGTGGAGTCTTCTTCCGTTGTTATTTCCTGTGTTCCCTATAAGATTCTGTCTTCTAGCTGGTTGCGGTGATCCGTGAATGATGGTAGCTTTGCGGGAGATGAAAGATTGACTATATCTGTGGTGGTAGAACCGTCCCTGGAGAGGCCAAATGAGCGGTAATCTATGAAGCGGTGTACACACTTTACTGTAGTGGAGAAAACAACCCCGGAGGGGGCAAAGCCCCACTGGCCGTAGTAAAGATCCCGGAGAGGGTCGATGCTCAACTGCACTGTTCTCCTTTGTAACTAGCCGATGCCTTCTTGAGCTGCAACGTAGTTTCCGCTGTAGGCCACAGCCTTGGTGATCTGCATGTGTGTGGGGGGTTTGTGAACTCAGCGAGCGCGGGAAATTCAAATTCAAATGACGACTGAACAATATTCTATTTTTAATTCTGTAAAACTAATTGACAAACTCTGAATTCATGGAAACTGGGAATACTTTAATTATTAAAAATAATTAATTTTATATGTTAAACTTTTTTATTAGTATTTTAAATTAAAAGTAATACAAGTGCCGTTACGTAATTAAAACCAGTAAGAATGATTCGATATATACCTTGGTAAAGTCGAAAAATATTAAATTGAAATGACCAAGAACAAATGAAAAAAAAAGGATATGGAACACTTAATGAGACAACTCCTCTTAAATAAGAAAGCGAATGTGTTTCTGATATACAAAATCATATTAAATAATGGAGTTTTACTGTACTGTAATAAGTTGGATAAAGCTGAATATAATCATAGCTGTTTGTCCAATGGGTTAGTGCAAGTCGATGAAAATGATTTGCATCTTTCCATTTCAATAAAACATACACAGATTTCTTAACAAGCTCTCACACAGTTACCAAAAATAATATTCAAACTCCTGTACTCAGACTTATAAACTTTAACACAAGCTATCATATGGGCCATAAGTAAGAATTGGCAAACTATAAGGTATGAAAAACCCTAGCAATAAATTGCACAAGCAGTTGATAATGGAAAAAAGTCATTAAAATTGCTTATTTTAATAGGACGAACATTTGCCCTAAATGTTTGGAATACGAAGATGGATTATGAGCCTGTTTGAAAGGAACCATCCATCCATATATTTATATCATCCTTCCTTGGTGGGATGGAAATAATCAATATTGAACGATTGGCTAAGTGTAATAAATTAACACATTTATTTACAAAACATAATAGTGGATTAATTACTATGCATATTTTAAAAAGTTACTTTTAACGTGTTATTTTTATTACATTTATATAAAAATATGTATAAAATTGTAACTTCTCTAAGCACATTGATTTTTTTCTCAAAGTTACACGATCCTTTTTTGTTTCTCATGGAATTGAAACACTGTCAACAATGTTTGGCTTTGGCGTCTGTTTTTTAAATTTTTTACGCCTAAACTACTGAACCGAGTTTTATGAAAATTGGTACGTGTTTTAATACTAACTAAACTTAGACTTTATGCTGTACTAAAATTCTCAAAGACGAACAGGAAAGAGGGCTGTCATGAAATGAAAAATCTCAATATTTTGTCTCCTATTGGTTTTTCGGCAAATATGGACATATTGAGTTTCGAAAAATTTCTTCAAGTGTCCATCGATCCTACCCAGGAGATGACGAAAATGAGGTCAGTTCAAAATTATATATATATATATATATATATATATATATATATATATATATATATATATGTATATTTGTCTGTTAACGCTCTAGCGGTCGTAATTTTTGTTTGATCGTTACCAAACTCGGAATTTAATCGTTTTATGTAAAAAGGAAGATCAAGTTCGTTAATGGCAGAAATCGGACCAGTGGGAGGGGGGTTTAGAGGGGGAATTTTTGAAAATTCGAAATATCTCTGTTATTATGCGTCGGATTGAATAATTGTATAGAATCAAGCTTATTGAAAATTAAATGTACTATAAATATTGTTCTATACATTTATTCTGTATCTTGAATTTTAACCGAGATATTTGCATTAGTATTCTGTGTGTGGTCGGCAGGTGTCGGCTATGCTCGGTAGTTTCCGCCGAGAGCTCTGGCGGCCGTTTCCGTAACTGTTCGTCCCTCGTGAATAATTTTAGAGATCCCTTACTACTGCAGTTGTTATTGGGCAGATACTGTAAAACTTCACGTGGGAAATCTGCTTAGTTTATGCAGCCACTGCGTGACGGACTTTTTTTTGTTCTGATATTAAAAGAGACTTTTGTATACGAAGTACAAACAAGATCTACATAAAATTATAGAAGGGGTGAACAATTTAAAGGGGGCAATTGGCTACTTGAAACTTAACAAAACTCAGTATCTGAGCCAGCACCAACCCCTTCTAGATTATTACCCGTATTTACTTTGTTCGGTATGAACAGGAGTAGAGGTTGTAATGGAAACCTGAAATGAATAAGCGTAATATTTCATTCCCTAATTTCATCAATTAACAAAAATTGCTAACTTACCTATTTAGAGTAGCTTTTTTTAATACACATTTTTTCGTATAACAATGTATAAAGCGAGTAAATTGTATCGAAATATTGTGGTGGTATGAATCTATTAAAGTGGCTGTCTGGTAATGCACCTCGAAAGATTATCACACTTTCATTGAAATTTTCACATCCATGTTAATTTTAGCAGAATTCCTATAAGGGAAATCAGCTATTGAGGTCGTACTCATGACGCGATTTACACAATTTTTCTTCAAATTTTCATTGATCCTACCTAGAAGATGACGAAAATGAGATACTTTCAAAATTTTATATATATATATATATATATATATATCTTTATATTTGTCTGTTACCACTCTAGCGGTTGCAATTTTTATCTTATCGTTATAACTCGATATATAATCGTTTTATGTTAAAAGAAAGATCAAGTTCGTTAACGGCTGAAATCGGGAAACTGGTTGGGACGGGACTTAGAGGGGGAGAATTTCGAAAATTCATTACATCTTCGTTATTGTGAGTAGGATCGACAAATTGCATAGAACCAATCTTATTGCAAATATAATGTACAGTTTTTCTCTATCTTAATTATTAATCGAAATATTTGCATTTTTTAGTTTTCGGTCTTCAGTAAACCCCCACTTCTACTCATATCATATTAACAATATGGCATTATGATATGAAGCACTTTATTTGAAGCCTAAATGCCAAGTATTGTTCTCATTGGACTTTTACGTTTTGAGATAAATGCAAATACATGGGAAATATGCTTAGTTCACGCAAACCCTACGTGATGGACATTATTAATGCATTTAGCCGGGTTTTACGACGAGCCATGCACATTGCTCCATCCCCTTTCCCAAACATTAACTAATCACAATTGTCAGTTTTCCCTCACATGTATTTAATACTTTACTTAATTAAAAGACGAAAATTAATTAATCATATACTTTCAGTACCGCGAAGATAACAATAATCAGAAGTGTTAACATATTTCTATGAAAACAGAAGTGAGGTTCTAAATGACTGGTAGGTTGGTTTCCAAAATCGAGTGATGACTGGTGGGCGGAGGGGTACTTCTATAGAACTCATCTCACTTACCGTATATCACAGAGAGCTTTTTAAGCTATTAGCTTCACATTACGACTACGAATGTTTTAATGCTCTGAGTAAATCTTGGATTTTAATACTGGGAGCATTTAAAATGAGGAGAAATTATTTTATTTTAACAAGAGAAAATCAGCAGCTCCCAGTTATCTATATATATAAAAGAAAATCGTGCTAGTTACACTATTTATAACTCAAGAACGGCTTTACCGATATGGCTGAAAATTGGTGAGGAGGTAGCTTAGAGCCAGGAGACGGACATAGGCTATATTAATTTTCTCTGAGACGAACAGGAGTGGAGGTTATAAGGGATGCCTGAAATTAAAAATAGCGATATTTTGTTTCCTATTGGTTTTTTTGGCAAAAAAGCACATAAAAAAATGTTGTTTATTTTGTTATTTAGAGTAACTTTTGTTATATACACTTTCGTCGTATACCGAAGTGTAAATGAGTTCCATTTTTGAGGTGCTGGATGGTGAAGGAATTATTATCTCATGTAAGAAAAAACGCCTCGTTCCTTCACTATTCTTTATTCGTTGTGACAGAGTGCTTTCAGAGCATACGCTCCATCATCAGTGCTCTCTTCACAATGATGTGACAGGAACCAAGGATTCCCTGTCAATTTACTTTAGAGTCACAGGGAATCCTTGGTTCCTGTCACATCATTGTGAAGAGAGCACTGATGATGGAGCGTATGCTCTGAAAGTGCTCTGTAATAACGAATAAAGAATAGTGAAGGAACGAGGCGTTTTTTCTTACCTGTGTAAATGAGTTATAAGAGTTATATGAGTTATGAGTTATAATAGTTAAAAATTATAGCGGGAGTCAACAATATTATTTGGCGCAAAAGACTAAACCGAACTAAATAAAACTCGGTATATATGATGTTTCGGTAAATATGTTTACATATGAGGTGATAGTGAAGCCTATCATAACAAATACTTTTAATATTAACATATCTCGAGAAATGTGGGGTACCTTAGCTAGTTCTCTTTAAATATTATATATAAATATACATTCGGATTTCTTATAATTTCGCCACGTCGTTACCATCATAATTCAGTTTTTTAGTTTCTTTTATGTAAATTTTCCCTCTTATTATTTACAGAAATGGCATTAAATGGCATTTAAGGTAATTTATTTCTTAGCGAAGATCATTATGCTGAGAGACTAGGAACCCAGCGCCAGGAGGTGGTAAACGGACCAACATTATTAATTATCATATTAATTATCTTCTATTTATCTGGAAGACGAGTGAAAAATGCACTAGCACAACTTAATTAGATTAATAATTTCCCCATTGTGGACGCCGTTGTTTCAACACTTATATTATTCAGTGTTGGGATCAAATTTAGCTCTGCGGATTGCTTATGAGTATTTGTTTCCCCTTTTCTAAGTAGTGACATGAAATAATCATACTACTGTGAATAGGATTATACAGTTAATCCATTTATAAAAAGTAGGGGGACATCAGGAATTTCCATCGCTTATAATCTTCCTAATATTAAATTCCACTACACAAGGATTTAGTGGCTCTTTGAATAAATCAATCTATTCACAATAATTGAAATATTTTTCAGTTTTCTAAATTTCTAGTTTTCTAAATTAATTCGGTTAAAAATAAAAATGAAAAATCGTTACTTATTTCTTCAGTGGCTTTTTGAAATACTATATAGCTCTGAACTATGTTACAAATGATTAAAGGAGTGGTATATGTTATATAATAAACCACATTATTTGAAGCTTAAATACCAAATATTTTTATCCAGAGACCTTTTTTATACGAGATACATGCAAATATGTTCTTGTGAACCCCCTCCCCCCCGTCATAAATTCTTGTACTAATAAAATTTGATTGATTGAGATCAAATTTATCCCGATTCCTTATAAATTACAGTACTAGATATAGTACATAGTTTTCAATAAAATTAATATGTTATTTATTTGAAGAGCTCCGCAACTAGGCGATGTCGCTCAGTACCATTTATTTGAATTCTCTAAATTAAAATTTTAAAATAAAGAAAAAATGCTTTCGAAATTATTAAAACATAGTATAAATATATAGAAATAAAATTAAGGAAATGTTAAAATAAAGCAGTGTAAAACTATAAATTTTGAGATAAATCCTGACATGAGGGTATGGAAGTCTAAGACACAAGATTAAAATGTGTTATACAGAGACTTAAAACGCAGAGAAATGAGTAGGGTAGGTGAGTTTTAAAGTTTGTTGTAAATGTCTGTTGTTTTCAAGTGGTTTAAGAGTGTTTTAATATGTGGGCTACCTTCTGTTAATAGTTCGTACAAGTCGTTGGGTAAGTTCATATGTTCACGTAGTCTGCAGTCAGTCAGGAGATGTTTAATGGTCAGTACTGTGTTACAGTGAGTGCATGTAGGTCGGACTATACGGTTTATGAGGTATGAATGTGTAAGTAGAGAATGTCCGATTCTAAGTCTAGTCAACACCACTTGATCTCGTCTGGTTAGGTTTTCCAGAGATTTACCTTTGTTTGGGTTGTCTAGTATTTCTCGGAGTTTGTTGTCAGTTTGTAGCCAGTCGGTTGTCCAGTCATTGAGTACATCTGTTTTAATTACCCGTTTCATGTCTTGTGTAGTCAGCCTGTCGATGTCCACAGTTCTTTTCCTGGCTGCTAATTTAGCTTGTCTGTCGATGTCAGTACTTTGTTTTATGTCTGTATGTCCCGGTAGCCACATCATAATTATGTTATACTCGTGTAGACTGTGTAGGTATGTGTAGATTTGTGTAATAAGTGGGTGTGAATTGTAAAGATTTCCTATGGAGAGTAAGGAACTAAGAGAGTCGGTACACAGCAGTATTTTGGTTGTGGGGGATTGCTATAGTTTTGATAGAGCAAGAATTATAGCCTCAAGTTCGGCTGAATATACCGAGGCTTTATTATGTAATCGTATTTTATAGCCTGCATTTCCTATAGCCGCTGCTGCACCGGTCCCTGTTTTAGTTTTTGATCCGTCTGTGTAGACAAATAACGAATTTTGATTGTTGCTAATGATTGAATTAAAAATATTTTTATAAAAGTGAGAAGAAGGAGGTTCAGATTTATTGTACTTTGTCAAACTAAGATCAATTTTTATGTTCCTTACTCTCCAAGGTGGTGTATTTAAATGTTTTTCAGTGTAAAGAGGTGTGCTTAAAATATTAAAATCCAGTAAACTTCATGTTAAAATGCCAAAGGCTCAGCAGATTCTGCACAAAGGCTATCTACAGGACTTGTTCTAAATGCTCCGGTTGATATTCGTATTCCTGTGTGGTGTATCGAGTCTAGCAGTCGGAGGGTATTTGGACTGGCAGATGAATATGCTATGCTGCCATAGTCCAGTTATAGATTAATATGTTATATTCTGATATGTTTCAGTTGTTGTTTTTCTTTCCAGTGTCGGAGCAGTAACTGAAAGCCCTTTACAGACCTGTTTATTTACATTTGAGTCGATTTCCGCCGGCAGGGGAAAGATTTCTTATTTCCGTTTGTATTTAGTGACCTAATATTCACGGTGGTGTTGTGTTAGCAGTGTCTAGGTTTATCTATTATTAAATTTCACGTGGGAAATCTGCTTAGTTTACGCAGCCCCTGCGTGTCGGACTTTTCCTGTGTTAGGGGAAGTTGGTATTTTGACTCCTTGAGTCATCTCCATCTATCTACACCTCTTTTAGTTATCAGTTAATGTCGTTTTGGAAAGATATAGTATAATATATGTTGGAAATAAAAAAAAGTAGAAGAGAGATACAAAATGACATCAAATATCTATTATTTCTCTAGCAGCATTGATGAAGATGAAGTTATCTTTTCAATCTACTTTGATATTATCTTTTATATTGGAAAATATGTCAATTCCTTACTACCCTCTTCTTCTTAGAGCTATTAAAGTTGCTTGTTAAAATGGATTATTTGTGTTGTTGCACTTCTAAATCAACTTATTTCTCATTTCCTTTAACAATAGATCCAAATGTGATCTATTTGATTCCATGTTTGGTCCCCAAAGCTCATATGTGAACCATTAAAAGTCCTTCCTAGGCATATTTATAAAACATGACAAACAGATTTGCCAAACTCTAATGATCATATACATCACTCACTGAATCGTGTTTTTCGTTCCATCACAAACAGAGTTACAGGATTTAAATTTTTCATGTTAAAAGTTATAAATAATGTATTCACTTTTGAACTTTTTATCAAATATTTACGATGTTTTTCTATTGAATAATTCAAAATGCAACGTTAAATATAATATTAAGACTTAGAAGAATGCATATTTTAGATAGGCTATGGTAATTTGGTAGGGAAATCTGCTAAAAGTGGACATTAATAAATAATAATTATTTAATTAAGAAAAACATCTGTCATTTGGTCGCATTGCTTGAAAACTGACTGACAATTTGTAATAACGTTTTGATATTCATTTAAGCTTAAAACATAAAGCAACATTTATATCCATTATTTAATATATTGATTTTGAGTTTTAACAATCTTTGTAGGCCGTAAAATTGTATTGGGAGGCCCTAAAACCCTGTTAAATGGGCACCAATCTTAACGTACGCAGCTATCATTCTTCTTTGAATACAACTTATCTGAGCTGTTAGATGTTGACGCACTTGAATCAGTTGTCTTTCAAAGAGAAAAGACGTGATTATATCAGAAGATTAAGTTACAGTCCAGCAAGTTTGAAGTCCTTACAATGCGATCCGTCTCTTCTAGGACTTCACTCTCGTCTTGCTTTCAACTTAGTTCAAACTACTATCTAGTTAAGGCAAACTTCTCTACGAATCTCGTTTCTCTTCGCTTTCCCTGTTCATACTCGACATCCAGCCTAACTCTTGTTACAATCCAATCAGATTGTTAGTTCTTCCACGTCCTAGACAGTAGAATCAAGGCGGTGTTCACTTCTTTACACGCCTTTTCGTACAAAACCATTTGAAGTACTATATTCTAATATATGAAAGGTACCATTCATTACCTTTCATCTACAATTTCAACATTTAACCATGTTCTTAGAAACAACTTCATTTAATAGAAAATTATCTGAAGTAGTTTTATTTATTTCCTATAAATGTCTCCATAAATCACATAAGATAAGCTGCTTAAACTTTTGCATTTAAAATCCTGATAACTAGATTTTATTTACTAGGAGTATAACCTATAATTTACTAAGGCCATTCCCAGTCAAACATAAATGACAACCTCGCCGGAATTTAAATACAGATAAAATAAGCTTCTTTAAGTATTTGACTCTTTAATTTTCTCTTCGTAATCACCTAACCTAAGTGGTCTACTATATATAAATCAGACATAAGATCTACGCTATTGTCGAAATCAGATGAGGTTTAGTGGAAGCCATTGTGGACAGAAGGGTAAAAAGGTATGAGCAACATACGCGTAGCTCTTATTTATTTGTTGTGGTCATAGTGATACCAGCACTAAAATTCGTAACATGAATTCTGTCAGAAAAATGGATATATAAGCCGCAGTTCTAAAATTGCAATCATTTTTCAGTTCAATTGCAGACACAAAGAAAAGAAAAGGCTTTTTGTTTTGAAAATTTCATATAACCCACTAAAATGAGAGCTTTAACGAAATGAATAAGACAATGATTGTATTAAAGTGAACCATAATGGTCACACAAAATTTTCCGATGTGTTGCAAAATAACGAATAATAATGAAAGCAAATAATTTGTAAACTCCTTGTGTAATCTTTGCCGATTCTAACCAATGCATCTCATGAACCGAATACAATTTGGTTTCTGCCAGGAGAAAATAAATTTAGGGTCATTTTCGGGCACTACTATATATCGTACATGCCTACCTCAGCATCAGTTATTTTTTTTATTCACAATTTTTGGGGACACTGAAATTAAATGAAAAACAATAAATATTCGTATAGTAATTTAAAAAGTTACAGTTCAGCAGCTTTCCATTGCAGAGATTATTAACTTGTATTGTAAATTGACTGAAAGATTTCTCCGTTTGTATTTATTCACTTAACATTCACCGTAGTGTTACATGTATGTATATTTATCTATTGTAAACCGCCTGGAAAATCTGCTTAATTTACGCAGCCCCTGCTTGACGGGCTTTCTATTGTCCAAATTTTCGTTATATTTTTTTGCTCGAATATCTTTGTTGCTATCAAATAAAGGAACTATTTTTGAATACGCATAATTATATTTTTATGAAAATTTTTCTCCTTATTATTAATATAAAATTATTCTTCATTAACTCTTATTTCGGCATCAGTCTCAGTAAAAGATTTAAATTCAATATTTCCTAACTTAATAATAATTAATGATATGGACAAAATATATCATCGTAGCTCTAGATATTGTACACGGTACAATACGCGTTTGGTTGTGAGTCTGTCTTACATAGTGACGTTTTTATAAGGATATTTAACAAAAACTGTTATAGAAAGGAACTTCATCCAACTAAAGATTCATAAACGCTTTGTATGTTGTAAAGATGTTTTTTTTAATTTCAATTAATCTTTAATAAACTATTGCAACATTTATTGCTAACATGGTATTGTGGTTTTCCTCCTTTGGCTTGTATAATTCAAAACATAGCATAGTGATTATTTCCTCCTTTTCTTTCGCCGTTCAAAGGAGAACTGTGGGTGTATATTTATTTGGGGAATAGTAGCTGCGTACAGAAGGAAGGTTATTTCTTTCTTGACTAGGTTATTGTGGCGTTGACATGACGTTTATAGGTAACGTCAGAGCGCTAGAGACCTCTCTTTCCTCAAAGGTTTTTCTGGGTCAACTACTATTTTATTTCTACCGCTAAATTTGCCATTTTTCAGGATCTTTACTCCAAAGTCTACGTGTTCCTGATCCATTCATTGAAGTAATACAGAGATACAATAACTTAGCCAAAATAATATTTAGTCGATTAACGCTGTATTATTTACTAGTCTAGATGACTAGAGTCTGAAGAAATAGTTATATTTAAATGAAATTTATTAAAGACCCATGACACAGTTACTACCTTCTTACAAATTGACGCTATTTATCGTAAAAAAAGAAAACCCAGATATACACCTGAAAGCAATTTTTTTTTGTCACAAAAAGCTAAGTGTAAAGATAAATACATTTTCTGATAACGCTCCTAGTGGACATGGACGACCACTACTCTAATTTTCGAGAAATTTTTGTAATGAAGATACGAGCTTCTTAGGTGTGCACTATGAAATCACTTGCAGCATTCTATTCATCTCTACCTTGCATTTTTCCAACGTTGGGATGCCATCTGAAAATCTGATGCAATGAACGCACATAATATACCTTCAGTTGATTCTCAATATTTTCACTGTTGCCCTTTCAATGAACTTATTGTGCAGATAAGGTGAACCTTATCCTACACCTTTATTAATTCTAGGTTCTCATTCACGAACATTATTTATTTACGGTTGTTCTTCTTTTACACTTTTTCTTATCCTTAATAGTCTTCGAACAGTATTTTCTTAATTATTCGAATTTCATGTAGAGAAGATCCGAAATTGTGCTTCCTTCTGACCTTTTTGTAAAAAGGGCGAACACATGTTTCCGGAAGGAAATTCCCTAGAGATCCAAGTTTGATGACCACATTTAACGAAGAGAAGTTTTAAAACCTCTATTGACATTGTCCAGTAGGTATCGAATATTGGCTCTGGATGTGGCAAAGAGTGAAGGGTGTAACAAACGTACAAGTAAAGATATCGCTTATAAATGAATAAACGTATCATTTTATTAAATGTAACTATCGATTGCAAGAGTTTAGTATGCATTTCATTTATTGAAATATTGTGTTCATGTATTTTCATTATATCATTTACCAATTTTTATCAAATCTATTGTTCTAGAAAAGTTTTATATCATTGTAGTATATTAACGCAACATTTATGAGTATATTACTTGATCAGGATCAATAAGAAGGCCAAGTCCTCTACTGTTTTTTTTTTTTATTAATGCAGAGTGCACTTTCGGAGTCAAAGCTCCATCCTCAGTGCCTGCTGACAAACACAAACCTCGAGTTAATTTAACATTCACAGCATGGCCAAAGGCAAAATAAACAACAGTCATAAAAACAAACACAATATAAATAGTAAAAACAATGTTAATTCTTAAAACTAGTCAACTAATAAAAATATAAATCTAATCCTAGTCAACTACTATAAATTAAAGCCAAAACAATAAAAAGTTTAATAACAAGTCAAATAATAAAAGCAAACAACGGTAAGCATATGTCAAAAACTATAAATAAAATTAAAAACTAAAAAAACTACCTAATTTTTTTAGTTTTTAATTTTATTTATAGTTTTTGACATATGCTTACCGTTGTTTGCTTTTATTATTTGACTTGTTATTAAATTTTTTATTGTTTTGGCTTTAATTTATAGTAGTTGACTAGGACTAGATTTTATATTTTTATTAGTGGACTACTTTTAAGAATTAACATTGTTTTTACTATTTATATTGTGTTTGTTTTTTATGACTGTTGTTTATTTTGCCTTTTGGTCATGCTGTGAATGTTAAATTAACTCGAGGTTTGTGTTTGTCAGCAGGCACTGAGGATGGAGCGTTGACTCCGAAAGTGCACTCTGCATAAAATTAAAAACAGTAGAGGACTTGGCCTTCTTATTGATCCTGATCAATCGGTTCCTCTACCATCCAGCATATTCCAGAGATATATTACTTGAATCTGTTGTGTAAAACTTGAGGCCTTTTAGAGCGGACACTAAATGTATGATTGCTCCATTTTTGGTTCCTAATTAGTAATTAAATTTCAACTGTCTATAATTAATGTGCGATAATTTCACTAGCGTTTCATAAAATTTTCACATAAACAAAGATCAAGTTCGTTAACGGCTGATTTCGGAACGTAGGAAGGGGGGGGGGGTTAGAGTGGGCAAATTCCGAAAATTCGAAATTTCTCCCTTATTATATGTCGTATCGAAAACTTGTGTAGAACATATCTTATTGCAAATTGAAATTCTTATACGTCAAATACATATTTTCTCTAGCATGAATATTAACCGAAACATTGAAATTTCTCAGTTTTCAGTCTTAAGTAAACCCCCACTCCTACTCATGTCATACTAACAATAAGCTGTTATATCATGAACCACTATACCAGAAGTTTATTGTTTTCATTCACAGTTTACTGTGTAAAGTACATGCAAATACGTTGTGCGATTTCACCATTTTAGATTCCACTTTCTGAGCTCGAAAATGTTAATTTGTTCTACACAACATTCGATATTTAACTGTTTTAAACAACTCTAAAGATCTTATTAGTTAATGACTTAAATAGGACCGGGAATAGGGGGGGAGGGTTGAATTGGGGGAATTTTTAAATTAAAAATACGTTCGTTATTATGTTCCGGGTCGAAAACTGTTATAGAACAAATACTATTAAACTGTTGATGCTGTACAAAATATAATAATAATAATTATTAGCCATCCATTTTTATTAACTCAAATATTAAGCGAACAATTAGAACTTTCTTTTTTTTCAGCCTTCAGTGAACCCTTCACTAACGCACTTAGAAATATAAAGTTCCCATATTCGAGAGTGGGAAATCTGCTTAGTTTATAGGTGATTGCTTTAAATAGTTTTTTTTGTTTTTATTTCGGTGTTTAGTGGGCAAAATATTGTTGTCATGGGTGCTATTAAAAAAAAATAATAAGGGGAAATCTTAAATTTATTCTATATTAGATTGCCATTGGCAATGCTTTTGAAAAAGTAAGTTACAAGCCTCCCTGTTTCTCCAAGGCCTCTCTGATTATTTCATAGTCTCTCTCACTCTCTCCCACTCTCGCTCTTTCTCTCACTCTCTCTCTTTCTCTATATCTCTCTCTCTCCTTCTCTTTCGATCTTTCACTCTAATTCTCCTACTCTCGATCATTCGCTCTCACTCTCCCGCTCTATCACGCCCGCCCCTCCCCCTGCGTCATTATCGTCTGGTGGTCAAAGCACATTATGCTAGTCTAATTATAAATTTGAATCTTGGCTTCACACAAAATGGTTAGAGTCTAGCGGTTCGAGGGTTCCTTTGTCCCCCCCACCCCTTTGATTTCGCCTCATTGGAGTTCAATTTGTGTCCGATCGGGCCTGAGAGAGAGAGAGAGAGTGGGGGGGGGGTGCTCTTGAAACCACAGGTCATCGCTAGTCGGAGAGATTCATTGATCTCTCTCTCTCTCTCTCTCTCTCTCTCTCTCTCTCACTTTTCCCCGTTGCCAATCGGGTTACACCTCATAAATATTTTATACGTTAGGATATTCCAGGCCCTTGTATAATTAAAAGCTCGACTCATTGGGACTCTCGGCGCGCTTCAACCAGGTTCAACGCGTTGACCTGCCACGTGTAACAAATTAAATTGTAGAATCGGAAACCTGGCGGCTGCGGTGGGCAGAACACCGTTTTCCGGCTATCAATTAAATACAGATTGAGCTACTCTCTGTTCAATTCAGATTCGGCAGATTAAACTGAATGACGGCTGGCATCAGTCACTTATTTCAATATGCAACAATATTTCAAGCCCTATGATATATGTATTGCTGCTGGTGACATTTTGTACTGAGATCAATTAATACAGCGCAGAGATCTGCACAAAATAAATACCTCAAATTATACAAAACAATATGAATTGGGGAATTGGTCATTCACCTGCTCTAACAAGATTCATATTTATTTATTCGAATTTATTGACTTTTCATTTTTCAATTTTAATTTACTTAGCTAATTGATTTCGGAATTGCCACTAAACGGGATTTATGATTTGGTGAAAACAACCCATTAAATCATAAATAAATAATAAAAAAAAAATGTACTGTTTGTGCTTCTGATCTGAAATGAGGAACTACCCTAGTAATTATCTGTTGAATATATTGACAACTTTAGTTATAATAGCATTGAATAGTTAGATAAGGCATTTGAATTGTTAATAATCAGCCATATTGTAGGATATGCTAAATGGAATATTTATGTAGGTTATTACAATATTTGAATAGATTTCTTGAACATTTTGGAAATTACATGACTATCTGATTCACCTATAGACCAGATTTTCTAGAGAATATTATTCTATTAATTACCAACAAAAGAGGATACCGAAAGAAACTCAATAGGATTTTAAGACGTAAAAATATGTTATTCTATTCTGAGTTGGTATTCTGGCAGGTGGAAGTGACTTCTAATGTAGGTATGATGAAAAAATGTAGCTTAGCCTACATTTTTTCATCATACCTACATTATGTTATTCTAATTATCATATTAAATTGAGGGATTACATTACTGAGTATTTTTACTAATAATCCGATTTTAATCATTGATGAGCTTTGTTTAACATGTCCGTTTATGTTTTCAGTTATAATGAATTAAAAATGAATGATAATTGGAGAACTGATGAGCTGGTTTTCTTTGCGATGATTTCTATATTATTGTAATTGATTTGTATAAGGCGATCTCTGGTTAGCCCTGTGAATTAAGGCGTTGGTCGCAATGCACATGGTAAACGAAGAGTCGTGGGCTCGATTCCCGAGTGAGTAACATGAGTTTATTTAGCGATAAACTCTCTACATAACATCCAAATCTTCACACTAGCTAAAAAAATGTAATCTACAGACAACACTCCCAATTTGTCTTAGTTAAATAACTTGGAAATATACAAATAATTAAAACTCATTTATAGACTCGGAATCATTTTGGAGAATCAAAATGTCAATTGATTACAATAGTAAAGAATGTCTATACTCTCAATTAATAGGACATGTTCGATCATTAGCTCCGAGATTACACAGGAAATTATTTGATTTAAAAATAATATTATATTGAGTTCAAGCATCTATGATATTAGGAAAACTTTACTACCTCTTTCAACATGTTCTGGAAGTTTCCCAATTAGAAACAAGTGACGCTGTCATTATTTCTGTTAAGGTCGTTTATAGTTTCTATTTATTCAAACCGTAACACAGTGTTTCGATTAATACGACCTAAGCGGACAAAATTCATGTTTAGAATACTAAAATATTACACTAGAATAATGTAAAATATCCTTCAGAGCAGTAGAATATAATATTTGTTTATGTCTGAAACACTCTGCCGTGTGAGTTATCAAGTCCAAAGGTATGTATACAAGCAATAGAACAAATCAGTTGTATGTCGGGCATCTTTTACAAAATTTAGTGTTACTAAATTTATATGAATCAGTTGTTGAATGTGGATATTATGTGTACTGGTAAATGCTACTTTAGCAGATTTCCCTTAAATTTTCAACACCCTGAAACCACTTGGTATCAGCCGTATGTTCGTGTACGGAACTATAAACAGGTACAATGAGACCTCATCTGTAAGTGACAGCCCTCGACCACGTCGTCCCCGCACTGTGAGAACAGTTAATGCAGTGAGAGCAGTGGCTGCTCGAATCAGAAGAAATCCCATCCGAAAACAAAAAATCTTGTCCCGGGAAATGGGAATCTCTGGCAGATCAATGTCTCGCATAATGAAAAGTGACCTTAGGATTGGTGCATTCCGAAGAATGACCGGACAAAGGCTTACCACTTCTCTGAAACAAATTGGGTGGATAGATCAAAAGTGCTTCTTCGCCGTTACGCCGATGGACTTCATCGAAAAAGTTTGTTTACCGATGAGAAAATTTTCACGATAGAAGAAAAATGTAATCGCCAAAATGATCGTGTGGACGCGCACAGCTCTAAAGAGGCCCAGGAAGTCATTGGAAGAGTGGAAAGACCACTCACCACCCTTCTTCATTGATGTTGTGGTGGGGAGTGTGTTATGATGGCACCACAATGCTTCACTTTTGTGAAAATGGTGTTAAAACATCGGCTAAAAACTATCAGGATGATATTTTGGAGCCAGTTGTCAAGCCTCTGAATGAAACTCTGTTTGCTGGAAGTCACTGGGTTTTCCAGCAGGATTCTGCTCCAGCTCATAAGGCCAAGTCAACTCAGCAATGGCTGCAGAGAAACGTTCCTGAGTTCATCTCGGCCTCGGATTGGCCCTCAGGAAGCCCCGATCTAAACCCGCTAGACTACCGCTTGTGGTCAGAACTGGAGAGGATGGCTTGCCACAGAGCACACCCTACTTTGGAAAGCCTCAAACAATCACTGGTCCGAGCTGTTCAGCGTTTTCCTCAAGAAGTGCTGCGTACTGCAATTGATGACTGGCCAAGAAGATTAAAAGCTTGTGTAAAGGCAAAAGGGTAACATTTTGAGTAATTGTATTTTTATGTTACTCTCTGTATATACAAAATTTATTTTACAATAAAGGTTTTTGAAGAATTGATTGTTCTTTTGATTTCTGTGTATATTTCCTTGTAACAATATTCATGGCAGGACTAGGTATATATACATATATATATATATATATATATATATATATATATATATATATATATATATATGTCTGTTAACACTCTAACGGTCGCAATTTTCGTTTAATCGTCACCAAACTCGGTTAATCGTTTTATGTAAGAAGGAAGATCAAGTTCGTTAACAGCTGAAATCCGACCAGTGGGAGGGGGGGTTTGGAGGGGGGAATTTTGAAAATTCGAAATTTCTCCGTTACTGTACGTCGTATCGAATAATTGTATAAAAACAATCTTATTGCAAATAAAATTGACTATAAATATTGTTATATACATTTATTCTCTATCTTGAATATTAACCAAGATATTTGTATTTTTATAACGTGTAACGGACGAGCTATGGTCGCTTTATTCGTTCCCGCCGAAAGCTATTTCGGCCGTTTCCGTCACAGTTCGGCACTCGTATGGAGATTTCTCTATTTTATAACTTTACATGGGAAATCTGCTTAGTTTACGCAGCTCCTGCGTGACGGACTTTTTTTCCAATTATACAAAATTCTGGTAATGAAGCTATATTTACAAAAAAAACGTTTTTAATATAAACGAAGGATTTTTTCTCATTTCGAAACTTTAGAGTAATGGTAATTTTATTTATCCCTTTGTACGAGGGTTATATAATAGCTGCACCTTTCCCATTAATAGTGAGATGTAATATGGCCAGCACACTGAATCACAGAATTTTTTCTTACATTTAAGAACTTTCCTATAGTAAATCCTCGATCTCTGGCAAGTCTTTTCCAAAATGAAGAAGGCTTTTCTGATACATCGACATCTGACGAAGCAGTTTCATTTTAATAATTTTGGATTATGCATAGTCTTTTGTATTTCGTTATTCTTTGAACCAAAATGTTATTATTTGCATCCATATAATGTTTGCATATTTATATTTATTTAGAAGTTCCAGGTAAATTTCCCCCATTAGGGAAATCAGCTATTGAGGTTGTACTCATGGCGCGATTTTCGAAATTTTTCGTCAAATGTCCATCGATCCTACCCAGGAGATGACGAAAATGAGGTCCGTTCAAAACTGTATATATATATATATATATATATATATATATATATATATATATATATATATATATATATATATATATATATTTGTCTGTTACCGCTCTAGCGGTCGAAATTATTATTTAATCGTTACCAAACTCGATATTTTGTCGTTTTATGTAAAAAGAAAGATCCAGTTCGTTAACGGCTGAAATCGGACCAGTGGGAGGGGGGGGGTTTAGAGGGGAGATTTTTGAAAATTCAAAATATCTCCGTTACCATACGTCAGATCATAAAATTGTATAAAATCAATCTTATTGCAAATTAAATCTACTATAAATATTGTTCTGTACATTTATTCTCTATCTTTAATATTAACCGAGATATTTGCATTTTTTATTAAATGTGGGCCGATAACGAACGTTTCAGGCCAAAAGCTAGTTCGGCCCTAACTGTTCGGCTCTCATATAGAGATTTCTCTATTGTATAGCTTCACGTGGGAAATCTGCTTAGTTTACGCAGCCCCTGCGTGACGTACTTTATTAATGTTCTGAGTAAATCTGGCATTTTAATACTGGGAGCATTTAAAATGAGGAGAAATTATTTTATTTTAACAAGAGAAATTCAGCAGCTCCCAGTTATACGTTATAAATTTTAGGTTTGTGTCAGCCGTATTACGCGGGCGTGCACTGATCAAGTTATAATCATTTCTGTTCATATTTGATGGTCGCACTTTTCGAAATATCTCCGTTACTATACGTCTGATGAAAAAATTGTATTGAACCAATCCTATTGCAAAGTAAATTTACTATAAATGTTGTTTTTTACATTTATTCTCTATCTTGAATATTAACCGAGATATTTGCATTTTTATTAAATGTGGGTGGCTAACGGACGAATGAGTTTCCCGCCAAAAGCTAGTTCGACCCTTATCCGTAACTGTTTGGTTCTGGTATGGAGATTTCTCTGTTGTATAAATTCACGTGGGAAATCTGCTTAGTTTACACAGCCCCTGCGTGACGGACTTTTAGTAATGGCAAGTCATTCTCAGAAATGTAAATTGGTTTAATTCTCATTAATAAATAAATTAAATGGACGAACGTTTTGGGAGTGAAAGTCTAGGCTGGTGTACCCAGTTATTTCTCGTATTTATTAACGCTGCTGTGTTAATATGTTATTACTACTTTTGACTGCTTTCGGGGAAAGAAGCTTTATATTCCTACATAGTTTGGAATGTAGAATACTATTTATGATTATAAATTATATCGTCTATGATGTTTCGGTAAATATATTTATATTTGAGACGGAAAATATATAAATTGAGGATAGTGAAGCCTATCAAAACAAATACTTTTAATATTAACATATCTCGAGAAATGTGGGGTACCTTATCTATGATAAGGTACCCCACCCTTAGCTAGTTCTCCATAAATATTATATATAAATATACATTCGGATTTCTTATAATTTCGCCACGTCGTTACCATCATAATTCAGTTTTTTAGTTTCTTTTATTTAAATTTTCCCTCTTATTATCTACAGAAATGGCATTAAATGACACTTAAGGTAATTTATTTCTTAGCGAAGATCCGTATGCTGAGAGACTAGGAACCTAGTGCCAGGAGGTGGTAAACGGACCAACATTATTAATTATCATATTAATTATCTTCTATTTATCTGGAAGACGAGTAACAAATGCACTAGCACAACTTAATTAGATTAATAATTTCCCCATTGTGGACGCCGTTGTTTCAACACTTATATTATTCAGCGTTGGGATCAAATTTAGCTCTGCGGATTGCTTATGAGTATTTGTTTCCCCTTTTCTAAGTAGTGATATGAAATAATCATACTACTGTGAATAGGATTTTACAGTTAATCCATATATAAAACGTTGAGGAACAACAGGAATTTCCATCGCTTATAATCTTCCCAATATTAAATTCCACTACAAAAGAATTTGGTGGCTCTTTGATATGTATTATATCAATCTATTCACAATAATTGAAATATTTTTCAATTTTCTGTCTAAATTAATTAGGTTAAAAATAAAAAAGGGAAAATCGTTACTTATTTCTTCAGTGGCTGTTTGAAAAACTATATAGAACTGAACTATGTTACAAATGATTAAAGGAGTGGTTATACTATCCAGACTGTTTATGAAAGTGACGGAACATATTCAGGTTACAATAAAAAGGTCCAACCTTCTTCAGGTGAGTTTAAAGTTAAAATTATACCTGAATAGAGAGTATTGTAATATTGATATTACAAGTTTCTCCCGATCAGTCAAGAGCCCTTGGGTTCCAAATATTCTTTTCTTTAGTTGATCACTGTCTAAAGAGAAAAGAGATTTAATATATAAACAAGATGACAGTGGAGATGACGAAAATGAAGTCTGTTTAAAATTATATATGTGTGTGTGTGTGTGTGTGTGTGTGTGTGTGTGTGTGTGTGTGTTTGTGTGTCTGTTAACGCTCTAGTGGTCGAAATTTTCGTTTGATCGTTACCAAACTCGATATTTATAAAACCATTATTTTATGTAAAAAAAAGATGTAGTTCGTTAACGGCTGAAATCGGACCAGGAGGAGGGTTGGTTTAGAGGAATACATTTTATAGGACCCATCTTATTGCAAATTAAATTTACTATAATTATTGTCATATGCAATTATTCTCTATCTTGAATATTAACCGAGATATATGCATTTTTTAGAGTTCGGTCTTCAGTAAACCCCCACTCCTACTCATCGAACAATCATATTAACAATATTTTACGAGTATTATGTTATGAAGCGTTTTATTTGAACCTTAAATACCAAAGATTGTTCTCATTGAACTTTTAATTTTTGAGATAAATGCAAAAACGTGACGTACTTGGGAAATCTGCTTAGTTAACGCAGCCCCTGCGTGACGGACTTTTTCTAATTATTTCCCTGTCAATTCCCTTTGATTTAAATTTTAGTTAATTAATTTTTTTTATAACTGTATTACGTAGTCAAAACAAATACAAAAATCCCGATGTCTACCTATCTTGTATTAATCGAAGCACTATTAATTTAGAAAAAAAAAAAAATAATTTCTTCATTTTACAAACCTAATTATCCCCCTCCCCCTCACTTAATGAACCAAAAATAATCAATAATTTTGTGAGGACTATTATTGTACTTCCAAACGTTTCATGTTATCTCAAATTACATTGTTCAATGGTGCGAACAAATTAACTTCTTCTAGGCTAATGAATAAAATGGCAAAACAGGTAAAGATAAAAAATAGGGCAAGGCATTCTTTCCAAATTCATAACTCACCGATATGCTTGCAACCGACGAACCCTATATAGCCTCACTACGTGTTACGAATACTTTCTATCAACAAAATTCACTAACGATTGTAATTAATATTTATAAATTGGAGTCACAGGGAATCCTTGGTTCCTGTCACATCATTGTGAAGAGGGCACTGATGATGGAGCGTATGCTCTGAAAGCGCTCTGCCACAACGAATAAAGAATAGTGAAGGAACGAGGCGTTTTTTCTTACCTGAGATTTATAAATTAGATGAATGAGAGAAAAAGCAGCCAAATTTATATTATAGTGATACAATAAAATCTTTACATAATATTTATGAGAATATAATCAACCAATTGGTATTGCAAAAAACTTGCAATGAGTTCTGATTGTTCCTTGCTTTTATGTAAAAAGGCTTATTTTTAGAAGAAAGGAAAGGTCAAAGGTATTTCGGCCTCTATTGGAATTTTCTCCAATGTTCCTGATATTGTTCGATTAACTGAAGCCGAACCAATGGGAAACCGCCACATATCCCTTCGGGTCCTCTTCCTTTTTTCTTCCTTCCCAGAAAAATTAATATTTCTTGCAAATGAAAAAAATAGCCAGGTTTTGTATGTTCATACAGCAAAGGTTAAAGGAAGTAATGGACTTATTATTAAATCAAGTGAGACAGCACGTCTGCAGTGCGGGCAGGGGGTTGCAGGCTATTTGGACTTGCGTTTTTGTTTCGGATTGTTTTTTGCTATTTATTTCATTTTTATCAGTGGTATTTATATTCCTACATATTATCAGTAAATAATCATTGGGAACATTATTATTATTGTTTTATTTTTTAGGAATTCTATTTTCCTTCTGTGTATGCATATTGTTAAGTAATATCCAGCACTGATGTTGAGGTGACTGCTACGAAGGCGCCCTTTTCGTTGATTCTTACTTGTGATAAGCTTTCTTTACTCTCCAGCACCTCAAAAACGGATTATTATTTATTTATTTAGGTTTGTCACAATATGAGCTATTCACACTGTTATAAAACGACAATAGCTTTAAAAAAAAGTCCGTCACGCAGGGGCTGCGTAAACTAAGCAGATTTCCTCGTGAAGTTTTACAATAGAGAAATCTGCCTAATAACAACTGTAGTAGTAAGAAACCTCTAAACCTAAAACATTATTTAGGGCGTAATAACCCAGTAGTTTCTAGCCCCAGAAAACAGTTAACCTAACCTCTAAACCTATTCACGAGGGACGAATAGTTATGGAAATGGCCGCCAGAGCTCTCGGCGGAAAGTCCGAACATAGCCTACTGGCGACCACACGCAGAATACAAATGCAAATATCTCGGTTAATATTCAAGATACAGAATGAATGTATATAACATTATTTATATTAAATGTAATTTGCAATAAGATTGGTTCTATACAATTTTACGATCCGATGCATAATAACGGAGATTTTTCGAAATTTTGAAAATCCCCCCTAAACCCCCCCCCTCCCACTGGTCCGATTTCAGCCGTTAACGAACTTGATCTTCCTTTTTACATGAAACGATTAAATACCGAGTTTGGTGACGATTAAACAAAAATTGCGACCGCTAGAGTGTTAACAGACAAATATATATATATATATATATATATATATATATATATATATATATATATATATATATATATATATATATAGTTTTGAACGGACCTCATTTTCGTCATCTCCTGGGTAGGATCGATGGACATTTGAAGAAATTTTTCGAAAATCGCGTCATGAGTACGACCTCAATAGCTGATTTCCCTTAAGGGAAGTCTGCTAAAAATGAAATTGTGTATTACACTGTACATAATGGAGTTGTTCCAGTGCTACCCATGATTGGCTACGTCTCAAACGAGCAAGAACTACTTCGTCTCTTCTAGTGTTCTGATTACTTGACAGTAATTCACAAATAGTGTCTTCTTCTTCGTGTAGTTTTGTATTTTGTCCGACGCCATACACTTCCCATTGTATATTAACCTTTTTTTTTTAAAGTTTAATTCCATCGAGTGCCGTAATGTAATCAGTGTGTAATAAGTCATGTTTAGTCGCTAATTTTGCATTTTTGTCAGCCATAATATTTTCCCAGATTTCTGAATGTCTTGGCATCCAATCGATAGTTATTACTTTACTCATTTCTGTTTCTGAGTTAGTGATTCGTGAATCCATGTTTTGAGACGTTGAGACGGGTAAAGATCGAGTATTGGCTGTATTTAACTGTAATAGTCAGTAAAAACATGAATGTTTCCTTGCAGAACGTTTGTAATATGCTGCAGCCCAAAATCTATGTCTTGTAATTATGCAGTAAAGTTACTTGATATGTCCGGTAATGTATACATTAGTAATTCCTTTTAGCAGATTTCCCTTAAGGGAAATCAGCTATTGAGGTCGTACTCATGACGCGAGTTTTGAAAAATTTCCTCAAATGCCCATCGATCCTGCCCAGGAGATGACGAAAATGGGGTCCGTTCAAAATTATATATATATATATATATATATATATTTGTCTGTTAACGCTCTAGCGGTCGCAATTTTTGTTTGATCGTTACCAAACTTCATATTTAAGCGTTTTGCGTAAAAAGAGAGATCACGTTCGTTAATGGATGAAATCGGACCAGTGGGAGGGGGGGTTTAGAGGAGGGGATTTTTGAAAATTCAAAATATCTCCGTTATTGTGCGTCGGATCGAAAAATTGTATAGAATCAATCTTATTGTACATTAAATTTACTATAAATATTGTTATATACATTTATTCTGTAACTTGAATATTAACCGAGATATTTGCATTTGTATTGTATGTGTGGTCAACGGAACCCCGCCATGTTCCGGACTCTCCGCCGAGAGCTCTGGTGGCCGTTTCCAGAACTATTCATCCCTCCTGAATAGGTTTAGAGATCCCTTCCTACTACAGCTGTAATTAGGCGGATTTCTCTATTGTAAAACTTCACGTGGGAAATCTGCTTAGTTTATGCAGCCCCTGCGTGACGGACTTTTTTTATACGAATTAGCCAAGACGTTGTTTTGAATTGCATAGAATAAATGTTAGGTAATATGATTTCGTGGGTACGTAGCGTTTGAAACAGTCTGAAATGACAATTGGGATTACCTTTGTAGTCGGTCAAGCTTGGATTTTGTGTGCTGTATTCAATGTAAGTGCATGACTGTCTGGAAAGTGTTGTGATGCTGTATTTAATTACATTACACGAACATCTATGATTTAACGGAGGTTCTCATATTTCTGCACACAAGCTTTTACATGGATTTGTTCGAAGGCGACCTGTTAATTATTTTAGGCCTGTGTTTTGAATGACGAATCAAGAATTTTTAAATTGGAAAGCTTAGCTCCCGAGAAAACTACTCTTCCTTTATATAAAATAGATCACGCATACGAGCGATTTACCATCGCCATAGTTTTTGATCTGATCCCCATTTCGTGTTTACAATAGCTCGCAGTATATTAAGAGATTTGTTACATGTTAATATGAGGCACCTAGCACCTTACTATGAGCTCCTAATTATACTTAGGCTTAGAAAACAATTTTACCCTCATTATGTTATAATGTATAGGAGTCCTCCAAGATACTCCTATACAATGGCCTTCATTTTACTACAAACATTTATTCCATGTTTGGCTCATCACAAATCTGCCAAATCTTTCGACTCGCCTCTCTTACATGTATATATAAATATATCATGTAAAGAATATTAAAATTATATCCTGCTTGCCAAGGACGTTAACCTGCGTAAATGAGAGTTGTAAAAAATAGTTCAAAAAGGAAATTGCAGTTATCTCCTTTTCGACGCTTAGGTTAATAAAGCTTTAACTAACTTTTAGGCCTCATTGTTTTACACACACATATATATTATTCTTATTCTGGACCCAATATTATTTATATATTCTTCACATTTTATGGCAAGGGTCTCCAATAAAAAACATTCTTTCTGTGCAAACTTTATTGAAACTGCCCTACATATTTCATGGCATATTTGCCACCTCTTCAGGAGCTATCCATTTCAGAAGTGCTCGTTTACCTTTTACAAAACTCAAAGAAGAGCTAATTTTGAGGACAGTTGCAACGAATGTAAATGGGAAGCGAGCACTTCAGAAATGGATAGCCCCTGAATAGGTGGCAAGAAAGCCACATAACATGTATTTATATATATATATATATATATATATATATATATATATATATATATATATATATATATATATATATATATATATACTAGCTCAGATACCCGGCTTCGCTCGGGAATTCATTTGAGGCTGAATGGTGATGGTATATTTTTAGCAAGGCTTTACTTTGCACAATATTTTGACATTTACCCATTCCAGTGTTTAGGGTTAATACCCGTTGTTGGCATTTGTTAATAATAAAATTATTTTTTTATGTAAGACTTCACTGTCCTGCATATTGTCATATTTCCCGTCTCCTGTGCATTATGCATAGATTTGAATTATTAAGGAGAAAATATTGACATACATTTGAATTAATTTTTTCAGGTGAGGTACCTGCTAGTTCATATTGAAAAGAAGTGTTGAGTTAATTTCTCTAAATAACAAAATAAACAACTTTTGTTATGTGCATATTTGCCGAAACCCCAATAGGAAATCATTATTATTAATTTCAGGCCTCCCTTATAACCCCCACTCCTGCCCGTCCCTAGAAATGTTAGTATGGCTTATTATAAGGAAGGCGTTAGTGCTAATACACATACTGAGTGTTTTATTTAGTTCGGTGGATTCTTTTGAGCCAAAAAATTGTTGTCCCGCTATACATTTTAGCGTATAACGCCTTTATACTTCGGTATACGATGATACTGTATATAAAAAAAAAAGTTTCTCTAAATAACAAAATAAACAACTTCTGATATGTGCATATTTGCCGAAAATACAATAGGAAACGAAATATCACTATTATTAATTTCAGGCCTTCCTTATAACCCCCTCTCCAGCCCGTCCCTAGAAATGTTAGTATAGCTTATTATAATGAAGGCTTTAGTACTAATTCACAAACCGAGTTTGGTTTAATTCGGTTGAGTCTTTAGTGCCAAATAAAATTGTGGACTCCCGCTTTAGTTTATAGCGTATAACTCATTTATGCTTCCGTATACGGCAAAAGTGCATATAACAAGAGTTACTCTAAATAACAAAATAAACAACTTTTGTTATGTGCATATTTGCTGAAAAAGCAATAAGAAACGAAATATCGCTATTTTTAATTTCAGGCCTCCCCTATAACCCCCACTCCTGCCCGTCCCTAGAAATGTTAGTATAGCTTATTATAAGGAAATCGTTAATATTAATTCACATAGCGAGTTTGGTTTAGTTCGATTGAGTCTTTTGTGCCAAATAAAATTGTGGACTCCCGCTATAGTTTTTAGCGTATAACTCATTTATACTTCCGTATACGGCAAAAGTGCATATATCAAAAGTTACTCTAAATTACAAAATAAACAACTTTTGTTATGTGCATATTTGCTGAAAAAGCAATAGGAAACGAAATATCGCTATTTTTAATTTCAGGCCTCCCTTAGAACTCCCACTCCTGTTCGTCTTAGAGAATATTAATATAACCTAAAGTCTAAGTTGGGCTAGTAGTAATATACATACTAAGTTTCATAAAATTCGGTTCAGCCGTTTGTGTGTGAAGAGGTAACAAACAAACAAACAGACACGAAAGAAACAAAATGTAGTTATGGTGTCTATGGCATGTGAAACGAAAAGTTATCGTGAAATTTCTCGAAAAATATCAATGTACAGACAGAGGTTACAATTATATATATATATATATATATATATATATATATAATTGTCTGTACATTGATTTTTTTCGTGAATTTTCACGATAACTTTTCGTTTCACATGTCATAGCCACCATAACTGCATTTTGTTTTTTTGGTGTCTGTTTGATTGTTTATTTGTTTGTTACCTCTTCACGCATAAACGGCTGAAGTGAATTTTATGAAACTTGGTATGTATATTACTACTAACCCAACTTAGACTTTAGGCTATATTAAAATTCTCTGAGATGAACAGGAGTGGGGGTTATAGGGGAGGCCTGAAATTAAAAATAGCGATATTTTGTTTCTTATTGGTTTTTCGGCAAATATGAATAGAACAAAGGGGTTTATTTTTTTTTTTAAAGTAACTTTGGTAATATACACTTTTTCGTATACCGAATTATAAACGAGAAATGCTCTAAAACCTATAGCGGAAGTGAACAATTTTATTTGGGACAAAAGACCCAACCGAAATAAATAAAACTCGGTATGTGTATTAGCACTAACGTCTTCATTTTAATAAGCCATACCAACATTTCTAGGGACGGGCAGGAGTGGGGGGAGGTGGGTTATAAGGGAAGCCTGAATTTACAAATTTCATTATTAACAAATCCTCAGAAACGACGGGTATTAACCCTAAACACTAGGACGGGTAAATGTCAAAATATTGTGCAAAGTAAAGCCTTGCCAAAAAAATATACCATATCCATACCATTATATATATAAATGGGGCCTAAAAGGTAGTTAAAGCTGTATAAACTTAAGCGTAGGAAAGGAGGTAACGGCAATTTCCTTTTTCTTCTCATTCTCCTTCTCATTTGGGCTGGTTAACACTTTCGGCAAGCAGGATACCATTTTACTATTATTTACAGAACATCCAATTCCCATTTCATTCCCGTAGGTAAGTCTGAAATTACAATGAGCGAATGTTCTTATAAATTAAGGTGGTGAATGAAGAGGTTCCTGTAACGGGTATATGCTGTGTTGGGGGTATTTTTACTGCTAATATCCATATATAGAGGGGAGACTATTGGAGTGTTATCGGTGTACGAGCCAGATATAAAGGGGTCCCGTTTGCTCTAGTTTACTCGCTGCTTAGGCTATACTGCTCATCTATAAATTTGATGTATTTTATTCCCGATTATAACTCGGAGAACGACTTCAAGTTATGATTCTCATTAACTCAGACGGGAATTATATCAGTGGAGCAGACTAGTCGTAAATATTTATGAACACTTGCGCTTTAGTCTTACTAAATATGGACTTGTGCTGAGCCCCATTCTTAGATTAACAACACTGAACGTAATCATTTCATCTCTTCTCCCTCGGGAATCTCAAGTGAATAAAGATATGTCCCCCCGCATGGAGTAGCTTTGAAATTAGCAACAGTTCGTCAGCTGAACTTCGTAGATTTCTCACGTGCATAAATAAGCCACGCTAATGATTTTATATCTATTTTTCCCGTAGTAAGAAGTCTATGTAAAGAGGAAATAAAATGTTAGCTGAACATGAGTAACTGGGGTTCATAAGGAGAAAATCGGACGAGTAGGAGTGGGTGTTTACAAGAGGCTAAAACTAAAAAACATTCCCAAATATAAATTAAAAAAAAATAAAACGTTTTTAAACCACCTCATGGCAATTCCCTATGGTAATATTGGGCTGATCTCAGTCATTATTAAATATCCCATAATATGCTTCCCATGAAATGATTAATAAAATCTACATTGTATGTATGCCGAAAATATATGCATATAGCATTTGGCATTTAACCCTCCGTTAGTCGCGGCGTCCTGACAGGTGCGTCTTTGAGGGGCTTTTCCAATAGCTTCCGATTGAGTGGACCCAACGACTTCCGCCCCCAGCAATGCTTCTAGCTTCCCTTCCTCCTCAAAACAGAATAGGTTTGACCTTCGAAGTTTGTACACAGTGCGTTCCTTGTGCTAAAATTACCCCACAGGTGCACCGCGACCAAAATTGTAAGTATTTAGTTTCTTTTATTTCTATATTTAATCTTTTTATCTTAGACATATTTATCATTTGACGTTTCTAGTGCCTTGATAGTTTTTGAATAGTTAAATATACATACAAAATAGGGAATTCACCTCTGAGGTGACCGCGACTAACAATGCATTTTTAAAACATTTTTTCAGAAAAAATGGACCAGGTAATACGTATTCTTGACTTGAGTAATCAAAATGACGTTGCAAGACTCCACCACACATTACTGGATCCTTTCGAAAAAGACGATAACATAAAGAACGAAACAGATTCGGAATTTGAAGACTGCTTAAAAGAACAGAGTATTGACTCAGAGATTGAACAAAGTGACGTGGAATTGGAAAGTGATGGGGAGGATAAGCAGTTACACGTAAAATATGTTGCATTGAGAAGAGTGAACAGAAAGATCGTAGACCGTTTTGAGTGGAGGAAAACCCCTTTTCCGTTGCGTAAAATAGTAAATCAAAATTTATTGACACACTTTCCAGGAGTGAAAGGGGGGGGGCAAAGGAGGCTACTAATGAACTTGACTGCTGGTTCTGTCTCATTGTTGAGACGATTATTTATAGTATTGTAAACTGCATAAACGAATTCATTAAAATCGTTGAGCAGTAATTTTCTAGGCAGAGGGATGCCAAAGAGACGGACTTCACAAACAACTAATAAACTGCTTCTTGTTTATGCGACATGATTTGAATCAGGCATTTACAGAATAAAAAACCTACATGTCAAAAAGTATGAGAACAGTATTTGTTGATTAAGCTTCAAACAAAGTACTTAATGATATAAGAGCTTATTGTTAATATGACATGAATAGGAGTTTACAAAATGGCTGAAAACTGCAAGTATCTCTGTTAAAAATCAAAATACTGAAAAAATGTACAACATTTAATTTGTAATAAGATTTGTTCTATACACGTTCTTGATCTGACGTTTTCGGAGATATTTCGAATTCCCTCCTCTAACCACCCCCCCCCTCCGAGAGATCCGACTTTAGCCAATAATGAACTTCATCTTTATTTATAAATAATCCATTGTAATATCCAGTTTAGTAACGATCAAACAAAAAATCCGGTAGACAGCTAGAGTGTTAACAGACACAAATATATAAAATTTTGAAAAAACCTCATTTTCGTTATCACCTAAGTGGGATGGACTGTCATTTGACTAATTTTTAGAAAATTGCGTCATAAGTACAACCTCATTAGCTGATTTCTCTTAAGGTAAATATCTAAAAATGAAAATATTTCGCTTAATATTGGAGATGGAGCAACAATATATTAAAATAGGACTTGTAGTATTAGTCCTGTATAATTTTTCGATCAGATTTATTATAACGGTCCAATTACAAATATTCGAAATTATCTGTCTGAACCCAATCCAAAATTACCATACAGAGCGTTAACACGCGTATATATGTATATATTATCATTTTCGTCATCTCTTGATTTGATCGACGGATATGTGAAGAAATTTGGCGGATTTCGCGTCACGAATTGCTGATTTCATTTAAGGGTTAGTTCCCAATTACACTCTCTTTACTTCTTACTTTATTCTCTGAACTTATAATATAATAAGCACCGCTAATTAGTTATAGGGAATATGTTCTGCGTCGACGGAAACTCATAGACGACTAGTAGCTCTAGATGGAATGAGAGGAGAACTGGATTATGGTTAGGAAACATTGTAGGCAAGGATTTACAGTTTATAGCTGCAATGTCTAAAGAATCTCTATTTTGTTCAAGGACGACACCATTATGCATAATTGTCTCCTCTACTGTCTAGTAAATCTAAAAGAAGTCGCACTCCGGGAAGACTTAAAGGTTTAGATGTAGATAATAGAAACCTTTCAACGCGAGTTATTCCAGCTAAAGCAGTGCTGAGATGTAGAGGGGAGATTCAGTATCGTACGCATAGTTTTGCGAATCAGTAGAACATGATAAACCAGCTACTCTCAAATGGGAATTATATTTCCTGATAAATTCTTTATATTGGTAACATCTTGTTAGCTATCAGTTGATCAACGAAACCAGAAGCTTTAATAAATGTGTTGAAGGGAAATTATACGACTCTAAAAGATCTACTCCCTTTGATCACCATAGAGGCCAGTTTAAAATTAAACAGAATAATACTACCTCCTTGCCTTAATACCGCATTTCAATGATGAAGGAATTAAAGTTTTATTAAAAGTATAATCTGCTATTAATGAAACGGTTTTCATTAACTACTTCCACGGGAACATTATTCATATAATGGATTCCGAGGGAAAAAGGGAGGGATGGTCCAGAGCCCTTTTCAAAATATACATAAACTTTCCTTTCGCTCCCCCTCCCTCCCCCTGGCAACTGAGAAAGTTTCCCAGGGATTCTTGGCCATTTCTCAGGATGGTAGCTCCTCCAGGCCTATCCCAACTTATAACAACCCCCTTAAAACTTGCTTCCTACCCTCCGTTCTCTGTACAAATTGTAATATAAAGAAACAAATTGAGTCCTTTATATGTGCCCTATCTGTCAAGCGTCCGCCTCCGAGGAGAGGGCTGTTTTGAAATGAGATGAAGATAGGCAAACTTCTGCCTTTTATTTCCGACTTTGCATCAAGTCCTGGTCGATACGCTACCCCGATAGCAAACATCATTGGCATATTTACTTCATACACTTTTATTCAACACACATTGGGCCTTCACTCGAATGGTAATGAGCTAATTGCAAGGGGGAAAAAGTTATTCTCCAATATACTCTGCTACCTTTGCCGATTCTTCAACCTCTCTAAACACCGTCTAGCATTGTGGATATATGGCGAGGTTTAAGCTAGGAATTGCTCTGACTTTTCATGTTTATATTCCTGTACGGTAAAAACAACTTATTCTTAAAATTGAAAAGTGAGAGGTCTATAATCGTTAACCAGTACAGTGGATCCATGAAAATATGCGTTCTTATTATAGATACTGTAAATCTGTATTGACACGTTTTATCTGTAATTAATGGTGTAGATAGTTTTGGCACTTGGCACAGAAAAGGAGATACAATAAATTTTATCTTTGACTTTTCTCGCTCTCTGAAATTGGAGACTACGTGATTAGAATTAGAATTGAATCATGTTCTCATTTTCCAGGCAGTGTATGCACATATAATCTACTATTCATGCTGATACATATGATATAATGGGAGTCCTCGAAGTCTGTTGGGTATGACTTAAATTTTCATAAGGATCAGCAGATCTAAAATGCTAAAAGGCTCAACTGTTCAGAAATCTACTTTTGTAGCATTTTATTTTGAAGTAATAATTTTTATTTGGGAATTAATTAAAACTTCTGCAAGTTTTTATTGAGATTATCAATGTCTTCTTTTAACTAACTTGTGGGCTTAAACTCTACTTCATGAACCTGGATGTCGTGAGTTCGATTCTCATCTGAGCAATAGGGTTTAATTTATTGACCAATTCACTTAATAAAATCCTTAGTCTCGTTCAAAAAGGCTAGTAAGAGGTGTTGAAAAATAGATGACACATCTCAACTAGCCTCAGTAGCACAAAAGCGTTATAACACTAGTGCATAGATTAGTAAACAGCAAATCTTAAAGATAATAAAAATAAACTTTAATTATGTTCTCAAAATAGTATTTCAAGTTATCAGAGAATACATAAACAAGTATTGACCTAACTTAAAATTTTAGACTAAATTTAACGGCATGTGTTAAGAAATGAATAAGCCAAGAAAAAAAATCTACGTCAAAATGAACTTTTAAAAGAAAAATGTCTTTCATGATTTACAATTTAAGCCTTAAACATGAACGGTTGAGGCATTTGTTTAGAAATATAATTTTGATTTTCATAGCCTTAAATTACCAAGATATGAAAAAAAAAAAGGAAATAAAGTAAAAAATATACCCCTAACAAAAAGTAAACACGTAAATAAGTACGAGTGTTGTATACGTAAAAAACATTTTCAAGAAGGACTTTGCAGTTGATTATTCTCAATTAATTTAAGAAACGTCATGCCAAAACACTTGTTATTTTAACAAATTTGTAGAAACTTAATCCAGTGCCAAATTAAAGAGTTGATGGTCTTGCTTTGGGCAATGTCCATTTTACTATGTGTTTTGGCATGTATATAATGTATGAACATTGGGTTATACTAGCTCTGATTACGAAAATCTCCAAAAGTATATAGCCCACACTAGGTCACCTGCTAGAGTCCTTTTAGAGCTCTTTTGACTTATGATGCCATGACTCACCTACCTCTTAAATATATCCTTTATATTTGTTCGATTACTTTTAATGTTTTTAATATTTTTTTTATTGTAAACCGGTAGTATATGTATTTTGTGAAATTTTTTTAATGTATTACGTGTGGATGAATCTTTTCATTAGGTTTTAAATGTTCTTAAACCGAAAAAAAAAATAAAATGGTTATTTAATGTATTTATACATGTTATTGACGTACAACTATATATTAAAATATATGTTATGTTGTTTTCTGGCATATTTACCTGAACATAGGAAGTCTATTTCAAGCCCCATGTACTAAGTAATGTCACATTTAAAGGAAAAGTCATCTGAATTACGAAATAATTATTAAATACATTCTCCCGCTTACTGCATCTTCCTTGAACATCTTTAAATCTACAGATACAATAATATTTTATTTTTATTTAAATAAATATACAGTCAAACACAGTACTGTATATACTTTTATCATCTATTACAACAAACAATGCAAACAACGTAATTGAGTCTGTAATTTATCAGAAAATTAAAAAGTCCGTCACGCAGGGGCTGCGTAAACTAAGCAGATTTCCCATGTGAAGTTTTACAATAGAGAAATCTGCTTACTGGTAACACAATACCACCGTGATTAAATACAAACGGTAATGAGAAATCTTTCAGTTAATTAATATAAATTACCCACTGAAACGGCTTCTGAATTGTAAGAATAATTTATATTTTAATAACTCAAATTTTAGTAGTCCAAGAACTAAAGAAGGGGGGGGGGTGTATGAACAGAACGTATTTGCATAAATCTCACAAAGTAACGAAGGTAAGGTAAGGTAAGAAACGACAGGAAGGTTAAAAGAATCTTCCACCTGAGCCGAGTTGTTAAGGAAACGGCCGACCTAATCCGAACTATGTCCGACCACAGGCTTCATAAAAATGCAAATATCTCGGTTAATATTCAAGATAGAAAATAAATGTGTATAACAATATTTATAGTAAATTTAATTTGCAATGAGATTGGATCTATACCATTTTTCCATCCGATGCATAATAACGGAGATATTCTGAATTTTCGAAAGCCCCCCTCTAAAACCCCCCTTTCTCTAATCCGATTTCAGTGATTATTGAACTCGATCTGTCTTTTTACATAAAAGATGTCGAGTTTCGTGACGATCAAACAAAAGTTGCCACCGCTAGAGCGTTAACAGACAAATATATATATATATATATAATTTTGAACGGACCTCATTTTCGTCATCTCCTGGGTAGAATCGATGAATATTTGAAGAAATTTTTGCGAAAATCGCGTCATGAGTACGACCTCAATAAAAAAAATCGATGCTAAAAAATTTAACTCATAATGCTCAAATAACGTTTATTATAATTGTTTATTCCTGTTGAGAGGAAATGATTTAGAGGAAAATAATAAATTTATGAAGCAAACGTCACTGAAAATGGTGTATGTTGTAATTAGTGGCAGCCATAGGGCTTTGAGTAGGTTGTAGTGAGGGGTTATGTATGGCAACAGCTGTGAGAGTTACACACCACCCTTCCTAATTTATACATTTCTCCATTCTTGTTGTAACCATGTTCACCTCCAACTACCGTATTACCTCCGCTAGGAAAGTTTTGTTCTCGTATTTGTAACATTTCTATTTGGCCGTGTCTTTGCAATACCTACTATTATCCCTCCGTTTGTTTTTGTATAAACATATTGTCTGAGGAAGTGCTCTCCTTCAGCTCTGCTATATGAATATTTGATAATGAAAATGAAGGGGGTCAGGGTAGCCATGTGAGCTAAGCGGATTTTAACCTTACTCGCTATACTTAGAGTAGTGAGTTTGATTCTCACCAGGGCAATAGGATTTATTTAGTTATGAGCTAATCAAACCAAATTCCTAATCTCACCAAGGCTGGAAAAGGGTCGTAACCTATAGATAACTACACCCGATTAGCTTTAGCAGCACAAAGTGGACGTTCATAAATGAGAATGAACATATATTTTATTTACAAGAAGTAAATGAAATGTTAGATTTCGTTTAAAACACTTACGGTTCCTAACTGTTTAAAGAATTTGCAAATTAATAATCTCTACAACGGAAAGCGTCTGAATTGTAACCAAACAGGTCAGCCAACCTCGCAGAGCTGAATAAATAGATAGAAACATTCTAGACCGGAAAGTAAAATAATTAATGAAATATGCCTAAATATAACATATTAATTTTATTGAAAACTATATAATATAGCTAGTGCTGTAATCAGAATAATTTTTATCTCAATCGCTCAAATTTTAGTTATCCTAGAACAAAAGAAGGGGAGGGGATCAACAAAACCTATTTGCATATATCTCACAAAGCAAAAGTTCAATTTAAACAATATTTGGTATTTAACTGTATAATGAAGTGGCTCATGATGTAACAGCATATTATTAATATGACAAGAGTAGGGTTTACTGAATGCTGAAATTTAAAACTACCAATATCTCGGTTAATATTGAAGATAGAGAAACCATGTAAATTACAACATGTATAGAACATTAAATTTGCAATAATATTCGTACTTTACAATTGTTCGATCCTTCGTATAGTAACGGGGATATTTCGAATTTTCGAAAATCCCCCCTCTAAACCCCCTCCGACTGGTACGATTTCAGCCATTAACGAAATTTATCTTTTTTTTCTTTTTTTCTATAAAACGATTAAATATCAAGTTTGGCAACGATAAAACAAAAATTGCGACTGATAGAGCGTAAACAGACAAACATACATACAATTTTCAACGGACCTCCTGACAAAATGACGTCATTTCCAGAGTCGAAAATCGATGGACATTTGAAGATATGTTTCGAAAAACGCTTCGCGTGTACGTCCACAATACCCGATTTTCCTTAAGGGAAATCAGAGATTGAGGTCGTATTTAATTTCCCTTAGGGGAAATCTGCTAAAAGATGTATAAACTACATTAATAGCCAGTGGGTCCGTATTTACGCTATCTTAATTTCATAACCTCACGCTAAATATACGGAACAGGAGCATCCTATCATAAACAAAAAATTTATAGTGTCGATTAGAATTTTATTTTCCAGAAAAAGGTGCTCCAATTACACGGTATTAATTGTTTTATTGAATTATACAAAGAGGGGATACGAAAATGAAATAAGAAAAAGCATTCGTAAAATTAAGGGATAACACTGGAATTACTGTCAGAGAGAAGAGTGGATTTAGTGCCACCACATCGTTAATTAAAAGTCTCTAAATGTTCTAAATGAGTGGGTTGGAACTCTCCTAATTCTAGTTATATCTATTATAACCATATATCACATAGCTTTTTCAATCCATTAGGCTTTATTAATATTCTTACTATTTGTGTTCCATTTTTTTTTGTGGACTTACGATTATTATGCATGCTGTTTGTGACCTTTATTTTATTTTTGGCTTTTAATACTCGCAATAAAGTATTATTTTCGTTTCTTATACCATAAACTACGCCAAAAACTATCGTATGTCTTCACTTATAGTGCCTTACAATTCTTCGGAAGACTATAATGTATTTTTGTCATATCAAATGTAATTTGATTGGTCTTCTTGTGAAGGTAAATTTTTTTAAATATAACAACGAAAATAGAGTGACTGGGATTTTGTTCAGCTTTATTCTTTTTCAAACACCAGCAATCCAATGATAAAACAGGGCATTCCGAAATAGGTCAGTTGTTTATTATTATTATTATTTATTAACGTCCACTTTTTGCAACTTAGGCTAATTGGGACGGGTTATCTAATTGGATACGGATATCTTAGAATCGAACTCGCCGCTCTAGATTTACCAAGTTGTTTTTTGGCTACACAGCATAAAGATAATATTGAGAAGCCAGTTGATTGAAAATTTACAAGTATAATAAGGACGAGCTAATAACCAGGTCACTAAAAAGTCCCTCACGCAGGGGCTGCGAACACAAAGCAGATTTCTCACGTACTACTACTAGTGACCTCATCTCACTAAATACCAAATTTAGATCTTTGTAAAGGACCGATGAATAGCAAAGAGGGTTTAATGAAGGAACAACAAGAAATTAAGAATAACTCGCTTAATATTTGAGTAACTACGAAAAACTCTATAAAACAAAAATTGAGCCCTCATTCATCTAATAACTATGATTGTTGTGGCCAACACATTATGTAAAAATTTATATTTATTAATTCAATAATAATAGTAAGTTATATGTATTACTAATATATATAAGTGTTTAGTTTATTAAGTAGTGAATGGCGGTAATCGGCAGTAGTCGGGATCGCTCGGCGCGTATCGGCAGCCAGCTGATGACAAGCGACGTGCGTCAAGAGTCTGTTGTTCTACCAGCCAAGCGACTGCAGTCTCCAGCACTCTCCAGCGTCCACCCGTTCCAAGAACGCCTTCAAGCCCAAGGCTATTCTACAATTTGACAAAACATTCTTCTTGGAGCCGAGCAGTTCCAGGACGGTCGTCGGGGAAGAAAAATGGTGGAAGTCCATTGAAATAAAGTATCAGGTACCTGATTCCTCCTCCGCCTTCGCCCAGACTGTGAGTTTCTTCTTCCTTCATTGACGTGAATCGATCTAAAGGCGATCATCATTCTTTTATTGTTCGTTTGTATAGTAACATTAGTTATTAGAGAGTATATATGTATATAATATTAAGTAATTTTATCTAATTTAAAAAAGGAAAATTATTCAAAGTCCAAGACCGTTTAGGAATGTTATTTAATGTACTTTTTCTTTCTTCTTTTAATGAAATAACCTTTATTTCATTCAATTGTTCAAATAATTCTTTTTTTTAATATTTGGAATTAGCAGTTAATCCTTAAATTACCTTTATAACTCAGTTGAGTTTAATTTATTTCATTTATTTACAAGCATATATATTTATAAGCATATATTTATCATTACTCTTTTTTTTCTTTTTTTTTAAATAAGTACAATATAATTCAATGCTTGTCAACAACCCGGCATTTTTTTTATATATATATTTTCTTTTTAGCAGATTTCCCTTAAGGGAAATCAGCTATTGAGGTCGTACTCATGATGCGAGTTTCGAAAAATTTCTTCAAATGTCCATCGATCATACCCAGGAGATGACGAAAATGAGGTCCGTTCAAAATTATATATATATATATATATATATATATATATATATATATATATATATATATATATATATATTTGTCTATTAACGCTCTAGCGGTCGCAATTTTTGTTTGATCGTTACCAAACTCGGAATTTAATCGTTTTATGTAAAAAGGAAGATCAAGTTCGTTAATGGCTGAAATCGAACCAGTGGGAGGGGGGGATTTTCGAAAATACGAAATATCTCCGTTATTATGCATCGGATTGAAAAATTGTATAGAACCAATCTTATTGCAAATTAAATTTACTATAAATATTGTTATATACACTTATTCTGTATCTTGAATATTTACTGAGATATTTGCATTTGTATTCTGCGTGTGGTCGCCAGTAGGCTATGTTCGAACTTTCCGCCGAGAGCTCTGGCGGCCGTTTCTTTAACTATTCGTCCCTCGTGAATAGGTTTAGAGGTAAGGTCAACTTTTTTTTTGGGGCTAGAAACTACTGGCTTATTACGCCCTAAATAATGTTTTAGGTTTAGAGGTTTCTTACTACTTCAGTTGTTATTAGGCAGATTTCTCTATTGTAAAACTTCTCGTGGGAAATCTGCTTAGTTTACGCAGCCCCTGCGTGACGGACTTTTTCTTTCTTCTTTTAATGAAATAACCTTTATTTCATTCAATTATTCAAATAATCCTTTTTTTTAATATTTGGAATTAGCAGTTAATCCTTAAATTACCTTTATAACTCAGTTGAGTTTAATTTATTTCATTTATTTACAAGCATATATATTTATAAGCATATATTTATCATTACTCTTCTTTTTTTTTTTTTTTTTTTTTTTTTTTTTTTTTTTTTTTTTTTTTTTTTTTTTTTTTAAATAAGTACAATATAATTCAATGCTTGTCAACAACCCGGTATATATATATATATATATATATATATATATATATATATATTTTTCTTTTTCTTTTTAATTTTCTACACACCAGCCTATGGTGAAACAGGCTGGGCAAGGAAAGGATCACTCTCACCCTCTACCCGCCGTCACAATGATCTTTAGTGTTGTCTAAAACGGTTAAAATATCAAGTATGATACAGACTAAATGCACACTTTCAAGACAAGAATGTAAAATCTTAATTAGTGATGTCATCCCACAAAAAATTATCGTATATCTCGCATAATAAATCTCTTTTTATGGGTCTCTCAAAATCAGTATTTGGAATTTAAGGCTAGAATAATGTTTTGCATGTTATAACAGCTTACTGTTAGTATGCTTCAGTTCATACTAACAATAAGCTGTAAACTAAAAAAAATCCATATATCTCGGTTATTATTCATTACAGAAAATATGTATATTATAATATTGCAATAAAATTAATTAACTCATACATTCGGGGTAGTTTCGAAATTCTCTCCTAGTGTGTGTTAAATGTTATTGACAAGTGGCTGAGAATGCCCGGACCTACCAGAATAATGGCATACCCCCTTTACAGTGAGCAATAAATGTTATGTGGTTGAGGAATTTCTAGCTATAGCATAATTCTGTATACAGTCGGTAATAAAAGTTGTTCATAATTACTGAAAGTTTATTTTATCCAAAAAGTTATGTGCATTGCACAAGGTCACATTACTGGCAGGTTGGGATTTAATCTCAACACTTCTCTGCCCTGAACTGGGTCAATGGAGACAGCAGAGAGGTGGAACCGTAAAATATGACACTGTTTATATTCCGAAGGGAACTCCAATGAAATGGGAAAAGGATGGACGTCTGTTTTAGAAGCTGATCACTATTATGGTCAGTGCAGCTTTGTCAAGATAAACTATGATAATGTATGTAAACATGCCATTTGTTAACGTCCACTATATACTACTACGGCTAGTCGGGACGGGGTATCTATAGGTTACCACTCTTTTTAGCTAAGGTTGAGAGAGGATTTATTTAGAGAGTTAAACTAATTAAATCCCTACTTCCCAGGTGGGAATTGAACTCTTTAGGCGAATTCCTGCACCGACGATTTTCTCATAATTTAATCAGATAACTTATGGTTTTTTTTTATTTTACTAAACACTGACCATTCAAAATTCAGTTCCTTCACTAGAATAACTCACGTCAAAAAGCTTTCTCACCCATTTTCAACCCCTTATATCTCCTATAGTAAAAAACAATCGACATTCTAATTTATTATAACCTTTTACGAAAATCTGATTGAGTAAGAGTAGTACTTTATTAAAGGCTGGAGTTAAATGTCTCACCTAGTTTTTGAGGAATTCATAAAACAATACATTTAATACGAAGTTATTGGTATTCCCTGCAGAGTTTCCTGAAGTAAATAAGTAATAACGTTTCTTTCTTGAACTTAATTTTTGAAGACGAATTTATTTGTGAATTAATTTTGTGAGAGCCATCTATACATAATGTGTATATAAATTGCCTAATTGAGAAGAAACAAATATTTTTAAGCCTATGTATATGAGATTTTCATTTCAAAAATACAGATTTAGAATGTCTTGAACCCTATCTCTTAGACTGCTAGAGTATAGAATGAGCATTAGCAAGTTATAAATATGCACGTTTTGAAAATGACTAGATTATTTAGATTTTGTTAAAAGTATGTAATTGCAAATTTATAAAAATTAACAAAGAATGATAGTGGTAATAATGGTAAGGAGTAAATGGTAGTGAAGTAAGGGGTGAAAATTAAATGCAATTTTGAAATTAATATTATATTTCACTCTAAAAAAGAGGCCCCCTTCGAGGTAATAAAATCGCACACACACACACACACACACATATTCAAACTTCAGCTGAATCAGTAGTCGGTCCCGCCTCTAAGTTATATATAATGTAAATAAATACCAGTAAAATGTATTGCAAGGTAAGCACAGTATTTATTAATTCCCTCATGCAATAATTGAGAGTATTCTTGCACCAGAGAATAAGAATTTATGTTCTTATGTCGGAAATCAGATTTTCGCATACATGTTTACAATGCCTTACAAAAACGAAAAATAATATCTACCGATTACAGTATGAAAGTATGTCGAACAAGCCATGAATTGTATAAGTGGATCAAAGGTTTCTTTTCTTGTTTTTGTCTTTATCTGGACCATTAATGTTCTCTTCTTCATTTAATGATTCTCAAAACTAATTGTCATAATTTTAACACGTTGTGAGCGCGACCCCAAATTCAAATTTCATGCTAATGGCGCAAATAAAATGTTTTTGTTTTCTTCATATTTCATGTCATTGAGGGATTTTATTTATCGGAAAAATAGAAAAAATAAAAATCTGGCTATTATTTTCCGAGAAAAAAAATTTAAAGTGAATTAATTTAAAATACTTACGTGAAATCTAAGAAATCCAAAACACGAACTTTTTTGTATTGAAAAAATTGTAAGCTCAAGGCGAAACTCTGTAATGAATTCCATAAAGAAACAAAGTAGAAGCTAAGTGGTGGGGGCTAGTAAAAGGGCTCCAAGATGAGTAAAAGTGCGTAGGAAGGTTGCCCGCCGGCGGGCAATGCGCCTGGGGGGAAAGTACTATTTGCCCGCCGGCGGGCACCTTAGCACTCCAAGTGTTAAAGTATAGCACATTGTTTTTAGTGGATACATCAGAATTTTCTATTCATGTAATAAGGTGTATAAAGTTATGAATCCCCAATGAAATTGTAGCAATAAAATGATGAATATGTATATTATAGCGTTAAACTTCTGGTTAAGTGACTGTAATGAATATGTAAGTGACATACGTTATATGAAGATGTTTTGATCTCGTTGAATAGTAAGAACCGGTTTTTTTAATAGAATAAGAAATGCCTCTGATAATTTGAAATCTAATAAAACTTACCTTTTTTTCTGTATAAACAGAAATATGGCTTTTTTTTTTAAGATTTGCATGTCTGTGTTTTCACCTCCTAAACTGGTATGTTCCGATTCTGTTAACAAGTTACTTTGTTGTTGTTGTTGAGACGAATTGGGGAGGGAAATGAGAAGGAAAAAACGAGCGTTCGATTAGTCGAAAGTGTTGCCGCAAATGGTTGGGAATGGCTGCTTAAATGATAGCAGATCATTAGCGGGAATTAAGATAGGCCTCCACCATCCATCCATGTCCGTCGGGATAAACGGAGTAATTGGATTCCAGGCCACTTTCCTTCAGGCAGAGGAGGGGCTGCTTCCCAGCGAGGTTTTTCTTAACCATGAAGAACTACTAGCAACGCCTGAAGAAGGTCTAAGTAGTTTAGGGTGCCAGAAATTTCCTTCCCCACGGTTTAACTCAATAAACTAATCTTGAGTTTTAATGATTCAACATACAATTAAAACTGCCACATTTAAACCCAAATTGACATAAGTTATTTCACTCCTCATTTTATTATTTATTTATTCTATACATTTACATTTAAGTCCATAAAAACTAACTAGTTAAAGGGGACTGGTAAGAAATACTAAAATCAATTTTGCATGACTCAGCAAAAGAACTCAAACGAAAAAATATATATAGTAAACAAAAAATAAATTAAAATTATCCTTATGTCAGTGGCGTTGACAGCCACTTATTTTAACACTAACTACAACAGATTTTGAGGCGTTTGCATATAATTTATTTGTTACTTATCTTTTGGGCTACAATAAATTAACGTCAACATTAATAACATATGTGGGTGATTTTTTCTTTACACACACCAGTTACTTATTTCTAAAAGAGTGATTTGTTATTATTAAATTAATGCTATTGACGAAAAAACGATTAAAGTAATGCATTTAGTAAGCTTCAAATGTAAAAAAAAATCATAATTAAATATACAATTCGTTGAATTATTCATTTAGGGGACCTCTATGCTTTTAATGATTTTAAAATACAATCAAATATCCTAGTCCTTGTTTCTTCTTCAGTAAACAAACTCACATAAGTATGAGCCAAGAAGGGATCTTCAATATTCAAGTTTGTTAATTTTATTAGCGCTATATCCACAGTAACTCAATCCTTTGGGTATGGGCTCCTGTATAAGGATCAACAAAATTTTGTGAATGCTGGTTGACTGTATAATGCCTGAAATGAATTCTCGGAAGGCTTCTTACGGAAGACCTTGGTATGATTTCCGTATGTCAGAAAAGGTCTTTGTTCCTAGCTGTACAAAATATTTAATACCCTCGTAAATATTTAATACATAAATAATGTTCTATAAATGTTGTTATTTATCTTTTTTTTTTCTATCGTGAATATTAACCGGGGTATTTGAATTTTTCACTTTTTAAAATTCAATATACTCACGTCACTTTAACAATAACTGTTAAATCACGAACCACTTTATTCGAAGGTTAAATATAAAATTTTGTTTTCACACAACTTTTACATTGAGAGATACATATACTAAAGCGGGATTGAGTATTCGACAATTCAAAAAAGTCCGTCACGCAGGTGCTGCGTAAACTAAGCAGATTTCCATGTGAAGTTTTACAATAGAGAACTCTGTCTAATAACAGCTGTAGTAGTACAGAAACCTCTTAGAAACCTCTAAACCTATTCACGAGGGACGAATAGTTACAAAAACGGCCACCAGAGCTCACGGCGGAAAGTCCGAACATAGCCACTGCTGCCGAGCACATGCAGAATACAAATGCAAATATCTCAGTTAATATTCAAGATACAGAATAAATGTATAGAACAATATTTATAGTAAATTTAATTTGCAATAAGATTAATTCTATAATATTTTTCGATCCGACGTATAGTAACGAAGATATTTCGAATTTTCGAAAATCCTCCCCTCTAAACCCCCCCTCTAGTCCGATTTCAGCCATTAACGAACTTGATCTTTGTTTTTACATAAAAGGACTAAATATCGAGTTTGGTAAATATTAAACAATAATTGCGACTGCTAGAGCGGTAAGAGACATATATATATATATATATATATATATATATATATATATATATATATATATATACATACAGTTTTGAACGGACCTCATTTTCGTCATCTCCTGGATAGGAGCGATGGACATTTGAAGAAAAATTTCTAAAATCACGTCATGAGTATAACCTCAATAGCTGATTTCCCTTAAGGGAAATCTGCTAATATATCCGTTATTATGAGTCGTATCGAAAAACATATGTGACCAATTATTCTAAATTATTGATGCTATATAATTGTTGTTCTATACATGATTTTGTAGCTTAATTATTCAGGGAGTTATTCGTGTTTTTTGTTTTCACAGTTCAGGAAACCCCCACTTCTACTCATCGGAATTTTTATTGAGAAATAGAAAACATATGGAAAGAACTGATCAATACTGTGTCATATCAACACGGAAAGAACTTTGCTTAGTTCACGCATTCCCGTGCGTGACTGACTTGCCAATTTATGACAATGTTCATAACTTTTGGCAATTCACCAAAGGGTTTAAGGATTAATATGATTTGGGCAATCAACAACTAGGTTATTATGCCCTTTATAGTAGTATAATGCTGTTTACAAGTCCCTGTTTTACTCTATGTCTTTAAATAATATCAACTAATATATTGTAAATACCGCTCTTGTCATATCCTAGTGGTATTAAATTTACTAATTTTCTATACTATTATTTTTAAATAAATCTACAAATACATATTTATTTATTTATATTTACTTAAAGATATGTGCTAGTAACACGAGTTGCGTTCTACCTATTTACACTTCTTACTACTGGCTTAATATTTTTAACTGTCTTTATATTTGGCCAACGATTAATAATTATTTTATATTTTTTAATACTGGCATTATACTTATTTATCCTATATAATAATAGTATATTCACTTGTTTTCATTACATATTATACTACATAAACATATATTTTCTCCCTTATAAGTACATATTATCAACTGGCATTATATTTAGCCAATATTACAATAAAACGACTTTTACTTTTAATGTATGTACATTTTTCTGTTCTTTTTTTTTTAATTTTAGCAGATTTCACTTAAAGGAATTGAGGTCGTACTCATGACGCGATTTTCAAAAAATGTCTTCAAATGTTCCTCGATCCTACCCAGGAGACGACGAAAATGAGGTCCATTAGAAAATTACACACACATATATATATATATATATATATATATATATATATATATATATATATATTGGTCTGTTAACGCTCTAGCGGTCGCAAATTTTGTTTGATCGTTACCAAACTCGATATTTAATCGTTTTATATAAAAAGAAAGATGAAGTTCGTTAATGACTGAAAGCGGACCAGTGGGAGGGGGAGGGTTAGAGGTAGGGATTTTCGTAATATCTCCGTTGCTATATCTCGGATCGAAAAATTGTATAGGAGCAATCGTATTGAAAATTACATTGTCTATAAATATTGTTATATCCTTTTATTATCTATATTGAATATTAACCGAGATATTTTCATTTTTATTAAGTGAGGTAATAGACGAGATGAGATCGGCTGAAGTCGGTTCTATTTGGGACTTTCCGCCGAAAGCTAGTTCGGCCGTTTCCGTAACTGTTCGGCTCTCATGAAATTGGTTTCGGGACTCATTACTACTACTGTTATTAGTAGGCCGATTTCTCTATTATAAAATTTCACGTGGGAAATCGGCTTAGTTTACGCAGCTCCGGCGTGACGGACTTTTCTTTTTAAAAATTACCGCTAGAAGTATGTTAAAATATTATTTTTAGTACATATAATAACTTTAATAATTAAACGAAGTGTTTCTGCCAAACTTTCTAGATAACGACATTAATAGATTACCGTCTTTCATATTTGTTTAACTCCGAATGACTGGTTTTAAGTTAATTGAAAGAAGGCGTGAGATTGTGGTAAAAAAAAGTTGTAACAAAGTGTATTTGTAGGTTCTGTTATCGAATGAGGCGGTAGTGCTGCTAAGCCTTTCCTATCTTATCTCCTTTACTTAGCTTCCTTTCTCTGTAGAAAGAGCGAAAGAGGAGTACAAAAAAAAAATAAAGAAAGAGAGGGGAAAAGAGGATCTTAGAGCCTGAGAGTGTGAGAGAAAGAGAGTGAGTGTGTGAGGGAGAGCGAGAGAGAGTGAGTGAGAAAGAGAGAGATAGTGAGAGAGGGCAAGAAGGAATCAACCAAAATCTCAACGAGAGGGTCTTATGCTCAACTCTCTCGCTCTCTTTTGTAAACCCGGCCGGCAGAATCTACAACCAGGCCTGAGCGAAATAAGCTTAGCACAAAGCTTATTACTAATGTTTGGATTACAAATCTCATTATTTAGAAATTCCTGAAGGGCTCCAGTTTGAAGGAAAGAACGTCAGCCCTGTTTTCATAATAAATGCGACTGTAAAGGCTGAAGGGAAGTCTCGCTCTATAAAAGCAGGAGGGTTTCAAGATATCCATTTATTGGAAATTTCAATTAGTAATTTGTATATTGTTGCAAACTTCTCGAAGGGACAATAAAGCGAATAACAATCAAATTCCCAAAGTGAAAGCATCTAAAATTTTTATAAAGTTTATTGTTCAACATTCAGTGATATTTATTATGTTTAAAAAATATAAAAATTATTCTGATTCTTTTTTTTAAGTAAAAGTTTGTTTTCAGTTATTTTTCCTTGTATTAAATTCTTCAAAGGTAAACGTTAATTAAATATAAATAATTCAACATTTGTGCACTTCAATGAATAACTTAACTAGAAAATGGTTTTTAATTGAAAATTGAAAAAAAAATATGTCATTTTATGGTTTCATCAATATAAACAATTAGTATCAGTAGCTAATGAAGATGTAAGTTTTATTGGCAGAAACAATTAATAAGTAAAATAGGACATTGCTTTCATTCAAACATTTCCGCCTGGTAAACGGGCTAACTTTTATGGTAATCGTCATAATCATTTAGTACAATAGGAATTATCTGGGTATTAGCATATATATATATATATATATATATATATATATATATATATTCATATATTTGATTTTAATCTGGTAAACGTTTTCCCCAGTTGTTTATGCGATATATATATATATATATATATCTGATTTTAAAAAAATGAAAAAAAAGTATTAACAATACAAGCATTTTAACAATTTGTAACATATATTTATTTGTTTGTTTGGTGTCGCGCAATTTTTAGCGATTTACACCCTTTATCACACAAACCAAATGGTTTGCTGCTGGGTGATAACACTAGTGGCAAATAAAATAGGAACTAATGAAATAAAAACGATTAATAAAAAGGAAAATATCTGACGGTTAATATTCAAGATAGAGAATAAATCTATAGAACAATATTTATAATAAATTTAATTTGCAATAAGATTGGTTCTATACAATATTTTGATTCGACGTAGGGTAACAGAGATATTTCAAATTTTCGAAACTCTCCCCTTCTTACCCCCCCCCTCCCACTCGTCCGATTTCAGCCATTAACGAACTTGATCTGTCTGTTTTCATAAAACGTTTAAATACGAGTTTGGTAACGATAAAAAAAAATTACAGCCGGTGGAGCGTTAACAGACAAATGTGTGTATATATATGTGTGTATGTAATGTTAAATTCGAAAACAAAAATATTTTATTAAAGTTAATAAAAGTATAATTAATAATAATTTATAATAAATAAACAAGGATTTATATAAAAGTTTGGAAAATCATACAAACGCATTCAGAATTTCTCAAACACACACACTCACACGTATACGAACGCACTCACCCACAATTTGTAACAATAATCATTTCAACTTTTACTTTCGTCAAGGATATGCATTCTTGGTTCAAATGAATGAAATGTTTCATTCCCAGCAATCATGCTCCTTATGTGTTATAAGCTTTCTATGGCTTATGCAATTTTAACTTAAAGCTTCCCTGGATAGATGCTTTTCTGCTGGATTGAATGCTCGGTATTGCTCTCCGACGGTGTCAGTTGTTGAGTGTGTATTTTCCATGATGTTCATGTGATCTACACCACAGAAGGAACATTGCCTTATTAATTATATTATATGCAGACGCACCAGATATTATACTGCTACTATACTAGCTATAGTACCACACATCTAGATAATCTTTATATATATAATTCTTCTGCACGTGTGTATGTCACTGAAATCCTTCTAAACGGCAGGACCGATTTGAATGGATTTTTTGTATGCGTTTGAGTGACGCCCTGGATGGTTTAGATTCACAAATCAGCCCGGCTGATGAAGCAAGAGTGGGGGTTGTAAGGGAGGCCTGAAATTAAAAACAGCTATATTTTGTTTCCTATTGGTTTTTCGGCAAATATGCACAGAATAAAAATTATTTATTTTTGTATTTAGAGTAACTTTTGTTATACTCACTTTTGTCGTATAACAAAGTATAAACGAGATATACACTAAAAAATTAAAGTGGGAGCCAACAATTTTATTGGGCACTAACGATTGAACCGAACTTAACCAAACTCTATATGTAAATTAGCATTAATTCTTCCATGATTATAAGCTATATTAATTTTTTTGAGGTTCGAACGGGAGTGGGGGTTATAAGGGAGGCCTGAATAAAAAATTCAGGATATTTAATTTTTTATTTGTTTTTTGGCATATCATGCAAGACAACGTCGGTCGGGTCCACAAGTATGATACGTATATGTTGATAATATGTCAATTCCTTTAATAACTTATGGCATTTAAAATGAGTGTGAATTGTTTACAATGATAAATAAGAACAGGTTATTAATTATTCTAGATGACTTTATCTCTAGAAATTGTGTTTTACGGTCTTATTTATATTTATAAAAGTTTAAGTAACATTTTGGTTTTCCGCTAAATCACAATAGTACGAGTTATTAGAGTTTACTCGGCATATTGACAGATGCCAGCTAATAGAAAATCAATCCTAATGAACCAAACTAGCACAAAATAACGTCAATAAATAAATGTTTTTACTACTGAACAGCATAAACAGCAATGACATGTGTGATTGATTCCCTTGTTATCCATAAAAACTTTACACTCATAGTATTAGTTTGTTTTCATCATCATGAACTGTGAAATAGAGGAATTAAGCTAAGAATTTTAAACTACATTTGAAAATATAATAAAAGAAAATGTATGCACAATATATTAATTATGGAAAATTGACTTATAACCATGGGGCTCACATATTTCCTCGCCCTGCTAAGCAATGATTTCTTTTTTAATTATTACTATTATTTACTGACTTCCACTGGACTTTGTACCTTCAAAGGTAATTATCTGGACTCCATATAAAATCAATTATGGGAAAAATATCGATTATGTGTATTCGGATAAAACTTCCTACTCTTCTAGTAATACTGAATATTGAAGGAAACAATATGTTAACTATTGTTTAGATAATATTATTAATATTTATTATTATTAACGTCCACTTTTTGCAACTTAGGCTAATTGGGACGGGTTATCTACAGGTTACCACCCTTTTCTAGCAAGGGTGGGATTTTAGGACGTTATTTAATGAATTTCATCACTAAATAATTTCCTTTGCCCTGGCAAGAATCGAACTCGCCACTCTAGGTTTACCATGTGAGATAAAGGTCAACGCTTTAACTCGCACGGCTAACATGAGCCCAAAAGATAATATTATTTATAGTTAAAATTAGTAAATGATCCATGAGTCTATTCATGGAATATCATGGTTTTATTATCCAGTAGAGTTTGAATACAATAGTAAATGTAACATTTATAGAGGCTTACTCATAGAATGAATGGATTTCATAATAACTACACGTTCAACGTTTTCCATTATATATTATATGACATAGCTACTAGCGTTATAGTGATGCTGCTTAATAAAGAATGTTTCCACGTTCACCAGGCGAGTGGAATTGTTCATATTGATGCACTAATGAAACGTGGGAGGATCGTTATTACATAGTACAGAATATTACTTCTGATAGTAGCTCATAGAGACACTAGTGAGAATAATAATTAGTTTAAGTATGCTTTGAGTTAAATCATAAATTGCGTTAACGATTATATCTACCGCGCTGTAGCTCTGTTGGCAGATAGTCCGAAAATATTAGCCTTGATAGCCTGGAAACCCAAGATTGAATACTCACTGGTTAACTTTATTTGAATAAGTCCATCGATCCATTAATGAATAATCCGTGAGGCTTGACAACAGCCTAAAAAGACTTTTAAGACTGTTGTGACCCCCGAATTAGCAGATTTAATATTGTAAATATTGTAATTTAATCGAAATTTTACTCGATCATTTAGTGGATATGCTATTTATAATTAGTAATTTTTAGAAGAGATGTGTAACTGTAATTTGTTCGTTTATCTTTCGTGGCATGGACTGTACTGTAAACATTTTTCCTAGCAGGAATAATCTAGTAACAACTTGATTCGTTCGTTTAAAAAGACTTTGTATACATATCTAGAGTAATGGGCAATTCTTTACATAACGCATATATTTAAAAACAAATATTTAAAAAACACCACAAACAATTGGGTTGTAAAATAAGTTCGTAGCGCTTATCAATATTTCAATATTATCCTCTCTGTGTTTATAAAATCATGTTTACTTGGTTAATAATGTTTACATATTAAAAAAAAAAGTCCGTCACGCAGGGGCTGCGTAAACTAAGCAGATTTCCCACGTGAAGTTTTACAATAGAGAAATCTGCCTAATAACAACTGTAGTAGTAAGAAACCTCTAAACCTAAAACATTATTTAGGGCGTAATAACCCAGAAGTTTCTAGCCCCAAAAAACAGTTAACCTAACCTCTAAACCTATTCACGAGGGACGAGTAGTTATGGAAACGGCCGCCAGAGCTCTCGGCGGAAAGTCCGAACTTAGCCTACTGGTCATCACACGCAGATTACAAATGCAAATATCTCGGTTAATATTCAAGATAGAGAATAAATGCATATAACAATATTTATAGTAAATTTAATTTGCAATAAGATTAGTTCTATACAATTTTTCGATCCGATGCATAATAAAGGAGATATTTCGAATTTTTGAAAATCCCCCCTCTAAACCCCCCCCCTCCCACTGGTCCGATTTCAGCCGTTAACGAACTTGATCTCCCTTTTTACATAAAACGATTAAATACCGAGTTTGGTGACGATTAAACAAAAATTGCGACCGCTAGAGTGTTAACAGACAAACATATATATATGTCTATATATATATATATATATATATATATATATATATATATATATATATATAGTTTTGCACGAACCTCATTTTCGTCATCTCCTGGGTAGGATTGATGGACATTTGAAGAATTTTTTCGACCTCAATAGCTGATTTCCCTTAAGGGAAATCTGCTAAAAAAAGGATTAGTTAAAGTACTATGCATCAATTTCAACCGAGATTCCTTATCTTTACGTGGTATACCTTGCTCACAATGGAAGAGAAAAGCAAAGGCATTGTTTTCCATCTCGATTACGGCCGTCCTCACGTGTTTTTGCAGACCAGGCAGAAATTATTAGAGTTTGGCTGGGATGTGATCCCCCAACCACCCTACACACCAGACCTTGCCTCAACAGATTTTCAATTATTTCGGGCCGTACAAAACTCTCTTAACGGAAAACACTATAATTCGATCGAAGACTGCAAAAAGCACATAGAGGAGTTCTTTGCGCAATAATCTGATAAGTTCTGGGAGGACAGGATTAAAAAATTATCTGAAAGATGGCAACACGTAATACATCAAAATGGGTCATATATAATTGATTAAAAATATTTTCAGGAATCTGAAGATTTGATTGAAATCACCAGTAAAAAACGCTACAAACTTATTTTACAACCTATTACTATACTACAGGCATATACTTTACCCTAAAAATCAGGGGTAACATAATTAAAAATTAAAACAACAAATAAATATAAAATATTTTGATAATTTTTAAAAAAATCCAAATAAAATTAAATACTTGAAACTCACAATTATTTTTAGTAGATTTCCCTTAAGGGAAATCAGCTATTGAGGTCGTACTCATGATGCGAGTTTCGAAACATTTCTTCAAATGTCCATCGATCCCACCCAGGAGATGACGAAAATGAGGTCCTTTCAAAATTAAATATATATATATATATATATATATATATATATATATATATATATATATATATATATATATATATATATATTTGTCTGTTAACGCTCTAGCGGTCGCAATTTTTGTTTGATCGTTACCAAACTCGGAATTTAATCGTTTTATGTAAAAAGGAAGATCAAGTTCGTAAATGGCTGAAATCGGACCAGTGGGAGGGGGGGGGTTTAGAGGGAGGATTTTTAAAAATTTAAAATATCTCCTTTATTATGCGTCGGATCGAAAACTTGTATAGAATAAATCTTATTGCTAATTAAATTTACTATAAATATTATTCTATACATTTATTCTGTATCTTGAATACTAACCGAGATATTTGCATTTGTATTCTGCGTATGGTCATCAGTAGGCTATGTTCGGACTTTCCGCCAAGAGCTTTGGCGGCCGTTTCCATAACTATTCGTCCCTCGTGAATAGGTTTAGAGGTTAGGTTAACTGTTTTTTGGGGCTAGAAACTACTGGGTTACGCCCTAAATAATGTTTTAGGTTTAGAGGTTTCTTACTACTACAGTTGTTATTAGGCAGATTTCTCTATTGTAAAACTTCACGTGGGAAATCTGCTTAGTTTACGCAGCCCTTGCGTGACGGACTTTTTTTTTTCTTCAAGACATTAAGAAGGTTTACTTTTTAATACACGTCCTTTCACTCAAAGCTTCATTTTCACTTCCACGCTAAACGAGTGGTTAAATTAAAGTAAATGGCAATAAAATCGAAATTAAAATAAAATAAAATTAATTAAAGCGGGAAAGAAGAGAGCATATTACCGTCTCAAAGCTGTGTTGATTCTTAACTCCTGATCTACATAGACCGCTGGCTATAGGAAGCAATAAATAGTTTTACATAACTAAATTCAAAATGTTCCGCAAGTGCAAATTGGATTCATATTTTTTGACCACACAAAAAGTGTGATGCAACTAATGGTTTGATACAACTCTGAATAGTTAGATTCTTTTATCTTGGCGTGTTCTGCACGTGATGGCTGTGGGTTGCTATCGATTTTGTTATCCCATCTCTTTATTAATTAATTAAACGGATGAACCAAATCTGTTGTAAACCAATATCTATTGTGATGGTCATGCAGACAACCTTGAATGCATAAGAGATAAATATTAATTTTCCCTATAATTAAATATTACTTATTTCGCAATTCCATCATGAAACCTTATCACACTATTTTGAATGTTCCACTGTTTTTCCTTAAATCACACTTACACCGATTATCAGGAATGAACGTTCTCCCCTCGATCAGTAGTTGAATTAGTTAGTTTCAATACACAGTTTTTCAAATACATTTCTATATTTACTGTAAGAATGCTGACGACCATTTTTTTTAATGTCTATTACAAATTAAACTGAACAGATATGTCTATTGAATATTTCTTTCTTCGAAACGAACTGGAATGAAGTACGATTTTATTGGTCCCAATTTATTATGCCATAAATTATTCAATGTATTGTATAGCGTCTGAAAGTTCGTGTTAAATAAAACTTTTTATGTTGGAAGACTGATCATAAATGCATAAAACAAATGTATATTGAACGTTCAGAATTTTGATTAAAAGAATATGCATGCTTACATATACTGGGCATGTTGTAATCTCTAAATATTATATGAAAGGTATTTAAATGTCATTCATTCATTTTGTAACGGTATAGATGTTCTTAATTATTGAGTGACAGTTTACAATTTTCTTGTTTAAAATTGTTATTACAACTCAATTCAGTTTAATTTTATTTGGTTATATTTTCTGTTGTACAAAAAAAAATTAAAGTTGAAATAAATAAATTATTATGTTTTGGAGAACACTCTCTTTATTTTCTTTCAGATTATTGACTGGAACGTGGAGGGTATAAATTGGGATGAAACTTTAATTCATATGTGGGTAACAACCGGGTCCGGCCAGCTGTAAGGTTTGATCCGGCCCGCAAAACATTTTGAAAAACCCAATTAAACAAAATTATTACACTACTTACTCTAAATGAAGAAGATGAGAAGAGATTTGTGCGTTTGGCAGTACTTATAAATGTGAACAGATCATTTCATTGATGAAAGTTAATAAACCAAAACATCGTACAGGCTGATTGACGGTAATTTGGAAAATTCTTCACGTCTTTGTATCAGTGGAATTAATCCAAACATTGATGGATTAGTTTTTCGGATTCAAGCTCGTGTCTCATTGATATAATTTTCGTTGTTTGTAATAATTTCAAATTTTACGATTTAATTATAATGTTGTACCTATTTTTTTTCATTTAATTTTATTTTAATAACTTGTATTATAATTACATTGTCGTATAATTTCATGTCTGATATATATATCGTTAAAAATTATGAACACTACTTTAAAATCACGTACGAAGAATGTATTTGCACACTAAAGTTTGGCCCACAACATGTCAGAGGTTGCATATACATGTTTTAAATTATAAAACTATAGCTTAATTAGTGCTTAGTACTTTCAGACAGGAACCCATCATTAGTCCATAGTTCAGTAGTTTAAAACTTTTTCAATTTACACAATAAATCATGCATTATAAAATTTAACACCAATTTCAGAATAAGAAATCTAGACTAAATTAACCATTATAATAGTTTAATTACATCAACCAATTATGTTCTGAATTGTTGTTGTTTTTTCACATAATGATTGATTACAATCCCCTCCCCTCCACACTCCCACAATCTGACGGTTATTAAAATGGAAATAGGAAACAGCTGTATGTACATTGAAGTTCATAGTCAACTAAAATAATGTCGTTTTTTATGATAATTCTATTATTATTGACATTTTTTAATATATTTATATCGTGTGAAGTAGTGTTTATATTGTACATTGAATTAGTTCCGGTCAGACCTCAAACTCAGTCGTAGTAATGGAATACGAGAATTAATAAATGGTGTATGTGTGTAGTGGGTAGGGGTAAGATAATGATCGCCGAAATTCAATTTATCATCACATACAAATCTTGATGAATTGGATGACTTTAAAAAAGTGAAATTCCCCCACGTCATGACATCCGGGCTATATATCCTTCCTGTCAAATATGAAGAGTTCCCCCTGGGTGATGAATGCTGGGACCGCGGCTAGTGGAATGGTCACACTGCAGAGCACGCTCTCTGCCAGTTACTCCCATCGATTCAGTTATGCACAACAAATCGTCATGTACAAAACACCTAATATAACTAACACGGGACTGCCTGGAATGGAGTTCATTAATTCCGTTCAATTTCAAATACTTAGAAAGATAACTGTGTATGTGTGTGTGTGTGTGTGTGTGTGTGTGTGTGTGTATGCTTGGGTGTTCGCCGAGCTCTTAATGAACTATTTGTAAAATAAAATATGTTAGGCAAATGAAGGATAGCATAATGTAATTCATGACTTTAGTTCTCAGTAACTCAAATTAAATCAGCGTGAAACTCCGGTGTAACACTAGTGTGTATAATGGAGTTATGAGTTTTCTGTAAAAAGGCACCTATAATTTAACTAAATCTCAATTATTTTAAACTCATTGATAATACATCATAGATACTATAGATCATTTTATCTACCAATTTATTAAAATATAATATTTTATTTAATATTTTTTATTTGATTTCCATATTATCCAACATGACTCTGTTTTGTTTTTTTCAATTCTCATATTTCAGTCAGTTATTAAGGTCGTACTCATGACTCGATTTTCGAAAAATTTTCTTGAATGTCCATCGATCCTACCCAGAAGATGGCAAAAATGAGGTCCGTTCAAAATTAATATACCTGTCTGTTACCGCTCTTAATTCTTATTTGACCGTAGCGAAACTCTCTTTCTCTCTCTCTCTCTCTCTCTCTCTCTCTCTCTCTCTCTCTCTATATATATATAAATATATATATATATATATATATATATATATATATATATATATATAAACACGTTCCATAAACAACTAAAGTTAGAGTTCGTTAATGACAGATCGAACCCGTGGGAGTGGGGCTTTAGGGGGGAGAATTTTGAAAATTCAAAATATCTCCATTATTATACTTCAAAAAAGGTGTATAGAACCAATTTTATTGCAAATAAAATTTACTATAAATATTTCTATATACATTTATTCTCTTCCTTTATATTAACGGAGATATTCGCATTTTTTAGTTTTAGGCATTCGGTAAACCCCCACTCCTACTCCCGGCATATTAACAATAAGCTGTTATATTGAAGCACTTTATTTAAACCCTAAATACCAAATAATGTTCTCATTGAACTTTTACGTTTTGGGTTAAATGCAAACATATGACGCACCTAGGAAATCTGTTTAGTTAACATAGCCCCTGCGTGACGGACTTTTTTTTAAATTAGTTTTTGATTTTATCTTTTGTTTGTTCCTTTGTTATGTATTTTCTTCTTTGCCGTGTTCCATTTCTGTTTTATGTGTTACATTTCTGGTTTTCGTTTTCCATTTCTGTTTTGTGTGTTATTCCTGTTTTGTGGTTTTATTTTCGTTTAAATTAATATTGTTTTGTTTCTTAATTTTATATAGCTTTTTTTTCGAGCAACATCGCCACAGCTGTAAAGCTCCAATAAATAAATAAAATTAAATAACTAAATTGATAAATATGTTTGAAGATAATTGGCAGGATTTGCCTAGCAGAAGGTTTTTCTCAACTTTAACTAATAAATCCCAACATCAGCTTTAACTTTAACTAATAATTAAGTGGTTTCAATACAAAAAGCTCCATTTTTTTTGTTACGTCAGGGGCTTTACGAGGGGCTCTGGGTAACATTCAATAACAGAATAAACTATTGGATTTTAAATAATCAAACCTAAATGCCTTGAATTCAATTATGCAAATTGGTACTCAAAGTTAGATATCCTTCCTGCGTACTTCCATTGTATATTTCTTAAGGCGAAGGTTAAAAAATATTTCAATAAGACTCATCACCACATTTTATAAAATATATTACACAAGCGATGCTGATTAAACTTTAGTAGAAATTTATTAATAAACAATTATTGTTATTCGGAATTCGGGCTGGCTTGTGGGGGTCCATCATCAACTGAAACATAAAACCAGTAGAGGTATGTGTCCTTTTAATCCTTCCTTTAATGTTGTTATATTCTTATTTCTGTAATTGACTTGATCTTTGAATATCAGGAAACAGGTAACTTATATTCCAGGAGACAAAGTCTTTTGCCGATTTAATAGACAATGCGGAGGCAGAAAATAACATTAATGTAGATGACAGTTATTGTCTTCAGGCATTTCCTCGTTGATCAATATGAATTTGGATTGCCTGCAGTAAAAAAATATAGTTGTTTGGCCGTAAAAATAATTAAATAAGAAACTAAAAATCCCTTAATCATTGAATTTAATTGTCGATGACTGTTATATTTTACATGGACAGGGGACTGTAGCTTGATTGCAGTCGTTTACTAATATACATCTTCTTCTAGAGTTACAGCAAACTAATAATAAAAAGTAACCAACAGTTATAGCATAAAATATTTGTTATACATTCTTAAAAGCTAAATTGTTAACATGCTTTAATAAAAAACTAAACTATTCATTTATACAGGCACCTCAAAGATCAAAAAGGAAAAATCATAAAAACTTGGTATGAAGTAAAAATAAAGTAAATTTTTAAGTAGATAATTCTCAGAGGAATATAATGATTTTTTTTTTTCAATCTTGGTCCACTGTTTCTACCTGATATGAAATGTCCAAACTGAAGTCCGTTCAATTTTGGTAATATATTATTCAGTTGACGCTCCGCAACTATGGTTATGTAAAACTAAAAATTGAGTTCCATAATCAACAAAATTATTGTTTGAGTAGTGGTTTAGTAAATGGTTAAAATGTAATACCGTAAATATATACGCCATATTGCGTCATATTGAAAATGTCATATAACTAGTATTCATGTAAGCCTAGGAGAATTTACAGGAGATTCACCTAATCCCATTCCAAGCAACAATTATATGCTATGTAGGGAGGGGTAGGGATAATCAGAATGCATCTTCTGCCTTGCTTGAGTGCATACGCACGTGCACATACATACCACACTGACACACACACACACACACACACACTCACACTCACATACACACAACACGCACACTCACAGAACTGCCACGAAATTATCACATTAAGGAACAAGCGTACTACTAATTACTAATTCCATCCTAATTAATAATGTTACCAAAACTAGTACATTACTACTAGACATTTACAGTGTCAATGTATTTAATTATAAAATTGTCTGCAAACATTTTTCTCATGTTATCATAACTTTTAAGACTCCTTATTTCATCAATAAGATCATTCAGATTAAGATATTTGATCAATTTAATCAATCAGATTATTCATAGCCTAAGATCTGATTGGCCAAAATATTACAATTTCCATCTCATTCATTTGAAATAATACATTTTACACAGTCTAAATCTATATAGTCTATATACAGTGTCCATTGTATTATTGCATATACCGTTACTTAGATGCAAAAAAAAATTATCAAGAGAATATCCTCTCATACAATTGAAGCCGATGTGGGTTATAAAATATGACGATAATTCTTAAAATGATAGTTTCAATTTTAGACTTCGACTTAATAATGTGTGCAGGAGGGGGTGGGGTGAACCTTTCTTTAGTTGAAAGATACCATCCCGATCGGCGATAGGTTATTCCTAGGTGTATATCCTCCCCTTGCAAAACAGCTTGCTATTCTTGTGTTGTTACTGCCAAGGCAACAAAACTCAATAATCTGAATAATATTCTTAAATAACAGGATCTTTCTGTGATTAAACCGAAGTCAATCGTCCGTAGTCTTTTAACCAGTTACATTAGCAAAACTACGCTGCAGATTTCCTTTTAGCACATTTTTCTTAAGAGAAATCAGCTATTGAGGTTGTACTCATGTCTTAAAATATCCTACGCTCCTAGCAGTGAATGACAAAAATGAGGTCCGTTCAAATTTCTCTATCTCTCCAATAGAGGGTCAGATGATATCCCCAGCATATAAAATTTTAGCAATTGGGAAATCTCCTTATTTTGCGCTACACCTGCGTGACATACTGTAATGATTCTGGCTAACAATTTTAATGAGTTCTTCTGAATTTATTTATTTACAGTAATTTGTATTTTAGTTGTAAACATGAAAAAATTGTTGAATATCATTTTGCAGGGGAATGTTCATTCTAAGAGGACAAACCCTCATTTACGACTAGGCATTATGGGTAACAGCTAACTGACAATAGTATTAATTCTTTATAGCCCGTAAGTGGACAGTTCCACCATATCCCAGGTCCCTCTAGAGTACCAGTCAGCGTTAATGTGTAAGTTGATTTGCCCAGACAGCAAAGGGGTGTACTGTGGTGAAACTCATCAATATTTCAACTATAAAATCAATGACTTGGTTTAACCCTGAGGGAAAGTCCATCACAATCAAATTTATGTTTTTCCCTTGACAAGCTTTGAAAAAATAGGGTGAGTTTTATTTGAATATGGCTTGTGAAACGTTGATAGTATGAGAATTTTTGATTAAATAGTTTTTGTAAATCAAGACGAAGATCTATAAACTTTAGATAGAATAGCTAATATATTTGCCTTTTGTAAACATAACATTATTAATATTTACATTTTACAAAAAATATATCAAGAAATATCTTTTTTAGTCATCGTTGAAAGGAAGAAATAGAAATGGTTTTCGGTGGAATCATAAAAAACGCTAACCTATGCACACAGTATCCATAATAATAATGATAATTACATCTTATAACATGTAAAATAACTGCACAATCATTTCTTTTTTAATGAAGTAAAATTATTCTTCATTTCGGTTTTTTTTCGTGAAGTAAAAAGTGGCAATTGGACGAATTGAACAAATAATGATTTTCCAGTGAAATATAAAGATTGCATTAACTAAGGTCAGAGTATTAGCTTTAATATCATCAAATTTCACTGGCATTATTGTAGTTTCCCATCAAAATATAACGGTTATATAATCTAAGCATCCAATAAGAGAAGAAATATTAACGTCTTTTCTGGCAATATCCAGTATGAAATGAAGTAATTAGCTAACTGTGCTACCCGTTGTTGTGGGTTGAAATAAAGCTGGTTACCCGAAAAATTTTTGTTAAATTTATTCAAAGTAAACTCACACTCCAAACTCTATGGATGGCAGAAGGGTATGATACAGCCCATGGCGACAAAAGTATATATATAATTTCATAATCTGCTTGAGGCATTCTCTTGGAACACTAATAAATTATGTCAAGTGACCGGAAGTTGAAATAAAGTTTTGGGAATTTAATGTATGCTTTGACGTCGTAATGTATCCCCACTCCTGAGGGCCTTACTGAAGTATAAAATAAAGCATGTTAACAAAATTTATTCTCTCGATATTGGGTTGTAAAATGAGTTTGTAGTGTTTTTCACTGATGATATCAAAAAAAGCTTCAGATCCTTATAAATTTTTTAATCATTATGTATTACCCATTTTGATCTGATACATGTTGCCGTGTTTCAGGTAATGTTTTAATACCGTCCTCCCTGAACGTCTCAGATTTTTGCGCAATTAACTCTCCTACGTGCGTTTTAGACTTCTCGGGCGAAGTAAAGTGTTTCCCGTTGAGAGAGTTTTGAAGGGCCTGAAATAAGCGAAAATCTGTTGGGGCAAGATCAGGTGAACAGGGTGGTCGAGGGGATCACATCTCAGCCAAACTCCAATAATATCTGCCGGGTTTGCAAAGACACGTGAGGACGGGCGTTATCGTGATGGGAAACTATTCCTTTGCTTTTTTTCTTTCATTTTGAGCGAGCATACCATTTAAAGATAAGGAATCTCGGTTAAAAGTGATGCACATAAGCACCTAAACTAATACTTTTTTAGGATATGCAAACATTATTGACCAACTAAACATTATTTTATAAACAAAGAGGGGATTAAATTGTAATATTGATAAATGCTGCGAACATATTTTACAACCTATTAAATATACAAATAATGTTTAAATTCTATTCAAGAATTTTCATGAAACACGAATAAAGTCTTTTGAGACTCCGGATCCTGAAGATAAAACTTCGAAATGCACAAAAGTAAACAATGCATTAGAACTGAAATTGTTATTATAACACAATTACCCTATGTTAAAAAAAATAATGAATAATTTGAGATTTTTCGTTTAACTGCACTGGCATTACCGACTGTCTAGTTGAAATTTGAATTCTCGTTTTGTTGTTATGTTTTTCCTTGTAGTAGTTGATTCACGGATACAAAAGTCCATTGAAATCTTCCTAGCAGTTTTTGCGAGATTAACTAACACAAACGAGTCCACGGACAGACAGAAAAGATTTATTATTTTGACTCCATTGTCCTTAGAGGAGTCAAAAACAGGAAAGAAAATTTTTCCTCGTCAAATTTAAATAAGAAATGAGATAAAACTTACAGTTTAATTTATATATATATATATATATATATATATATATATATATATATATATATGTGTGTGTGTGTGTGTGTGTGTGTGTGTGTGTGTGGTCTAATAGGTGTATGTATATGTAGGATTCGGTATAATAACTAGTAATCCTTCCATAGCTTGCTGTTGTTGCTGATAAGCTGGCTTGGATAAGAATCAAGGTTTAGGCTTATCTTGTGCTTATCCTTCAGGTCACTCTGACTTCCCATTCAAAGACTCGGATTTTCGCAGAAAGCCCTAGTTCTTAACCCTTACCATATTACTCTCCTTTTCATGCGGCTTCTGTACGACTTGTGATAGTATCAGTATTGGGAACCAAATTGCCATAACGCGAGTTATTTTTCCTTTTTTTAATAGATTAGACTTTAATTATTTAAAGCATGACATTTGGAAATTCAATTATTTTTGACGTCCACTTCTGCTGCTTTGGACGGGTCCCACCCTATTCTAGCCAGGGTGGGAGTAAGGAATTTATTTAATGAATTCCGTCACTAAATAAATTCCTTTGCCCAGGCTGGAATCGAACTCGCCACTCCAGGTTCACCATGTGAGATTAAGGTCAACGCTTTAACTCGCATGGCTAACCTGAGCCCCTAACAATTGGAGATTTTTTTTTATGTGTTTTACGACTTGAAGAATAAGTCAGATGTTCCAAAAATTGAATTTATTCCTAACAACTTTTTCTATTTGATTCCATTATTAGATAGTAAGGTTCACTTCCCATTTCCCATTTTTAGAAGATTTCCCTTAAGGAAAATCAACTATTGATGCCATACTCATGGCGCGATTTTCGAAAATTGTCTTCAAATGTCCATCAATCCTACCCAGAAGATGACGAAAATGAGGTCCGTTCAAAATTATATATATATTTGTCTGTTGCCACTCTAGCGGTCGCAATTTTTGTTTGATCGTAACCAAACTCGATATTTAAGCATTTTATGTAAAAAGCCCGAGCAAGTTCGTTAATGGAAGAATCGGACAAGTGGGGGGGGGGGGGTTCGACGGGAGGAATTTCGTAAATTCGAAATATCTCGGTTATTATACTTCGGATCGAAAAATAGTATAGAACCAATCTTATTGCAAATTAAATTTACTATAAATATTGTATTATACATTTATTTTCTATATTGAATATTAACCGTGATATTAGCATTTTTATTAAGTGTAACGAATGAGTTATGGTCTCTTTTAATCGTTCCCACCAAAAGCTAGTTCGGCCGCTTCCGTAACGGTTCGGCACTCGTATGGAGATTTCTCTATTGTATAACTTTTCGTGGGAAATCTGCTTAGTTTACGCAGCCCCTGTGTGACGGATTTTTAATACTTTTAATTATCTACATTTTTTCTGTTATCTTCTATTCTTTAATTAAAACTACTAAAAATACAAAGATAAAATTTAGAGTACTCGCAGCTTCAGAATCGAATACCCTTTATCATCAAGTGTCTTAAGTCTAACAGTGTAGAGTTGTTGCCAAGATATTTCCCCGAAAGATTGAGCATTACTTGTGACATTTAATGTTAATTGCTACGATAAATCTGACGGTAATGCTGGGATATTAGATTAAGTTTACATTTTAATGGTTGAAGATATCCTCTTCCCTAGCCATTAATGATAATACCGTCTCAGGTTATAGTCCCCAGTGGGATGTAAAGCAACGTATAATGACATTCCAACATCCTCCCTTTAACATCGCTGCCCCAAACGGAACTATTCATAGGTGTATCAAACTATACCTATTTGTCCTCAATAAATCTGTGATATTATTCAGTAATCGGTTTAATGAGTATAATTTATTTTAAGTAAATAAATATTTGTTTTTTAAAGAAAATCATTTATCTGACGTAGATATTATTGTTTTTCTTTTTGGATAGGTGTGGTTGTCGGTCATAAACTACAACAGCTTTGCCCGCTTCTCTGTAAAGTTTATGACCTTTTCCGAGACCTATAAAAAATACATATGAATAGAAATAACATTTGACATTTAAAAAAAAATCGTCTATAACAATATTAGTAATATAAAACACGCTAACTAAACTAATGACTGGTTTATATTCATAAAAGTATGTATTAATCAAAATTTGATGTGAGTGCTACATGGATGGCTTCCTTCTACTACTACTGATTAAATTAACAACTTTTTTGATTACATTTCATTTAAAATTATATTTTATGAAAAAAATGAAGTACGATGTCTCGTAATATACGGTACAGACGTTAATCCGAAACCGTCAGAACGGGTTCAGGGAGGATCAATACGAATAACTTCGTGAAACCAGGAGAACCAAAATTGTCGCGATTCAAATATTTCCTTTAATTCGTACAAGGAAGGAAAAAATCCGTGACGCATGGACTCCGTTAACTAAGCATGATTTTCACGTGCGTCACGTCACGTATTAGCATTTATCTCAAACTGCTCAAAGAGATCAATATTTGGTACTAAGGCTTCAAATAAGGTGCTTCATAACACAAAACCTTATTGTTCATGTGACATCAGTAGGAGTGGGGGTTTACTGTAGGCCGAAAACTAAATAAATGCCAACATCTCGGTTAATAATCATGATAGTGAAAAAACGTACATCACATCATTTTTAGAATATTACATTTGCACTAAGATTGGTTCTATAGAATTTTTTGATCTGACGCTTAATAACGGAAGTATTAAGAATTTTCGAACTTCCTCCTTTAACCCCCCCCCCCCTTCCTAGTCGGATTTCAGCCATTAACGAACTTGATCTTTAGTTTTATATAACACATTTAAATATCGAGTTTAGTAACGATCAAAACAAAATTTACGACCACTTGTGCGTTAACAGACATATGTATAGTTTTGAACGGACCTCATTTTCACCATCTCCGGAGTAGGATCGATGAACATTTGAGGAAAATCGCGGCATGAGTAATACCTAAATATCTGATTTCCTTTGATGGTAATCTACTAAAAGTGAAGAACCTGCTCACACCCATTAATCCCCAAAATTGCTCACAATTGGTGTTCAGTGTCCTATAAGACTTCTCTTTGTAATATTAGTCCAAATTGAAACGGTGGAAGAAGAGTGAATATAGTAAAATAGTGCACTGTAGCAACCGGTTTTTTTTTATTTCAGTCATTTGTCTTACAGACCTTGGAGGTCTCGGTCCGCCTTTACCAGCCTCCTCTGCCTCTATCTAACATGGGAAATGACTTTCGTTTGCAATACGTGGATCTCCTTAGCGCACTCAGTCAACCATTTCATTTTCAGTTGCCCTCGTGTCCCGGTATCAAAGGGGACCGATTAGGTTACTTCTTGTCACATGTCCCATCAACTGCAATATCTTGGGATTTATGCAATTTGAAATTGACTGTTTATATTCAGGTATAATATCTACCACCGAGTCTAAAATCATCATGCCGCTTTGGACCTTTAATGACTCTAAGATACCTCTGAGCATTCACTGAAATTTGAAGTGCTATTGCATTGGGATTCAAGTTTCGGCCAGATTAGGTCGACCTCTGTGCCTAGTAACTGTCTAATGTCTAGGTTTAATTTTTTTAATTAAGCTTTTTAGAGCTCAGCATATTTAACTGGTTAAAAGAACTTTCATGCCAAGGGTTTATTAAATGAAGCCCTTCTATGAGGCTTCCTTCTTAATTTCTCCTTCTGGTTTTTTTTTTCTCCCTCCTAGTCATAAATAAGAGTTGTCTCAAAGGCGAGGCCTTCTGATGTGGTGGGATGTTTTCGCCGCAAACGGCAAAAGCGGCTGAATAATGTGAGGTCGGAGACGATTACAATCTTGCAGAAATTAATCATAAAGGAGCAAGCTGGAGGGTTTGCTAGAGTGAAGGGGGCCCAGCTAGGATAGGGCGATATTTTAAAGGAGGGGAGTCTTTCATCCCTTCCCTTCCATCCTTCATTTCCCCTATCTCTTTCTCCCTCCTAGCAGTCACGATTAATGCCATTCCCAGGCCTCTTATCCATCAAACAGGGTCCGCCTTTGTCTTCCTTCCTAAACCCACTTGATCCAACCTGTCTTTATATAGACTTCCACATTGAATTTCCTTCTTCTGCGAAAGATGATTTGAAAGAATGAAATTTCAAAAACTACCATCTTTTTATTGCTGGCATTAATGTTTTAGCTGTTATGCATAAAAATGTATTCACATTGTTTAGTTCGTGTATGCATTTAATTAATCCTAAAAACGTTCAGTTATTTTTTTCTTTTGGAGCTGTGGTTATCCATGGGTTGGAATCCTTTGTGGGCATTAGAAATTTGAAACTCCCTCAATTATTTATAAAATAATTAGACTGGTCAGAAAAGGGTAGTAACCAGTAGACTACAAGTTCCAACCTTAGTAGCACGAAGAGTACGTTAATAAATAATATTAATAAGTGATCTCGAGGTCTGTAGAGTAAGACATACAAAGATTAGTTTCCTATAAAACACCTAGAAATCAAAACACTTTTTTCGGTGTAGTAACTAAGCCTTCAACGGTGAGCGCTCTTAACTGGCAGGAATTTCAACTAATTTAAATGCAGAAATAAGCAACAAACAACAAGATCTACAGTGTAAATTCTCTCCTGAAAGAAGTTTTAACCCATGGGAATGGACATATTATGATTTATACTTATCTTTTGTTGTGTCTTAAATTCTGATAATACAAATATGAAACTTAAAGGACGTTCTGCCCCCCAAATGGGAATTTTTAATCTGGGATTTAAACATTTTTATTTGAGAAAAAGATTCAGAATTCTATAGATCAATGTATTGACTTTATTTATGAAACTAAAAGTTCTTCTTTTCACCCCGAACAATTTTCTCTACTTCAATAAATAGTTAAAACAGTAATAAAACAAATTTATACAAATTTACTGCAAAGGTACAAATACAAAAAAAAAACATTGTATTTTGTAAAATATCACTGATATGTTAAAGCACTACCTTATTCAAATATTCTTCATTGATGAATATTTTTTTTTTTGACATTGTGTTCCTCATAGGATATTTTCTCGTACCCTCATTTCTTCATAATCCAATAAATGTGAAGATATTTGTGTATACACTACCTGGTTTACCCTGTTAATCCTGTAATGTGTAATTAAGACTTTTGTTAATATCCAGACTGTTTTTAAAAATATAATTCAATTGTCAGGATTGTTGAAGTCGGAAATAAATACTTTTAAGAATATATATATTTCAAAATACCATTTCAAAATACAAAAAATGTTCTATATGTAATATTACACATTTTTTCAATAAAAAAATGTAATAAAGAATAGACTTCCTCTCTAGGCTGTATATTCTTCTTTTCCAAACTGGCTTTCTTCTCTAGTGATCTTCTTATCACACTTCGATGTGCTAATTTTCGGTACCTCTGTGGCCACCTTCCTCAATCCATACATCTTCCTTATTGACGTTCCGGATTGGTCGCAGTCCAAGGTCTAAACACCCCGGACTGCAACCCAAGCTGGAAAAATAGAGCTACGGAAAATTAGCACAATGAAGCGTGACGAGAAGATCGCTGGAACAGAAAATCAATATGTTGGCGAATTTTTAATTAGGCTTCTATCTCTTTCCACTTCCTGTTGAAATTTGGCAAACTATTTTTGCTATGTGTTTCTTAAGGCAGATTGCCTATAAATATGAAAATTCGTGAACACTCGTATTCCCGAGTTTTTACGCATCAAACGGGTGGACACAGACCACAGAATTCCAATTAGGAGCCCATTAGTCTTAAGCTGCCCTATGCCGGGAAAAAATTGAAACTGGATTTTATATATATATATATATATATATATATATATATATATATACACACACACAAAATAGAACGCCACTTAGCCAGAAATCTCAATAACAGCAGGTCCTTTATCTGGGTTCATTTGCACTTACTACTTGAGTGCTTTTTAATAAAAGGTTTGCTCCGTTAAGGTTATATGTTTCAACTCCAAAAAGCCAAAAAATGAAAGAAAAAGTAAGAGACCGTAAGGAGCGATGTAGAAGCACGTAGAGCCGATAGTTCACAGTTATATCGAGGCTTTCCTCACACATCACGATTGGCTAGAGAGAGATGGCCTCACATCCACTTTTTATCCGGAATTACTGGAGTCTTCATCCAGTACGTGAGGGGCCTGGCAAGCTAGGTGGATCAAACACCCGCACCGTAGGGAGTAACCGTGACACATCGCACTATTCTCCGCACAGCCTAAATTGTGTTCCACCTTTTCAAACTAAAAATAAAGTCAGTTTTGTCCAGACTCATTCTGTCACTCCAGAAGACATACGAGTCATATTTCGATTTACCTGGGATTGATCAATTTTTATTTGTTTAAGCTATTTCCTCTTGATAAGACAACTGAAGATCAGGGTTCTCAGCTTTCTAGATTATACCATAGTAGTTTTCAATGGTATCTTAAAATGGAATATATAAATATATATAGACGCCAATTTTTAAAATTCAAACCGATCTTGTTCTTGGCATCGGAAGATTCCGGATGTTTTTAAGGATTTTTTGTGTATTTATGTTACTTTCACTTAAGAGAAACCTCGTAAATCGTGATGTAGCGTTCCTATTTGTTTTGCTGTGTTTGTAAGATTTTTGAAAGGATCCTGAACAAGAGATTATTATGGAATGTGGAGAAGAATAAATTACTCTCTAGTTACCAATGTGGATTCAGACCGAACCACTCTGCGATGGATCACATTGTGAAATAGGAAAGTGATATTAGGAATGCATTCCTAGACAAAAACTCTATTTTTGCAGTCTCTTTTGATATCGAAAAATCTTTTGTTGCAGATTGGCGAGAACCTATTATACAAAAACTTTATGAATGAAATATTCGAGGAAAATTTATGTAATCTGTTAAACATTTAGAATAAAAATTGGTAACAATTATTCCAGCAGATATGCACAGAAAAATGTAATTCCCCAAGGATGTGTTTTAAGCACCACCCTTTTATTAATAGCTATAGACAGCGTGCACTATATAATGCCTATCAGGGTATACTATTATTTTTATGTAGATGGCCATTTGAACACGCAGTACAACTTCTTCAGGATTCCATTTACGTTTAGAAGAATGAAGTAGTAGGAATGGGCTCATATCATCATCGTATAAAAGAAAAGCAATTATTATATTAAACATGAACATCATAATTTTCACTGAATCTCTTAGCTCATTACATTCATTAAAAACATGTACAGTTCACATCCACTCATCTCATACATATTACACAAAATGCAGACATTAAACAAAAGAATAACTATGAACTGGTTACGCCGACATTCAAACCTTAGACTAAGCAAGTAAGTAGACGTACTCGCCAAGTCAGCTACTCAAAACAGAGCTCACAACAACACATATTGTACATACAAAAATATTCAAGCCCATGCAAAACATATACATCGTGAATGGCCTTCCACAAAAAGGCTATTTTGAAGAGAAGAAGTGGTTTTAACGAGGTTAAGAATTGGTCATTCACATCTGAATCACACTTACTGGAGAGGAGGAACCCTACTGCCAACACTGTAACTGTAGACTTACTATAAAACATATACTTACTGACTGCTATCTAAGGACTCACATAGACCTACCATAGACTTTGACTGAATTACTACATCACCGTAGGCAGTATATAGGCCGCGTATTACACAACATTGAAACTTAACAACATTTTCAAAAAATTATAATGTAGGACAATACTGTAAATATTGGCAGAAATAGCATACTTACGTAAATATAATAAAGTGGTGATAGAAATTTAACTGATACGTTGCTAAATTGCCTCAGTCACGAAATATGATTATTATAAGAACAAATAAATATTTGTTTTTTGGCAAATGCTTACAATTTAAAAGTTATACGTTTTGTTAATTTGGAAAATCTCTTTTTCATTCATTCATCATTTTCTTTACATTTTTTTTTGGAATAACAAACACTAAACAAGTTATACACATTAAACAATTGCTCAATCCACCAATTTTATGTGCGTAATGGAATTTAACAAAATCTTTTATGTTAATAACCAGTAAACCAAATTAGACAATAGGCTGTATTAATATACTTAGAACAATTGGGAGGGAGGGGGGGGGCAAGCCCTGAAATGGAAAGGAACCACACAACATTTTTTAACAAATCGATTTCTTTTCTTTCAAAAACATGAATATAACAAAAGTTCTGTATTTTATTATTGATAGTAAAATTTGTTGTTTACATTTTTTTTTCGAATAACAAGCTGTAAATAACACCTATTCATAAATGTCTAACTTGAGGCAACAACTAAATGACGCATTAATACCTAAATCAAAGTGAATAACCTGAATATTTTTATATTAAGATAACTGTGTTAAATTTTCTATTATATTAATATTTTTACAACATAAATCACGTATATCAATAAAAATCATGAAAATTCGTTTACTATTTATTTTCCAACAAAATGATACTTAAGATCGAGTTGTGAAATAATTATATACATAAACACTTTAATTAATGTAAGGGGCTCAGGTTAGCCATGCTAGTTAAAGCATTGACCTTTATCTCACATGGTAAACCTAGAGTGGCGAGTTCGATTCTCGCCTGGGCAAAGGAAATTATTTAGTGACGAAATTCATTAAATAACGTCCTAAAATCCCACCCTGGCTAGAAAAGGGTGGTAACCTGTAGATAACCCGTCCCGATTAGCCTAAGGTGCAAAAATTGGACGTTAATAAATAAATAATAATAATTAATGTAAGTACTAATTAAACACAATTTAAGAATAACACATTTTAATCACGTTATTTTCTTGAACTTATTATAATTGTTGAAAATGAGATTCAGGCTGTTGGGAGGGTAATAAATTTACCCTCCCCCATATTTTTTTATTGGAGTGGTTCCATATTTTTATACCTAAATTGTAATTTTTAAGCAAAATTTGAACTGGTATTTATCTTTCCCAGAAATGGGAATTATCAGAACAATAGGAAGGTTTAATATTTAGAGTAAATAATTAAAACAAAACAAGTTAAATTTCCTCTACACGCTAAAGCGGATGCAGTGATGACGTGATTACAGTTAATTGTGGCATTTATGAACTTTTTTCCTGTCATATTTTTGACTTTCTTAGAATTAATATTTATTGTTACGGGCATAATGAATATACATTATATGTTTGGATCAACTTAAGGGTACGAGCAACATTTTAATTGCCAGGTGATTCTTAATAATGATAAATACGATTTATAATTATGATTTAAATTATCCGTGTTCCATTATCTCCTTCAACAAAAAGGGATTGATTTACGTTTAACATTTTATTTCCCTATTATTCCCGTTCATTATTTAAGAGTTGAGAAAATTATATGGAAGTATGTGGTTCTTATAGATGCATAATATATGAATAGTGAGACGGGAATTTTGAGTAATTTTTCATAATGTTTAACTTTCACATATAAATATTTTAAGGGAAACCCCTAAGGAAAGTGAAAGTGCTGGGAGATGCACCCTGTAATTTTTTCTATTTATAAACATTGCTCCATTAATAAGTTACCCACTACTAGCATAATATGATCAATGATGAATATAAAATTTTTGCTTCGGACGTACTAAAGAATATTTTTAATAATTGTTGCGGATGGAGAGATATTATTAGGCACATAAAGTCGTTATGATTGGCCTATGATTATGATTTATATGGTCAAGGAATATAGTCCAAACTTTATGATTTATTTGGGTTTTATATAAATGTTTATGTTTGGAATAGTCAGATTGGACAGATAAAAAAAAAACGGATAAATTTTTATTATTCAGTATTCTACGATAGCACCTCGATTCTCGGTAGTTCTTAGAGACACGTGAAGGCAAAACATAATTGTAAATAGTAAGGTATAATAATTAAATAGATTGGCTATAGTTAAAAATATCTTTATGATTTATGCGTGTCCACGTAAAACACCACGAAGTGGGGTTGTTTTGAAAATCTTTAAACGCGAAATTCGTTATTAATAGTCGTGCCGAACAATGTTATGCGGCTAATCGTTTAAATAATGTTACGTACTGCCATTATTTCTATTTTCTATTCACTAAGTTTAATATTTACGGAGTTATTTCTGCTCTTCCGTAGTATCCCCCTTCTATAAATGTGATTTTTTCTTACCACATAACCAAACCCCTAAAATAATAATCATATCTTGTTTTCAGGAAATTCAAAGAAGAAATTTGGAATACAAATAAGACTCACACACACACATAAATAAATATATATATATATATATATATATATACACACATATATTTATATATATATATATATATATATATATATATATATATATATACACACATATATTTATATATATATATATATATATATATATATATATATATACACACACACACACACACACACACACACACACACACACACACACACACACACACACACACACACACACAATTACTGATCATCTGTAGTTGTTCTGCACAGACCTGCTGTTCAGCAGGTTATTTTGTGTCATTTATGCACATAGAAATTCTGCTGAGTTTAAGCAGACCCTTGGTAACGAACTTCTGTGAGAATGATTATAACCATGTAAAACTAATGCCACCTTCTTCGACTTTATCAGTCTCTGGGTGAGTCCCCTGGTGGAAGATAAACTACATCACGAAGTTTAAAGTTATATGTATAGTAAAGTATAATCTCCTGAACAGATATCGAAACAGATGTAAAAAAAAAAAACTATAGCAGAACAAACACATTGAATACCATTTGAGGTCAAATTATTGATATTCTTGATTAGGAATCATAGGGAATTAGGATAATGGACCACCTTCTCACTAAAAAAAATGTTAATTCTTATTCTGAATCATTTATTTTTTTGTTTTCAACAAAAATAATGTTAACTTACTTTTTTTGGATTTATAATTGAGTTTTCTTTGTACAACTCCACTCACTTTAGTAATTGCTTTTTAAAAGGTTTGTTAAGAAGATTATATACGAAGCTAGCGTGGTAGTAAAAGTAAATTGAAACAAATTTAAAAGCCCTTTGAAGGATTTACTTTGTATCCTTTTATTTTTACCCTCAGTCTTTTTTCCGGGTGCCCTTTTATCTTCGAAATTCCTCGAGTCCCGATGTGTCTCTGTGTTATTTTCTCTTGTTGGCATTTTTAATGAGTTACATCTTTCTCTCATTTCCACCAGAAAAGTTCTAATTTAAATATTTAGTGTTTACTGAAATTAGTGCAGAATTTATTGACTTGTATTTTAGCTGTAGTTATCATTTTTGGCAATGATATTTTATTGGCCACTCAACTAGCATATTTCGTTTAAATGAAATCGTCCAATTAGGAACCATTCATGAAGTAATTTTTGAGTATTTTCTTTAATTACTCATAAATCCTTCTAAGAAGTAGACTAATAGAGGTACATTAAAACTTAAGTTCAAGCGTGTTAAAGGTTTAAATCGAACCAGTAGGAGTTTAAGGGTAAGAGTAAGTTCAAAACCTAAATTATATCTATTATCATCAGTTAGGTCGAAAAATATGAAACCAATCTTGTTGTAATTGTAATAAACAACAATTCTTCTTCAATATCAACATAATAAGTGTCTAACAAAAATATTAACCGACTATATGTATTATTTTAGCTTTCAGACTTCTGTATTCAGCTACAAATGTCCTTCGTAGCTAAGTTTCAATAGATATTCTTCCAGAAAAGTAAAATTTCATACCCTTTAATATTAGAAAGCATGTAAGATTTACAGAGTAGAGTCATAAAAAATAACCATTAAGTCTAGTTCTAAGTATGGAGAAGAAGTAATGGTTTCACAGATACGAAACCTGCAAGATAAATAAGTATGTAATTATATAATAAAGGAAAACAACTACACTGTTTTCCTGTTTGTACAAAATTCTGTTACAAGAGCAATATATTCCAATTAAAATGAATAGATTTTAGTTAGTGTATTACTGGAATTGAAACACCAGCCTGTATATAAGAAGCGATAATGAAAAAGCAAGATTTCCCCGAAGGGAAGAGACTGAGATCTTACTTCTGTGAAACTTTTGCAAACAATCCGTTCAAATGGTTTCCCGGCTAAATGATTTAAACTATCCTTGCTTACAAAGAGCATTTGGCCCTCTGTAAGAGAATTATTTGGAGTCGAGTATCAAAGCTATCTTATATTCATTAGTGTTGGAAGGTAGGCTACAAGGAAGAAGGTCCTTCCTCAATCTAAGGCTTAACGGGCTAAGGAAGTTCCGTTTCACTTCCTAAGCCACTAAAGCCCCTAAATTAGCTAATTCCATTATTTAGACTTCGGCTAAAACAGATAGATACCGGCATTACAGTATTTTTGACCACTTACTGTCTTGTCTTTTAATACTTCCTCGGAGGGCAACGACCTTTTTTTATTAACAGCTTTTATTCACAACTACTACAACTCTGAAGACGTAAAATGTTATATGTGTTTTTTTATTTATCTATTTATTGTGGAGTGTTCACTGCGACATCATCAAAAAAACAATGAATATAAACAAAGTAAAAAATGAAAACCGTAACAGAAATAATTAAACAATACAATTAATTAGAACAGAACACACTAAGAACGCGACCAAACAACAAAACGGAACCAAATAACAAAAGGAAACCAAAGAGACAAAATAAAACACAAGTCAACAAATAAAAGTAAATAAACAAAAACGAAAACTAAACATTAAATCCAAAAATAAAAAAAAAATATCTTATAAAGAAACTAGATAATTAAAAACTATAAATAAAATTACGAAAACAATTATATACATTCAGTAGTTAAAATTAAAACTAAAATCAAATAATTAAAGATTAGTATGAACATAAATAAAATGAACAGATTAAATTGTTATAATTTATTTATTATTATAATAATAATTTATTTTTTATTATTATAATATATTTATAATTATTTGTGTTAAAATGTTAAATTAATAAACAGGCCGATAAGCTATCATGGAAGACCTGAAATTATTGTAATTTAAATCGTAATGTTATATATTTACAAAAAAATAATAGGAAAAATATTTTAGAACAGTCATACAAGTTACATAAAATTTAAGCTCTTCACTCAGTGAATATTCTACTGCATCTATTACTTAAGTGAAGCACTCAGAACCAGAAGTTGTTGAATCAAGTAAAATTGTGAACATTTCTGATTCTGAGTTTTTTAAATTACGAAATACGTCTTTTATAATGCAATTTACAAATATAAATAAATAAAATATTTTTTTAATTTTGTGATGAAAATTTGATAAGTAACAAATCAACTCTTTCTATTTTAAACGTATGCCAGTGATGGGAATTTTACTTTGTTAAATGAATATATAAGCAGTTTAAATTAATTATATATGCTGTTTACTAACCTTATAATCCTGGCTTATGTGCGAGTTGAAATAAAAAACAAAAACTGTGTAAAATAAATCCACTCCTATCCTTGGTATCAAAACTTTTTATGAAATGTAAGTTGTATATCATTGTATGATTAACAGAAAAAAGAAAAAAAAAAGGCATGTCCAAATTTCTGGATCTCGAATAACAATGAAGAAAATCCCAATTCTTTTGATTTTAGCGGCCCTCTAAACCCTTCCTCCCTCTCGATTGAAATTGCTTTCAAAACTATTCGCTTAACATATTAAAACTGAATTCTGAATCATTTTAGCAGATTTCCCTTAGGGGAAATCAGCTATTGAGGTTGTACTCATGACGGAATTTTCGACAATTTTCTTCAAATGTCCATAGATCCTACCTAGTAGATGACGAAAATGAGGTCCGTTCAAAACTGTGTATATATATATATATATATATATATATATATATATATATATATATATATACTTATATATAAATATATATTTGTCTGTTACCGCTCTAGCGGTCGCAATTTTTGTTTGATCGTTACCAAACTCGATATTTAGTTGTTTTATGTAAAAAGAAAGATCAAGTTCGTTAATGGCTGAAATCGGACCAGTGGGAGGGGGGGTTTAGAGGGGAGGATTTTCTAAAATTTGAAATATTTCCGTTACTATACGTCGGATCGAAAAATTGTATAGGATCAGTCTTATTGAAAATTAAATTTACTATAAATATTGTTATATACATTTATTCTCTATCTTGTATATCAACCGAGATAATTGCAATTTTATGAAATCGGGGCGGCTAACGGATGAGAGTGTTTCCCGCCAAAAGCTAGGTCGGCCGTTTTCTTAACTCTTCGGCTCTCGAGAAATTTCTCTATTGTAGAACTACACGTGGGAAATCTGCTTAGTTTAGGGAGCCCCTGCGTGACGGACCTTTTTTTTTATTGATTAGGTTTCGATGAAACGCACTATTGCAGATCAAATTTAGTAAAAAATGAATTAAGTAAAATTTAGTTTTTTGTCATATTCTTGCCATTAATAGTTCTTGGTTACTTACTGATTGATTACATTCGATTTAGCATCGTTTTGGTTTCTAGATATAATGCACCAAGTGCCATTTCATCGATGAATATACTTTTGATTTAAATCAAGCCTATTAAGTAGCTTAATAATTGAAACCTTACTGTGGACAACAGTTTTTAATAGTCCAGGAACGTGTTCTAAATGAATAATGCCATTCTTGGTCATTGACACCGCTCATATAATATTGAATGAAAATACATAAACTCTATTTATCCATTCGTTCATTGACCCAATTAAATTAATTACTAGGTATAATCATAGGTTTAGTAGCTAAGTTAAAGAGGAAGTAGTTAGTGAGACATTCTCTTTATCAAGTTTTCTTTGTGTTAAACAGAATCTTTCAGTCTGTTTAATTTATTATTTATTTGATTCTGGGGTGGTCCCTATTTTCTTAGCCAATCGACAAGCATAAATCATATATAACCTAATTAAGAACAATGTTTACGTATCTTAGTGAATAAAGTGTTCTTTAGCGCACAGTACCTTCTTTGGCTAAATTACTTCTCATTTCTGTTATTTAAAGTATAGAATTGCTTTTTTTCAGGCACTAAAAAAGGTAGGTCGATTACATTTCGGCTACAAAGGATGGAATCTAAAAGTAGTTCCTCGAAATCGTGAGAGGTGGCCACGTTTTATGTAGGTTTTTATAATTTTATGCATTTTATAACGGAATGCTTTTAAATATGTAATCTAAACATTTTTAATGTGTATGTTTACTTGTGAGTGGTGTGTGTGTGTGTGTGTGTGTGTGTACGCGTGGAGTCCACATTCGTAAAAATTTGGAATCTCTTGACACGGGTTCCTTGAACCACGGACCACTGAATTCCCGGTGTCATTCATTATTCATGGTGGACATTATGGGTCCCGAAACAACTTCAACCAGTTTAAGGGTTTAGAAATATTTAAATCCTTTAGCAGCATTTTGGATTTAACAGGATTTGATTCGCCACCATTATCTTACACGACTTGGAGATTGTATTTATGTAAAGTAAGTATTTAGTTTAAAAGAGGGTCGAGATGGAAGCGGATTATGTACTCGAAAGAAAATGCTGATGTAAATTCCAGTCACTTGGTCCCTCCCCTCGACAGACCCCAACACACTTGAACCGATCGACTTTCAAAGTTATTTTTTTTCTTCTTCCAAGCTCATGCATAGATACTATCTGTTTACAAGAAGACTATTTAGGACTTTTGCCAAAATAAAGGAGGGGAAAGAAACTTTGTGATTAAGCGGAAAAGAGAAAAATAAAATCTCAAAGAATACTTTTCAGAATTATTTCTATTCTTGCAATAATATGCCACATATTATTCCAGAAAATTATGATGAATGCTCTATTACCTTAGAGCAAGGAAAGGTTTTGGACTTACTATTCGCTCAAGACCATTCCTTTAAATGTCTATATTTATTGTGTGTGGGTGTGTTTGTGTTTTGCTCCTGTTAAATTCCTCGTAGAGAATTTCCTGTAAAATGTTGAATTACAAAATGTAGTAAATATCTTTAGAACATCGCTAAGTTCGCATGTTTGCTATAACTAAGTGTTTTAATAATGTTATAAGTCAGTGGACAACGGTTCTCTGTACTCATTATGAGTTACTTTAATACTTATTAAATATTGTTAATGCATACTCACAATAATATATATGAAATTCACAGAACTGCTGGCCAATGCTACGTACATTTTCTCAACGTCTTCCCTTACTCCATTTACGTTGCAATACTATTTGAGTGTAATTGATGTATCTTATCTGAAGTGAAATGTATTTCTTCGACTCAAATTCGGGCAATCAAAACAATGAACAAAACTCAAAACATATCAATGGAAGAAAAGAGAGGCGTGGAAGACAACCGCAACCAATTTATAATTATATAAAGTCATTAAATAATTGAATCGAATGTTAGAAACATAAGGTACATTTTCGAAAATATCCCCTGATGGAAATCGGATAATGTGGTTGACTTCATGGCGCGATTTTCGGTCATGTAAAACTCCTGGTTTATATCTTTGAAAATTGCCCACTATGAGTTTTACGTACCGGAATGGGACACAAAACAGGAGATTCCATTCTCTATTTATCCCTGTATAATGAACCAATGTCGTCTTTTCGAAGGATTATAAGAAAAGAATGATAGATAAAACAATCTCGAAAATTCGAAATATCTCCGTTATTATATGGCGGATTGAAAAATTGGATACATCAATTCTTAATGTAAATTGAAAGATCTAAAAATGTTGTTATATACATAGTTTCCGTATCATGCATATTAACCGAGATATTAGGATTATAAAGTTCTCGGGTTTCAGTAAACACCCAGTCCTACTCATGTAATATTAATAATAAACTGTTACATCATGAACTACTTCATTCCAATTTTAAATAACCAAATATTGTTTTCATTGAACTTTTACTTTCGGAGTTATATGCTAATACGTTCTGTTGATCCCCTCCCCCTTCTTTTGTTCTTGCATAACTGAAATTTGAGCGATTGAGATAAATATTTTTCTGATTCATTGTAAATTACAGCACTGGCTATAGTAGATAGTTTTCAATAAAATTAATATTTTATATTCAGATGTATTTCATTGATTGTTTTTCTTTCCGGTTTAGAATATTTCTGTGCATCTGTTGAGCTTATGAGAGGTTGGCTGACCTGTTTGTGTACAATTCAGACGCTTTCCATTGTGCTAATTATTCACGTGTAAATTGACTGAAAGATTTCTCATTACGGTTTGTATTTATTCCTTTAATACTCACGGTGGTGTTACCAGTATGTAGATTTATCCATTGTAAACCTTCACTTGAGAAATCTGCTTAATTTACTCAGCCGCTGCGTGGCAGAATTTTTTAATAACAAGCGGGAGAGGTTTGAGCAACAAGCAGCTGACTCAGGTTATATTTCGTGAATATTAGGCGAGAATATTATTTATCCCTTCTCAGGAGATATGATTACACTCTTGGGCGAAGACGTTGCGTCATTTTTCCGAGAGCTACAATTGGAGGATGTAAAAAGGAACGAAAGTCAGCTGGGATTTCTTCTGAATAATAATGACCATAGTTGTCGAGAGCCAATCCGTGTAATTTTGAAAATAATTTTGGTCCTAGGTAAAATAGGAGGGCTTTAAGTGGCCTGGGATGGTCATGCCTCGGACCTTGGTAATAACAAAGATGGAGGTGTTAGATGGCCCGCCAGATAGGGTCTGTCTTCGGTCACGCTTGCACTCCCTTCTTACCTCTTATATACTCAAACAATATTCAATAATGTCGCTAGTTTTAACAAGCCTCTCCTCATTTTCATTTCCTCACTCCCAACAATTTTCTTTTATTGACAGATAATAAACACACACACACACACACACACATCGACTTATCAACAGGTTGCCTCGCATATCATTCATGACGACTCTACGGATTTTATTTACTGAGTCGATCACTAAATTAGTAGAATTCCTTTTTCCACCACAACCAAAAAATTTTAAAGTGTATTAAATTTTCCGCCGTGGTGACCCGACATCGTAAAACAAGTTGCTAACTCCAATATAAATTGAACTGAAATTTATTTTGAACGGCTACAAGATCTTCAGAACAAACTATAAAAAGTAAATTTACTAGTTTACGGTGCATTAACTTTGGAACACAAGATTTTATTAAGCATCCACATCGATGATTAGTAAACATGAGAATTGTACTGTACACACTCTTAAGAAATACAAATAATCAATGATAGGACTATTGTAATAAAATGAATACGAAAATATTGTAGGTACCTACTATTAAATAAATAAACAGAAGTGCATGTATCTTCATTTATGTTGTATTTTGGTTATTTATACTTTAAAGCAAAACATTTGTAAATGAATGAGAATAAGTTGTGTTAAAAAATACGCCGGCGAAATGAGCCTTATTATTATTAAAATAATCTAATGCAATAACCATTTTAATTATTTTAATTTGGTCATTATAACTCACTAACAGCATTTTTACACCTACATTAAAATTTATATGAATGAAATTTACAACCACATACAAACCAATCCAACATTCTTTATAATTGCTTTCTTATGCTAGGATCGAAAATTGTTATGGAATAATTGGCATATCTACTTAAGAAAACTTGAAAATCTTCTTAATAAATCTTGTGCAACTCTATAAGATAAAGAAAATTTAATTTATATTTTTAATATTTTCACCCTCCCCTCTCAAAATCTCCTACTCGTTAAACGAATTTGGTTGGTTAACAAACGTATATCTAAAAATAAATAAAAATTTCATTAAGTATAAAGAATAAAGAACATTTATGGGTCAATCCATTTCAAGTCAACCAGCAGTGATTGCTTCACTAATATAAAAAATCAGATTTTTTTTTTTACATACAATACCCTTACATGTTGAAAGTCATTATTTTAAAAAATTTACTGCCAATGGTTTTTGAATGACGGTCATATCGGTTCGGTGAAATGCTACTTTCTATAACTCCTAAACTATTTGCCCAATCACTATGGAACAAAAACAAAGCTATTCAGAAAATAACCCTTTTTCCCCAATTTAGGTTTTGGAGTAAAATTAGAGGTTATGCTTTCATATGTCTAACCCTTTTTTTTCATTTATTATGGATGATGTTTATTGAGAAACATTCGAACATTCAAGACAAGTTTTTTTTTTTTTACAAACAGTTAGGAAGTACGTCTACTTGTTCACCAAAATTCGTGGCTCTGGCTTGCGCTCTATTTCTTGAAAACAATTTCAGAAATTCAAAATTTTAAAGAAATCCAGTTTTAGGGGTTAATATCTCCAATGGGACAAAATATAAAAATCTGAAATTCTGGCAAGAGGTAGTACCCTATGACAGTGACATGTACAGAAAAACTTTATTTTGTAGTTTTGACTACAAGATGAGATATGATAAGGCAAATGTGGTTAAAATAACGCTCTCTAGATAGCGTAGATAAACCGTAATTCTGAAGTATTCCAGTTTATAATTGCACAAATTTATAACAAAAGGCCAGCTAAAAGATGGTTTAAACATTAAAAACCCAATAAAAATGGAGTTGTTCAAATATTATCAAAAAATTTATGATTTTGTGAATATTAAGTAGTAGTAAGATAGAATCACATCATGCCAAAAGTTTAAAAGTTTTTTATTAAAATATTTTGTTCAGTAAAAATGTATTAAATTAGTATTCGATAAATAGCCGTAAATAATTCAAGTTGTTGTTCTATACGAACCAAGGTATTTATTCTCATAATTTGGAGGGATATTGTGGGATCGTCCAACCCCTGTAGTAAATTCTATTAGTGTTAACTTTTTTAAATTTTGTGAGGAGGAACTCAGCGTAAATGCTTTATCACTTTGGCACAAACTAAATGCGACGATGCATTATTATTTCTGCTATTTAAGAAATTGAAAAATATATTGGTCCTGGGACTATGCCCGAACATTTACCATAATTAATAATATAGTCTAGTCATTTAAGGGGGTGCCTCATACTCTTGGTAAACCTAGAGTCGTGGCTAGAATAGGATGGTAACCTGGTGATGACTCTCCCCAATTTACCTTAGTAGCAGAAATTTGGCGTTAATAAATTTGTGTGGTTTAATAAAAAAATGTCTATTCTAAGCACACAACATCTCAGCAGAAGATAAATACTCTACTTAAATTAGAGAAACTTCAATCCTCTGATGAACTTCACTACCGAAAGGAGTGCCGAAGAATAACTAACGACAGACGCATCGTACTGTAAAGAGATCTTAGAAAACAGCAATTCTAAGCGAAAAGTTTATAGGAACAAGTTTAGTAAAATTAGCTCTTATTGCCATCGCTTAATAGATGATGTGATAAAATGTACCACGTGAAGAAACTAAACTTTAGCTTTTTAAGATTGATTTTTTTTAGCTTTTTGATTGAGATTGATAAGGGGTTGAGTATTATAACAAAATATTGACTAAATGTTATTTTAATTGAAACTTGGCGTTAATTATCATGTTAAACAATAAGTAAATTATATATGATACAACAAATAGAATAAGAATATTACGAAAAAAATGTAATGGTAAGTATTAGCAAACCATAACGGAACGAGACTCATAAGACACTCATCACAATTATTGGCTACGTACGGTTAAAAAACATTCTTAAAACTTAAGCTAAACTTATGGGAATGCAGTCATGGTTCATTACCAATAATTGATTGTGCAAAGCTTACATCAAAAACTCATCATAACTATTTATTATTTTTTTGCAAAAATGAGTTCAAACTGGTGGCAACACTGAGTCAACCAACTAAATCGATTTTCAGTAAATTAGATGCAAATATTTACGAAGGATAATTGAATTATCCCAAAGAAAGATAGAAACCATTTTACAATAATGAACATTCAATACAATGACAAATAATACCGTCAATGTATATCGGTAATCAAAAAAGAATATAGTTAAAAATGAATTTACATTATGAAGGTTTAGCTTGTTTTCTATATATATATATATTTATATATATATATATATATATATATGTGTGTGTGTGTGTGTGTGTGTGTGTGTGTGTGTGAACTAGAAAATACATAAAATCTTTGAATTGATTTTTAAATTACATTCTTCTTCTTTGTGAGACCAGATATATAAATAAATATGTTATGTTTTCCCACTACAGCATTTTGCCACATTCCTGTTTACAAAAACAGGGTCATTGATCTACCGATTATGGCGTATTGGTTTTGAGTCAATTCCGTTGATGGGAAGGAGAAGGGCTCAAATGAACATGCCGATCAATGTGTCTTGTGGTTATTAGCTTCACAAGCCGTCAATGTCATATTTTCAGTACATATGTCAATGAACCTTCATGCACTTTCAATTTATTGAGACAATTAGAGTGAATTGCTACACAATTTTTTACTTGTTCTTTTTTAGTGCATTTACAAAATAATACAATTGTAGGTATTTACGGAGTGTATACTATTATATATCAAATTTCTGCCATTAAGTAGGGCTATATTTTTTTAATGAACATTACAGGTAGTCAACGAGTTATTAGTGGTTGTTTCGTGTTAAACTATTTACAAATAAATTATGCTAACTGGATATTACTTAGGATTTCGTGTTTTAGCGGATTTCCCTTGAGGGAAATCAGCAATTGAGGTCGTACTCATGACGTGAGTTTCAAAAATTTCTTCAAATGCCCATCGATCCTACCCAGGAGATGACGAAAATGAGGTCCGTTGAAAATTATATATATATATGTCTCTTCTGAACGCTCTAGCGGTCGCAAATATTTGTTTGGTCGTTACAAACTCGGAATTTAATCGTTTTATGTAAAAAAAAAAGATCCAGTTCGTTAATGGCTGAAATCGGACCAGTGAGAGGGGGGGGGGGGGTTTAGAGGGAGGATTTTTGAAAATTCAAAATATCTCCGTTATTGTGCGTCGGATAGAAAAATTGTATAGAATCAATCTTATTGCAAATTAAATTTACTATAAATATTGTTTAATACATTCATTCTGTATCTTGAATATTAACCGAGATATTTGCATTTGTATTCTGTGTGTTCGGCAGGAGTCGGCTATGTTCGGGACTTTCCGACAAGAGCTCTGGCGGCCGTTTCTAATGTAAAACTTCACGTGGGAAATCTGCTTAGTTTACGCAGCCCCTCCGTGACGGACTTTTTTAATTAAAACTTGGCTTAATTATCAAGTATCATTTGCAGTTAACATTTATTGTAATGATCCTGCAAATATATATACATACATATATATATATATATATATATATATATATATAGGGATTTGTTCAATGGTTATTGTTCGTACCTTAACCTTTCAACTAATCAGTGTAATTTAATTGATGTTATAATCGATGATAGGTTCAATAGAACACTGTCTTCAGTAGACCGCCAAAATACGCCCAAAAGTCAAAAACATATGCCTTCAATTTTAAATGTACGAGATAAATATTTTTCTACTTGTCTTTCGTTTTAGCTCGGCCATATCTCGGTGAAACCTGCGTTTTGAAAGCGTTTTTATTATTTATTTGAGATGCCGCTACAATGGCGATTCATCTTTTAACATGTTTGAATATAATTTTACATAATTAAATAAATATTAAGATTTTTACAAAGCTAAATGTTACAAATGTACAAAATAAATAGAACCATGCCGCTACAATGGAGATTTATCTTTTAACATGTTAGAATATAATTTTACAAAATTAAATAAATATTAAGATTTTTACACAGCTAACTTTTAAAAATGTACAAAATAAATAGAATGGACAAAACTAAATATAAATTGTTAGTATATTTACAACATGAGGAAAAAATACAAAATAAAAATAAAAGAAAACTATAAATAGTTAAACTGGAAGGAGGCAAAACTTATGTATCATGCATATACATTACTTAATTGTAGATAATAGGGTTTTTATATGTTTATAGAAAGCGTTTTTAAAGATCCACTGAAGGTGAGTCCTGACGGTTTGTATTTGAACTTAAAATTCTAAAGCTATTTGAGTTTCATTGGATAGAATTAACCTTATTTTATATTGAACTTAATCACTGCATTAGTGTTGTCACTGTAGTTGTCATAGTGGAATTGTCGTCTCATGAAAGTCAGATGCGAATAAGAACATGTGTAACTCTTGTCAATTTTGGAGGGGTTTCTTCTCATTTTACTACAACAGGTGACTACATTTTTGTGAATGTAAGCTATTGAATAGTTATTGACTTGAGGCAGTTGAAAAAAAAAAGTTTGAAGCTAAAGTAGGGTGTGAAACATAATTAACAATTTAATTTAATTTTAAATAATATGCATTAGGCTGAAAATATAAATTAGCGATAGCAATCATATAACAACTGCTGGAGCAGAAATGATTCAGAAAGATTAAGTTAAAGATAATTGGATATCCGAAAATCTGTTTCTATTAGTCATGGAAGCTTAGAATTTTGTGTAACAAGGGAAGGTCGCTGGGATAACAGATGTTTACGACGGAAGGATTCCGTGAAAACCGTCTTCCTTCGCAATAATATGTTTACAAGGTAAGTCCGATTTCTGCTGCTCAAGATTCTCGTTTCGATGTATCAATGATCACTGATCAAAGCCGATCGTTTAACTAAAGCCTAGTCCCATAACTCATTTATTCTCGATGAGCACAGATATACACAGCACAGGTCTTCTCGGTCATTCACTAATTCATTCACGAGTTTTACCATAATTCCATTTACCTGAGCTCCGTCATAAATTGAGGAATGATTAGCATAGAGACTTTGAGGAAATGGGTGTTGGATTAGAGGGCCGATGGAGAGGGATGGGCCGAGTCACGTGCCTCTATAACTCAGAGCAGCCGTGGAAGACCTGAATAGCAACTAAGCCATGACTTCCTCTTCACTAATTTTACCTTGTTGACAAAACGCCCGCCATTATTTTGACCTCTTCTACCTCCTTTCCTAATTTAACCCTCTTTTGAACCCTCAAATGGATTTCTACGATTCCATTTTTCACTTCTCTCAGCTTTTATTCGCTTCTGTTCATAACTTCAGCGTATGCCGCTAAATTTAGACGGTTCGTTCGCATAATTTGTATTCAAATGTACAATACATAAAGCGCATTATAGGGCCACTCAAATTAGATTTCACCATGAGTGGAGGTGGAAACTATTTATAGCATGTATGCCATGGAATAGATTTACATTATGAATTTCGCTGTTTCGACAGGGTTATCATTCTTAGTTCAGATTTTAATTATCTGATTGTAATTAAGACACTTTCCTCATACGCCTGAAGGATGGAATCGGGAGAGATTATATTTGATTTGGATGTTTTTACATGAGGAAGGTATTATTCCATGTAAATCGTACATATGTAAATTCGATGTAGAGCAATACTGTCAATGGTGAAAACGAGCTGAACCTGAGAGCTTAATATACTAGTAAGAAATATGTATCGAGAAACCCGATAAAATTATACGTACAAAACCGAACCAAATTTGACAATTAGTAAATAAATAGAAATATTTTAAGACTTCAAAATTGCCCGAAGTCTTGCAAGGCTGATGGAATGATTAGGATTAGGATTAATATGATTTGGGAATCAACAACTAGGCTATTGTGCCCTTTATAGTAGTATAATGCTGTTTACAAGTCCCTGTTATACTCTATGTCTTAAATAATATCAACAACTAAATTGTAAATACTGCTCTTCTCATATCCTAAGAGTATTAAATTTACTATTTTTCTATACAATTATTTCGTAGCAAAATCTATAAATCAATTTTTAGTTACTTAAAGATGTGTTCTAGTAGCACGGGTTAGTTGTACCTATTTACACTTCTTACTACAGGTTTAATATTTTTAACTGCCTTTATATTTGGATGGAATAATTAATAATTATTGTACATTTTTTAATACTGGCAATATACTTATGTATACTATATAATAATAGTATATACACTTTTTTCATTATATATTATTATATAAACATATATTTTCTGCTAATTATATTAAATGACTAATACAGTATATGTACATTTTTCAGTTTTTTTTTAAAGTAATTAAAATCAATTCATCATACACACATACACTTACTGCATTTTTTTTCTCACTTGAGTAATCTTACTATATATATAGTAAAGAAAGAAATGCCGCTTTTTACTTCTTATTCTTGAGTGATTCTGAAAAAGTGGAAAAACATACATTCACGTTAATTTCCACTTACAAAAAAATTTGATGTGAGTACCACACACATGACTTTATTTTATTCCTATTGAATAAAATAAACAAAAGGTTTTGATGCACTTCATTTAACATGATTTCATTTGAAAGTTATATAAGATATTCCTTTCCAATGCATTGGATCAAAAAGGGTCATATAACATTTTTTTATATAGATCTGTTCATGGAACATTTTCTGCACCTGACATATATGAATTAATTCGTGTTTTTTTTATTCTTCCTATAAAACCCCAGCTTCTTGTTAAGTCGATTTTGATCAAACAAAGTTGTGCACAACTACATATTACAACAATCCGTAATTTGCAATTACAACATTGGATGGATCCTGAATTATGCGAGATAAGTACTTACGTTCAAACGTCAAGCAGAAAAAACTAGTCAAATTGGTTTCAGGGAGGCTCATCCCGAACATGAAATGTGAATACTATTCATCGGAAAATGTAGTAAATGTAGAAATTGAAATCAGTGGAAATAGTAGAATCTTTCAAATATTGGAAGTTCCCAAACAACCACTTGGAAGGGTGCATACAATTAAACGTCGCAGACTTTAAAATATTTACAAAGAAATCTCAAGTAGTGATCTCATTGACTAAAAATAAATCTGGAAACGAGTTTATGTGTTTCTATATGTTCACTTGAAGGTTCACTGTCACACACACACACACACACACACACACACACACACACACACACACACACACACACACACATAGTAATTGTGTGTGCTACGGAATCACACCTATTAGCCATCTCCTAGCGAATTAAGCGCTCGACTTTCTAAATTACTGTTGAAATATTCTGGAAATTTAAAAGTTTAAATGGACTTAGTTAATTTTTTTTTTCTCTGAATCAGTAAATCTTAAGGTTTACAGAAGTCTGAAAATGGTAATAGTAGTTAATCTGCTAATATAAGTAGTTTGTAATAATACAACGGGAGAAAATAGCTTTTACAACAATATTGGTTATTTAATTATGTACTTTTGATGAGGCTCTTAATAAAAGAGCATTTCTTTTGTTTATTTTATTCTTTCCCTGAACCGTCACTTTTACTGATCCGATTTCAGTCTTTAATTAACTCGATCATTAGTTTCACATGGAACGCTTAAATATCTATTACATACTATTTTTTCTATCTCTTAGAGACGTAATTGTTTCACCTCCTAGGGACGTCATTTTTTAAACGCCTATGGACGTCATGTTTTTCCTCTCCAAGGGAAGTCCCTTTTTAACAGATTTCCTCTAAGGGAAATCAGCTATTGAGGTCGTACTCATGACACGATTTTCGAAAATTTCTTCAAATGTCCATCGATCCTACCCAGGAGATGACGTAAATGAGGTCCGTACAAAGTTATATATACCCGTACATATACATATGTCTGTTAACGCTCTAGCGGTCGCAATTTTTGTTTGATCGTTATGAAACTCGATAGTTAACCGTTTCACGTAAAAGACAGATCAAGTTCGTTAACGACTGAAATCGGACTAGAGGGAGGGGGGTTTAGAGGGGAAATTTCCAAAAACTCAAAATATCTCCGTTATTATGCATCGGATCGAAAACTTGTGTATAACTAATCTTATTGCAAATTAAATTTACTATAAATATTGTTATATACATTTATTATCTATCTTGAATATTAACCGAGATATTTGCATTTGTATGAAGTCTGTGGTCGGGTATAGTTCGGATTAGGTCGGCCATTTCCGTCATTGCTCGGCTCAGGTGGAAGCTTCTTCTAACCTTACCTTACCTTCGTTACTTTGTGAGACTTATGCAAATACGTTCTGTTCATCCGCCCCCCCCCCTTCTTTTGTTCTTGGACTACTAAAATTCGAGTTATTAAAATATAAATTATTCTTACAATTCAGAAGCTGTTTCAGTTGGGAATTTATTTTAATTAACTGAAAGATTTCTCATTACTGTTTGTATTTAATCACGTTGGTATTGTGTTACCAGTATGCAGATTTCTCTATTGTAAAACTTCACATGGGAAATCTGCTTAGTTTTTCGCAGCCCCTGCGTGACGGACTTTTTCATCTACCAAGCAAGTATTTTTTCACCAAGAGTAGTCATTTTTTTTAAATTTTTTAGTGCGCATTTCTCCACCACGTATGGACGTCATTTTTACGACTCCTATGAACTTCATTTTTACATCTCTTATGGAAGCCATTTTTTTGTTCACCTTCTAGGTTGACACCATGTGCAAATGAGTTTTGACACTTTTGTATGTAATACAACCGCAGTTAGCAAGTGAGCCGAGAATGATAATTTAATTTAGTTAGTGAGCTCCGAGTTGCCCAGACCTGGAAGCAGGACTGGTCCCAAATTGACTTTGCCTGCCTGAGGAGGAGCTAAGTGGCTGGGCAGATGAAGGCTTTGGCCGTAGGTGGAGCAACTTTAATGTAATCAGTTTGCTGTAAATGACGCTGCTTTATAATTATGGAGCGAGCACACCACACGCCATTTGCCAGCCGAAGCACACCCCTCTCCACGACTAACTACACCATCTAACTTGGAATCCCATCCTGAAATGGAATTTCCTGACCTAGCCCAAACTTTGCAGGACCCAAATGTCCTTTTGGGTTTTAGCTCATTTAAGCCTTGAAATAGTATAAATTTATAATTAATCTTTATAGAAAATTTCACTTAAAGGAAATATGCTATTCGTCGTACTAGGTTGTACTCATGATGCAATTTTCGAAACATTTCTTCAAATGTCCATCGATTCTACCCAGGAGATGACAAAAATTATGTCTATTGAAAGTTTTATATATATACTAGCGGACCCGGCAGACGTTGTCCTGCATGATATATCAAGCGATTAGGATATTAAATTTAATAATATTATGTTTAAAAAAAATCTTCTTGTAATAACGCAAAAAACTACATTTGTTATGTGCACGTTTGCCTAAAATCAAATAGTAAATAAAATATAGCGAAAACTTGGCACGCAAAAAGAAAAGGAAAAATGAGAGAAGGAAAGGAAGAGGTTTTAGTTCTGTGATTATCTGGTAGAATGCGCACTACACGTTCTTAAAAACAAACAGTTGTAGACCAATAACTGAAAAAAATCAATACCCTCAACAATAATAATGCAAATACATAAATATAAATAAAGAATAGAAAATAATTGCAACATTCAAATCAAATTAAAATAAATTTGGACAATAAATAACATTGTCTGAAAGTGAAAACCTCCCGCAGCTGCCATCAGCTTTATTTAGATGACAAACTTAAACCCTAAGGACATACATTAGATAAACATATTAACATTTCATTACATTTCCAATAACCTCGCCCTTCGCCCTTCGACCGGAGACCTGCTCCATCTGCCTGGCCGATCTGCGGCGCTAAACCATCCGGGGCGTCACTCGAACGCGTATTTAAAAATTCAATCAAATCGGTCCATCCGTCTAGGAGGAGTTCAGTGACATACACACGTACGCTAGAATTATATATATAAAGATAGAGGTGTATTAGCCTGTTAACGCTCTAGCGGTCGCAATTTTCGCTCGATCGTAACCAAACTCCGTATTTAAACGTTTTACGTTGAAAGACGGATCATGTTCTTCAACGGCCGGAATCAGATCATTGGGAGGGGGCATTTAGAGGGGAGGATTTTCGAAAATTCGAAATATCTCCGTTAGTTTGAGTCTGATCGAAATTTTGTAGAGAACCAATCTTTTTGCAAATTAAAAGATCTATAAACGTTGTCATGTACCTTTTTTCACTGTCTTTAATATTAACCGAGATATCGGCGTTTTTTAGTTTTCGGCCTTCAGTGAACCCCCACTCTCGTTCGAACTTAAAAAAATTAGTACAGCTTATAACCATGGTAGAACTAATGCTAATTCACATACCGAGTTTTGTTCAGTTCGGTTCAATCGTTGGTGCCCAATAAAATTGTTGTCCCCTCTTTACTTTTTTAGTATATATCTCCTTTATACTTTAATATACGACAAAATTGAATATGACAAAAGTTACTCCAAATAACAACATAAACAACTCTTATCCTATGCATATTTGCCGAAAAACCAACAGGAAACGAAATACGGCTATTTTTAATATCAGGCCATCCTCACGACCCCCACTCCTGCTCCATCTGCCTGGCCGATCTGCGGCGCTAAACCATCCGGGGCGTCACTCGAACGCGTATTTAAAAATTCAATCAAATCGGTCCATCCGTCTAGGAGGAGTTCAGTGACATACACACGTACGCTGGAATTATATATATAAAGATATATATATATATATATATATATATATATATATATATATATATATGTCTATTAAGGCACTAGCAGCCGCGATTTTTGTTAGATCGCCACTAAACTCCATTCTTTATATGTATTATGTAAAGAGAAAGATCAAATTAATGTCTGAAATCGGACCAGTAGGAGTGAGGAGTGTTAGAGGGAGGAATTTTATATGACAAATCTTATTACAAATTTTCTGTATCATGAATATTAACCAAGATCATTGGATTATATAGTTTTCAGCTTTCAGTAAACCCCACTCCTACTTATGCCATATTAATAATAATCTGTTAATCATCAACCATTTCATTCTAAGTTTAAATACCAAATATTGTTTTCATTGAACTTCTGCTTTGTGAGATTTATGCAAATATGTACTGATGACCCATCCCCCCTTAGATTATTAAAATTAACTGAAAGATTTCTCATTACCGTTTGTAGTTATTTAATATTCACGGTGGTGTTAAGTGTTTATTAAGAGTATGTATATTTATATATTGTAAAACTTAACATGAGAAATCTGCTTAGTTTACGTAATCCCTGCGTGGCGGACTTATTAAATTTGAAGGAAACCGAACATATTTACTTATTTATCCTTGTAAGACTCTCTCGTTTAGTACTATGTATCGTAATCATTGTGTACACTTTAAAAAAAAACTAATAAATTAATATCTCTTGTCCACTCCGGCTTTCTGCTGCAATGGACTCATCGTCGCACATTGAAAAGGAATTTTTCCGAAGCTCTTCCACTGCTTTTATCAGGCTACTAATCTCCGCTATTGTTGATCTGGTCAGGTCAACGTAGTCCTGGGACTAAAATCTTGAACTGTAACTGAATTGGGGCTTGATCAACTGTAATGGCGATGTGTAGCTTGAAGTAGGTGACAGAACAGATACAGAAATCTTGCTTTTCTAAGTGTAATGAAGAAACCTCTGCAGCAGAAAGTCGGATTGGAGTAGAGGGACATTTAGTCCAGGGAATAAGTATACGAAAACTATAATTAATTTTTATAAAATAAGTGCTCATTTATTAACTCGAGTGACATCCTAGAACACACCTGCAAAAGTAACCAAACCATAGCAAAATCCTTTAAGTAGAACGTAATTGATTAATTGATCCCGCCATGAGTACAACCTCAATATTACCTGATTTAATGCCCCAATCAAACAGTACAAGTAACGTTGAGATTGATTTTTCCTTGAGCTATAAGGACAGTGGTATAAGTATATTACAATGGATTACTAGTTTGTGATTTATCTTCATCTTTTTGAATTCTACGGTACGAATGGAAACCAAATTTCGATTTCCTTATTGTTTATTAATCATGAACACATTTTTCTTGAGAAAAATGTTTGTCTTTGATAAGAGTATTACATTCCCAGAACAATATCTTGTTTTTTATCTTGATGAGTTTGGTAGCGTTGAGCAGCGGCGAGTGCCAACCCTTCCTTTCTTTGTTGAGTGGGGCGCTGCCCTCACAACTCACATTGCTTTGTTAATTAAACCTTTAATATTTTAACATGCAAATGAGAACTGTTAAATACATAGCGGCCTCTGTTGGTAGATGTGAGCATCTAGTTATTACAGACGGAATTCAAATTAAGGTGAATTTTCAAGTGAAATGAAAGGCGTCCTAAAGTAAGGCCACTGTTAGAAAGATAAATGCTTTTATTTTGTTTTCTTTATTCACTTAGGCCTGACTAAAATTGAATATGATTCGAATAAACCTGGCTTAGCAAAAGGTTTTATACCCTCAGTTCAAACGACATTGAGTTTTTTATGCAAGCTTGTAACTCAAGAAATTGTAGTATAAGGTTTTTAGGTATAATAAAAATAATAATAACAATAATATTATAAAGTGTGTTTTTTGGAGTTAAGCCATTTGTTGATATCACGACTACAGTGGCAGAGACAGAATCTAGCATGTGAAGGGCTTTTTTCGAGAGCTAAATCCTGGTACTTTCCTATTTTATCTGTGTAAGTCTTACAGATATTCTCATATCTCAACGTCCAATTATTGCTGTACCACTGTATGATGAATTTGCTGTATTTAAACCGTAGTCAGTAACATCGAATCATTCCTTGTTACGTTTTTAGAACTACTTTTACATCTGCCATTTAAGTTTACCATGGTTAATGCCACAATTAGAACCAATAGCTCACTCATTAATATGTTAATTTTCTAATGAAGTGGGCGAATGTTATGCAGAAAACAGAATAAATAAGAAATTCCTCAATGGGCTGTAGACAACTTTACAATATGGAGTATAATATCAATCTAATTGATATAAAATATCAAATTATCATTGCAATATACGTTTATCAATGAATTACCGCAGCTGTATGCTGGGTAATCAATACCCGATTGGTGAGCCTTGAAGAGCTCATGCTATTGTAGAGAGGAACGCAAAGTTTCTGCAACAAGAAAACATTAAAAGAGTTTCAATTCCTTTCATTCCGGCTTTTGGATTTGTAAGATTAATCTTGAAATAGAGGAAAACCTTCGCTTTGGCCTTGATAAGGCTTTTAGCACAATTGAGACGTTCGTAGGATAAATTCCGGAAATTTTATTTAGTGGAAACTATTATAAAGTAAATTGTGAAGAGATTTGTTCCATCCCCAACCCAATGATCATTTTAACACCTGAACATTTTCATTTTAGCTGCTGTGTGATTGGACACTCAGATATTTTTTTCATAGTCAGCCAATTTCATTAGGGTTAACAAAAGTCCTTCAGGCAAAGGAGTCCTCCTTCATCTAATCATACCATATATTTTATATTTGTAAGTGTCAAACTATATGCTATGATGACCAATGATGGGGGTTTACTGAAGGCTGTAAACAAGAAATCACTAATACCTCATTTAATATTTGACATAAGAAACAACGTTACAGGAAAAAAATATGAACAATTATTTAAAAAAAATATGTACAATATTTGAAAACCAATAATTACTAAGCATACTACACCAAGTCAGTTTTTCGATAAGGGTATTTCTTAAGCAGCAATGCCCCTCAAAATAAATTTCTTGCTAGTAAAACATTATTTGCTACTTATCCTATTCACTGTGTGACATTGCGACCATGTTTTCTCTCTTTCAAGTCCGACTTCGTCCATTCATTTATGATTGAAGAAACTGTAATACCTAAAATAAAGGACTTATTAGGTGGATGCGTTGATAATTAATTAGCCAAATTAAATTGGCATATCTGGAGAAGGGAACGAATTTAAATTTTTGTAGTTATAAAAACAAATTTTTACTGGACTTGTTTATGTAGTAAGTTCTCGACTAAGGCATTCATTTAAATAACTGTGTATGTGTCAACTATGAAGCCACTTTATCCTGCATAATTGAGTTTATTCCTTCCACTGAAAAGCATTTTACATCTATCTATGTTGATTTCCCCATTCCTATACCGTTATGCAGCAGTTATTTCAACTGGGTTCCCTATGATATATCACCGACTGAGTTGCTCCTGGAAGGAATGGCACACGCACGCTCACACTCATATATATATATATATATATATATATATATATATATTGTTACGAAAACTACGTACATGAAAGATTGAACAGAGGTAGTCACATATTTCAGAAGTACGAAGACACACGGTCTCGCCCGTCCTCGGCAATACCTGTCCGTATCTAGAAGACTCCAGACAATTCCGCTTTGATGTTTCCGACAAGCTATAAAAGGACCAGCTCGACCCGAGTTTAGTTGGTCTCAGCTCTCTTCAACTGATCAACAGTGCGTTCAGTGCAGCTTTAGTGAACAGTGAGACTTAGTTGCAGTGCGGTAAAGTGTTTTATGTGAAGAACAGTGATGTGGAACAGTATAGTGTCATGTTTAAGACAGTGCAGTGCCGTGTTTTTGTGAACTTCAGTCGGTCGTGAGTGAGTTATGGGACTGTGTAATAAGAAGAACCGTGAAGGTATCAGTGCATACTGTGAGTAGTAATTAAGAGTAATTAACCAAGTTTGTAGTGCATTGTTAAATAAATTCTGCAGTGATAAAAACTCTGAAGCTTCTGTGTTTAATTTTGCAATCCAAAAGAACTCTAAAAAAACATTGTTTGTTACTGATTTTTGTAATAAACGTAACAATATATATACAACGGATACTTAAGAATATACACGCCGTTATTAAGAGGCTAATAATAGGTTGGAGAGAATTCCTCTTTTTTATACAAAATAATTGATCTATGAATCTTTAGCAGCTGTTTTATTGAATTCTCAATTAAATAATTCACATATTTCATGTATCTAACCTGTTCCGTGATACGGTGTTAGCAGTATAACATACTTTCCATGAATTCAGCAGTTGAACTCATTGTTCCCAGTTAGATGTACGGTGGTCTAGAGAGTCTTCTGAGACACATTGTAACACATTCAATAGTAGCAGAGAAACTTTCAGCTTTATTGCCCTTCTTACGAGCCGATTACTTATATGAATTTAATTTCAAAGCATCCCGGAAGCTAATAAGAAACTTTAGGCTTTGAAACAGTTCAGAGAGACACGAGTTAAGGAGCGTATAGTAAAGTTGTTGAATGGGCGAGGTGCGAGTAAGCTATTTTGCTCTGATGTAGGCTTCGTGTACAGCTGTCTGCAGCCATTGGGTTGTGTGCCCCTCCAGTAAGTTCCAGTAAAAGTTTCCTCCGATCCAAACCTCCCCCAGTTCTTGCCTTCTGTTTCTCAGCTGTTGCCTCTTTCATAATGGCAACTTTCGAAACAATTCACCCTCCGTTTAGCCTTTAGTCTCTTCCTGTTAACCCTACCCAAAAACCAGTAATATAAATGAATACTGAGAGTTTTAGTTAACCAGCTCACCTACATTATATTGTCCATGAGCATTAATTGTATCCTTAAACAATTTTATATTATTTTAACTTTTTAACATAAGGTAAGATGAGCTAAATTTTCTTGGGCTTGTATACCCAATAATCCTTCCCTGAAATAATCCTTCCATGATCTCATTATTTTTCAAGTAACGTCCAGTAAAAGTCTCTTACTTGCTATTACTGCATTATATGTTTCAAGATATCGCCTGAAATCATTATATGTGTAATCCCACTACCGCATACTTGGGCCTAAATTCCACGCAATTTGGTTCGCACTTAAAAACATGACACCTACATCATCACAGTCCAAACACCCTCCGAGACATTTACATCACTCACGCAGTAGCACTAAACATAACAGAAGAAATTTATAAACAACAAACATGCTACGGTTCCCCTACCCAAGAGCTACACAGCGGGGGCTTACTGCTGCCCTTGGGGAGGGCCGGCGCACACTGGAGCGATCCTTCATTAATGTTGGACATTGGGGGAAAAAATAAAAGTTTTAATTTGGGATTTTGATTGTATTGTTAGTACCACATAAACCCTTTTCAATTGAGCAGATTGATTTTTAGCCATATTATTGCAATGGTTTTTCCATAATGCCTGGTTATAATTGCTATGTTAAAAAAAGGCCTGCCTTATTAAATTCGTCGTGAACTCTTATTTCATTTTATAAATTATTGTTGCTTCCAGTACACTTTAAGGGTGTTATAACAAATCAAAAACTGGCACAAAAGGTTTTTAAAATTCCTCTAATTTTTTTTTTTTACATCGACCTGAAAATAATTTTATTTAATCGAATTCGCAAATCGCTTGTATTTGCTTGAAAAAATACCACTTGGCATGCTTTTAGGAGTATATTGTCTTATTTACAACGTCGTCAGATCTTGCCTAAACTTGCCTATTCGTTAAATATTTTACTTTTAGTGTTAACACCCCCCGCACTTTTTGGTGCGGAAGACCTCCCGCGGACCTTTCCCAACTACGTACGGTGTAAAACGCCTCCTCCTCTCGCAATTGACGCAGCCATTCGCGTTCGAAAAAAATAGTTAAATACGTGTTTTTCTTGTCTAAATATTTTAACGGTCCTTTTTCGTTTTGGACTATCTACTCTTCATTGCTGGAGAAGGAGCTTTGAATGCCTTCTCCACGTTACATGTCGATTAGATTTCAAATCGTGGAGTGTTCGGTCCCAAGTTCATAAAGAACTTCTCCAACAAAGAAAATCATTAGTGATTTTAGGGAAAAAATGGGATTAATCGTTGACCAATTGAACCAAGGATTGGGTACATCTAATGACGGAAACACGGCGCGTAAGTTTTTTGAATTCCTCACCTTTCGGGGTCAATCACAGGAATAGATGTAAATTTAATTAAACGGTTTTCTATTATTTTGCAAGCAATATCGTCCAACGCTTTGATCATTACTGAAAAGTTTACAAGAGAAACAGCTGAGATATTTGTGGATTTGTATGGATGGTATTACATGCCAGTAACAGTTCACAAACTGTTAATACATGGCCCGGAAATAGTCAAACACGCTATTGTACCAATTGGTATGCTGTCAGAAGATGCTCAGGAGGCTAACCATAAATACTTCCGCGCATACAGAGAATCTTTTTCAAGAAAATTTTCAAGGACGGCTACCAACAGAGATATCCTGAATAATTTGTTAATTAATTCAGACCCTTTAATATCACATTTAAGGCCAACACTTAACAACGATAGCGATCGCTTAGAAACAATATCTTCGGAAGTAAAAGAACTTCTAATTGAAAAATAAAAAAACATTTGAAATTTTAGAAATGTTAGATATTCTTCCAGCTTACAAATTCTCATTATTAAATTAAATACATCGATTTTTTTTTTTTTTATTTTTATTCTAGATATATTTTTGTTTACAATTTTAATATTGCTTTTGTGAACTTCAATTTATTAAAAAATAAAAATGTATAAAACATATGTTGATATTATGTGTCTACAAATCACAATTCTCTACTTAGTAAGCGATACATAATCTGTATGTACACATTTAAAATTCATCCTACCGTTGTATCGCATCTGGCAAAGTTGCTTAAAAAATTGCTGATGAGGTAGTTCAATAGAGTATTGGATGTGCTTTAAAATGACACCAGAATCAATATTCTAGGACCAGTAGAAACGGAGATATTAATGAATGTCCGGCTAACCCTATCACTCGCTCCAGTGTGCGGCGCCGTCCCGGGAGGACTTAGTACGACATTGAGTACCCATTTCGAAGTGGTAGGATGGAAGTAAAGAACCACCTCCGCAGTTTCAAAAGTAAGGAGTGGCCATCGAGCCATAGGAGTAATAGACGGGAGGAAGTTGTTCTTGCCAGACTTAGAATCGGCCACTCATACCTGACACAAGGCACTTAATGACAAGGACTGATAACCCTATATGCAAATACTGCAACAAACAACGATACACATACTGACCGACTGCATCCAACGACAAAACCTTCACATACCCTACGATATGACAGATCTATTAACTGACAGCAGCCAATATATTCCACAAATACTAACATATCTAACACATAAACATTTACAATTTACATACAGTATAAAATAAAATTGGTCTACAACATACTTAAAAAGATTTAAAAGGGGATAACTTTTATTATATTCATTTAGACAAAGCACGGATATGTGAAATAGTCAGATATTTAAGGAATATTTTCCATAATGTATAAATAAGTAAAACTAAGATGCACATGAAGGAATAAATATATTATTCTAACAGAGATTTTGCCAATCACCATCGATGTGGGGCACAAACCAAATAAAAATAAAAAAAATCCAATATGTAGATAAATGTTCACGATAATCATAAATAAATTTAAAAAAACGAAATTAACAATAATAACCTAAATTGCCAATTGCTCAATACACAAATAAAAGGTTGACCTTTCCATAAATTACATGTGGGTTATCTTTTTGACTGCTTAAAGGTTCATGTTTAACACATAGGAGAAGAACAGAAGCTTGGTCCTTTCCTGTGGTTGGTATTAAACGTTTTAAGATTAACATTTGATATTACACCCACAATCATATCGTGCATAAACACACACAAAAACGCTACACTTTTGAGCTGGCCAGTTCTTCAGCCATGAACACCAGAGAACTCAATATTCCCTATACGGTTTCGTTTTTGCTTTTAATTTATTTATTTTTTTAAATAAGAGAGAAATGTAGACTCCAGCACTAAAATACATTAAATCAATTCTGGAGTTTCGTTTATTTTTTGAGGCTCCTTTAATGAAAATAGAGTTTTAATGAATTTCATTCAGTTCAGAGAGAGATTTTGCAGTAATTTTTCATACAACTCCAATACGGAAAGGAATAAAAGGAACATTTTTGTAGGAAATATGCATTTTATTAATGGCTTAGTATTATTTTTAATTACGTATATTAAAACGTCTATTACTTCCATGAAATATCATTAAAATATAGTTAGGGGGTAATTAAAAACGTTGGGCATCAATCAGCGTTTTTAATTCTCTCCTAACTAAATTTTACTGACATTTCATGGAACTAATTAGTCTCACTTCATTATACAGAGAAATGAGTATAATAATATTGCCTTGACATTTGTTTTCATTATTCTTTGAATAATAAGGGTTATATTGAATGGCCCATTTAAATTGGGGACGTTAAGCAATTTAATTTTAATAATTGCCACTCTCCCTTCCTCTCATGAAAATTATTCTCGACCCGTTTAAATTATACTCGTCTTCCTATGTTGTCTTTAAATTATCAAAATAAATTATCTATGAGTTGATTAATATTTCCCTCTTTAATATATGTATTTAAACCAAAATACTACACCAAATATTAGTCAATATTACAAAAAAAAAAAAAAAAAAAATTAAATATGATATTTTGAATGCTTTGAGAAAATATATAATTGCCCTAAAGATGGTTTGTTTATCAACAATAAGTAGTAATTAAGTACATCACAACAATAAGAAATGCCCGTCACGCAGGGGTTCCTTAAACTAAGCAGACTTCCCACGTGTCGGTATAACACATTTGTGATCTAATCTAACCTCATATTCTATATTTATATTAAAAAAAAACTATTAATCGAAATGGGGTACTGAAGGCAGAAACCAAGAAAGTACCAATAACTTGATTAACAAAAAAATCATAGAATAACAATTGTAAAACATCAAGATGATTATTTCAGTATTATTTTATGTTCCAACTCAGGATAACAGAGATATTTTGAATTTTCGAGTCGCCACCCCTTTAATTTAATAAATGTTGGTACAGCTTATTATCATGGAGGAGTTAGTGGTAATACACATGCCGAGTGTTTTTTAGTTCGGTTGAGTCTTTTGTGCCAAATAAAATTGGTGACTCCCGTTATAGTTTTAAGCTCATAACACATTTATACTTCGGTATACGACAATAGTGTATATGACAAAAGTTACTCTAAATAACAAAGTAAACAACTTTTGTTATGTGCATATTTGCCGAAAAAGCAATACGAAACGAAATATTCCTGTTTTTAATTTCAGGCCTCTTCTAAAACCCTCACTCCTTTTCGTCTCAGAGAACATTAATATAGCCTGAAGTCTAAGTTGCGTTAGTAGTAATATACATACCAAGTTTCATAAATTTGGTTCAGCAGTTTATGCGTGAAAAGGTAACAAACGAATAAACAGATACCAAAGAAACAAATTGCAGATTTTGTGTCAATGACATGTGAAACGAAAACTTATCGTAAAATTTCGAGAAAAAAATCGATGTACAGACAGAGGTTACAATTTTATATATATATATATATATATATATAGAGAGAGAGAGAGAGAGAGAGAGAGAGAGAGAGGGATAATAAAGGCCGAAAACTAAAAACATGAAAATATCTCGGTTAATAATCAAAATAGTGAACAAACCTACATATCAACATTTATAGAACATTATTTTTGTAAAAAGATTAATTTTATACTAACTTTTATACTTGACCATTCTAGACGCTACTTTAATGTTCTATACATGTTTTTATATCTCGAATATTAACAGAGATATTCGCATTCCATAATTTTCTATAATCAGAAAACCTCTAATGTTAGTCCTCCATTTCTACTCAATTTGGAAATGGAGAATATATGTTGAGATGAGTGTGCCATACCCGGGTTTGGAAAATCTGCTTAGTTTACGCAGATCCTGCGTAACGTAAATCATATATGAAAGATGTTTTATGAATTCTAACCACTTGACATCATAAATTACTACCCATTCCATTTGTTATATGTGATTAGATGTTGTAAATATACACTTGCTTTATATTATATTTCTCTTAAGGGAAATCAGCTATTGAGGTCGTACTCATGACGCGATTTTCGTCATTATTCATGACGTCCCAGGAGATGACGAAAATGAGGTCCGCTCAAAATTATATATATATATATACTAGCTCAGATACCCGGCTTCGCCCGGGAATTCATTTGAGGCTGAATGGTGATGGTATTTTTTTGGCCAAGCTTTACTTTGTATACTATTTTGACATTTACCCTTCCCAGTGTTTAGGGATTATACCCGTTGTTGGCATTTGTTAATAATAAAATTAATTTTTTATGTAAGACTTCACTGTCCTCCATATTGTCATATTCCCGCCTCCTGTGCATTATGCATAGATTTCAGTTATTAAGGACAAAATATTAACATAGATTTGAATTAATTTTTCCAGGTGAGGTACCTGATAGTTCAAATTGGAATGAATTATTGAGCATATCAATATTTCTACTCAAATTACTTGCTCCACATATTGTGCCTGGAGAAGTGTATAAAACAAACGTTAATCTAAATAACAAAGTAAACAACTTTTGTTATGTGCGTGTTTGTCGAAAAAAAAATAGACAATGAAATACCGCGAATTTTTATTTCAGGTCTCCCTTATAACCCCCACTCCCGTTCTAACCTAAAAATTTTAATATAGCTTATAATCATGGAAGAATTAATGCTAATTCACATACCAAGTTTTGTTAAGTTCGGTTCAGTCGTTAGCGCCCATTAAAATAGTTGACCCCCGCTTTAGTTTATAGTGTATATCTCGTTTATACATTCTTATACGACAAAAATGAATATCACAAAAGTTACTCTAAATAACAAAATAAACAACTTTGGTTATGTTCATATTTGCTGAAAAACGAATAGAAAATGAAATACCGCTATTTTTAAATTCAGGCCTTCCTTACAACCCTCACTCCTGCCCCTCCCTAGAAATGTTGGTATGGCTTGTTATAATGAAAGCATTAGTACTAATACATATACCGAGTTTTATTTATTTCAGTTCAGTCTTTTGTGCCAAACAAAATTGTTGACTCCCGCTATAGTTTTTAGCGTATAACTCATTTATACTTCCGTATACGGCAAAAGTGCATATAACAACAGTTACTCTAAATTACAAAATAAACAACTTTTGTTATGGGCATAGTTGCTGAAAAAGCAATAGGAAACGAAATATCGCTATTTTTAATTTCAGACCTCCCCTATAACCCCCACTCCTGTTTGTCTTAGAGATTATTAATATAGCCTAAAGTCTAAGTTGGGTTAGTAGTAATATACATACCAAGTTTCATAAAATTCGGTTCAGCCGTTTATGCGTGAAAAGGTAACAAACAAACAAACAAACAAATAAACAAACAAACAAACAAACAGACACCAAAGAAACAAAATGCAGTTATGGTGTCTATGACATGTGAAACGAAAAGTTATCGAGAAATTTCGCGAAAAAAATCAATGTACAGACAGAGGTTACAATTTTATATATATATATATATATATATATATATATATATATATATATATATATATATATATATATATTTGTCGGTTAACACTCTAGCGGTCACAATTTTTGTTCAATCGTCACCAAACTCGGTATTTAATCGTTTTATGTAACAAGAAAGATCAAGTTAATGGCTGAAATCGGACCAGGGGAGGGGGATTTTTGAAAACTCGAAATATCTCCGTTACTGTACGTCGGATCTAAAAATTGTATAGAACCAATCTCATTGCAAATTAACTTTTCTATAAATATTGTTATATATATTTATTCTCTATCTTGAATATTAACCGAGATATTTGCATTTTTATGAAGTGTGTGTGTGCGGCTTTTGTCGGAAGTTTCCGGATTAGTTCGGCCGTTTCCGTTGGTCAGCGCTCTTAAACCTAACGTTTCTTGTCTTCTAACCTTTCACTTTGTGAGATATATGCAACTGCGTTCTATTGATCCTCCCCTTCTTAATTTTTTTGACTACTGTAGTTTTAGTTATTAAAATATAAATTATTCTGAATCATTATAAATTGCAGTACTAGATATAGCTAATATTTGCAATAAAGTTAATGTGTTATATTCAGATGTATATCAGTAATTGTTTTTCTTTTCGGTGAAGTATATGTCTATCTGTTCTGCTCTCAGTGGTTGGTAGACCTATTTGTTTACAATTCATAAGCCGTGTCCGTTGGGAGCTTACTAAAATTAACTTAACGATTTCTCATTACCGTTTGTATTTACTCACGTTGGTGCTAAGTGTTAGCAGTATGCCTATTTCTCCATTGTTAAACTTCACCTGGAAAATCTGTATAGTTTACGCAGGCCCCGCGTGACGGACTTTTATAAGGAAACAGGCAATTGAGAAGCTATAACCGTTATTAATAATTTGTTTTAAAATTGGAATTAAGTCATATGAAGACGTAACTACTGATCCTAGGGAAGTACGGAGGATAAAGATTGTATTAGGAGGAGAGAGTGATGACGAAGACAGAGCACGGTGACAGATGTCTAAGTGATTTGGTTGTATTGGGAGTGAGTGTCCCCTCTAGGTTATATATCAAATACTATTGGCCCCTCTAAGCCAGGCCTCGACAGCTATTGGCTCGCACAATACCAATAGGCTAATTAAACAGCCCTCGCTGATCAATGTCTAGATCCCCTTCCATAAATTCCTTGACCCGATAGAACCTTTTTTTTTTTTTTCATTATCTCTCCCTTTTTCCGTCTTTCCCAAATAACCTTTTCAAACCATTCTTATTGCCTTAGTTTTTATTTTTTCTTCCCCCCTCCTAATATTCTTCCCAAATTAATAGAAGTTTAATTGCCTCGTGGTGCGGACAGTGGATAATTCTGGCAGAGAAAAACTCTGCAATTCTTGTAAAAGAACAAATACTGAAATTAAGTGTTTTATCTTCCAACAGAATGTCTAGTTTTTTAAGTGGACGTATTAATCATCAATACTAAAAGTCCTTCAGGCCGGGGCTGCGTAAACTAAGCAGATTTCCTACGCAAAGGTTTACAATAGATAAATTTACATTCAGGCAACACTATCGCGAATGTTAAGTGAATAAATACAAATGTTAATGCAAAATAGTTCCGTCAATTTACAATACTAGTTAATAATCTCTACAACGGAAAGCGGCTGAATTGTAATCAAACAGGTTAGCCAACCTCGTAACGCTGAGTAGATAAATAGACCGGAAAGACAAACAATTAAAAGAATATATGTGAATATAACATATTAATTTTATTGAAAACTATTTACTATAATCAGTGGAATAATTTGAAACGAATCAGATTAATTTCTATCTCAATCACTCAGATTTTTGTAATCCAAGAACAAAAGAAGGTCGGGGAAGGTCCACAGAACGTTTTTTTTTGTATCACGTAAGATAAAGCTTGTCGAAAACAATATTTGGTATTTAACATTGTAATGAAGTGGTTCATGATATAACTGCTTATTGTTAATATGACATTAGTAAAAGTGTGGGTTTGTTGAAGGCTCAAAACAGAAAAATGCAAATAAAGGGTGAGTCACGGGAACCAAGTGATTTTGAAATAATAATAAAATCTCTGTTTCATATCTAAGTTAAATTTTATTAATATAATATCGCTAAGAACATAGCATTTTAGTTTTAATAAATTTCTTGATGAACGGAAAATTACATCGGCATGTGTAGGCCGTTTTTATTGATACATTGTTGAAGTCGGTAAATAAAATTAGCCTGAACTCTTTCCAGCAGGTCTGTATTGATTTGAGTGATTTTTTGATGGATTGCTTCCTTTAATTCTTCTAAAGTACGAGGCTTGCTTTCGTAGACACGTGACTTAAGAAATCCCCACAGAAAAAAATCGCATGTGGACAGGTCAGGTGAGCGTGGAGGCCATAAAACGTCGCCATATCTTGAAATGAGATAGTATGGACGCTCTGCCGGTGTGTGCCGTAGCCCCATCTTGTTGAAACGATAAATGTTCATGATCTATACCTCTTCTTCGTAACTGCGGAATGAAAAAGGTGTTCACCATATTAATGTAACGCTGAGAGGTTACTGTAACTGTAGCGCCATTTTCTTCAAAGAAATAGGGGCCGGTCAGGCTACTTTTATTTACCGGCTTCAACAATGCATCAATGAAAACAGCCAACAGATGCCAGAGGTAATTTCCGTTCATGAAGAAATTTATTGAAACTAAAATGCTATGTTCTTATGAACGATATTATATTAATAAATTTTTTCTTAGATATGAAACAGAGATTTTATTATTACTTCAAAATCACTTGGTTCCTGTGACTCACCCGTTATATCAGTTAATATTCACGATATAGAATAAACGTAAATACAACAATATTTATAGTACATTTTATTTGCAATAAGATTTAGTATATACTATTTTTCGATCCAACGTACAGTGACGTAGATATTTCGATTTTTTGGAAATCCCTTTTTTCGTATCCTGAATGATAATTTACTAGGGAGAACACTGATTAAGCTTTAGTACTATGTGGATTTGTAAACATTTGCTATGGTAAACCTATATGGCGAGTTTGATACTATCCTGGGCAATATGAATTTATTCATTGGCCACTCATTAAATGAAATCCTCATTCTCACTCTGGCTAGAAAATTGTGGTAACCTTTACATAACCCGTCCATAGTAGCCGTAGTAGAATAAAATGGTCGTTAATAAATAACAAAACATTTGGTGATAAAAATAATTCTTGAATAACCAAATTTCCTGGAGATAACGTTATTAAAACTATTAAGAACGCTGGAATTCTTTGATTCACACAAGGTGGATGTGTATAAAATAAAGGAAGACTTGTGAGAAAATTCCAAAACAGCAATTTCGAAATTGGAAATTGGTTGTATGATCTTTTGCTGGGATATATCTGTTTTCCTGTTGAGAGAGAGAGAGAGAGAGAGAGAGAGAGAGAGAGAGAGAGAGAGAGAGAGAGAGAGAGTAAGTGAGAGAGAGAGAGAAGAGAGACAGAGAGAGAGAGAGAGAGAGAGAGAGAGAGTGAGTGAGAGAGAGAGAGAAGAGAGAGAGAGAGAGAGAGAGAGAGAGAGAGAGAGAGAGAGAGAGAGAGAGAGAGAGAGAGAGAGAGCGAAAGTGAGACGAGAGACCATTAGAGATAGGCGGGCGATGGTAGTTGGAGTAGTGTCGTGAGATGGCCAGGGTCAGGCACAAATTACAGGCTTCAGAGCCCTCTACCGACAGGCCGTACAAAGGACAGGGATCAACGATAGAGGACAATTGAGGAGGCGAAACTTCCTTCAGACAATTCACCCTCCCCCCACCCCTCACTGCCCACTTCCTATCTCGTGTCTTTCTGCTTTTCTTCCCTCTCACTATCCCAATAAGGGAAAACCAAAGTGAAAACGTTCATTTTGTGAGAATATTGCCAACGTAGATTTCACCCGTTTTGTTGTTCGTTTATATATTTTTTAAACTGTTCGATAATAGTACCTTACAGACTTCATTCATCAACAATTTATTCTATATATGCACAGACAGCTCAGTATTGTATTCAGATCTAATAGACTATTTGAATATGAAATCGTCAACTGTGGAAGTCACGTTCCATAATATAGAAAACTCTTAGAACACACCTATTCGCCAAGGTTTATTAATCAAAGTCGTCTTACTTCTTTTACATAATATATTAGAATATACTGTCAACAATGTTACATTAGAAATATTTTATTTGATTTGTAAAATTACATTTCAAAGACTAATCTTTGGGTGGGAGAAATATACCCTTTTTCATCGAATATTATTCATTCAAACAAATTAAATGCTAATATAACATGAAACTGAATAAAATAGTTAACAGATACGAAAGATTAATAGAAGTTCTCCAAAGTCAATACAGATTTATTAGTTCTCGTCATAAATTCTAGGTCAACGGAAAATAACCCCATCACAGTCGCAAGACAAGAAGGATCAAATATAAATATTTTGCTTGAATCTGAATTTTAAATTTTAAATAAAATAAAACTCCCTGAAATTTCTGGAATTTTTTCAGGTGAGGATTTTTGAAAAGAGCACAGGTTTTATGGTTTAATGTTTCTACCTACCTACACCCTCTCCAGGGGAATCCTCCTAAGTAAATGCCAGGGACTGTCTTTTTAATCTTCTGTTTATTTTAAAGGCTTTCAACCATTCGCCACTGGAAAAACAAATTTTTTGGGCATCCTTACGTTGAACTTTACATTTTAAAAACTTAAACTCTTTTACTTGGATGAACGAGAGGTTGACGTCATGTTGAATTAATTATTTGCAGCTTTTTTCGGTGAATTATTGGTAGTGTAAATACTATGTTCAACCTAAAACATACTAAACAATACTCAGTAATGTCGACGTCGTCTTACTTTTTTTACATAATTTATTAGAAGATACTGCCAACAATGTTACATTAGAAATATTTTATTTGTAAAATTACATTCCAAAGACAAATCGTTGACTACAAAAAGTCGAAAGAATACACTTGGAGAAGGCCTAAACGAGGAAATCACAAGAGAGAGGTTTTATGTCCTTGTTCTTTATTTATCCCAGAGTTAGAACTATATGTAAACAACAATTAAAACTTAAGCCGGACGTGAGTCATTTAGTAAGGCATATACAAGGGCTGATGACATTAAACTACACACGACGTTTTGTAATATTTGACTAAAAGAAAAATGTTTGGAAAATGTAGTATATTCAAAAAGAGTTCTTATTTGCCATTTTTCCATCTTCCTCAGTAGAGAGATTTACGGTTGTGTATTTTACCTCTTGTCTTAGCAACACAAACTATAGTATTAAAGTTTCAGGACTTTAAAACCCCTCCAATAACAACAGTACCCAAATATGTCTTTCATTATTTTTATTATTATTTTAAAAGCAAGCTAATGTTTTTATTTTACATCTTCAGCCAGAGACTATATAAACAAATAACTTCTTCAATTCATAATCCATTTCACTAACTGTGAGAATCGAAAATTAAAAATATTTTGATAATTATACTTGTCGGTTACCTCGTAAGTAGTCCTAATTGTAGTTTGATCATTACCAAACTCGATATATATATATATATATATATATATATATATAATAAGTTTTCCATGTAAATCTGTTGATAAAGTCTGTTAATGTCTGAAATCAGACCAGAGGGGGGGGGGGGTATTTAGTGTTGGAGAAAATTGGAAATTCAAAATGTCTACGATACCATGAGTGTGGTCCAAAAATAGTGTATAACCAATCTTTTTGCAAATTTAATTTCCTCTAAGTAATGTTGCAGCCTTTACTCTTTGTCTAGAATATTAACCGATTATTATTCAGTCCCCAGTAAACCTCTACTTGTTCTCGCCCAATTTTCTCTTCAAGAAAATGAGTCACATAACTGCTCATTCCAGCTTGTATTTCAATTCCTTTTTACATAGGCTACTTACTACTGTAGAAAGAAACAACAGTTGGCGATTTGAGATTAACAGCGTGTCATATTTCAGCAAGAGGTGGTCCGGTGTGTTCACTCGTCAAGAAACTGATTACAAAACAAATAAATAATAATAATAATATTTCAGCAAGTCGTAAATATGCTTAGCCTACTCAGGGTGAACCTTTTTGCTATTACTAATATAAACCACCACAACCGAAAGTTTAAATAACTACCGATGTACCATGTGATAGATATAATATAAATGATGTAAATGTAATACCTCAAAGAATTTCTTTAACCTGTTTCATGAGATTCCGATAAATTCTTCAAATGTCCGTTGATGCTAACCAGGATATAACGAAAATAAAGTCCAGTCAAAACTATATCTGTATTTTCCTGTTAACGGTCTAGCAATTTTTGTTTGATCGATACCAAACTCGATATTTAAACGTTTCATATAAAACTAAAGATCAAGTTCCTTAATGGTGGAATTTAGAAAATTCGAAATATGTATCTCCATTAGAGTCAGTTAGAGCTGTAGAGGCCACAGCTCCAGTCGACACCTCAACAGCCGACTCAACAAATTTCAGTAATGACTATAAATAGCTTGCCTCTTTCTTCTTATTCCTCATATTTGGCCCAGTAGGCCTTCTACGAGTAACTCTGATCAATTGTAGTGGCTTATACCACCAAATCTTTTTTAAGCCATGTAGTTCTAACTATTTAGCTGTCAGATCGGCAAATAATATAGAAAAAATAACTTTTTTATTGATGTTATATACATTTTTGCATCCGAAATATTTGCATTTTTAAGAGTTCTATCCTCCAGTATGCCACCGTGTGTATACTGTATATCATGAACCACATTATTCTTCAGCTTAAATATGAAATATCGTTTTTATTCAACTTTCACTGTGGGAGATATTTGAAACTATTTTTGGTTTAACGTCAGATTTTACATTCCAAACTACTTTTGAACTTTTTATTTGATCATCACCACACTATACTTAGCTGTTTCATGAAAAACTATGATTATATTAGATAATAGCCTAAATCAGGGGGGTTGTATTAGGGGATATTGAAAATTTGAAATATCTCCGTTAAACATAAATGATCGAAAATTTTATGTAAGCATTCTTGTTGAAATTTTAATTTACGTAGGCTACATACTACCGTAGAAATAAACAAATAGGTGAGATGAGATCATCAGCGAGCCAAATTCAAGCTCTTGGGAAATCTGCTTAGTTTTACGCAGCACCTGTAAGACTGATTTTTCAGCACTTGTGTAACGAACGACATACAGAGAAGCAATAATTTTAATTTTGTCTCCACTATCCTTTGAATGGTTTGGTTTTTCCTTATGTCCATCGTCAGAGCTGCTAAAACTGATTGGTGTGTAAGCATGTCAATGAATTGTAGCCTAACGTCAATGTAGATAATAACAATAATATTTTTAAAAATCAGAAGATTATGAGAACATTTTGTATGTTTGAACTTGCGCATTGCATTTCGTAAGTCTTTATGATGAAGCTAGCTCAAATAATAAAAATAGAAGGAAAAGGTTTATAAGAGTAGTGTTATTGATCCAATAATTTAAGTTCTACAATTAATTCGTTGATCTGACGTATTCAGGAACTACCAAACAGCAGATGCCTTGGTAAAAAAAAAATTACTTTTCATGTATTCTTAAACAGTTAGGAATAACAGTTTTCTATACTGTGACCTGCATATCGACAGCATTTATTTAAACGACCGAAAATGTATTAGGCATTATCAAATGACAAGAATTAGAAACTTATAATAATAGTGACTAAGTAAAATGATTTATTTTATTCCATCATTACTTTTAACAATGTTCGTTTTATTTAATGAGATAAATAGTCACAGATTCGGATTGAGAATTAAGATTCTTGGATTTAATGTAGATTTCGGATATGTGCCCCAATATATCAACGAATGCACACACTGGCACTAATGAAACTTCCGTCGGACAACATTGAATGATTATTAAGTATTTGAGGGGACAACTGTCAATCAGAATGTAAACTTTAATCAGAACATAAAGGGAGAAAGGAAGGGAGTGAGATGTGCATGGATTGGATATATGTTTGGTGTTATCAGGTAGGTGGTGATTAGCCATTGACCTGGGGCTTTGCTGATATATGTAGCCACCATGTAATCAGAACATCTGCTCGGCCTTGATTGCACTACCATCGGATATTAATATACCATTGTTCTCCATACTCTCTGTTGATTCGCTCAAATTGTGCGCACCTACGGTATATAAAGACATATACAGGTTTAATCCGTTCTGTGCAATTTACCCAGTTTTAATTAATTAAACCTATGATGATTTGTAAATCATATCTCTTTCCATATATATATAAAATGCGAAGGATAGATTTATTTGGCTATGAACTAATTTTACTTAATTGAAGGGTTAGATCAAAATATTAATATTTATTGGCGTCCACTGTTTGCTAATATGGCTATAATAATAATATAATATAATATATATATATATATATAGATTAATACGTAGAATATAAGTCCAATTACGAATAAGGCAATGAGTGAAATGGGATTAAAATTATATTCAAAATAACAAAAAGTAGTTAAAATTAGATTCTTAGTTTTCACATGAAAAAAATAAAAGTAATTAATAAATAGATTTTTAAAAAGTAATTAAAATTAGATTTTTAGTTTTCACATGATAAATTGAGAACTCGAGCTGTCTTATATAAGTACTGAAGTGAAAACTGTAAAACACTAGTGCAAGGCGTTTTAGCAGATTTCCCTTAAGCGAAATCAGTTATTGAGGTCGTACTCATGACGCGATTTTCGAAATTTTCCTTCAAATGTCCATCGATCCTACCTTAGAAATGACGAAAATGAGATCCGTTCAAAATTATATATATAATTGTCTGTTGACGCTCTAGCGGTCGCAATTTTTGTTTGATCGTTGCCAAACTCGATATTTAAACGTTTAATGCAAAAAGACAGATTAAGTTCGTTAATAGCTGAAATCGGACAAGAGGGGGGGGGGGCTTAGAGGAGGGATTTTCGAAAATTCGAAATATCTCCGTTACCATACGTCGTATCAAAAAAGTCCGTCACGCAGGGGCTGCGTAAACTAAGCAGATTTCCCACGTGAAGTTATACTATAGAAAAATCTCCATACCAGAGCCGAACAGTTACGGCAAAGGGCCGAATTAGCTTTTGGCGGGAAATTCAGTCATCGTTATCGGCCCACAATTAATAAAAATGTAAATATCTCGGTTAGTATTCAAGATAGAGAATAAATGTATATAACAATGTTTATAGTAAATGTAAATTTGCAATAAGTTTGATTCTATAAAATTTTTCGATCTGACGTATAATAATGGAGATATTTCGAATTTTCGAAATTCCTCTCCTCTAAACCCCCTCCCTCGTCCGATTTGAGCCGTTAACAAACTTGATCTTTCGTTTTACATAAAACGACTAAATATCGAGTTTGGTAAAGATCAAACAAAAATTGCGACCGCTAGAGCGGTAACAGACAAATATATATATATATATATATATATATATATATATATATACAGTTTTGAACGGACCTCATTTTCGTCATCTACTAGGTAGGATCGATGGACATTTGAAGAAAAATTTCGAAAATTCCGTCATGAGTACAACCTCAATAACTGATTTCCCTGAAGGGTCAATCATATTGCATATTAAATTTAGTATAAATATTGTTCTATACATTTATTCTCTATCTTGAATATTAAGCGAGATATTTGTATTTTGTGTTAATTGTAACGGACGAAATGAGATCGTCTAACTTCGGGTCTATTGGTGAGTGTCCGTCAAGAGCTAGTTCGGCCGTTTTCGTAAATCTCGTGAAGTTTCTCTATTCATGTGGGAAATCAGCATAGTTTTATATATATATATATATATATATATATATATATTGTCTGATACCGCTATAGCGGTCGAAATTTTGTTTAATCGCCCCTAAAATCAGTATTAAAAAGAAAGATCAAGTTCATTAACGGCTGAAATCGGACCAGTTGGAGGGGGGAATTTCGAACTATTTCCGTTACTTTACTTCGGATCGAAAACTTGTATAAAACCAATCATATGGCAAATTATATTTACTATAAATATTGTTATATACATTTATTCTCTATCTTGAGTTTTATTGGAATTTTTAGTAAATGTAACGGACGAGCTATGGTCACTTCTATTCGTTCCCGCCAAAAGCTAGTTCGGCCGTTCCTCTAACTGTTCGGCACTTTCTGTTCGGAAATTTCTATTGTAAAACTTCACGAGGGAAATCTGCTTAGTTTCCCCAGCCCCTGCGTTACGGACTTTTTGATCATGCACATTGTTAGGATTCTAGTCCAGTTGAGTTTTAGAAATAGAAATTGTTAGTTGACCTCTAAAGATAACTGCATAAGGTTTCCAATAGTTTTACCTGACTTAAATGTCATGAAGAATTTCGTCGATTTACTCATTTACCCGACCTAAAGATTATGCAAAGCTAACTGTAAACTCACTCACTTTATGAACGTAAATCTTAAATAAGGCACCGCGAGGTTTTGTGCTAAATCTAAATTTTGTTCTACTTATGTTCATGGAGATAACTGAACTAAGTTTAAAAAGAACTCAAGACTGAGCCACCAACGCTTTAACCCTCCAGAACTCGCGACGTGAGCAAAATACTCACACCCCTAAGAAAAAAGTTATATCTGTAATATACGTATACGTACCACCGTCGTTGACTCCCAATCACTAGTATCAATTGACTGTCACCAGGTCAAGGTTTATCAGCCGGAGTAAGGTAAGTGTGAGTGTTTTTCTCATAGTGCGAGTTCTGGCGGAACGTTTTTTTGGTTTATTGCGAGTGTTTTTCTCATCTAGCGAGTACTTTCGTTATTAACCGAAAACCTTTTTTTGGCTCTGGAACTTATCAAACCTCACCTGATCAACCGTTCACAAGTGATCACCACGCTCCTATTAGAAAGTAACAAAATGAAGAGGATTTCTGGTGTATAAGAGGAAAATCTGTCCCTATTGTCCGAGGAGAAAAAACTAAAAGTCTAAAAAGAGTTGCCGAACATGTAGAAAAACAGTTTGTAATGAACATTTCTTGGTTGTATATCATTCTTGTGGAGAACAACATTTTAATTATTAAGGTAACGTTGCTGTTCTGTTTCTTCAAAACAGAATACCTGTACGATAAATTTTGAATATTATTATTTTATATTAGTATTTGATGTTTAATAAATATATTTTTTTTGTTGAAAATATATTATTAACCAACTTTTTTTGAGGGAAATAGGTAGTGTGAGAAAAGTTCTCAGGCCACTCATTTTGACGCGAGTTTGGGAGGGTTAAGTTCCCTGTGAGTGACGTAGTGCATATTTATTCATACGTGCTTAGTAGATATTATTAGTTAGCTAAGTCTAAAAAGTTTACCTAGCTCAATATACTCAGCCCACTGAGCTTATTCTACATGCGAAAGATACGGATCTCGTATGCGATTCTCTAAATTGTCCTACACTTCAACCCTTACTTCTGGTGCAGATTCAGGTTCTGCCAACTTGTCCATGTTTACCTAGCAATTCGAGATGAGATAACTGACTCTGATGAGTTAAGGCTACTAAAACGTTTCGCACTAGGCCTTTGTACTAAGCTCATTGAGGTTTCCAAGCCAAGTCTACATACCTCTCCACGAATGCAGCGAAAAGACTACAATATCCTTTCGGGTATACATATTGTACTCTCTTACGTAAAACCTGTAATAAGGAAAGTCATACAGCTTTTCATATTTCTTGTAAAGAGCTGCAACCTAAGCATAGTATACAGAACTAGTAGTGTGTGCTGTCTATGCTGCAACCAACGAACTGTAATCTAAGTATACGAAGTACTCTACCATGCTGTGCAACGCAGGGAAGTACATCTCTACAATATGAGATCGCTGGTTGCCCTTAACAGGTTAATCCACCTGCATCTAATTTTTTTGTAGGAACGTCCCTCCCTCTATGGTGTGCAAAACTCCACTTACAACCCAACATATAATTGAATGAAAAAAATAAATAAATTGTAAAAGGAATTGCTGAGTCCTATGCTACTATAAATGAGATAGGTGTAACGAACCTTGTCAGGTAATCTTAACTATAGCAGTTTCTCGTCCTCAACAAACAAGTTGCCTGAGGTAATATTACAGAGATCACTAAGCTCTCACTGAGCAAGAATCTAGAGAGATATCTGAACCAAAGCCACAGAGGTGTGAACTCGCTACTGCTAATGAACTCGCTGAGGCAAAACTACACTGCACTCTAAGGTAAGACGAGATATTTCACAAAGACTAATCTACTGATTACTTTGAGTTGAACCACTGTTATGACTTTTCTCAAACATTACATTTAAAACATGGTCTTGTCCAGCGTTCTAAATACTAGTGAATTTATTGCTTGTAATGCATTCACATTTATAATACAAAATTCAGACGCCATTTCTATGTGTAATGAACTCCTCAGAGATGTACTACATCCGGCAGTGTTAATAAAGGGAGAGATCTCAACCTGATGGAGGACTATAAATATTAATGCGCTATAAACTGGAGTTAATTGGAAGCAGTTAGCAATATTTCGGGGGCTCGGGAGAGGAAGGATATGGAGTGGATATAGGAGGGAAGAGATATACCCAGGATTAGGGAGGATTGAGCCGAGAGGATGAAGAGTCTAATCGGCGTCATCTATTCAGCCACTTTATCGATGGCTAACCCGCAAAAACTGATTCCCTACCTCTAGCCATTTATACTCATTAGCCTAGCCACCGTCTCTAATCAATAGCCTATACAGTAATTATATACATTTGCCAAATCTTCTTTCCTTGATTGGGGATTATTCCGCTCAAAAGCCGCTAACAAACCAATATCTTTCATAAACTCACAACAGGCTGCTTCATAATTAAACGGAACGTCCTTTACTGCTGTCACTTCAAAGATGTCGTGGGTAAATGAGTGTAAAACTCTTGATTTTTCCTGTACATAATAATTATGTAAATATAATTATTATATTTAGTGAATGAAATCAAGCAAGGCGTCGAAATAAATGTTCTGTGATCAATGTTCAGCAATAGCAGATACTGTGTACTAAATAACTCAGAAAATAATTAGACACCTAGGGTTAGAAAATTGAGAGAAAAATTGAATGAAAAGTAAAGCATTAGGCAAGTAATTGATTGGTGCATAAAAAAAACCGAAGGAAAAAATGTCCCATGGAGACATATTTTATGTATAACATATTTTATTTTAATATTTGGTTTTATTGGAGTAGTTGCCATATACATGATTAAGGAAGGTAATCTGAGGAACAAGTATACGAAAAAAGTGGATTAGCAAACCGAAGAAGTCGCCAGGTTGGCAGATCTACCAAGATATCTCTTAATCCATGCAATTCCACCTTTAAAATATATAACTTATTTAGGAAATTCGTTTTATTTCTGAGTGAGTAATAGTTCCTAGTTATTTAATAATAATTAATAGTAAAAGAAAATTGCGTATGCAATAACACTTGGAAATTTTCGAAGATATTCTTCTTGCTATAATTTAAGAATTGAACTTAATAAATCTATTTTTGAAGTGCTGTATAGTGAAGGAATATGGTATCTCCAAGGAGTCACAGAGGATCCTTGGTTCCAGTAGAATCCTTGTGAAGAGGAAATTGATGATAGAGCGAATGTGCTCTGTCGTTTATAATAACTGTGAAGGAAGAGGCCTTTGTTTTCTTACCTGAAAACTTAATAATGATGTCAAAATAATTTCAAATTATATACTTGGGGATTTCATTTGGTGAAATATTTTCGAAAAAGTATGTCCAATAAGAAGATAAATAAGAGAAAACTTGTTAAGTGCAAACTCGTTTAGCCACCTCTTGAGAGGAAAAAAATTAAACAATATTATTTTAAATGGTACCCAACGAAAGTTCTTCAGTAATGTTTATAGTGGGGTAATATTTTACAAAATGTTTTCTATCCCCTCCCCCATTCCAAGTTTCCAAAGTTTCTACTTCCCTTAGTAGTCAAAAATTGAATCAAGCAAATAATATGGTGCTCAATAACATAAAAACCTTCGTAAAAATCGAATGAGTAGGAAAGAGGGTTGTTAAATGTGATAGGGTAATTCATTTGGTAATGAATATTTCCTCTTCACTGGGGAATTATGCAAATGCTGGATTTGTGAGGGTGGACTGTATAAATGTGGGTGAAATTATAGCAAATAAATGTCTTTTGAAAAATGATACAAATATGAATATATTAACTGAAATTACAATATTTGGGGAGGTAAAACCAATGAGGGAACATTGGATGTTATTGGGGTTACTTATAAATTTACTTACATTTTATTATGCATGACCTCGGATGATGACTGAAATATATTGGGGAGTTGGAACTGGCTCCTTAAGTATTGTTGAAATTCAGAAATGGTTTACCGCAAAGATGGAAGGATTCCAGATTTATTTTCTCTTCTGATTTTCTCTACCCATCTAAGTCTTCTATCCCTGCCACTTGCCTTGGATTCAAACCCGCTTAATTGCCCATATTGGTGAACCATCTTAACACCACAAAATACTTAAGTTTTGAAGAAATATGAACACTGATAAAATGTGGCCTTACTACAAGTGTTTTTTTTTTTGTTTTTATACACCATCATCTTGTTCTATTCTGCCAACTGGGTCCAAAGTGCTTTGAACCCTCTTGATGGATCCCAGAGATGGTACGGAGATGGCAGTACCATGCAGGGGCCTTTTAAAATATAGAGAATAATATGGAGAAACGGTTTTTTTCAATCAAGATAGACCAATGTTTTACTGAATGATGAAAATGAACACTATTCATATGTCCATAACATTTCGAATTGGAGCAAAATTTAAGGTACTAAAGTTGAAGAATTTCACCTTATCAACAAAATCAGTTATTTAAAAATTTTAATTCCGCGTTGATGGTCTTTATCATCAGCGGGGGCCACAAATAACTAACTTTATGGATGCATTGATGTATTTGTTGCCAACTTGGTAGAGTTTAATAAAAAAATAAAATAAAAAAAAGTAAGTCCTTAAAAAAAGTTATATATCCCCCAAAAAATATTTCGGAATTATTTTTGACTAAATTTAATGATTAAGAAATATTTAAAGCCACTTTTAGTTCAATTGTAATTTTTTACTTTCTTTTAAACATAGATAGTATTTATTTTCTGTTTTTTTTTTGTTTCTAGGGTGTTTATTTTATATTAATAAATAAATTAAACATTTTGTTGTATCTATCGGCGTTTATTGTTTTTATGTATTCCATATATATAATGAAAATTCGAAGTTAAAAATTTTATTGCGGATGAAAATGGTCTTGCAGAATAGAATGAATTGTAATACAATTCTCTCTAGATGATATTTCAATCAAATACGATCACTTTTTTGAGGCACTTGATACAATTTTTAAATTGATGATAGAAATATTCGTCAGTGGCAGACGGCCAAGAATGCTCTCCAAAGACTGTTTAAATAGTTGCCCCAGGGAGATTCGATCTCGAGAACAAAAAGAGAGCTACCAACTCAGCCATGTTAATTCTTAAGAACCTGTGTATTTGGAACAACTCAAGGGTTTCAGGCGAACTTTTATATATATATATATATATATATATATATATATTGTTTTTTGACGAACGCGTGAGAAGTGCCTTAACAGAATTTGTTTTTCATTAGGTACTACACATAATTTTTTTTTGTTCAAATCGGTGAAGGAATGTCGTGCACTCCCCTTGTTAGACATGGTACAAGGTTTTTTTTTTGTTCCAAGGAGACTCGAGGAAACCAAATACAATTAATTAAAATTGTCTCCTGTGCTTGGCTAATGTTTTATTTATGTAATTAATCCTCATAGCTGGATGATAGGAGATCGGCTGTTCGGAGAAATCAATTTAGAAAAGAAAAAAAATGTAATTATTGTTTATAACATTTCGAACTAAAATTATGTCTAAGCTACAATAAAGTCCATTAATTATTTGTTATCGCAAAGAGGCATTCGTTTTGTTGATTATTTTGTTAGGAATATCCACTTTCAAACTATGTTGATATGTCTCATCAAGAAGGGATAATTACAGGTTACCACCCTATTCCTATTAGAAATTTATTTAGTGGGTTCGTCATTTAAACCCTCAGAGATTAATCAGAAATCGATCTGTGACTCGAAATTTAAGGCTCATTGGGACGGGTTATCTACAGGCTACCACCATTTCTACTAATGCTAGGACTAAGGATTTTATTTAATCAGTTTGTCATTAAATAAATTTCTATTGCCTAGACGAATAAATTGATTTGCTAATAAATACGCCATACTATTCAAATTATTAAAGGCAACTGTGAGAACCTCAACACATGTGAAATTCGTTCGAGAGACAAGAATTAATTTATTATGTTTTCAAATTATATTTAACAAAATTATATAAATGTACATAGTATCTGTATTCAAATAACTTTAAGTTAATGTTCCTGAATATTAATGTATATTGTTTTTTTCAGGTACTGAACAAACAGAAATCTTGGATGCCAATGAAATTGTGTTGAACCCTTTACGTACGTATTAAATAATTTCAACTCTTTCTTGATTAAATACAATATCAATGCCTCTCAATGTTTAAAAAGTAGATGAAATGAGTAGTATAGGAAATTCATAATAACTAAATAGGATATATTCGCTTATAATAAAAATAATACAGTTATATTTTTTTTTACTCGTATTATGTACAACTTAGAAGCTTCAACTGAACTTAATATTTGAATGCAAAAGTAACATTATAATTGTTAGTTATGTCTTTTCATTCGTGGCCTTAAAAATATTCATCTTTATTATAAGACTCCCTTATATGTAATTTCTCAGATGCGTTTCAAAGAGATTTTCAAAAACAGTTTAGTATACCCAAGTATACAAGAATTTCGTACCCAAATTGTGCATTATAACATGGTGTTTCATTATAGTCTCTTTTTGAAGGCAATTGACGAACAATTTAACACTGTATAACATTAATTATTGGCGGAATTATACATGAAAATAGTATGCAACCTATAATGTCTTTTAAAGATAATCAATTGTCTTTTGTATTTAAAAACAATAGTGACTTGATTAAAAACTGAATTCGTTGTAAATCAGAGTTAGTTAACTATTTTTCTATTTTAATTAAAGTCCCTTTATTTTTCTATTATTCAATATCATCTCACTTAATACAACTTAAGGTAATTGGAAAGTGCCATCTACAGGCTACCATCATTTTCTAGCAAGCGTAAGGGTTTAAGGATTAATTGATTTATAGAATTCCTTCCGATTTATGTTGCAATTGCTAATTGGGAAGGCTACTATTGTTAAATATTGTTGAATGAAAAAATCACTGTCTTCGTGTGCTCCTTCCAAAGTCCTTCGTAGCATTTTTGGCTACTACCCTAACACTATCAGAGTTCTTAAGCGAATCTGTCAGAACATTATCACGACACAAACCAATGTTTGTTAAAAACCGCTTTTACTGATATTAGTATGGAATAATTATTCGTATATTGCCGTAATTGTGATCTTGACGAATTCTATGGAAGGGTAGGCACTTATCTATCTTTAGAATTTTAGTAATTTTTTTTATTCTCTATTCTGAGAATAACTCGCCAGGGTTTCACAATGATTGAGTATTTATTTTATTTCTCGAGAAACACTCAGTTCTTTATATCACACAGAGCTGCGTCTACACCACTAATCTGAAGAAGCCCCTTGTAACTGGAGATACGTTGTAAGAGTATATCCGTCACTTACTATCTGGGCGCATGCATGGAAATATTTTTTACTAAAAGTTCTAAGTTCAAAACCTAATGTTTATTTATGTTTGTTTATTTAATGTTTATTTATGTCTTATGTTTATTAATTGTCTTTATTACTAGTATTTAATGATTTTTGTAGTATTTAATTTTTTATTTGTAATTTCAGTTTTTGTTATTTTTCTATAATTTTGTTTTTATTTTACATTATGAAACTTTGAGCCAAATCGCCTAGATGCGGGTGCTCCTGTATAAATAAATAAAAATAATCTACAACATTTTACTATCTAACTCACTACCCCACTATTTCGGGTCCGATTTTAGCAAATAACAAAGTCTTCAGTGTTGACCGAAGCCCTTAAGTATCGAGTATGGTATAGTTTCGAGACGAGAACATAAAATCTTAATTAATGACGTCATCACACAGCGAATTTGCACATACCGTATCTTGAAACAATATTTGATATTTAAGCTTTGAATAAAGAGGGTGATAATGTAACAGCTTATTGTTAATATGACATGGGTGGGAATTTACTAGTGGATAAAACTGAACTATACAAATATCTGGGTTAATGTTCATATTAAAGAAACTGAGTATTTAAAAGGATTTATAGGCAATTAAAGTCGCAATAAGATTGGTTCTGTATAATGTTTAGATCCGAAGTTTAATAACGGAATTATTTCGAATTTTCAACATTTCCCACTACCTTCGTCCGATTTTAGCCATTAATGAACGTGACCTTTAGTTTTACATGAACCACTTATATGTAGGGTTTGGTATCGATAAAACAAAAACTGCAACCACTTAAAGGGTTACAGACAAATACTCACACAAACACACCCACACACATATATATGTATATATATATATATTGAACGGACCTCATTTTCATCATATTCTAGGTGGGTCAATGGACATTTGAGTAACTTATTCGAATATTGCTTCATGGTACCACAGAAATAGGTGCTCAAATAAGAGCTTAAAATACAATTTTAATTTTAGCATCATATTATTTAAGTCATAATCATATTGTTAGAAAAAATAACACATCACTAATAGTGATTTTAGTTTCTCCTAATGAACATATTTGAAAGCAATACTAAGTTTGTGGTTAACGTGTTCAAGGATTATAGGTGTTGACTAGTTTGAACATTAATTGCCGGGTAAAATTTGTAATTGGAGAGGAAGGCTCGAGTGGGGTGGGGCAAAGTGACGGAGCTAGTGGACGTTTAAGGGGCAACTCGTGTCCAAACACATTTAATTGAAATCTGCTCCAGCATTACTTAAGGGGAGTTAGGAGAACTTAGAAAGGGCTCCAGCACTTTGACATCCCTTTCAACCCTCCTCCATCAGCCCTCTCATAATTAAATATTAGCTCCAATATCCTCCTGGATGGTCCTTCCTGTCCCCTAATATCTACCTCTCTCCAAACCACCGACAAATCATAGTCAATCCTCACTTAATTGTAAACACAAACAGGATTAGGGCTAGTATGCAATATTCTGTAGGCATATACTTCTGCTTACATAAAGGTTTATACATTGCTTACGGCTTGGTTCTGCACATTAAAAGAACAAGTATTTCACTTTTAGCAGATTTCTCTTAAGGAAAATCAGCTATTGAGGTCATACTCATGACACGATTTTCAAAAAAATGTCTTCAAATGTCCATCGATCCTACTTAGGAGATGACGAAAATGAGGTCCGTTCAAAATTATATATATATATATATATATATATTCGAAATTTTGTGTTTGATCGTTGCCAAACTCGATATTTAAACGTTTTATGCAAAACGACAGATCATGTTCGTTAATGGCTGAAATCGAACTAGAGGGGGAGGGCTTAGAGGGGGGATTTTCGAAAATTCAAAATAACTCCGTTACCATACGTCGTATCAAAAACTTTTATAGGACCCATCTTATTGCATATTAAATTTACTATACATATTGTCTTATACATTTATTCTCTAACTTGTATAACAACCGAGATATTTGTATTTTTTTATAAATTGTAACGGACGAAATGAGATCGTCTAACTTCGGGTCTATTCGTGAGTGTCCGTGAAAAGCTAGTTCGGCCGTTTCCTGTTCGAACTGTTCGAATCTCGTGAAGTTTCTCTATCGTAAAACTACATGTGGGAAATCTGATTAGTTTACGCAGCCCCTGGGTAACGGACTTTTATATTTAATTCAAGCAGAATTTCTCAGAAAAATATATTAGTCATGTTGATGTTGTATTTCAACTGATTATTGTCTGCTGCAATAGCCTCCTAAAGTTAGACAAACAATGATCCTTTCAACTCTCTGATTTGAAACAGATTCATCTGATTATGAGTCTTACCACAACTGTAAAAGTGTTAATACAAATCGGATATAAGCCCAAAAATTGCATATGACAGTGAATTGAGAACTCCGGCCCAGAGAAGGGAGTTCTAAAACCCTGGGAGTGCTTTGATAGCTGCCAAACGTAAGCCCAAATGGCCCTGTTGTTGCAAGTGGGACAGATTACGCTTGTTAGGGCACGTCAAGTGGATGGAACCCCACGGACAGTACTGGAAAATGTTGTATATTGCACCAGCTCAAGGGGTAGGACTGAGTAGAGTTGGTTCAATGACCTGTGGGAGGAATCATATATCTGGGTGTCTCGAATTAGTGGAGGGGGAGATGATAGTGCTAATATGGGTGTTAAATATTTAGTCAGAAGATCAGGTCCTCCAAAGACTGTAACGCCTAATAGTTGTAGTTTAGTAGCGTCCAGTCTTTCCAACCAGTTATGCTTTCCAGTGGACATCACAACTGGGAGGTTTGTGTTTAAGTGTTCGTTGAATTTTATGGAATATATAGAATACTCACCCTTTATTCAGTCAATGCAATGGACATTGAGGAGTGGCAGTCATACGTGGAACAAGACTTCTAAAAATACCAGGATCCAACAGAATTTTTTATTCTGAGGCCTAGGCTGTTAATGCCATACCTAGTGGTGAACTGGAAATACTAGGAACTCAAACTGCATATATTTAGGCATTTTAAATAAATAAAGTCCCTCACGTAGGTGCTACTTGACTAACCAGAATCGTCACAAGTTGGTTTGAAACATATTTTCGAGTAAAGACCGAAAAATCTTAATTGGTGCCGTCATTACACTACGTATTAGAAATTAGTAAAAAAGTTCATTGAAAGCAATATTTAGCATTCAAGCTACGAATAAAGTAGTTCTTGGTATAGAAGCTTACTGTTAATATGATATGAGTAGGGGTAGGGTTATAAAAAAGGCTGAAAACTCAAAATACAATACTATATGTTCGTGAATAATCATGATACTGAAAAAATACACAGAACAATATCTTCAAAATTCTCTTAACTCAGGTTCGATTTTAGCCATTAACAAACTTAATCTTTATATTTAGATAAGACGTTTAATTATCAAGTTTTGTAAAGATCAAACTATCCTGGGTAGGATCGATGGTCATTTGAAGAAATTGTTCAAAAATCACGGTAATAAGGTGTATTTATTACGTAAACGTGCTCATCTTATAAAAATATAAATTTCAATATTTCAATTTCAATATCTGAGAATATTACTTATAGCGCACTATAGTAAGCGACGAAATATCTAATGAAAAATGATTAATAATAGTGTTTAGGCGAGTTTTCCTTGCGTCTAGAATGGTCTTACTTAAAGAAAGAACTTAAAATTATAAGACTGACTCAGGGGAGTTTAATATCTCAGTAAACATTTTATGACCTTTCAATGATCCCTTTTATAACGATGAATTACGATGCCCTCCAAATGCCAATAATTAACATAGTCTTTTTGAAAATGGTAAAAGGAAACAAATATTTGAGGTAAGGTTTATTCTGAGTAAATGTTTAGAGCGTGCATGCTTACGACAGGCATTCGATTTATAACAATCTTGTTTCTGACAGTGATTGACATTGTGAAACTACAGTGAAAAATATATGTCGAAATTTGTAGACAGCAATCAATACTGCAACTGTTTTCTGTAACCAAGTTATTCATGATGAGATTCTCAATAATATTGTGTAAAATATAATATCAAAATGTGTGATTTGGTTTTTAAGAGATTCACTTACATATATACTGTGCTGAAATCAATGAAGGACCATCGACTCGGCTACCAATATTACTTACTCTCGTTGTATTTTTTCTTTTTAAATGACCGTTAAATTAAACTGTCTTTAAAACATAATTATGATTATATGGGGTAGTTCATAGGAAAATACAATAATAATTATATGGGAATATCGGGTAGGATCATACAAATCATTATGTAATAGATCATAAATGGTCAGTGGCAATTATGGAGGAAAACATATGAAAGTAATTTAAAAGAAATGGTTTACCTGAATGTTAATCAAAAAGAAAAAAAGGTGATAGACCAAGAAAGGGAAGGGGAAGTTAATAAGGATGAATAAAAAAGCCTTGTCCTCTACTGTTTTTAATATTATGCAAAGTGCACTTTCGGTGTCAGCGCCCAATCGTCAGTGCCTGATTATACCAGTGCAGCTTCCACAACAACCGCTGGGCAACTCCCCGGTCAGGGGTGGTTAGGGGTTAGGGGCGCCACAGGGGGAGTTGCCAGGTGGTTGTTGTCCAGGCTACACAGCTATAATCAGGGACTGACGATGGGGCGCTGACTCCGAAAGTGCACTCTGCATAAAATTAAAAACAGTAGAGGACAAGGCCTTTTATTGATCCTTATCAATTGGTTCCTCTACCATCCAGCATATTCCAGAAAAGTTAATATTGCAAATTAAGAATGTAAGGTACAAATACAACTGAGGTATGCATACATAGATTAATTTTCGTTATTTCCTTTTAATTCATTCTCAGGTGAAACCTTAGGAAAAGTGTTCTTTAAAAAAAAAGACTCGTGTACACATAAATTGAAAAGTCTCATACTGGGTTGATAAACCAGCAGGAACGAAGGCCGGCTCCATTAGAACTAAGTCTATTTTTATTGGAGATGCCGCTGCAATGGCGATTCATCTAAAAACAATAAATAATATACATACATGTACAAAAATAGATCTAAAATATGAGCAGATTTGCAACTAAAGAAAAAAAACTATGAAGAGATAAACTGGAAGGATGTAAACATCTAATTGTATGTTTATAAATGCAGTGCTTATTATATATAATTTTGCATAATGATTACAGAAATTTAGAAGCAGTTAGCACACACACACACACATACCTATGCGTACATCAATTTAATAGCTTGTATATTTCTTAAAATAACCTTTTATTTCTTAAATATTTAAAAACATTTCTGTTGGGCCATCGTAACTAAGAACGCGGGATTGGTTCCGTGGATCCTCATTTGCCGAGAAGACATATTATACATCTGATCTGCCGTTTGACGGCGGTTTAGATCCTTTATTTATGTTATGCTGAGTCCATTAGGTTATCTTTCCAGGTTTTAAGTTTTTTGGATAGGTGTCCCAAGAGAGCCTTAGATATTTAGAGGAGACCACCTCTCCCTTTGAATGGGTCTCTATATGTATTCCGGGGAACTAGGTAATTTAATGTAAATATTTTTTAATACATAAAAAAAGTGCTTACCCGCACACACACACACACACACACACACACATGCATATTGCTGGTTGGCTTTCCGGAAGTCAGCATAACCTGTATCATAGTGGTACAAGTGCACCCCTCTTGATCATATATTACATCCGCAGCAGATGCCCTGCTAGCACATGCTCGTGAAATATGGGTGCGGCTTTCCGGGTAAATTAGGGAGACTAGAGGTATTTGTGTGAGAGACATTAGCGTGTATGAGGGAAAAACTTGCGCGGGGCCAGTTCTTCCGAGTGGCTAGGCAGAGCCTGTATTGTGTAGGTGCGATGCGAGACAGTCCAGCCATCTGCTGCTCTTTTGTAGGCGGCCGCTCTTCTGTAAACCGATCCGAATTACCGAACCCATCCCATTCTCTGTTTGCCCAGGCTTGACGAATGAGTTATATTAGCCCCCAAACCCCCTCCATATCACCAACTCCATAAATGCTTCAGCCGTATCCAATTATGAAAGCACTGAATTCCTAGAATTCATTCTAATAATTGGAAGCCGAATTTGTCGGCTTTAGTATTAATTATGCTGGAACATATAGGCAGGAATCGTTTATGCTGGTTCTCGTTGGAGGTATTCAAAAAGGTACGTAATTGACTCTACATTTCATATTAAAATTATATTCAAAAGTAATATTAAACTTTACCGGTCGTGGAGCAGCATTTAACACTCCAGGAGTCGCGCCCAGCTTTGCTACATAAGTAGTCGCGCTATATCTGTCAGATCGCATTTCAATCCCAGTAATAGTATAACCTTAAACTGCAACATTTGAAAGGAAATTAAAGTAAAATACTGTTACTTACGAATAAATTTATTTTATGACAAAAAACATTAATTAAAATAATAGAAATCTGAATCTAGGAGATCGATCGTAATCTGACGACTCAATGTTAAATGCTTGAAGTTCTGAACTAATCTGGCTATGCTCGGCAGCCCCTTCTAGCAAGATAGGAAGCACGGCACCTGTCCCTTCGCAAAGGGTGTCTGGCAATACAATATGAAAGCTATCAGCGATCTCACAGATCAGTCGCAACTACTGGACTGTTAAACCACAAATAATTACAATCGCTTATCATGACTGTGACTTGGTCTCCTAATAAAGCCCCACCCCCCAAAAAAAAAGCAATTGCAAACATTACAGCGTTCCTAAGAGAGATGTATTCTGACTATAAGTAGAACAGCTGATGGGGAGTCCGGAATACGAACAGAGCAAACTGACATGAAGAATGTCCTCTAGCATGCTCAAGACGTCAAATGGATTTTGGCTGGCGTGTGTCTCGGCAGCAGGATACCTTTGGAAAGGATTTCATGATGAGGCAGACTGCGGAAGAGATGATCTGATTAAATGCGAAACAAGGCTGGTGCAGAGGTGATTAGGATCGCTTGAGCCAGTAGACAATGGAATGAGATTCTGAGAAACCAAAGAAATAATTCCATTTCCCAATTGGACTGTGACCATTTTCCAAACATACTGTTGCGTTTATTACAAAATCAGCAATAAACGTTGTTTATTAGAGTTCTTTTGGATTGCAAAGTTAAACACACACAAGTTTCAGAGTTTTTATCACTGCACAATTTATTTATAAATGCACTACAAACTTGGTTAATTATTCTTAACTACTACTCATAGTATGAACTGATAGCTTCACTGTTCTTGTTATTACACAGTCAAATCACTCGCTCACGATCACTGAAGTTCACAAAAATACGGGACTGCATTGATCTTTGCAAAATTAAAGGCACTGCACTGTCTTTAACATGGCACTATACTGTTTTTACAGAGTCACGGCACAATACTGTTCTTCACATAAAACACTTTACCGCACTGCAACTAAGTCGCACTGTAGCAGTGATGATCACTTGAAGACAGCAGAGAACAAACTAAACTATCGGCCGAGCTGTAGGCCTTTTATAGAGAAGCGGCAGCATTAAAGCGTAATTGTCTGGACTCTTCTAGATCTGGACTGGTATTACCGAGGACGGGCGAGACCATATGACGGTACCTTTGATCTTCCCCCGTACTAGCCAAACACGTGACTATCTCTGTTTAATTTTTCATGTATTTAATTATCGCAACAATAAAATAGCAGATTACTTTGTTAGACGATAGAAGGATAATTTGCTTGAACATTATATTCTTTTTTTCAAAAGGAGAAATAATTATATATATTTATGTATATATAGCCTACCTGACAAAAATCTCAATACAACTTTGGCGGGCTAGGAAATCGTGATCTCGCCATGAAACCGCTAGGATTCCAGCCATGACGGTCTTCACGGACAGATTTTACAACAGTTATTTATATACATTTAATTGTGCCAGCTATTGTTAATAAAGGCTATATTCATTCATTCACTCATTTAATGCAATGAAGTGCATAAGTCCGAAAGACACCCAATTTTTACAGGGTAATGGTGTACATATGATCACACATGATTGCGGTAAAGTTTACGTGTGACAGAGAGGAAAGAAGATTGCCACAAGAATCCACTTGGCTGTTCTGAAACATCAATCAAATCAAAATAATGAGGCCTGCCATAGCTAGACACGCAAGTATTTTTTCTCACCAAATTAAATTCGACGAGACAAAACTCTTGCATAGAGAAAACCTTAGTTGGAGTTTAGTACTAGATGTTCCCGAGGTAAACAAGAGAACAAATACAATAAACGGCGTGGACGGTGCTATTCTACCGGATTTATGGAAAGCCATAATTAGATAACTAAAACAGATGACTTAATCCACGTAGCTAAAATTAAAAGCACTGCCTGACGAAGATGGGTGCAATTTCATTGAAAATTTGCAAATCAGGCCACTCCAGCAGATAGCCGAGCTCCTCACAATGAAAATATTTCCTAGCGTAGCCATAAAACGTAGAATACACACACACACACACACATATATATATATATATATATATAGTTTTTAATGGACCTCATTTTTGAGATACCCCTCAGAGGCAGGAGCGAGTAAACATCGCCGATTTACAGGTAAAGAGCTCTGATGATGAGCCAGGACCTCGAAAGCTGGCTTTGAAATAAACATTTATAACCTAGGGAGGTGTTAACAAGTTTTTCAAGCAAGGAAGATTCAAGTAATATTCTTTCTCTTACTTATACGAAATCCCAGATTATGAGCCATTTAGAAACCAGTCACATGTATAACCTAGCTTGTATTTAACTCTTAAATTTCCAAATACTCCAATTATTTTGTCATAAATATTTACACAATGATGAATGGTGGGTTTTACGGATTGTAAACTGTTGTTTTAAAAGATACATTTCAGAGCTAATTACTTGCTTACACTTAATCCATTGTTACACTTAAATTCATTGGATATGCCAAACACCTAATTTCTAAATTAATGTCACTCAAATCTTTTACAGTGTTTTCTCACATCAACATTGATTTAAGGAACTATAAAACTCCGTTTTAATGAGATGGGCTATTTATATTAATATATGAATGGTAACCCAACATGTTTCTTTAAAAGAAATTATAAAAATGGGGAAATGCCTTAATTTAAAACAATTTACATGATCCCGAACTAATATTCAAAATTATATTAGCAGGTTTCCCTTACTCCAACCAAACTCAATATATCAGCGTTTTATGTAAAACTAAAGATCGAGTTCTTTAACCGTACCGGTGGGAGGGGGGTTTAGAGAAGGTAATATTGAAATTCTAAATATACCGTTCTAATACCCCTGCTCAAAACATTTTATAGAACCAACCATATTACAAATTAATTTGCCTATCAAAGTTTTTAAATACTTATTTTTTTATCATTAGTATTAACCGAGATATTTGCATTTTTTTAGTTTTCAGTTCATTTCTACTCTTATATCAACAATAACCTGAACTACATCACCGGAAGCTTAAATACCAAATATGGTTTTCATTGAACTTTTACTGTATGAGGTGCATGCTAATACGCAGTGTTGACGTCATCATCAAAAACTTAAGTTTTTAACTCGAAAAGATTCATTCGTTCTATACCATACTCGATATTTTACTTTTTCATTCAACACTAAAGATCATATTAGTTTATGGCAGAAATTGGTCCCGGAATAGTGGGTAGGGGTTTAGAGAAGGGGGTGTTTGAAAATTTATATCTCCGTTACAGAATGAGGTGGATCAAAAAATGCTGTAGAGCCAATCACGTTATATTATTATATTAGTGTGTATAAAATCGCACTTATTGTTCTATATATTTTATCTTAATTTAACCCTCCGTCGGGCGCGTGATCTCTCAGATACACAGTTTCTAGAAAAATATTTGCCACACCTCCTAGCATAGAGTGGTGTTGTAGTGCTTCGAGTTATGTGTTTTAGAGAACTCCCCCTCAAGGTATGTTGAGTCACTGTGTTTAACGGAGTCATGAGTTTCACCTGTCATTAAATTTTATCTCCTAGATACCACGCGCCCGATCTCGTAAGTTTTTTTGAAATCTGTATTTCATAAATATGTACATCAATTAAGTTTCTCTTTATTAAATGGAATCATATAAACCTATTATTCTATTATTTTGCTCAAACATGAGCTTTCAAAAGAACTTGTACAAGCATATATTGCACGACGCAGTGACAATAGTAGACGTTTACCAACCGAACTAAGGACGACACTTTAAGACTACAGAGACTCATAAGAGTACACTAGCTCATTGGACCATACATTGAACTCAAGTACAGAACAGCATAAAAAAGGGCCCTCCGCTACAACGAACAAAAGAAAATGATGTGAACCAAGCAAAACTGAAAATAAATGTAGGTGTACTAATTACTGTTGTGAGATTTGCAAAAACAAAATTTGTTAACAACATAGTTCCATGCTTTGTCCTAATAACAATTAAACTGGTATTTTTAAAAATTTTTGATGATTTTCATTAAGTCTTATCTAAAAGTGATTTCGTGCTACTTATTTTTGATTGAAGTTATATTTAGATAATTTTTTTATATTGTTCACAAACTGAAATGAAATATGTATAATTAAGGCATGTGCATTTAAACAATTCCTTTTGATATTTGTGTTTTTTAATTATATTTTAAAAATTATTGTCCACCGTTTCTTTATATTATAATACTTGTCAATTTTAAAAATTATTTACTTTTTTCAAATAAATACTTCCTCTTTTATGATTTCTAATCACACGCTGAGCAGTTTAGTGCAAAATATATATTAAAAAACTGTATTTCCGTAAAAACGCTCGAGGATGATCTGTGAGATAAACGCGCCCGATGGCGGAATATTCTTGACGCGCCCGACCGAGGGTTAAATATTAAGCAAGTTATTATTACTGTCTTGCTCTCAGTCTTCTGTGAACTGTTTCTACTACTCATGGAATTTTATCTTAAAAATAGATAATACAAAATATGGGGAGGGATGACATTAGTAGTGTGTTATACCAGTACGTGAGAAATCATCTTATTTTACTGAGCCCATGCGTGATGGATATTTTTTTCTAGAGTAGTTGCCATTACAAAACAGATCTGTAAATATGTGAGCTGCATTAAGTTCATCCACCTTTCTAATTCATTACATAAGTTCATTACTCTACAAACCATTTATACTGCGGGGTAATTTCATACCTTTGCTTCAATATTTTATTTATATTTTTATTTTAATATATAGTTGAATTCCATTCTGGAAGTGCTGTTTCTGGTAATAATGGAGTTAATAATGTATGATGCTTATTTTAAATATATTTTACATTTTCATTTGACTCTGAATGATTTTTGACTTTTTAAAGGACAAATCACCTTTAATATGATCTCCATAAATAATTTATTTATATTAAACGGTATACCCTTTTCGCTTTAATATTATCTTTAATGTCTTATCTCGTACAAAGACTTTAGTCCATAATGAAAGGAGACAAGCTATATTTATTCTAATAACCGTGGAAAATCACACGAAACCCCCTTTTAGGGAAGTATTTGACGGAATTAACAAAGGCCGAATATTTAAGGTACTTAGCTTGTGACGGCCTTCCAAACTCTTGTGCCAATTGTAGCTGTCTCCAAGAGTTGCTGCCATCTCGAGCATCTCAGGAATTCCTTTATATACCCTCAGCCTGTCTCCTTTCCTTCTACCTCTTTTACATATCATCCTCTTTCCTTTCCCTTCGGCTCCTTGCATGTCATCCTATAAACGAAGTAAATTTAATAATACCAAAATTAAGCGATGCCCTACATCAAAACATGCTATAGAACATATTACTTTTGTAATATACAGTAACGAGAAGAAAATACTTTCTTTTTTTTTCATTCGTTTCTTCTATAATATTTGCCATCATTCAAGCGTTAACTCAAATTTAGGATATTAAATAAACTCATTTTTTTCTTTTAACAAAATAATAAGTGTCGCTACGTAAATGTAAGTTTTTAATTGATGGAAACAGGATTTACTTTCCTTTGAAGTTGCGGAAATTTATAAATCGGAAACATTCCAGAAAAACATCAACAAGCTAGTATCATGAACGGCTAAGAGTAGAACTTTTGTCAGCAACACAATAGGAATTACGTAATATATTCCGGAATTCCTTAACAGATCCAAAAAGGCATTACAGTTTTTCAAATCAAAACTACTTTTTAATTGAGACGATAAATTTTCTCTTGCACGTCAACGTCCCAAGTACTAGAAATGACAAATTATATTTAAATTAATATATAAAAATTAAGGGTTGGGTAATCTCTCCTTCGTTTAAAATGATTTATATATACACTTTTAGACCGTGATCATTTATCACTCCATAAGTCGCGCCCAGTGTTGCTACAAAAGTAGTCGAGTTGTATTTGTCAGATCGCATTTCAATCCCAGTAATAGTATAACCTTAACTGCAACATTTGAAAGGAAATTAAAGTAAAATACTGTTACTAACGAATAAATTTATTTTATTCCAAAAACATTAATTAAAATAACAGAAATGGTAGGAAACAATTAAAATACACATATATACAAAATCAGTCTACTATATTGACAAAACAGGCTTTTTTCTTTGTAGATCCATTACTTTTCATTCTTCTGAGTTTATATTTCCGAATTATCTTCTTTTTCTTCAATTTTTTCTTCCTCAACTGTATCCAGGTCTTCATCTCCTATTTCGTATTCTACAGCAGGAGGAATGTGATGTACACCACCACTTTCTTCATCCACGTCTACCTCAACAAATATTCTATTTATTTTCTTCACATCTTCATCATATGTAACATCATAAAAAATGCTTGGGGAAGATATTATTGTTCTGGATCAAATAACATTAAAAATTTAAAATCACAAGTACAAATTAATAAATTTCGTATAAATTTAAAACAAAAGTGGTCGCGCTGTATCTCACAGATCTTCTCCCTCCAGTTTAACAAAATAAATTAACTATCATTATTATTGCTATAAAATGTTTTAATTTACTTAGTTAATTTAGTATTTAATTAACTTAGTTAATGTTTTAATGTAATGTTTTAGATCGATTTACAATGAAGGAAAATAATTATAAAATAAACACAAATACTTACATGAGAGGTCGCGCTGTATCTAAGAGATCGATCGTAATCTGACGACTCTATGTTAAATGCTTAAAGGTCTTTACTAGGTCTTGCTAGGCTCGGCACCCCCTTCTAGCAAGATAGGAAGCACGGTACCAGTCCCTTCGCAAAGGGTGTCTGGAAACAGAATATGAAAGCTATCAGTGATCTCACAGATCAGGGGCGACTACTGGAGTCTTAAGAGATGGTTTTTGATAGTGTACATAACATGAACTATTAAGTGGAATATTTTTAACAAAGAACAAGGTGTTCTGTGGGTGATGATTATTTGCCATTAATGGATACAATGGTATATACAAAATAAAATGATAATCCCTTTTCTCATTATAAATTTTTTTTATTTTAAGTGTTTAGAAATCTTCATTTTATTGTACATACTAATTTATATTTATTTGATTTTAGTTTAGTTTTTATCCATTGAAATTATATAATTGTTTACGTAATTTTATTAGTCTTTACAGTCTTTGTTTTTGAACTTAATGTTTTGTTTTTGTTTATATATTTTATTTGTTTTTTTTGTGTTTATTGTTGTTTTTTGTTGTTTTGTTATTTGATTGCGTTCTATTATTTAGTTGAGTTTTATTTAGTTGTGTTTTGTTATATTGTTGCGTTCTGTTATTTAGTTGCGTTCCGTTATTTAGTTGTGTTTTGTTATATTCTTGCGTTCTGTTATTTAGTCGAGTTTTGTTATTTGTTTGCGTTCTTATTTTGTATTATTTAATTTTTTCTTGTTTCTATTTTCATTTTGTATTTTGTTTATATAAATTGTTTTTGTTGTTCTTTTATGAGCAATATCGCCTCGCTGCGAACGCTCCAAAATAAAATAAATAAATAAATATCACTATAAATTTACTTTGACAACTTTTAATGTGATACAAAATGAAGGTTTTGTAAGAATTTGATCTTTGGAGAATTGTTCTTGTTCAATATTTCCTGACACTAGAAGGAGAAATCCCTTAAGGGATATACTGAAAAGTATTGTGAAAACAGGGAAGATGTATTTAAAATAGGCTAAATCAATACAAAACTAATGGTAAGAAATCTAATATGACAAAACTTAGTCTAGGAATGAAGAATTTTAGGGTTGTATGTGGAAGGGTAAGATAAATATAGGATATAAGGGTTGGGACAGGGGAATTGGCCTGCTGATGTATGTGTCAGGGGTTGGTCAGGTCAGCCTTTATACTGCATTACCTTCCCATTTACATACTTCACAGCACCTTAGCCCACACACAGTCATTCACCAACTACACATATGTTTATAAATACTTACAAAGTTTTCCAATATAAATAAATAGAACTTTAGGACAACGCTGGCGGCTAAATCAGTTCTGAGATTGTTGCTGATATTTTTTAAAGTCCATTTTAATTTATTATGCCTCAGCGCGAAGGGTAATCTATGGTATAACATCTTTTTTTAGTCAGGGTGGGACAAATCATTTTATTCATTGACGTCGCTAAATAAATTCTTATTGTCCTAAAGTGAAGCAACCCTAAGTTTACTAAGTGGAACTATAACCTATGCCGGTACGCATTACTTTGTTATTTTTTTTTTCATTCTCTGATTAAGCCAGATGTAGTATTGGCAGCTGTTTCTGACTAAAATTACTTGAATTTAGTACTATGTGTCAGTTATAATATGTTTATTTATAATTTTTACTTTTGTTATTAGACATTAGAGAATGTTTGGTTTTTAATGGGCAAATTACGTTTAATGTAATATTTATAAATTTACTCACATGGCTAACATGGGCACCGTTAGATATTTGTATCAAATACAATACAAACAAACTACAATATGCGTTGAAAAAGTGAAAAAATGTAAGCTAACATATTTTCCCACTACTAATAGCAAGGGGATAAATGAAGTCCAAGGGAATTAGATGACCGATGAAAGACATCCAAGCAATCATTTCTAGGATCAGAGTGTGATGTTGGTATAACGAAAACACAAATTTAATGTTCATACCGTCCTCATACATACGGAAGATTCTCTTGAAAGTAAACAGAGCTCATATCTAAAAAATGGTTCATATGAACACCAAAACAACATAACCCCAACAGCACTTGGACCGAAAGAGTATACCTCATTTACCTAATATTTTTGAGTGACCACATCATGAATAATTTCATAAAGAATGGTAAATCAATGACTAACCCAGTGGTCTATAATGATTGATGAGAGGTTGCTCATGAATGGTTTAATTTATTCTTTAATTCATGAAGTCAGGTGACTACCCTATCACTCAATTCCGGCAAATAAAAGAAGCACAATTATTTTCAATTGTAATATCCTCCAAATTACTTATATATATATATATATATTGGACTGGGAAACACAATACATGAAAAAGTCAAGACATTTTTGGCTTTGGAAGCATCGGCTATGAAGGCAATGATAGTACTGCAGAAGTCCATAGTACAGCCTTCTAAAGTAAAAGTAGTATTTCAAATATTAACCATGGGTACAAGAAAAAAAAAAGTTCCTAAGTCTTTCGTCTGTAGTGTACTGCTGTATGGAAGTTGAAATTGGTTTATGAGCAAAAGATAATGTAATAATAGATTTGAAACAAAGAAAAAATGGGCTCAAAAAATAATCCAATGTAGTTCTAAATGAGGCAAGTAAAAGTCTTTCCATGTACCAAGTATTTCATCAAAAATCTGTTTGAAGGTAAGGGTATTGGTCATAAGGGTAGAGGCAGGCCAAGAAAATTCTTTATGGTATGATACATCATATATATATATATATATATATACTATAAAAGTATACGGTATCAAATTTCATGCTCATTAAAAGGGGCAAATTGAACTTTAAAAATGTTTCAGAGTAGCATGTTTACATATTTTTCTGTGTATTTAATATAAATGAGACAGTAACTTGTTTGGTTATTCTGCATTCACTCAGTAGGCCTTTTTTCCTCTACAATACTTTTATTTTGACAGAGTGACAATACTTTTACTTTCAGAGCAAATGCTCCATCTTCAGTGCCTTTTTGAAGAGCGTTAGAGAGTACTGGCTTGCACCAAGGCTGCTGCTCTCTTTGGTTATTTTCCTAAATCCTGACAAAAGCATATTTGATTTTCTATCTTTTTTTGTGGTTGTGGTGTTCATTGAAGTATTACGATTGAGTCTTTGATGGTTAATTGTTTTATGATATTTAACCTAGAAGAAATATTTAACCTAATTATACAAAGTTTGCTACAGTTAGTTGGCTTAGAAGTTTCATATATGGTATTTTTCCAAATTCCCAATAAGGCTGTTGATGCTATTTTGCTTCATGTTCCTCTTAGGGACTTTAAAAGTAATTCAGTATTCAATTTCAGATTTTCACTCTACTGTTTGCCACACATAGCAGAACTACATCCTTAGCCTGAAGTAAGATAGGAAATCAAAACTACATAGTGGATTTCAATTTTAAGCTTTTAGAGCAAGCCTGTTGGACGTAGTCTTAATGGATTAAACTCAAATTGGGCTTGCATTGTCTAATGAAATAATTATTAAAACCAGAAAATATATAACGTTACAGTTTATTCTCAAGAATGAGTCATGAATAAAAACGGAATTATTTAATATCACAGAACATATTTCGGGAGCAGATCAATTGGCACCTGCCAGATTTAATATATCCCTATTGTCGGAAAGCCATTTATCAGGGAGTTGGATGCGGTGGTCCTTGGGCTACCATCTGACTTACATATATCACACGCCATTATCCGACCCTCCCGTTCAGCTCAACTCCTGTTCTCCAATTCTTCCTCTGAGTCAGCTCTTTATCTTGGAATTAAGGTTTTGTGCCTAGGCTGCCCATTTATCTATCTTTTTACTTGATAAGATGATGCCTGACACACATGTCCATTTGTTTGACAACTTTTATGCAATGTATTTGAAACATATAACTAATTGACAGACAGAAGGACATTTATTTTTAAAAGAAGTCAATTCTTTTCCTTATGACATTTGTCACGTTTCTAGCCTCTTCAGGAAATAACACCACTGCATTTTAAGAAAAAACACCTGTGCTTTCTCTCAGAGTGTTGCAGCTACTCAGAGCTTGAGAACAATGCTATAACAAATACATTGGTCAGAGTGTAAATAGGGAGTATACTGGGTGTGGGCTAAAGTTTAAAAAAAGTCCTACTAATAAATAATAAATAATAATATCCATTTTTGAGGTGCTGGATGGTGAAGGAATTATTATCTCAGGTAAGAAAAAAGGTTTTTCTTCTTTTACGTTTTTTGTATGTATTGCTTTCTGTAGCTCCTCCAGTGGTTGTTCCTTCATTTTTTCATTTTTGGGTTTTTTTAATTTTAATTGGACTATTCGTTTTTTACTATTTATTCTATTTTAGACTTTTTAACTGTAAATATTCATTTATTTATTTTAACTATTTATGGAAATTGTGTATGTATTCTACTGACAAGTTTTTAATTTTTAATTTTAATCTGTGAAAATAGTTTTTCTTATTTCTGTAAATATTCACTGGGACACTAATTTTAAAAAAAAAAAAAAAAAATTTTAGGTTGTAATTTAAAGTTGTATGTTTTCACTCTTGACCATCGACATGTACATATATTTTCTAAATTTCTCTATTAAATGACATATTGTACAACGTTTTTATGGTATTTGTTTGCCAGCAGGACACTGATGATGGAGCGTATGCTCTGAAAGCACTCTGTCACAACGAATAAAGAATAGTGAAGGAACGAGGCGTTTTTTCTTACCTGAGAAAAAAATAATAGGCCTTGGTGAGCTAAGATAAACGAAGGGTAGAAAATGTACAAGTTACAAATACATATATAATAAAAAGTCTGATATTAAATGAGCCTTACCTCTGGAGCACTTATCCCGGAGAGAAACGGCACTCAAGGTGAAGAGGGATGGGAAGGGGTGACGGACAAGATGTGAAGGAAGTAAGGGATATCTCAACAATTCGCCGAAAACAAAGAATCGGATGCACATGCGTACGTAGTCAGCAGCGGTAAGCTGGGTCATCTGCTCTAGCAGTCACAATTTTTGTTTGATCGTTACCAAACTCAATATTTAAATGTTTTATGTAAAACTAAAGATCAAGTTCGTCAACAGCTGAAATCAGACCAGTGGGAGGAGGGGGATTTCGAAAATTCAAAATATTTCCATTATTATACGTCTTATTGAACAATAGAACCAATATAATTCAAAATTAAATGTTATAACGTATAAGTGTTCTTACACAAATGTTTTCTCTATCTTCAATATTAACCGCGATATTGGTATTTTTTAGATTTCAGCCTCCAGTAGTCCCCACTTTCAGTCATCACACGTTGAGAATAAGCTAATAAGTCATGAACGGTCTTGCAAATATGTTCTGATGATTCCTTTTCCACCTTTTGTTCTTGGATTACTAAAATTAGAGTGCTTGAGATTATTCTGTTTTATTAGAAATTACAGTGCTAGATTAAATAAATAGTTTTCCATAAAATTAATACATTGTATCCGATATACGAATTTTAGTAATTGTTTCTGCTTCCGATCAAGAATATTAATATCTATCTATTCAGCTCTGAGTGGTTGGCTGACCTGTTTGTTTACAATTTAGACACTTCGTGTTGTGGTGATTATTTGACTGAATCATTTCTCATTATCACTTGCATTTATTCACTTAATATTCACGGTGGTGTTAAGTGTTTCCTGTATGTAGATTTATTCATAGTAAAACTTCACGGGGGAAATCTGCTTAGTTTACGCAGTCCTTGCGTGACAGACTTTCTATATTTTTCCAACAATTGTGCCAAGAAGGTTATTATTTCTAGAGACACTTATGCCCATTGTTATTTCATTATTTTTATAATCCTTTTTTTAATAATTTTTGCGACTTAGAACAGAATTGTTTGCTTTTATAAGACAAAAAATGTGATGGTAGAGGGTTAAAGAGTTAGGTGGTTAAACAGGAATAATGAAGGACTGAGCCTATGAAGTTCAGTTTGGAGGTTTCGAGAAACATGTCCAAGAAAGACAAATATGGAACAGGCTGATAACGACCGTTGAACTTATAGAATTGAAATATTGTTTAAATATACATTTTGAATGTGTCATGTGCCCTCTGTTTATGCTTCTATAAAATGTTAATAGGCTAAAAAAATAGTGCACCACAATTTATCTTTTATTTTGAACACTTTTCAAAGGTACTGCTCTACATTATGGGACACTTTATCACTTCCCTTATTTTCTGTCTAGCAATTATAATAATTCAATAAAAAGTTATTCGAAATCAAATAAATATTTATTTCTTTATTGACTGAGTTCTTTTAGAAAAGTATCCTAGTGTAGTAGGATTGTTTTTAGAGGTTTTTGGATTGTATTTAAATAAATTGGGTACGGAACCAATATGGCCTCCTTAACTGTTTGAATGCATAAGCCATAAACGTAGTTATATGAAAAACGATTTACATTAAACATTATGAGTTGTCAATATTTGTAACCTCATTAATCTAATTTTTAAAATTATTCCTTGCTCGAAATTAAAATGTTTAAGCCAAAACTTCTCGTTGGAGCTCATTCAGGTTTTCTCATTTATATCGATTTTGTTGTTTTTGTGAAGAAAACAAATATTCTATCATAGTTCCGCCACATTTGTTCATATTTCCAGGGATTAAAATTTAATTTTTTATATAAAACCTCTGAAAGACGTACATGATATTAGTATTCTTTGTAGACTAGTTTCTATGTTGTGGAGTATAAAATAGAAGAGATATAAGTAGCTAAGACAGTCATATATGATACTAGACTTTATGATGTGGTGTTAGGAGAATTGTTGTTGAAGGAATCATAACCTTCTCTAAGACAGTATTATCACTCCACTGGTTGGAACCTCACCGTGTTATCACCATTCCTCCTCCACCCTTGTCTGCATATTTGCTTCACTCTTTTATATCCTTCTATACTATACATATACTCTGCTATCTTACAATGTGAAACATTATAACCTAGAAACTTTGGGTTTAGACAAACTAATTTAATTATAGAGAATTACGGAATAAGAATTGTGAAATTGTTCGTAAGAGCAACAATCGGGAAAATAAAACATGTTTATATTGATTTGTGATAATTTTCATTCAACGAAAAATAGATTAAAAATTAACTTAAAATGCTAAATTGAGGAGGTCTATGTAAAAAGGACGTATGGCGGTATAAGCCCCTCTTGTAGAGATGGCATTTTAGCAGATTTCCCTTAAGGGAAATCAGCTATTGAGGTCTTACTCAAGACGTGAGTTTCAAAAATTTCTTCAAATGTCCATCGATCCTACCCAGGAGATGACGAAAATAAGGTCCGTTCAAAATTATATATATATATATATATATATATATATATATATATATATATATATATATATATTTGTCTGTTAACGCTCTAGCGGTCGTAATTTTTGTTTGATCGTTACCAAACTCGGAATTTAATCGTTTTATGTAAAAAGGAAGATTAAGTTCGTTAATGGCTGAAATCGGACCAGTGGGGGGGTTTAGATGGGGGAGTTTTGAAACTTCAAAATATCTCCGCTATGCGTCGAATCGAAAAAGTGTATAGAATCAATCTTATTGCAAATTATATTTACTATAAATATGGTTATACACGTTTCTTCTCTATTTGAATATTAATCGCGATATTTGCATTTGTATTGTGTGTGTGGTCGGCAGGACTCCGCCATGTTCCGGACTTTCCGCCGAGAGCTCTGGTGGCCGTTTCCGGAACTATTCGTCCCTCGTGAATAGGTTTAGAGATCTCTTCCTACTACAGCTGTTATTGGGCAGATTTCTCTACTGTAAAACTCCACGTGGGAAATCTGGTTAGTTTAGCAGTCCCTGAGTGACGGACGTTTTTTAGATTCCTTGTGGTCTCTTTTATATCTCCACGAAATTGCGTGTTTATTTCTATTTGCTTCACCTTTTACCGCCTCTTTGAATGATCTGGTGTTTAGCCTACTTTTTACTATTGTGATTCGTAAACATTCTATATTTAGTGCAGTGTAAATTGTGAGGTTGTATTTTGCTAGTTTTGTGTGTTGCTGTCCTTTTTAAAAATGAGCAATTTGGAAGAAGTTATTAGTGATGAACGTATTTTCAAAACTTCGAAGAAAAAAAGGAAAAATGAATCTTTTCAAGATCGCAAAACAATAATAATAAACTATATTCGGGTGAATCGCATACTTCAAGAAAAGGTAGGATGGATAGTATGTATTTTATCTCGATATTAAACTGTTGTAAAAAAAAAAAAAAACTGCGGAATTAAAGATACTGCAAGTGAACAAGAGAATTTGTTTGATTATTTTAATGGTAGTGACTTCTTGCGGGATACCTTATAGTGCTTCCACTCACTGTGCACCAGCCCAAAAACACAGGGGCATACTGTGCAACTATTTAGTAAAATATAGCGGAACTCCTATTAATGTTTGTCGCAAAATTTTACTCAGAATTTACAAAATTTCTGAGAAACGCCTTCGCGCTATTCAGGGAAAAGTACTTTCTGGTAGTAATTTTTCCGAGAAAAGAGGATCCCATACAGTAATGTTTCTTATACAGTACTATTTTATTAAAGAAATAACTTTCTACATATAGCTGTGTTTTTATTTTAGTTCTTATTCAATATTATCAGATATTACTTGGCAATGTCTATGCGTATGAAAACATGATTTATGTAAAATGGGCTTATGAAAAATATGGCTGCCAGCCATCTCCCGAAAAAGGGCGTATGTAAGGTGGTATTTAAAAGGAGTTTATTTAATATTTTTAACGAATGTTTTTTTTTAGATTTCTGCATAAATGACATAACCAAAAATTGAACATAACTTCATTACTGTAAGTTTAGGTTGCACAAGTTTCTGGTTAAACGATATATACAAGTGAAATTTTGCACTCACAATATCTCAATATCAGGTTTTCAGTTATCAGCGCTTTTTACATAGACCTCCTCAATTGTTGCCAGAGACTAAACGCTTCAATGCCTTAAGTGTGAATTAGAAAAACACTCATTGAAAGCCAGTTCTAAGTAGCAGGCAAACGTGGAAAACTAGAAGGCCCAGTCAAAGTGCCTTACTACTTTCAATGAAAAAAGTCTGCTTTAGGAGTATGGCTCGGTGATCAGTGTCCTGCAGACAAATACAAAAAAAAAACTCAAATTGTTATAAAAAATTAAGGTGGTTATCAATACACAAAATAAATGCAAATGAAATTATTTAAATGGATATATAAATGTGCAAAGCAAATGCAAACAGTTAGAAGAACCCAGGAATGAGAAAAAATTAAAATTAAATTGTACATGTGAATTTATTAGTAATCGAAAACTTAGTCAGTTAAAAAAGTGTGGCCTCTAGCAAGGTTTGAATTCCTCAATTTTTGGACTGTGATTTATCAAAATCCCACCAGAAAAGATGTTGATTTCTTTACATTACTTTCTTCATCTCATGTTAAAGTTCACGGGAAGGACGTTAGAAATTTTAGAGACAAATAGTAGATTTTTCGTCGACTTTATTTTGGGTATGAAGCTCGGTTTCACCATAAATAAGGTTTATAATTTGTTAATTATCATCCTATATTTTATGCTGGGCATGAGACAGGACATATTGTAATCACTTCATTTAAGCACTGTATACGGAAGTCAGTTACCTATATGTACAGGGACATATACTCTTCCCATTTTCTTAGATTCCACTTCTGAATCTAATTTACTCTTAAAATTATTCTTTGAACATCTTCTCTCTCTCTCTCTCTCTCTCTCTCTCTCTATATATATATATATATATATATATATATATATATATATATATATATATGCGTAAAGAATACAAATGAGGGTCAACCATGCTTTACTTCTAAATCTTAAGTTTTATAAATGAATTCTACCAAATTTATATGTAAATCATGGAAATATGAGTATTTTTTTTAAAATGGAATGTTGGGAACAAATTTTAAAACTAAAAGATAAAACAGAAATTTTATATTGTTTAATAAGCAAATCGCCTATTAAAATATTCGAAATTATTCGAAAGCCGGGTCATTACTACAATCTCTATTCCTGATTTCCCTTAAGAGCATATAGGAAAGTTGTAAGTTACACAGACAATGTACGGGCGAAACTTCTGTGTGGTAAAGCTCTTCTACTTACAGATAATGTTTAATACTCTGAATAATATTTTCTGTCGAGTTCTAATCCTCATTGCAATGATAGCTAAAATCTATCTTGAGAAAGAAGCGGTCGTGATCACACATCCAGCTTTAATACTTACAATCAAACAGCACATTATTTCCCAGATCGTACACCATGCGTGCCGCACTCTGTTTCTTATATCCATTTGAGCTGTCAGGTGTGACTGGATCACTCAGCACCTGGGGTTTATTGGCACTCCAACGGGTGCCGACCCTCCCAGCGGCTAAAATATCAAAGGGATCTACTTCTACTCTTGTTTTTCTCTTCTCAAACATAATATGTTCCTTGTCTTTTTTTACTCATGTGCCACTTATCTCTGCAATAACTCACAAATGTTTGCAAAACTAATGCAATGTTACGCTTTAAAAAATAAAACCTTTCGGGAGTACCTCAATGACGTGAAGTAAACACAGTAAAAGTAAGTAAATTACAATAATATGTTACTTTGTACATACCCAATTTTCTTATACTATGACTAAAAGCCACAATTTAGTGAGGCCCCCAAGTAATACATAATGTTTAGTTGATGTGAACAACACTCCATTTCGGCAATGAATCCGATTTTTAAAGGCACTCTCCGAGTTTTCTTACTCCATCACACCAGCGTTCACCATTTCTTTATTAAGATAGACCACGATTATAGTCTATAAAGAGTATTACATTATTAGTCTCTGTTTTCATTCTGATAATATAATGATGTGCTCAAGTAAGAAACATATTAAATGAACTAGTCGATTGAATACATTATCGATTAAAGGTTCTCATAGCATAGTGGAAATAGTATGTTCTTTCTAGAAAAATGAAAGCACGTTATAAAGTTTTAGAAAATATCAAATAATTTCCGTTCATATTTCCTGTAATAAAAGGAACAAAATCTATCAAATATGTTTACTTCTTCAAGTACTATGACGTGTCATGATCTACGTTTTAGTACATCTAACCTGAAGATTTTACTATTCCTGTGATCAGAATTACAGTCGGCTCTCCTGAAGCTCCGAACATCTTCCGGAACTTCGTTGTCTTTTATCAATTGGCACACAATGTATCTGGTTCTTCGGCTTGCCACCAGGGCAAGTCCAAGCATATTTATGGATGTACTTATATAGGAGCAAAGTACTATAAACTATCAGATTTTTAGCAGCAGGTATCTTGAAACTTAGGCATCTAATTCCGTCATTGCTGATTGTTTCATAAAAACTATATGCTCCTGTTGCTGTTGACCGAAATTGGGTTTCTATCCTAATCTCTGCATTGAAATCCCCTATTACTAACATTTCGTAATGCTGTTGCATAAAATCATAAATTCGCAAATGCTCATAGAAATCATTCTTGAGTTCAATATTCTTGTTCTTCGGAGGTTCAAATACATTTATGGCCGGTATATTGAACTCACGGTCATTTAGACTGACTTCCTAGCTCAAGAACTTACTATGAAGGGAGTGTGATCAATTCCATTCCTTCTGCTAAAGAAAATTTTGTATCCGTCAATAGTTATTTCACCATTACCTGGCCACCTCGCTTTCTCGATTGATTGAATTTCTATTGTGTGTTTCTTGATTGCATTAACCACCGCTTAAGAGCCTTCTGGTCTGTCTAAGCTCAGAAACTCCACGTAGCTAGTTGAATACCTTCATACGAAACGGGGGGTATCGCCTTATTTAGCCATTCATTTCCGGGGGTAGTATTTGGATTAGCAATCGCGATGTTTTCCGTTGGTGGGCGATCACCCCAGCGCCCATCCTCCAATAACCTGTTATGAAGAGTCTCCAGTAGGCTGACGTGCTCCAACACGTCAGAGGGTGCAAGACCAAGCCTATCGACAGTCAGTGGTCGTACCACTATCCAACATCTTTATTGAGAGGGTCCAAGGGGATCCAAAGTCGACCATGCAGAATACAAGAGACCTACACATTACGTTAATGCTCGCAACTCCTGAAACGTCTCGACACCAGCGTGCTCTGGTAGCGAACATCCTCAGCGGCCATTCAAGTACGTACTATGCCCAATGTATCTGACTTTTACTGCGGTGCTACCTACACCACCCAAAAACGGTCAATATTTTCCTACTATTTTTATTATATTTGTATAAAAGTAAAAAAAAAAAACTTAATATTTTTCTGCCTTTAGTATCCCCTCCCTTAATGGGGGAAGTTATTCAAGTTCATTTTTTATATTTTTTTTTCCTGATTAAAGTTGAGAGAAGTGAATTTTAAATTAAATTAATTAGAGGCTAGGAGATATATTTTACGCTGAATATATAAGCCAAAAAATAGCGTTTGTTTTTATAATAAAAGAAAGTTTCTTTGTTTCTGACAATTTTTAATCTCTGTTAACATTTTTAAATTATTTAAACCCAACCCCCTTGCCTTTTCTTGGAGTCTTTAATTTACCATCCCACCTCTCCCTAACATATGCTGTGATACAGAAATTCCATCTCACTTTATATTTGGTTATTATATTAACACCTTATGGGATGAGGCTTTGAGGTTTACCTACTACTCACATGTCGTTACTTAGCGCTTTGAAGCTTATTTACATTTCAAATGGCCCCTTTATGATAAATCGATGTCTTACATTTATTGTTCATTCAATTTTATAAATATTTGTTATTTTTCTTAATTCATTTACTACAGCATAAGATTAGCGTTTTAATGGCTTTATTTTACCCATGCTTTTTATATTAAATTTTCTCATTAATATGATTTTACCTACCGCTCCATGCGTTTGATCACTTATTCGTTTAATGAAAGATTGCTGCAAGGTCGTCAATGCTCAACATACCGTAAGATCCAATTAGATGTTAGTTTTCCTTCTCTAAGACACACGTGGCAGTAGCTTATGGGAAGCGTGATGTTACTTATATATATGTTTATATATATATGGGATTATTGAAGGGGAAAAAACTAATTAATATTCTGGTAGCTTAGAGCAATGGAATTAGTAAAAAAAGTAAATATATGTTACCTGAAAACAGATTTTGATATAGAGAAGGTGGTAATATGCCAAATATGGAAAATATGAGAAGGGAGAGCAGGGAAATTGTTGAAATATAGTCTATACACTTGGCGAACTGCATGAACTGGAAAAACTCACAATTTAGATTAGAGATGAGTATAGACTCATGGAATTTTTTCCCATAGAGGACATGGAACATGTATGAGAAGTATGGAAACACCAATTCGTCTTTCTGGCTAGTGAAAGGCAACAACCAGTGCTTAATGGAGGGTGAAGAATGGAAAGGAACGGATTCCTAGCGGCAGTACAACCTACTGAAGTAGGTGGGAAAACATTCATTTCAAAATATTGAACAATACACACACACACACACACACACACACACACACACACACACACCATGAAACTAAGTTAATACAATAAATTGCGATTTTTAAATATTTTAAGCTAAATTTTATTTCAATTCATTTTCATATCAAATTCTCTTGTACTGTGGTTAATTCCAATAAACGTTGTAGTGCTTGAGCCTCTTTAACACTTAGAAAATAGAATTACTAGTGAAAAGTCCTACTGGATTTTATGAATTTACATAATTTCCAAATGAACTGGTTCTGCTCACGATCTTCCTGAGCACACAAGTTATGTGAAGGGTTCCTTGATTCAAGAAAAACGCTTTTTAGCAGATTTCCCTTAAGGGAAATCAGCTATTGAGGTTGTACTCACGACGGAATTTTCGAAATTTTTCTTCAAATGTCCATCGATCCTACCTAGTAGATGACGAAAATGAGGTCCGTTCAAAACTGTAAATATATATATATATATATTTGTCTGTTACCGCTCTAGCGGTCGCAATTTTTGTTTGATCGTTACCAAACTCGATATTTAGTCGTTTTTATGTAAAAAGAAAGATCAAGTTCGTTAACGGCTGAAATCGGACCAGTGGGAGGGGGTGTTAAGAGGGGAGGATTTTCGAAAATTCGAAATATCTCCGTTACAATACGTTGGATCGAAAAATTGTACAAAATCAATCTTATTGCAAATTACATTTACTATAAATATTATTATATACATTTATTCCCTATTTTGAATATTAACTGAGATATTGGCTTTTTTATTAAATTTGGGCCGATAACGGATTTTTGAATTTCCCACCAAAAGCTAGTTCGGCCCTTTGCCATAACTGTTCGGCTCTCGTATGGAGATTTCTCTATTGTATAACTTCACGTGGGAAATCTGCTTAGTTTACGCAGCCCCTCCGTGACTTTTATAATATTTCAAAGCTTTTTTACAGGGAATTCTTAGACAAGACATACGTTGTAAAGAACCCGAACTTTAATGTTTAGTAATTTTTTCTTCATCATAAAAACAAAATTAGGAATTGGCAAATCATTTTATTTTGGTTGTCTTTGTAACGTTAAGATAAATAATGGACTATCCGTCTGATAGTACTAAGCTAATAGCATAATTTATGGAGAGAAAATTTACGCAATCTATTATTTTCGAATGTTGATTAATATTTATGACGCTGCTAATCATTGCTCAATTGGAAAGAAATTGCTAATTCAAGGTCGGTAAATAATTTATGGTGTCATAAGCATTTAAAAAAAAAAGAATCCTTGATTTTAGTAAAAAACAGATACTTTTAGACTCAATTAAATTCTCTTCTGATAGGCATATTCTGTTCATCAGCTGTTTGGAATGAACTTTTCGTATTTGAAGAACTGCGCCAGATATCCTTCTAAACTTTTGATCTGGAAGTCCTTTTCTATACGGAGCTCTCTTATTAAAGGGAAAAGCGAGTGCCCTAGAAACCCATTTCATGTCACAATGTCCATGAAGCCCTCCCGCCGACTAGAGAGATCTCAAGGAAGTAAATGGGATTTGCCGAACACCTAATAGATCTCTGTGTAATAGAAAATTTGATAACAGAAATTCAGTTTTCTAGTAGTTGGGTGTTTCGATTTTTCTTTCAGATATATATATCGCTCTGTTTTTACTCACGGCTACTATAACTGACTTAGAAAATGAACTGTCGACGGTAAAAATGGCGATAATATTTATCATAGCAATTATACAGAGTAGCAACGGGTTAAATATGTCATGTCTAAACATATTCATCCATGGATATGCCAATAGGGAAAAACGCAGGGGCTGCGTTAACTAAACAGATTTCCCACGTGCGCCACGTATTTGCATTTATTTCAAAACATAAAAGTTCAATGAGAACAATATTTGGTATTTAAGCTTCAAATAAAGTGCTTCATAACATAATAGAACATTGTTAATATGAGATGAGTAGGAGTGGGGGTTTACTGAAGACCAAAAACTAAAAAATGGAAATATCTCAGTTAATAATCAAGATAGTGAAGAAATGTAAATAACAACATTTATAAAACATTACATTTGCAATAAGATTAGTTCTATACAATTTTTCGATCCAACGCATATTAAGGGAGATATTAAGGATTTTAAAAATTCTCCCCTCTAAACCCAACCCTTCCACTGGTCCGATTTCAGCCATTAACGAACTTAATCTTTCTTTTTACATAAAACGATTATATATCAAGTTTGGTAACGATAAAACAAAAATTGCGACCACTAGAGCGGTAACAGACAAATATATATATATATATATATATATATATATATATATATATATATATATATATATATATATATATATATATATATATATATATATAATAATATATATATGGTATATATATATACCATTATATATTATATATAATGGTTATATATATATATATATATATATATATATATATATATGTGTGTATATATATATATATAACCACCCCTATATATATATATATACATATACAGTTTTGAACGGACCTGATTTTCGTCATCTCCTGCGTAGGATTGATGGACATTTGAAGAAAAATTTCGAAAATCGCGTCATGAGTACAACCTCAATAGCTGATTTCCCTTGAGGGAAATCTGTTAAAAGACGGCTAGCTCCAACCAACCTTCATACTCATCAATTTTCCTTCAGTATATAACAATTTCAATATTTATAAAACAATTTGCTAATAGCAATTGTAAAGGTTTACAATTTTAGACTTATATGAAAATAGTCTGTATTTCATCATTGTGATGAAGCAACCAAATAAAGTAAGGTCATGAAGTGAAAGTTAGGTTTCCATTCACAGGATCAAAAAGTAATATATAAAGAGGTAGATTAAGTTCGAAGCCAACCTCTGTCGAGACCGGCCAACTTTGATATAAGCCATCTCCGTCTCAATTCATTATGAATGATTTCTTCTTGTTTCCTGAACATTTTATTTTTGACATTGTTGGTATTATAATCTAATAAAGATAGGCTACATATATTATTATATTAATATTAGTTATATTATTATATATTATGGTTGCAATTGTATCTCAAACACATTTACTATTCTACGAGTGAGATTGATAACGAATGTTCCGTTCAAAAGCTATCGTCTAACCGACAGACACATTGAAACCTATGTCATTGTTCTCATCTAGGTGCATTAAAAGTTAAAGTCTAAATCATGCCGTAAGTAACGATTATAGCGTTCCACTCAAATGGGGAATTTCACTAAAATATTATTTTTTTAAGATCAAAGTATTTATCAGACCATATTTTTTTAGCAGATTTCCCTTAAGGGAAATCAGCTATTGAGGTCGTACTCATGACGCGAGTTTCGAAAAATTTCTTCAAATGTCCATCGATCCTACCCAGGAGATGACGAAAATGAGGTCCGTTCAAAATTATATATATATATATATATATATATATATATATATATATATATATATATATATTTGTCTGTTAACGCATTTTTGTTTGATCGTTACCAAACAAGGAATTTAATCGTTTTATGTAAAAAGGAAGATCAAGTCAAATCGGACCAGTGGGAGGGGGGGGGGTTTAAAGGGGGGGATTTTCGAAAATTCGAAATATCTCCGTTACCGTACGTCGGATCAAAACATTGTATAGAACCAATCTTATTGCAAATTAAATTTACTATAAATATTGTTCTAACAATTATTCTGTTTCTTTAATATTAACCGAGATATTTGCATTTGTATTGTGAGTGTGGTCGGCTATGTTCGGGAGTTTCCGCCGAGCGCTAGTGTGGCCGTTTCACTAACTATTCGTCCTCGTGAGAATAGGTTACTACTACTGTTATTATTAGGCAGATTCCTCTATTGTAAAACTTCACGTGGGAAATCTGCTTAGTTTACGCAGCCCCTGCGTGACGGACTTTTTTTCATTTTATTAAAGGCAATTCACTGAAATTTATGAATTATAATTGTTTTTGATTAGGAATAATCACTTTGAATTCCTTGCAATATCTAAACTTAGAAAAGGAAAGAAAGTTCCTATTTGCCTCTGAGGTAATTTTACCCCTACTGGACTAGCATTATCTTGTATCTCAGAACAATCAAGTTTCTTGTAAGTAGTTTAGCATTAATGAGGTTAAAGTATTTGTCCAGTCAAACAAATCATTCTGAAAGGAGTAATGCGGACGTTACGCACACAGAAATTTAGCTCAGTCTCAAAAAGCTCCCCCGTCCAACGTGTTCCTAATGCAGCTATAAATTGCCTAGCTATGACGAGAGAGGGCGGTAGATAAGGGAGAATAGAACTCATTAAGTGGGTGACATCAAAGCCACAGTTAAGAGGGGAATATGGCTGCACGCACTATCACAACTCCATTCATGTCAATATTACTGATAACATTCATCTTTCAAACTACTTCGCTCTCGCCACTGATTCAATGGAGGCCTCTCTTTGCAAATTCACACACAAAATACTTCATCTCCAAATAGTGTGAAACAACTTACAAAATATTGAAGAATATCAATATATATAACGCGAATTATTGTAGTAAATAGTTTACCGTGTAAAGTAACTGACGTGCGCTGAAGTTTTCGTACGATATTGGCCTTTATGAACTAATGCTCTGACTATTACTCTAGTTGTAAAGCCCTAGACACCACACGGTTTCATTATGATCATCTCTCACCTGCCCCTTGGTATATTACTTTTTTTTCGACTGCTTGTTCCGACCAACACTTTAAACATTACCCCTTGGCAAACAAAGCATATACATGCTTGCCATCAAAATTTGTTAGTTTGGTATTGCTTTTGATAATTAATTTTTATTTTCCCTTCGAGACTCAAAATACGAGTAGCATTCGCAGGGGCGATAGTCTCCTTGAGCAGAGCTCTCAGGGCTTATCTTGATAGAAGTCCACGTTCTTCAGTACATTAGTTTTACTCTGAGGAAGAAAGGCTCTTGCAAAAGTGCAGCAGAGCTTTTTTGGTGAACTTCTAAAGTGAATGTGCTTTCTCAAGCAAAGTGCAGAAATTTTCCCACCGATATATCAAAAAATTCATTGCATTTTTGTTTTTATTCATTTATACAAATAATATTTCATATTCTTCTAATATGAAAGAACTCGCCAAAAAAATATGTAATAATATACATCATTACCGAACTAGGTATACAACCGTAATACATTTTTTTTTACATACCCAGTTTAATCTTAAATATTGTTCACAAAAGTCGACAAAGTTCTAGGCTTTGTAACAATTATTACTAATTCTCAAAACTGTTTTTTTTTTATATAAACATAAACTGTTTATGGTTGTTTTACATAAATAAATGAGTCAAGAAAAAATAATTGTGCTATCTATTTTCCTGATATTTTAATGAATTATTATTCTAATACTTTTATTACACATATAGCCTGATTTTGGTCTTTATATGTATTCGCGAAGTGTTTAAAGAATTATTAATTTCAATTAGATCTTTGTTCCATTATATTACATTATTTATTAGAGGCGTCTGGGCAATAGGAATTTATTTAAGGACGAATTCGTTAAATAAAATCCTTTGATTGTCCTTGGCTAGAAAAGGTTAATAACTTGTCCCGTTTAGCCATAGTCGCAAAAAGTGGACGTTAATAAATAATAATTATAATATTGCATTGTTATAATAATATTTGTATTATTATAAAACTACTACAATGGCGATTAGTTATACATATTAGTAAAAGTCTGGTTTCTGGAATTGTTTCGTTGTTTATATAACTTAAAGAGGTTTAAAGTGACTAACTGCTACTAAAATAAAAATGGCAGTAACCAGGAACCATAACTCCTTTCAGAGGAAGTGCAATGGAAATTTATCACTAGTTTGTAACTGCAGAATAAATGGTTTAATTTTGTATTCTCTCACCGGTCCTTATGCTTTAAAATCAGGAGTTGTTGTTCATTGGAAAAACTGCCAAAATTAGATGGTAGATAAAATAACAATATCACACACAAATCACATAAGCGGATAAGGGGAAAAGACGCTGGACAGAAACCTGGATGATAAATTAGAGAATTGTCAATAGTCCTTTTATTTATAAGATATCTACATTTTATGTTTTTAGCCAATTCACTAAGTACAATATTTTATAAATTGTCCAATATTTTTAATTCCTCAACAGCGTCATTCTAGACTTCTCAAGTTTTTGTACCATTCCATAAATTTCAAGAGTTAATAACTAGCAAAATTTAATAAAACTTCTACTGGTTTTTCCTTAAGATGAAAAGCTGTCCTGTTTAATTTTCTGAAGGGTGGAGGCTAGTTTTTCCCAGAGCTATGATATCGCAGGGTTATTGGGACCTAAACAAAAAAGCCGGTAAGAAAATCCCTTCCTCCTGAACCAAGCCTTCTTTGTTCTCTCCATCTCTGCCTCCCATTTTCCATCCATCCTACTTACTGCTTTATTAGTATTGCGAGCACTAAGAAAATATATTAAATACTTGGGCTATATAATATAGACCAACCTAACATACATCAGGAGTAGCAGTTAAACAACACAGATGTTATAGCCAACATAGAATTAAAGGATACTAAAGTCAGTTTTATACGTTTGAAGGTTATAATATAATAATAAAATAATGCATAAAACAAATACAGCTTTTACTCATTCTAGGTTTGGTTGATTACAGAGTCTTTTTGTCCTAGGATGATTAAGTATTAATATAATATAGTTTATTGAGATGATATCTCTTACACCCTTAGTTATTGTAATGTAGTTTGTCTAACTTTTGATTATTTCATGATATTAAAATGTTGTAATCTTGTTGTTGTTTGTTGATCTATGCAATAGCCTCACACATTATTGATAATGAAAATATCCTTGAAGGTATAGGTGCATTAAATCATTAGAATCCATAAAATGCGATACTTTCCCTATGAACAAGCATTCCTGAAATTGATTTGCCTCAATTATGAATTCTGCATAAGTAATTTTTATTGTTTTCACCCCTTAATTAGCCCCACTCCTACTCCTTAGCATTTCAATAGAGCATTTGAGAATTCTGTTTTGATAACCTCCGAGATGGAATATATTGTAACCTCCAACAGCCTCAAATAATTAAGAATTTTTTCATGAGTAATTTTATGCACTCAATCATATTTTATGAACAATAGAGAAAAGCCAGCTTATAAGCTATAGTTCATATGCTTTCATATACACATTGTGCATGCAACGTGTTCTTAGGAATTAGTGTATATTAGCTCTTTCATCGATTTTAAATTATTTTTAATAATTATGCGCCTCTATATTCATGAGTGACAAAACATTAGTAATTGATCTGAGTAGGAAAATGCCATATATATCCTCTCAGAGTTAATTCCATGCGGATGTATTGTTTTATACTTTAATCATGAACTTCACCTGTCGGCCCTAGACTAAAGCTATTGCCAATTAGTATGGATTGTGTCAGGGAACTAAATTTAAAAAAAAATACCTAGTAAGCGGTCCAGTGGAAACATATTAAGAATTTATAGTTCAAATATATATATATATATATATATATATATATATATATATATATAAATTTTATGTATGTATGTATGTATGTATGTATGTATATATATATATATATTTTGTTTATTTTACATTAGAAGCTAATAATTTATTATTATTTTCATTTTTTTTTTTTATCTGATACCTCGCTGCTCAGAAGATGATTGTTGTAATAGGGGGTGAAGGAAGATAGGCCCCTTGTGCTAAGCCTGTGGCTTTATTTGAAGGAGTTGTTGTTCGAATACGGGTAGAAAGGATTGTGAGGGATGAGGAGGGTATGTTAACCGATGGCGGGTGTCATCGGTTGGGTTGTATTTATTATTATTTTCACTCCAGTGGGAATGGGGGTTTAGAGGGTGGAATTTGGTTAAACCTACAACCAGTAGTTTGAAAATTTATTATTATTTTCAAAACTACTGGTTGTAGGATTAACCAAATTCCCCCCGCTAAGCCCCCACTCCCACTGGTTGGATTTCAGCCATTAAAGAACTTCGTATTTCTTTTTACATAAAATAATTAAATATCGAGTTTGTTCGAAATTTGCGACCACTAGAGCATTAACAGACAAATATATATATATATATATATATATATATATATACGTGTGTATTTTCGTCATCTCTTGGGTAGGATTGGTGGAAAGCTGAGGAAAATTTTCAAAAATCTCGTCATGAGTACTGAAAAATCTCGTAGTTAATAACTGATTTCCCTGCTAAACCTGGCATATTTAATGCCGAAGGCAGACTGGTTCATTTGTTTCGCTTGTAACATCGATTTGACGATAAGACGTATACAAACAGAATGCCGGAATCTTCGAGAGGTGAACAACTAATTGACTTTTGAAATGAGTTTTATTAGTAATATGACAGAGAGCAACCCGGCAGAGAGACGGCCTGTAATTGAAGTGAGAAAATGTGATATGTTGGAGTAGATGCAGTTCCCAGGATTCTCGCTGAAAGTGCAGAGTTGACAATTCCCATGCTCCTAACTGACGTCACCAACACTTCCCCTGTGGCTTACAAGAACTATTAACAGACAGCCATACATTAACAACATATTTTCATTCCTGCGAAAAATTCATATATATATATATATATATATATATATATATATATATAAAAAAATTTCACAAACAAAATAAGTCTTTGGTGTACAAGTAAATTTCAAATTATTTGCAATAAGTGAAATGTGTGTAAAATGATATACCTATATTGTCCACAGCTATCCTGAAGGAGGACATTACTACAAACATTGGAAAAAGTAATCTTTTTGAACCATTAAATTTCTATTAATTATTAACCAGCTATCCTCATCACCTTTTTTTTATTTTTTTTTCTTGTTAATGACAAGATTTATGTACCCGTGCTTTTGCCGAGTTTTTTTTTTTTTTTTTTTTTTTTTAATTTTCTTTGAGCAAGTATCTAGTCGTATTGACAGCTGTTTCTGACTATAAATATTATTATTATTATTATTTATTAACGTCCACTTTTTGCAACTCAGGCTAATTGGGACGGGTTATCTACAGGTGACCACTCTTTCCTAGCCAGAGTGGAACTTAGGATGTTATTTAATGAACTCCGTCACTAAATAATTTCCTTTGCCCAGGCGAGAATCGAACTCGCCACTCAAGGTTCGATTGACTATAAATAAATGATTTTACCATATTTATTTTATTATTTTTCTTTTGTTACTTGACATTGTGTGATTTGTGACTTTTATAAGGGCAAATAGTTTTTTTGTGATATCTGTGATTTACTTCTCCATAAGGCATGCGTTTTATTTTTAGCACGATTAATAGTAATCAAATATATTTATATTACACTTAATTTGTTATCATTGAAAAATATAGGTTTATTCGACTGGAAGTTAGATAAGGTCCATTACATGCAAAATCTCGATTTAAGCCGTCTAACTTCATGAACTTTAATAATAATAAATAGAAGTGCCACGCCCTGAAGTAATTTAAGGAAAATGTACTGATAAAATGTACAAAAGGATAACTAAAGCGTGGAATGATGCGCAAGAGTTGTCTCTCGAAATGTTTGAATTCAGTTCATTTTTCATAAAGGTTAACTCTTTACAAGATAAGGAGTGAATGTAGAATGGAGGATGATTGAAGGAAAGGTATCTGCAAGTACGGGAGGCGGTCTTTTGAGCCTTGATAATATAATTATCGAAGCCCTACTGATTCGATAAGTGAAATTCGTGGAAGTTTCGGCCTTCGAGGTAGTCAACTGGAAAAGATAAATCACCTTCAAATGAGATAGGCTGGAGCTATACTTTTCAGAGAAAAGTTGAATGATTGAAGAACCAAGATGAATAATCCTCCGAGAGTAAAAGTATATTTATAAGAAAATATGATCCTGGTACTTTCCTATCGTTATATTTTCTAAAACCATGAAAGGTAATAATACAACATTAAACTTTATTTTAAAGTATTAATATTCTTTCTTCAGCCTCAAAGTCTGCAGGTGGGCTACTTGACTTCATCGGGACCGAATTTCCTTACTAAATTTAATGTATATGTAATCACACGAATAGTAAATTGCACTCACTATCATACATCCTTGTGTATTCTGTGTAAATCCCTCATATCATGCTGGTATGCTCCCCGATGATGAATAGATTAGAGACATGCATGCAGAAAATTGCTATGAATGTTACCCAATATTGATTGTACAACTTTTCTCCGAGTCCTTTTGTCCTACGTCTACAGTCATTACTCGCTGAAGATCGAGTTATTGGTATTTTTTTTTCTTTCTTTCACCCCTCAATTAACCCCGACTCCTAATCTTCAGCGATCATTCTCGCGCTTAGAAAATCTTCTTTATTTGTGTCTTTCTGCGTGACGGGCTTTACCCGATTCCTGGGGCAAAATGGCGTACATGAACGTCTGATTCATTATATTTTTCTACGCTGAAATATCAGAGATAAATAAATAATGAAGAACAGTTTTCAAATAGTTTATTAATTATTACGATTTTTTTAATCTTATTTCTCTGGAGACAGGCGACGGTATTGGACGCTTAGCTTCGAAAATGCCCACTGCAACCATAAATCACACCTTGCATGAATTATAAATGATTTTTAAATTCAAATATCGACTTAAATTTCGTTTGAGACTTACTTTTGAATGTAGTTTAGATTTTATATATATATATCGTGTTCTGAGCTTCTTTTTCAATTTGGGATTGTAGTTTTGAAAAATGAAATATATATATATATATATATATATATATATATATATATATATATATATATATATATATATATGTGATATTATATGTGTTCTTTGTACACCAAATAATGCATAGAATCGAGAAATCCGTTAGAGAGGGTAGAGGAGGGCTCATTACAATCAAAATACAAACTTCTCTAGTATGTAAGTTATTTTAATAATGTGGTTTATATATAAAAACACCAGAATTAAATGAAATATCTTTTTTCAAGATATGATTTTAAAAAAAAAAAAAAAAAAAAAAAAAAAAAAAAAAAAAAAAAAAAAAAAACTAATTTAGGAATCACTCTGGAATTGTGCTGGCTGGTGGAGGTCCATCATCAACGAAAGGATCAAAAAGGTCAAACACCTCCACTCTTAATACTTCTTTATTACAGGCAAAGTACTTTCGGGGCGAACCGTCCCATCATCAGTGCTCTAGAGTTGGTTGCTATTGTGCCGACATCTCCGGCGGCGAGACCCGGAGTCAATAGTGACCAACTCTAGAGCACTGAGGATGGGAAGGTTCGCCCCGAAAGTACTTTGCCTTTAATAAAGAAGTATTAAGAGTGGAGGTGTTTGACCTTTTTGATCCTTCCGTTAATTTAGGAATATTTATTTTCTATTTAAGTATATGCTACACTCATTAGCTGTACTATATTAAATATAATAGAAAGTGTATGGTCGTGTAAATTCATTAATTTCAAGTTTCCGCTTAAGGAGACAGTGAAACACAAGAGATATTCCGAAATCATTTACGGAAGGAATAAATGTTGGTACATGGTTTATTGTATAATTTCAAAAAAATTTGGATAGACATTGATTAACATTGTAAAATTCTTATAATATTATTTAGAACTCTTATAATACAATGGTGAGTTCAATTCCTGCCTAGGCAATAGTAATGAATTTAATGGCGAAACTATTGAATAAAATCCATAATCTCACCCTGACTTGAAGTGGGTGGTCCCCTGTAGATAACCCGTCTCAATTAGCCGTAGTAGAACTAAGTGGATATAAATTAATATCATCATTTCCACGATAAACCATTTTAAATTCAACCTCCAAACGACCAGAAAAAGAGTTAAAACAAAATAATATTTTGACCTTTAGGAGTGGAAAATTTTACATACCTTTAAATTTCTTCGCGGTTATTATTAATATTTTATTTATCTTTCTTTATAAAATAAAAACAGCACTCCCTTAGAAGCCTTGAATATTATAAGACCAGAGTTTTGTTTGAGAAAGAGAATTCTAAAATAGCTTTCGGTTTACATTTGTAAGTCAGAGTTTGCCACAAGTTTTTGGATCACATTAATATCTAATTTCAAGACGAGACCAATGATAAAACTTCCCTTTCTGTTTTGTAGATTCTCCAGATGCACTGCATTAATGAAAAAAAAAATTATAGGTTAGGGAAATATTTTAGATTCTTCATAATATGTCATAAAATATATATATATATATATATATATATATATATATATATATATATATATAAAGTGAAAAACTGTCTTTAAAACTGAAATCCAATATAGATTTTTTATTTGCTTTACACGATTTCCCCTTTGCAAAGGATTTCAGCCTATATAATATTTGTTAATTATAATGTTACTTTAAAAAAATAAATAAATGCATATATACATACATAAATAAAAACTATTAATTATTAAATAAATAAAATACTACATAACAAAGTAATTCAACTATATAAACAAGTAAATAACATTTATTCAAAATTAATTCAAATAAAATTCTATCATTTCCAAAATTTATAAGAGATGTTATGATTAGTTTGAGAATGAAATGGAAGTAAAAATAATGGCAGAAAAGTAGAACAATTATGAAATATATTAAGAATAAAAAAAATTGAACGTACACTTATTAATCAAGAATAAATGAACGACATCTGCAACCAAATATATTTAAAAATGGCATATAAAATAAAGGGTTGGCACCGCCTGTTTGTCATACTGTTGTCATGCCAATCGGTGAAGACCGTCATCACTGATAGGCATGAGACAAATATCTAAAATATAGTATAAATATTACTCAATCGCGTCTGTTTGAAGTGAGGCTAAATCGTCCCACATACATGCAACTCCACATTGCACTGTATAGTATTGACTCAGGCGTATCCTGCAATGTTGAACTCTATTAGAAGACAGGCAGCAACGGAAGCAACTGAAATAAAAAGTCCGTCATGAAGGGGCTGCGTAAACTAAGCAGATTTCCCGCGTGAAGTTATACAAATCTACAGACCGGTAAAACAACACCATAGTGAATTTTAAATGAATAAATACAAACGATAATAAGAAACCTCCCGAAGGAAAGCATCTGAAATGTAAACGAACAGTTATGCCAACTTCTTACTCTTTCTGTAATATATCAGAATATAACGTATTAATTTGATTGAAAACTATTTACTATATATCAGAATAATTTAAAACTATTTATAATGGATTAGAATAATATTTATCTCAATCAATCAAATTTAAATAGTCCAGAAACTTAAGAAGGGGGAGGTCACAAGAAGATATTTGTATGTATCTCGTATAATAAATGTCTCTTGAGAACAATATGTGGTATTTAAGCTTCGAATGGTGTGGTTTATTACATAACCGAGTATTGTTTATGTAACATGAGTAGAAGTGGGGGTTTACAAAAGGCTGAAAAGTGAAAAAGTCCGTCACGCAGGGGCTGCGTTAACTAAGCAGATTTCCCACGTGAAGTTATAAAATAGACGAATTTCAGAATAGAGAGTCGAACAGTTACGGGAACGGCCCGAACTAACTCTTGACGAAAACTCACGACTAGACCCGAAGTTAGCCGATCTCATCTCAGAAGCTGAAAACAGAAAATGCAAATATCTCGGTTAATATTCAAGATACAGAATAAATGTATATTACATTATTTATAGTAAATTCAATTTTCAATAAGATTGATTCTATATAATTTTTCGATCCGACGTATAGTAACGGAGATATTTTGAATTTTCGAAAATCCTTCCCTCTAAACCTCCCCTCCCACTGGTCCGATTTCAGCCATTAACGAATTTAACATAAAACGTTTAAATATCGAGTTTGGTAACGATCAAACGAAAATTGCGACCGCTAGAGCGTTAACAGACAAATATATATATATATATATATATATATATATATATATATATATATATATATATATATAATTTTGAACGGACCTCATTTTCGTCATCTCCTGGGTAGGATCGATGGACATTTGAAGAAATTTTTCGAAACTCGCGTCGTGAGTACGACCTCAATAGCTGATTTCCCTTAAGGGAAATCTGCTAAAATGCAAATATCTCGGTTCATATTGAAGATAGGGAATAAATGTATATAACCATATTTATAGTACATTCAATTTGCTATAAGATTGATTCTAAATATCTTTTCGATCCGAATTATAGCAACGGAGATATTTCGAATTTTCAAAATTCTCCTTCTCTAAACCCCCCCCCCTCCCTCTGGTCCGCTTTCCGTCGTTAACAAACTCGATCTTTCTTTTTACATAAAACGACTAAATGACTAAATATCGAGTTTGGTACCTATAAAACAATAATTGGGACCGCTAGACCAGTAACAGACAAATATTTATTTATGTATTTATATATATATATATATATATATATATATATATATATATATATATATATATACAGTTGTCCCTCGATAATCCGACACTTTTTAATCCGACGTACTCGGTAGTCCGACGCGCTACAGGCAGCAACATGGATCTCCCTCCCACCGCTCCGGCAGGAAGCAAAACAAACCTGCAGTGAAAAATGGCAAGCACAAGTGTAAAACGTAAACATAAAACATTAAGTTTATCTGAAAAATGGGAAATTATTAAACGAATAGACCGTGGTGAAACTCCCAGTGCAATATCTAAAGAGTATGACATTGGACGACCTACTGTCTACGATATTGTGAAAAATAGGGAAAAAATTGAAAAATTCATAAAGTCTGTTGATGATGAGCCTGTACATGTATCCTGGTACATTTTTGGTAATCCGACATTTTCGGTAATCCGACACTCTCTCGGTCCCTTAACTGTCGGATTATCGAGGGACAACTGTATATATATATATATATATATATATATATATATATATACTAGCAAAGGTACCCGGCTTCGCCCGGGAATTCATTTGAGGCTGAATGAAGATGTAGATATGTGGGATATTTTTGGCAAGGCTTTACTTTCCACAATATTTTTATTATTTCCCTGTCCCAGTGTTTAGAATTTATACCCGTCGTTACTGTGGATTTGTTAATAATAAAATTATTTGATATTTAAGACTTCATTGTCCTCAATATTTTTATATTTCCTGTCCTCTGTGTATGTATTTTTTTTTATAAAGTGATGGACCATATAATTCATAATCCTAGAATGTATTCTATCTTCCAAACCATGTATGAATAAGTTCCTTTCCCTTCATGCGGTACAATGTCCAACGGTGACAGCTGTTTTAGGTATGTCATAGCCTCTATTAAAACACTCTTTCATAAGTTTCGATTGTAAACTGTGTATTCATATTGGTTTTCAGTAAAGTATATCATAATACATTAACGGAGCAGAGTTAATAAATACCATAAATACCTGAGTGCACCTCCCTAGCGTTTATTCTAGTAAATTATTTATTTATGATAATTAAAGAAATTCACATTCCTGAGAATAATAATACATTGCTATAAGCATCAATTAACATGTAAACGTAGACCAATATGAGGTCGGAAGGGAAGCGGCAGAACTGATAGGACAAAGGAAGTAGCTCGACACTTACATAGCCTCAGTGCTGCCAACCTGCAATGCATTTTGGATAGCTATCCTCTAATACATTCAAATATATTAAAAAATCATATTACATTATCTTCACAATTCTAAAACTGTTTCAAATATTTTTCACGTTTTAATTAAATAATGTATTAAATACACTTAGAGAAGGGTGGGGGCAGTATACCTTATTTGGTGCAAACTGTTACTGGCGTTAAAAAATAACATAGTTTTGAATTATTAAGGATAAAATTCTAACATGGATTTGAATTAACTTATCCAGGTGAGATACCTGGGTAGTTCATATTGGAATGTATTGTTGAGCATATCAATATTTCTAAGCAAATTACTTGCTTCATACCTTATTTTACAAAAAAAATAATTATAAAACAAAATTTACACTAATTAAAAAAGTAAACAACTTATGTAATGTGCACAATTGCCAAAAACCAAATAGACGATGAAATATCGCGAATTTTTATTTCAGGCCTCCCGCATTACCCCCATTCGCCTTGGAACCTAAAATTTTTAGTATAGCTTATAATCATGGAAGAATTAATGCTAATTTACATACCGAGTGTTGTTAAGTTCGGTTCTACCGCTAGTGCCCAATAAAATAGTTGCCCCCGCTTTAGTTTTTAGCGTATATCTCGTTTATACTTTGTTATAAAAGAAAAGTGTGTATAACAAAAGTTACTCTAAATAACAAAATAAACAACTTTTGTTATGTTCATATTTGCCAAGAAACCAATACGAAACGAAATATCGCTATTTTTAATTTCTGGCATCCCTCATAACCCCCACTCTTGACCGTCCCTAGAAATGTTGGTATGGCTTTTTATAATGAAAGCGTTAGTGCTATTACATATGCCGAGTTTTATTTATTTCGGTTGGATCTTTTGTCCCAAATAAAATTGTTCACTTCCGCTATAGGTTTTAGCGTATATCTCGTTTATAATTCGGTATACGAAAAAAGTGTATATAACAAAAGTTACTCTAAATAACAAAATAAACAACTTTTGTTATGTTCATATTTGCCGAAAAACTAATAGGAAACGAAATATCGCTATTTTTAATTTCTGGCTTCCCTTATAACCCCCACTCCTGTTCGTCTCAGAGAATTTTAATATCGCCTAAAGTCTAAGTTGGGTTAGTAGTAATATACATACCAAGTTTCATAAAATTCGGTTCAGCCGTTTATGCGTGAAAAGGTAACAAACAAACAAACAAATAAACAAACAAACAGACACCAAAGAAACAAAATGCAGTTATGGTGTCTATGACATGTGAAACGAAAAGTTATCGTGAAATTTCGCAAAAAAAATCAATGTACAGACAGAGGTTACAATTTTATATATATATATATATATATATATATATATATATATATATATATATATATATATATATAATGTTTTGAACGGACCTCATTTTCGTCATCTTCTAGGTAGGATCGATGGACATTTGAAGAAAAATATATAATAACGGAAATCTGCTAAAACGTTTGATCTGAAGGTAGCAATAATAATAATTACATGTATTAAGAATCTTTAGATGTGCCGGCAAACTTGTTGTCCTGTCGATAGAGTAGGTTAACGACTACTAGCTGAAGCATAAACAAGTCACTCGGACGGACACTATTGTCTTTTATATTTAAATAACAGTACGTTAGTAGTGAACAGATGTTTCTAGCCCTCCAGAACACAAAGGTGCAAATTTGCAAGTCTGTGAACCGACCAGGAGTCATGAATGAGAGCAAAGCATCTACTTGCCATTACGAGAACGATAGGCCCTCCTGGTCAGCGAGAGAAGATATTTGAAGCCATTGCACATATTACGATATACGAGGAACGTAAGCAACGCCAAAATAATAGATTGAAAGAGGAATACTGCGTTACTCGAGACACGTTCGAAATATGTCTTAGTGAAGTGCGAGGAGTTGAGAAAGCTCCAGGCACTGGTGCTCCTGAAGAGAAAGAACCTAGTTCCGAACCGCATTGTATGTGTCATACATGGAAGGTCATAAAGTAGCAAATAATTAAAAAAATCAATTTGTTGCCTATAAGTTAAAAAAATCCGTTACGCTGGGGCTGCGTAAACTAAGCAGATTTCCCACATGAAGTTTTACAATAGAGAAATCTACTAATATCAGTACTAGTAATCAGTCTCTAAACCAATTTCACGAGAGTTTACAGTTACGGAAATGGCCGAACTAGCTTTAGGCGGAAAGTCCCGAACAGAACCGACTTCTGCCAATCTCATCAGCTGTTACACGCACACACAATAAAAATGCAAATATCTCGGTTAATATTCAAATAGAGAAGAAACGTGTATAACCATATTTATAGTAAATTTAATTTGCAATAAGATTGATTCTATACGATGTTTCGATCCGACGTATAGTAACGGAGATATTTTGAATTTTCGAAAATCCCCCACTCTAAACCCACCTCCCACTGGTCCGATATCAGCCATTAACGAACTTGATCTTTCTTTTTACATGATAAAATTAAACGATTAAGCTGATTTAATTTAAGGGAAATCTGCTAAAAAAGGATAAACATTGCACTGATATGAATGAATATAAAGCTCTGCATCGATAACATTTCCAACATAAAATTGTCCGAGGTCACAATAGTGACATTTGCTTGTACACAAATATATTCTGAAAGAGATGATTGCGGTAGAAAGTTGAGAATGCTTTTCGTTCTTGGCGAAATAAAGTTTATAAACTTCCTAAGGGCGATAAACGTTTTTGTGAAATTTCACATCTTATATTGGAGAGTTGATTATCCACGCACAGGTGCTTATCTTCAGAAGAGGGACTAATAGCTATAAGGATTCACACTTATTTTAACAAAGTTTCCTGAAACAACATCATGTTACGAACACTCTTTTTAAGAATCAAACATTAATCATCAGAAAAATAAAATTCCGTCACCCAGGAGCATCATAAATCAAGTAGTGTTCCTATCAGCCTAACAAACTACTGATCTCTTCTTGCCGCTTATTTTCAATGTTTAAGTAATAATCCGTTTTGTTGGAGTGAGGATTTTTTGAAGGCCAAAAAGAAGATTGTACTAATAACTCGCTTAATATTTGAGCTGCCAAAAATCTATAGTTCAACTATTAGAGTTTATTAATACTTTGGATAGGTTCTATTACGTTATTCAACAGGATTCATAATCCATCCCACTCCAAATCCTCCTATTTCCGGTCAGATTTCAGCCATTAACGCCTAGAAACTTTAGTCTTGAAACGCTCAAATATAGAGTATGGTATTAAAGTAAATTAAATTATTTATCAACGTCCACTATTTGCAACTAAGGCTAAACCCCTTTTCTAGCCAGTGTGGTACTAAGGATTTTAGCAGATTTCGCTTAAGGGAAATCAGCTATTGAGGTCTTACCCATGACGGAATTTTCGAAATTTTTCTTCAAATGTCCATCGATCCTACCTAGCAGATAACGAAAATGAGGTCCGTTCAAAACTATATATATGTATATATATATATATATATATATATATATATATATATATATGTATTAACAAAAATCAAGCAGACGAGGTGGACCAGGAGAAGAAAAGCATATATGAACCTTGTTGCCCCTATTTCATAAAGAAATACTAAATCCAAGACTGGACAGTTATGGGGCTACTGTTCGGCTCAAGAGGAGTCCTCCATCAAAAAACGGTGAAGATACTAATAGAACAAGGGCTAACAAACGATGAACTGAAGAACTTATCCACACTTGTTCTAAAATCATCAATAAGGATCATACATCTTCATTTATATAAAAAATATAGATAAAAATAATAAGCTGCACTCCCACCTGAGATACCTAATTTGCAATATTCAATGTATTTCAACTTTTCGTATACAATTTAAACAAAATTAAAAAAACAAAAAAAAAAATATTATTACCAGAAATTGGCAGATTTGGAGGCTGACCATACCGGTACCCTCTCAAAGAGGGCAGCTTATTTTGTTTGCTTGTTTGTATATATATATATTATTTCCTAGGCGGGAATCGAACTAAGAACTAACTCTAGATTTAACATCTAAGATTAAGGTCAATGATTTAACTCACGTAGCTAACCTGAGCCCCAAAAAGAGTATGGTATTGTTGGATTTGATATTAAATCATATGGTGAGTTAAAGCGTTGACCTTAATCTCACATGGAAAACCAAGAGTGGCGAGGTCGATTCCCGGCTGGGGAGAAGAATTTATTTCGTGACAAAATTCATTAAATAAAATCCTTAGTCCCACCCTGGCTAGAATAGGGTGGTAACCTGTAGATAACCCGTCCTATTTAGCCTTAGTCGCGAAAAGTGGACTTTAATAAATAATTTACTTTTTTTTTTATAACATTTTTTTTATATAACCTAACAGTGTTTCACGTGGTAGGAAGTCACATTTGTTTTGCTATATATAACCTATTTTCATTTGAGTTAGAAAATGTGGTTGTTGGTCTCCCAACATTGTGATTTTCAATATCTTACAGTTTTAGTTACAGATCAAATAAATATTGTTACGTGTTATTACAAAATTAAGAATAAACGTTGTTTATAAGAGTTATTTTGGATTGCAAAATTAAACACACACAAGTTTCAGAGTTTTTATCATTGCACAATTTATTTAATTATTCTACTGCTCACAGTCTACACTGATAGCTTCACTGTTCTTCTTATTAAGCACAGTCCAATAACTCACTCGCGATCACTGAAGCTCACAAAAAAATACGGCACTGGACTAACCTTCGCAACGGCAATGCACTGTCATAAACACGGTACTATACTGCTACTTACAGAGTGACGGCACAACACTGTTCTTCACAGGAAACACTTTATCGCACTGCACTAAGTCGTACTGTAGCACTGATGATCACTTGACAACAGCTGAGAGCAAACTAAACTGTCGGGCGAGTTGCACATGTTTATATAGAGAAGCGGCAACATTAAAGGACGAATGTCTCAAAGGTACTGGCCTCTTTAGTCTGGAAAAATCCAGACACGGCTGGCGCCAACAATCCCTTGGTCGGCTCCTTTCATCTCATTTGTACCTCCCAAATACGCCGCTATCTCTGTTAATTTTTCAAGTATTTAATTTTCGCAACAATATTTTGGAGTTAAGAACGTAAAATCTTAATCGATGACGTCAGCATATAACGTATTTGCATGTATCTGACACAGTAAAAGTTCAATGGAAACCATTTTTGGTACTTAGATTCAAATCTAGAGATTCATGATATAACAGTTTATTGTCAATATGACATCAGTAGGCTTGGGGAGTTAATGCAAACTGAACATCTAAAAAATCCAACAATCTTAGTTTTATGATTTCGTTGACTTCCTTACTGGGCAAACGTTTCTTCTGATTGTTCTTGACGCACATAGAGATTCTAATTTTCGGCAACTGTTCTGTTGAATTCATTAGGGAGGTTATCGCTACTGCAGTAGTATGGGGACAAGATCCCCCTTAAAAGAAATCTGCTAATAGGCGTGTAGATCAATCTTGAAAAAGGTTGGCCTACCCATGTTGACGGGTCATCACGTACAATTTCAAGTACCATACGGCAAGAGGGATGAGAATTATATTTTAGAGTAGAGTAGCTCTACGATTCGTCCCAAGAGTTGAGAGATTTATAAGCTTCTTGATTACATAAGAAATACTTGTAATATTTGATACATATTTTCTGATTTTTATTTTTTATAGTTCATTACCCTGCCGCAGCACATGCCTTCTCATGCTTAATTTATGACTTAACAATTCGGAAGTAAAAACTAAAAAGGAAATGTAACATAGAAAAGAGTCAAATTAATAACTACTTTGAAAGGCACGGCAGCGAAAAACATATCCTATAAAGCTCAGTGCTTCGAAACCCATACTTTATAAATAACTACATTAGCCAATGAAATTTATTAATCTAATAGAATACACAAGAAACCAAAATCGAAGAAAATATAAATGCTGGCAATATCAAAAGAATAAAAGTCTTGTTAAAGACGAAAAGAAAGAATAATGGCAGTTCAGGTTGAGTAATAGAAGGATAGGAAAATATTTAGGTATATCAAGACTTGTCACGAACAATATTTTAAACGGACATGGTAAAAACAGTTTATACCCCCATGAGCGTGGAATTATATAATCGAACATCTGTAAATTTGATTGTACAAAAGAGAGAACGTTGTAAACACACGTACTGAACGAATGCCGGCTTACACAAGACTACGCCAATTAGAATGTGGGGTTGCCAACTCCGAAGATTTCTGGCCAGGAAATACAGGAATCTATTCTTATTATTCTGGACCCAATATTTTTATATGTTCTATTACATAGTTTCATAGCAAGGGTCATAAATTAGCGACTTCCCCAGTGGGGACAGTCGCAACGAACGCAAGAGGGAAACGAGCAATTCAGAAATGGATAGCCCCTGAGGAAGTGGTATGTAAGCCACAAAACATGTAGGGCAATATGAATAAAGTTTGTGCGAAAACAATTTTTTTATTGGTGACCCTTGCCATGAAACTATGAGGAATAATCTATGCATATTTTTAATAGTGAATTTCAAATGATGAAAGACTACATGAAGTTTGAGTGTGAAATTCTGAATGCTTGTGTAAGATTTTACAAACTTTTAAATAATTTATAACTAATTATAGTTTTATTAACTTTTATAAAATATTTTTGTTTTCAAATTTAACTTTACGCTTTTGTTTCGGTTTTTATGTTTTTTGTCTTTCATCAATAATTCGTGCTCTGTTTTTATTTCTTTTTCATGACTTTTCCCGTTCATTAATTTTCTCTGTTTTAATAGTTTTTATTTCATTAGTTCCTATTTTATTTTCACTAGTGATATCGCCCAGCAGCAACTATGAATTTATATTTACTATATTCAATAATTTGAAGTATTTTTTACCATTTGGTTTGTCTGATAAAGGGTGTGAATCGCTAAAATTGTGTGACACCAAACAAACAAATAAATACATGAAGTAAAGAAGCAATTTGTCTATTTATTTCTTATTTCACATTCTTCATGATGTCTATCATTTATTCATAAATTATTTTGTTTTATTTAATAAAAGTTTGCTTATATTTCAAATCTACAATGCACATCGTAAATATGACGTGTTTTCGTAATCCCTGTATTATTTCAAAGAAACGGAACATAAATAAAATAATTCCAATAATATAATAAATATGAGATAATACATATTCAAGAGGGTGGTGGATATCAAACTGTAGGTTGGGGGGGGGGGTTATATTTTCGTTTTATCGGCAGCTTCATACCTGGTATTAAACAGATCGGACCATTGGATTGAATATAAAGAGGTGAGTTTCATAGAATCATGAAATGTTTTCGGCTGGAAAAACCTCTTAGATAAAGTTATAACAATTTGTACTAGAACGCAGATTAAAGAACTTTCATTGATTTTTAGCAGATTTCCCTTGAGAGAAATCAGCTATTGAGGTCGTACTCATGACGCGAGTTTCAAAAAATTTCTTCAAATGTCCATCGATCCTACCCAGGAGATGACAAAAATGAGGTCCGTTCAAAATTTTATATATATTTATATATATATATATATATATATATATATATATATATATATATATATATTTGTCTGATAACGCTCTAGCGGTCGCAATTTTTGTTTGATCGTTACCAAACTCGGAATTTAATCGTTTTATGTAAAAAGGAAGATCAAGTTCGTTAATGGCTGAAATCGGATCAGTGGGAGGGGGGGTTTAGAGGGGGGGGATTTTCGGAAAATTCAAAATATCTCCGTTATTACGCGTCGGATCGAAATATTGTATAGAATCAATCTTATTGCAAATTAAATTTACTATTAATATGGTCCTATACATTCTGTATATTGAATATTAACCGAGATATTTGCATTTGTATTCTGCATTGGTCGGCAGGAGTGAGCTGTTTGGTACTTTCCGAAGAGAGATCTGGCGGACGTTTTCGTAACTATTCGTCCCTCGTGTATAAGTTTAGTGATTCCTTACTACTTACTACACTTGTTTTTGGGCAGATTTCTCTATTGTAAAACTTCACGTGTGAAATCTGCTTAGTTTACGCAGCCCCTGCGTGACGGACCTTTTTTTTTTGACACAGCAACAGACTTCAGTTTCTATTAAATTAAAAGATTTTTACATCTGGATAAATAAAATTCAATTAAACTATAACATGTAAAAATAAAGAATTTCACTAAAAATGATTTCATTATTTGCCTTAAAAGATTTTGAAGATAAAGGAATGAATTCGTAGGAATTACAAAAGAAAAAGTATGATTACATGATAACATACATTCAATTCAATGTCACGTTTTCCCACAATTATGTAAAGCTAACGTGTGCAGGCATAATTCCCACGACGACCTATCGAAAGGCCCCCTCCACCTGATCGGAATTGAAGGTTCTCCGAGGTTTTAAGCTAAAAATGGAAATCAAAACACCTTTTTCATATTCATGGAGCTCTCGTTTCCAAAATACTCCCTTACTCCCTCCCTCTCTCTCACACACACACACACACTCTCTCTTCATCTCTCAAACACATACACTTACAACGACGTCCATGCAAAAACGAGTAAACGTATACAAACAAGTACTCATTCCCCACTCCGCTCCATCCTTTCCAAACCGATGAATAAATTCCAGCCAGTAATTGAAAACTAGCCTTTCAATGGGGGTTAGGTAAAAGGGGAGAATCAAAAGCCTTTTTGATCCTCGAGTACTAAATGCGATTTTGTGAAAACACTGAATAGGAGCATTTATTCACTGAGATTTTACTCCATCCGTTCGTTCGCTTTTAATTTAGGCGTGTTTAGATAGGTTTTTATACATTTTAACAAATTCAATAGAAGAGCAGGAAATGTGGTTGGGAAGGGTTACATATTTGAACACAATGGGGCTCAGAAACCGGATATAACTTCTGATTTTACTTTACCTTCGTTGGAATATAATTCGTTTTGGTCGTTTTTAATAAAAAGCATTACAGTTTTCAGTTGAATTATTCTATCCAGGACTACCTCTACCTATCTCTTAATTTATGTTAAGTCACTCACTGTATTTCCAACGTTTTAAACTTAACCAAAATAATAATTAAACGTGTTATATATGGCCTATAAAATCTTCTCAAATATCATTTCTAAGTCAAATAATTAGCTTTGCTTACTTTGTTTTAACTAAAATATGAATATGCGTATGATCGAATGGGTATAGTAATTGGTAAACCTCTGGACTATTAATTTAGTTTTTAGCTGAAAGCATTGCAAAACGTACATGAAGATACATAATCAACGAATTTGGAACATGCAACAAATATACGGATACCGTCTTTAATCACATACGCCTTTCTTGGAAGTTTAACAGAAGTACTATTAGTAACTAGTGGATATTAAATTAGTATGATGAAACAAGATTTATTACAACAGAATTGCAAGGGATTTGTAATGAGGTTGAATTCTATGATATATAGATTCAAATAACTTGTTTAGCACATAGTCTAACAGTGAAAGATTCAGTGTGGCTGCTCTTTTATGTCGAACCTATGGAAGATTTCTAAGGGATTCGACGTTGATTCAGAGATGAGAAGATGAGACAAAGTGGTCACTTGTACCAATGCAACTCAACCTAGTCTCAGAGAAGTTAATACTAAACGTCCAAGGTGAAAGGTGTTGTGTACCTTGAAGTAAAGTACGTAAATACCAGGCAAATGTGGACGATGAAAGTTTCCTCCGAGAAAAAACGAAAATATACATCCTCTCCGGTTTCCTGTTATCAGCTGCAAAATAAATAGATGCGATAGGTTTGATCGTATATAAAGAAAATGCAAAATTCATGATAGTAGAAAGGTTTAAAAACTAATATTAACTCAATTAAAGACTGGCAGTCGCCCGGTTATAAGAAGTCCGTGACGCAGGGGCTGCGTAAACTAAGCAGATTTCCCACGTGAATTTATACAATAGAGAAATTTCTATACGAGAGCCGAACAGTTACGGCAAAGGGCTGAACTAGCTTTTGGCGGGAAATTCAAAAAATCCGTTATCGGCCCAAATTTAATAAAAATGCAAATACCTCGGTTAATATTCAAGATAGGGAATAAATGTATATAACATGGAATCGATTGTATCTATTCCTCCCTTAGGATCATTATAAAATAGATTTATGTCTGATTTTTTCTTAGGATTTTGGGGGTCAATATGAGGGTCTTGATGTTGAGTGGATAGAAGCAGTAAATTTCTAGTTGGTCTAGTTCGGGTTATATACGATTGAAGTGTTCAGGGGGTTTGTTTGATGTTGTTTGTTCTGTTTGGGGGGGTTGTTGTTGTTGGATCAGTGTATAAAAATAGGGAAGAATAGAGCTCTCTTCCCTTGACATTTTTCAAAATGTCGGGAATATGTTTCCTTCTGCTTTGTAAAGTTCCTACGAAGGCAAATTATAGTTTATGTACAGATCTCTTTTCTAAAAAGTATCTATCAGGAGCAATAATTATATATTATGTATCTTACCATCTCAGAAATATATTTTTATATGAAAAAAAATTATATGGGGAGGATATATATATTTTTTTATAGGGTAAAAAAAATTTGAGAAGGTTTTTGTATGTTAAAATTACATCAAAGTAATTATTATTTGAGCAATATAATTAATAACACTTGAATTACTAGTTGAAAGTAGTATTAAATATCAGTGGGCTCGAGGAGCCTCCCCTTGGTACTTAAGTGTATAACTACCCCTTGCATTACCAAGGGGGGGGGGCTTCTTGAGCCCATAAAATAGAAATAGAAAATTTTTTTTTCTCAACATAGAAATTTTTTTATTTCATTTTGTTGTTATGCCCTCATTCTAGGATGTTTTTCTGGGGAATACATAAAATATCAAAAATATCCCATTAAAATTGGGTGATAAGGAACAAAAACAAAACGTTTTGGGCTCAAGGAGCCCCCCTTTGGTACTTCTACGGTTAATATTCAATGTAGATGAAACATGTACACAACAAGATTTATAGAACATTACTTTTTCAATAAAATAGATTTTATACAGCTTTTCGATCAAAACCTATATAATGGAGATATTTCGAATTTTCGGAAACTATTCTTGTTAAATTACTGATGTTCTTCAATTGTTTCATGAGTTTTTTCGTAACTCCTTAAACCACAACTTGGAAAATCTGTTTAGTTTATGCAGCCCGGCGGAACGGATGTTTTCTTTGAGATTTGTTTTAATATGTGTGTAGTAATTTATTAACATTTCTTATTGAAAACTTCTGGAAGCTTATTTACCCATTTATTTTTCGAAAGTAAAGTAATGGTTTATTTATTTATATATTATTGGAATACTAGATTCGGTATTGATATTGTCATTAGTGGTAGTTCTTGGAAAAAACAAGTGCCTGTTAAAAATACAAAAAGCCTTTTGACGTCTCTTCATCGTCTCTAAGGAGCTTATTTTTATAAGAAGAACAAATTTGTTTTGGTAAATATAATAAATGTTTCATTAAAAAATATCGTGGTTTTAAATAAAAAGTGCTTTATTAACTACCTATTAAAAATAATAAATTATTTAAAGAAGAACAAGCATTATTATGATGTTATAGATTTATTTACTATCAGTGAATTTAGACAATTTTTTGAAAAAAGAGATGACCACTCCAAGAGGTCATACTTTAAATTTAATTCCAATATTTCTAAATGCAGTCGGTTAAATGCTAATTTCTTCCAATCATCGTTTTTAAGAGTAAAGAAAGAATAATAATTACTACACCATTAATATTGGAAATTACTGGGCAATAAGTAATATGGTAATTGACAATGTTATAGCAAACAAGGTGTGTATATTACGAACTAAATTATTCCATTCCAGTGGGTATGTTATTTTCATATAATTGATGAAAGGGTATTGTTGGCCGACAACTCGAGTGCTAAATTAATTAAATTATTTTAACAGGTCATGTTAGCTGTCCATCTGAGTCAAATAAGTAGGTATATCATTACTATTATTGTATTTGTTCATTATAAATATTAATTATTATTGATCCTTCGAATTTTATTAAATCACCTTCGAAATTTATACAACGTTTTTAGAGGATATTTTCTTTGCCACATTACCACTGTGGTTAAGCAATTAATTATTCATATATATTTCCCAGAGGCCGTAATTTTAATTTTGAGGGGAAAAAATTTCAGAAACAATTGTTGGAAAAATATATAAATAATGAATAATACCCCCTGTATTGTGTACCTGTGTGTCAAATGGCTGTTTGTATTTTTGGACATTTTCTTTTCACAGATTCAATAAAAGTGCTATCATAAAATGAATGACTAATGAGGAATCCTTTTTATAATAGCATTACACATAAAATTGATAACCATATTTTAATAATTCAATGTGTGCATACTGCCGCTTAAGAGGCTTTAGTTTAGAGGCCCATTGAGTGAGGCTTCCACCACTACAAAATAAAAATGATTTTATTTGGTTAAGGATGCGGTAAATGTAAAACTGTTACGTATTCAAGTGTGTAACTATTAAAGAAATCTCGAACAAGTGACCATTTTTATGAGCATTTTATAGGTGGCATAAACACAGAGCAATTATATTTGAGCGCATCTAGACCTGTGGATGGCATTATAGAGAAGACCATAAAAAAGTTTAAGGGCCATTTGAAAGCCTTATGTTGCACGACCATATTGCAAAGTACTTGTCTCATGTTTTAAAAAGCATCACGTCGACATTGATGGGCCACAACTATGGCCCTTTACGTCAGCTAGAGTGGAGTCAGGGGAAACGATGGCAATGTTGTAAACTTTTATGCATACATTTTCATAGGTCGGCTCTTGGAGGACCATCAAAAGGAAGATTAGCCCTTAGGCCATCTTCAAGTGCTTTCTCTCTAATATCATTACCTCAATAAACATTTTCTCGTCATAGCCCAGCTCCGCGTACAACTATAACCCCCCATAATCGTTGCAAACGTTTAAAATAAGTGCCTATTTCAGGCAGTATAACACTAGTAGTAGTTTAGTAATGTGTTATAAATACGTAAGTGCTCAAAGTGTGGAAAATGAAATAAAAAAATATTTATTAAGACTGAATGTGCAACATATAATTCATATTGTAACCATTACATTTTATGAGACAAGAAAATTAAAATTCATGAGACAAAGCCAATAGAGGAGCTCTAAATAATATCGGAGTATGTTATTATGTATGTATTTCACATGCGTCATACAAAAAAAATCGGATTCTAAATAGTCAGCAACCTTAAAAAGATGGCTTGTTAGAATTCTTTCCCCTTTAGAAACAATCAGTCGTGTAAAAATAACTCAACCCTCGTACTACAGTTCGCTGTGAAATGTGTTTCGAAGGGAAATATGCTGCACTAATGTATTTCTACCAAAAGGTTTTGAAGGCATTTAATGATATTGCATGTGAACCAAACCGACTTATTTATCTTATTTGGGAAAAAGTAGAACTAATGAGGCATTAAGGATGAAAAATAAAAATATTATCATAATATACCATGCTTGAGTTATTTTCAGTAAGAGTAACTACTATTTCAAATAAGAAATATAAACCTCCTTCTAAAAGTGGATATAATGACAACACTCATTATAAAAACCGGCGAATGCATCAGACATACTGGTGAGAGAAGTAATAGAGTTAATTAAACCCACTTACAGTTCGCAACAACCCTAGCAAACGCAGCAATAATACAAAACTGCATGCATACACTATACTCACAGACAATAAACTTCGATAGATAAAATCAAAAGAGGTTGAATCAATTATATTGTTGATAAAATATAATGAGGCTATAATGAAACAAAGACATAAGGCTGTGACCAAACTAATTATAACAGACCTGGAGAGGTTATACTTATTACTCCTGATGTAAACAGAGGTACAACAGTCATGTACAATAGGTTTTTAGTAGAATTAACACAAACACTATCTGCTACACTCTAATAACAATGTGCAATATATATGTAAAGTAGTACCTGTACTTTTTAGCCCTGAAGAAGAGATAATAAATATTCTCGAAATATTGGAATGAACTAAGATTTTTTCACCAACACTGGCCAAAACTCCAAAAAAACAACAACACCATATATATATATATATATATATATACACATATAATTTTGAACGGACCTCATTTTCGTCATCTCCTGGGTAGGTTTTTCGGAAATCGTGTCATGAGTACGATCTCAATAGCTGATTTCTCTTAAGGGATTACAGAGAATGTTTGCTACTATGGCTACTTGGGATGGGTTATCTACAGGCTACCACCCGTTTCTAGCCAGGTTGGTAACCTGTAGATAAATGTAGCCATAGTAGCAAAGTATGAATTAATGAAGAATAATAATTAAAATAATTAAACAGAATTATAATACTCCAAAATATGTTTTAATGATGACATTGCATAAGGAGTGCATCGATATCAAGCGGAACACTATAAAAAAAAAAAAAAAAAAAAAAAAAAAAAAACAATAACAAAGAAACCTAAATAGTCACTTGTCAATGAATGGCTTAATTCTTCGAGCCATGAGTAACTCCAAGAAATACAGTCCCTTTGTCCATGAAATTAAATACAGTTTACCCATCTGAAATGAAGTACAACACTCCAGGCTATTGAGCCAAGAACACTCAACAAAACTGAATAGTAGCTATTGCTTTCTTGTGAAATTGTTGAAACGTACCGTCAGTAAGGCATTTAGTCAAGCGAGCTTTTGAAACAGTTCCTACATTTATGTACTCCCTCGACCTTGAATAAAAGAGACATTGCTTTGAATTAGAGTCACTAATTAATGCAATTACGAGTGACACACTATGAAGCGAGTTATATTTTTTCTTTCAAAAGAAGTGTCTAAAGAGTCAACCCATTCTTGATCTTAAAGTAATGAGCTTCCAAACTCAGCGACTGGAATAATCATGTAAAAGCTACTCCAAAAGAAGCGTTCTTCGAGGGCGAAAAAAGCAAAAAACAATACTTCATTTCGTCAAAAATGGTGGATATGATTTTGAGTTAAAAGTTAATAGCTGAAGCACATCATTAGGAAACTTTCGAGCCGGTGCCTCTAAAACTCGTCAATGTTATTAAGCCACTCCACGTTTCATATTACATGTTTGCGGGCGCTGTAAAACCGCTCCTGTTTGACTTGGAGCATTCAGGGATTACTTTGAAGCCCCACTTCAAAGTTGTGACTCCTTAACTTATTTACATACTGAGTGGGGAAGCCCCTCACCGCTGAAAACCTAACCGTTTCACTCCTATGATTCGAGATGTAGCCGAGTTAACTTCTGTTTGAATATTTTATGGAGTTCTCCTGAATTCAGATAAGCTTCACTGCCCTTGAAAACTTGGCATCGTTCGCAATGCATTAAATTCACGGTTTCGTTCTGAAATTGTAATATATAAACTTCAAAGACATGTTGTAATATTTTTTTATAACTATTAACAAGGAAACATTTTATGGTTCAATAACACGAAAATATGAGTGGAAGATAAATTTGGTCCCCAATGTCGAACATCATCATTAGAAATGGAATATTATATATATATAAATATATATATATATATATATATATATATATATATATGTGTGTGTGTGTGTGTGTGTGTGTGTGTTATTATTATATATATTTTTACGTTTAAGTACCACCATGGTGATTAAAATTTCATTTTTTTTACATCAACTCCGGGGTTTTTTTACTCAACAGTCACAAAGCATGTCATCAAACAATTGGGACATATCATTCCGTGATCCTTAATGTTTGTTGTTTTGAAAGCACAAAGGTTTGAATTGGAAATAATAAAAAAAACATGATAGTGAAATATTTCTGCTTATTATACTTCTAACATCAAATGTAGCTAATAATAATAATACTAATGGATTGAGTCAACAGCTAAAGATTTGCAAAAAAAATTTCAAAAGTACAGTTACGTTGCATTCTGCGTGACAATAACTGACAGTAAAGGCAAATTTCTGAAGAATTACAATTCTATTAAAACACTGATTTGTTCGTCATTCATTTAGTACAGTTATCTTTCCTTGAAATTTTATATACCCCTAATTTTAATATATAAACTTATTTTGAAATACTCATAAACATGATCAAGAAAATGGAGATTTGGGAATCCTTCCCAATTTTGCTAGTTTTGGATTAAAATATATATTAATATCATGTTAAGTACAATATGACAGTTGCTACGTATATTTTTATAAAATAAATTTACAGCGGTTATTCGCAAATCGGCTTATTCAACCTACTGAGTTATATAAATGGCAAAACGCCCTTCAAAACAGTTAATTATTACAATTGAATAATAGAGTTTGTCAACCCCAACCGGAGGTATAACCGTGACAACGTATTGTTACTGTGAACATTATATTCTCGGTATATCAACTCATGCGTGTATAAAATGAATAATTGGTTCAAAATGCACTACTACAGAATAAATTATAATTTATTTTGATCGTACTCAAATTCCCATGAAACCATAATAACCGTTTTATTAAAATGGGAGTAATATTCAATGAACCATATTCGCCAATTTACAGTCTTTGAACAAATGAAATAAAATTAGCTAATATTCAAAATGAGATAATTAATTTTTATATTACTTTTTAATAACTACGAATAATATAATTTTTTCAGTTGGCTTCACAGAACTCGGAAATAATTATAATCCTGATCTTATATATTAATAACGGAAAATAAAATTTCTCAGTACGTATAAGAGGTACGAAAAATATGTATTGGACGTTTAAGTTAAAAAAGAAAAAAATCTATAAATTATAATATTTTTCGATCCCATGTATTGGAACAAATATATCGTATATCACTTTCAACTGAAATAATTTTAAGTGACATGCAACTATACATTTTGCCTATTTAATTGAGTAGTAGTACATTAAAAGTCATGTGGTGCCTACATAAGATTTCATCTACACGCCAACGATATGAAAAACAGCAAACATAATGCTTTTTATAAATACAATCTCTCGTTGAACCTCACTGAGAAAAAAATAAAATTCCCTGGAGAATTCTTTCTGGAACATCCGGAATAATTAAATCTTGGTTTCCATCCAATTTGAATGCTATTTATACACAAGTATATTTGAAAAAATACGTTTCTTTCACTCCATCTGTTGTATTTCTAAAATAAGTATTCTTCAGTTCGCGATCCTCAGACTTGAAGAGAGACAATTAATTACCTATAACAGCCTAAAAATCATTCAAAAATAAATCATTTACGAAGAAAAATTTAAATTCAACAATATGAAATTGTAACAATATAAACGTATTACGCACTGAAAAGAAAACATAAAAAAAATGATCATGCTTTAAATAATAATAAAAAATTATAAAATCAACACAAACTCTATCCATTCACTCACAATGGCTCTCTCACACACGCGCACGTGCTATCTCTGAAGCATACAAATAAGTAAACTAAAAACTGACAGATAATGATAATAAAGTGACAACAATAAATAAAAATAAAAGGAAACCCAATTAATATGATAACACCAGATAAACAACAAGCTAAACCTCACTTGCACCATATGTGTAACTAATCGATCAATGTTAGTCTATTTGGGTAACGAATGAACTAGGAGAGAAAACAGAATGAGACATTGAAAATAAAGGACCTCATATACGAATGGAATTTGGCTGGCAGCCCAAAAATCATTTGTGGTACACGAAACGGAGCGTGAAACTGGGGGTTGACAAAGCAAAAGTATCCCCAGATAGTTTGAGAGAGAACTAGGGTCCGCCTGTGAAATCATATCGTTCCTGGCCGCACAGTATGGTCTACGATTGCGGTGTCCTACAAGGACTCTAGTCCCTGATTGTAATTTGAAACAGATTCGTATAATCATAAGGTGTGCTCTTTCATTCAGCTGGACTTTTTGGATGCCTTATTCCAATATTGAATAGTTATTGTTGGTAATTCAAATAAAGGGTTAGAACCGCCAATATAAATGATACTATTGTCATACCTATCGATGGAGACCGTCGTCACTGGCTGATGGTTGAGTACCGCTGGCAAGCGCTTTTGATGCCATCGCATCAAGAGGCGCTTGCCAGCGGTACTCAACCATCAGCCAGTGACGACGGTCTCCACCGATAGGTATGACAATAGTTATTGTTGGCTTTATTCACATCAAACTAGAATGTGTCCTTTGCAAGAAATCAGAAGTTGTGAGTTGCTGTTGTAAATGTCAATGAATCCCAGTGGTCATAATTTATATTGCAATACACTTGTGTAAGTTGAGAAAGTATGACGCCGAGTAACAAACTAAATATTAATTAGTAATTACATTGCTTGTATAAATTAACCAGAGTTGTTAATCGAATATTGAAAGTGGTTTAGGATCCCACTGCAGCTTGTTATGCGCTTTGGGTATGAAGGGAAATTTGGCTGTGTGGTTGGCTATGAGGGGATGGAGCGATGTGTGGTAGGCACCGGCTGGTCTGACACAAGGCTTCAATCAATCTGCGACTTGCCTCAACCCGGACTGGTAGCCAGCCAACCATTATGTGGACGTAGCCAGAACATGCGTCAACTTAATGGACGCCAAGATGAATACACTCTAATCGATATTCACAGATGCAAATCCTGCACGCGGCGACATGTATATTCAGATTGTAGTGCCTAGCTTTGACCACCACAATCAAAAGACATTTGCAAACATCCATAAACAGCCAAAATAAAGTGCCGTAACACCAGAATTTCAATTAGTTATATGATGTTATAATTTGAACAAAAAAAAAATGGTCTACTTGTATATTAGCTTTGATAATCTGGTTCCTCTTTCAACGAATCCATAGTTATAAAGTGAATTCAGTAGAAATACCGATCTAAGAGTGGACTAACATAGTTCACATATATCCCACCAATCGGAAATTTCGAACCCAGATTTTTGGTTCTTTTAAATTTTTCAATCGCATCCTTTAAAATAGTTCTATTTAAGATTTTTTAATATTTTGAGTAATTTATCATTTTTATATATATTTTTTTAAATATTTCAATATACACTTACATTGCTTTGGCATTTGAGACCTTCTCAACCTATTTCTATTCATTGCTTCCATCCTTCTTTACTCCGTCTACTTGTCTCAGTTTCGGTCTCCGCCGTGGTAGTCTACCCACACTGTCCCATTCATGTCCTTGTATATAGTGCTAGTAGGGTAATTTCTTGCTTCATGATCCACCCATCAACACTTCGTATTTTTCATATCCTATTGAACTCGATTGCCTCGTTTCAGATACAATCTCTTCTCTTGCATCCTTTTCCAAAGTTTTATTACAGTAAGTCTAAAGTGTCTATTCATATTTGGTTAATCAAGGCTTTGAGTATCTTCCCTGCTAGGGTCTTTCCCGTCGACCCCCATTTTTCACGATCAGTACTGGTATTATATTGGTGCTATGGAATCTTCGTTTTAAGATGAATGCCACTTTTGAACTAGTTATTCTCTACATTGGTTTTTGTTCGTTGATAGTCGGGATCAATAAAAAGGTCTTGTTCTCTACCAGTACTTAAATATGCACAGTGCACTTTCAGGGAGCAAGCTCCACCATCAGTGTCTGGTTAGGGTTTTAGCAGATTTCCCTTAAGGGAAATCAGCTATTGAGGTTGTACTCATGACGGAATTTTCGAAATTTTTCTTCAAATGTCCATCGATCCTACCTAGTATATGACGAAAATGAGGTCCGTTCAAAACTGTATATATAAATATATATATATATATATATATATATATATGTGTGTGTGTATATATATATATATATATATATATATATATTTGTCTGTTACCGCTCTAGCGGTCGCAATTTTTGTTTGATCGTTACCAAACTCGATATTTAGTCGTTTTATGTAAAAAGAAAGATCAAGTTCGTTAACGGCTGAAATCGGACTAGTGGGAGGTGGGGTTTAGAGGGGATGATTTTTGAAAATTCGAAATATCTCCGTTACTATACGTCGGATCGAAAAATTGTACAGAATCAATCGTATTGCAAATTAAATGAACTATAAATATTGTTTATAGCATGGGATCGATTGATGAGACAATATTCTTGTAAAAGGGGGGCTAGAAGGTGGCCATTATCTCTTTTCTACTCCCTCTTGGACATAACAGCCCTCAATTCTTATACAGTATTTACTCTTAAAAACACAACATGGAGAAGAAATAGTGCTGGCCGAAGAAAGTACTTTTTATTGGAACTATCTGAGAGTTTAGTAAAATTGTGTATTGCTGAAAGGAGTGAAAATCGTGTGGGCATTCCTAGATCTTCAGTGAAGGCCATGGACCATGTTCTAGGGCGAGAACTAACTAATCCCCAATTGGAGGTACAAGGTTCATCAAGTGGAAGGCTAAGGTGTTACACTTGTGTTAGAGAAGCCAAATCAAAAAAAGAAAAATACAACAACCTATCAAAATCTAAGCAGTGTTACTTCAAATGTAAACGTTCAGTGTGTAACAAACACTCGAAAAAAAATTATAGTGCAAAAGCACCGATAATTGCAATTACGAATCTGATAATTAGATTTTTTTAAATTATTATTCTATTATAATGTTATAAAAACTTAGATATAGATAAATTTTTATTCTAACAATGTTTAGATATGTTCCTCTAGTAGAAAAAAATTATTTTTAATTTAAAGTCATCCTTCTTTCCCCATCCGAACTTTTTTTTTAAATTTTTTTTTCAATTCTTTATTTACTTTTTTATGGTTTATGGCTGTTATGGTTTCTAATAACACTCTGAACATTTTAGTGCAAAATATATATTAAAAAAACTGTATTTTTGTAAAAACGGTTGACGAAGATCTTTGAGATACATGCACCCGGAGCCGGAATATTCTCGACTCGACGCGCCTGACCGAGGGTTAAATATCAAATATTGTCTCTATTAATGTTTTACTGTGTCAGAAACGTGCAAATACGTAGTATGATGACATCATCAATTAAAATATTTCGTCTTGACTCGCAAATGTCTATTAGATCTATACTATACTCAATATTTAACATTTTAATTCAACTCTGATGTTAATAATAACTGGCCGAAATCGCACCAGAAATACGTGGGTTTAGATGAGAGAGGGTCTGAAATTCTAAAATATCTTGTTTATTATGGGAGGGGAGTGGGGTTGGAAATTCCAAAACTTCTCGTATATTATGAGTTGGTTCGAAAAAATTGATATCCAAACCCTTCCCCAACTATCTCGCTAGGATATTGATGCTCTACAATTCGTCGCTGTCAAATCAAACCGGCATATCTGCAAAAATTGAGTTTTTGAGTTGTTGGTGTCAAAAAATGTCTTTTTTTCCTGTCTATTTTTATGTCGAACCGGCATATTGTATAGTTGAATAAAAATCCGTCAGATGGCGTTGGGCCGGTATGCATTTACGTGGAAATAGCCATTTTGTTTATCAGAAGACAGATCTATTGCGCAATACACCAGTCGCTTCAAAACCTTCAAGGAGGAAAGACGTCCATCATGTAAGTAAAACTGAATTATCTCGCAATAGTACATTTTTATTATTACCCAGATATGACTTATTGGCAGATAATCCGGTTTGCACTCAACATTAATGCGTTTCTAACAGGCTCAACTAAAACAAACCGGCATATTTGCCAAAACGTTGGTTGAAAAACAGACAAAAGCACAGGTGTGCTAAGCTTGGAAATGAGAGGCAAGCATGGAAAGGGTAACAAGTTGGATAAAGAACTCGTGAAGAGCGCAAAGGATCACATAGAAAAAGTTCCCAGAATTCCTAGTCATTACTGCAGATCACAAAGTTCTCGGGAGTATATCGATGGTGGAAAATCTATCGCCGAACTTCACAGAGATTATCTAAAAGAAAGAAAGGAGTCAAACCTTGCAGGAATCAGCTACTGCAAGTACAGAGCTATTTTCAAGTCATACAACCTTTCGTTTTTCACACCGAAGAAAGATCAGTGTGATGTTTGTCTCATATACCAAAACACGAAACAAAATACAACAGAATATGAGAATCATATTCTAGAAAAGGACTTGTCCAGACTGGAAAAGGAGAATGACAAGAAAACCACAGATTCAACCATCGTAGCAGTATACGACCTTGAGGCAGTGCTGTCCTGTCCGCAGGGGGAGGCGTCTTCCTACTACTACATTTCAAAGCTAGCCGTTTACAATTTAACAATTGCTGAACTGAAGGGTGACAAAACGGTAAACTGTTACACTTGGGATGAGACACAAGGAAGAAGAGGCGTGATTGAGATTGGGAGCTGTGTGCTGAAATATCTGCAACATTTAAATGACAAAGCTGACGGTCCAATAGATGTTGTGTTTTACAGCGATAATTGTTGTGGACAACAAAAAAATAACTTTATGATGGCAATGTACAAATATGCTGTTACAACATTAAAAAACATAAAATCTATCACACACAAATTTTTAGTAAAGGGCCACACCCAAAACGAGGGGGATTCGGCTCACTCAACCATTGAAAGAGAAGTTAAAAGAGCACTCCGAAGTGGACCAATATACTTACCTTCCCAATACGCCATGACCATGAAAACGGCAAAGAAAAGTGGCAAGCCTTACCAGGTTCATGAGTTGAGTCATGAGGACTTTTTTGACATAAAAGCTCTTAAGGACTCCCAAGTAATTTTACCCATCTTGGACATTCGAATGTTTAAAGTAATTAAAGACGACGGCAACTTTTACTTCAAAACATCCTCCTGGGAGGAGGCGAAGACAAGGAATAAACGGGGCAGTGGGGGCGTGAATCCTGTTCTGATGCAAGCTTATTCCAAGAGACTTACCATCGATGAGAAAAAGAAAAAGGGTATCCTAAAGTTAGTTACTGTCGGGATAATACCGCCAATTTAATCAGATTTCTATAAAAATTTGTGAAACTTTGAAGTTACCAGAGGCAATATTGTGTTAATTGTTGTTTAAAAAAAATGTGAAGCAATAAATTATTTTTTCATTGACAAAATTATCTTTTTTTTCTACCTGAAACAGGTTCCAAAAGAAGAAGCCACTGTGGCACAAAAGCAAATATTACACTGATTTTAAAGTCATACTGGCATATCTGCATACATCTCAAAATTTAAGCAATTTTCGATTTATTTCCAACTACTACGTCAATAAGCAGTATTCGTCTAAATTTTATTCGTGCATAAGGTGGCATTGAGGTGAACCAAACGGACGTTAAGTGGAAAATATCACATGCGAAAACTTTAAAGTGCTCTGGTGAAAAATATGCATTTTGGAGATATGCCGGTTTGATTTCACAGCGACGAATTGTTATTCTATACATTCATTCCTAACTCATATATGGAGAGTTATTGGTATTTTCGTGAAGGATTTTGTTTGGTCATTGCAAGTTATTATTTTCTTTGAAATTAATTTAAGTTAACATAAATTAAATTTCTTATTAGATTATTGTTTGCTATTGGGAACAATGGAAATGGGATTTATTCTATTTTTTTTTCTCATAGTAACCCTATGAGGAGTTATTTAGTAGAATACATATTACATTGCATATTGCATATGATTATGATTAAATACATTTTTATTTTACAATATACACTTTAATCTACCATCTAATCAAATATAATATAAAAAAATAATAATAAATCTAAAATATAATATTAAATATTAAGCTAAGTAAGATAATTACTATAAAATTAACAAATGAAATAAAAAATAATTAAATAAAATAAAACCAAAAAAAAAACCAATTAAAGTTAAACTCAACCGATATTTAATTTGCGAGTTTATGTAAGGTAAATATATTGAATTATAATTCCCATTCCTTTCCAATCAACTTTACATTCTAGTTTATTCATTGAATTTTAAAATTTAAAAACTAAAGTATTGGATTTAAAAAAAAAAAAAAAATTTGATGTGGTAATAAACGTATTTTATTACCTGTAGTCCAAAATTAATAAACTAATTAAAAACCAACAGATATATTTTAATCGTTTTCACGGTGAATTTATAAGGGATGATTGAATTACTCATAGCTGAGCTGACAAGAATAATCACCCATTACTGAACCCATTGGACTTTGAACAATCTACTCTTTATTTGCGCTTATATTTTCTGGATTATTTGTGCAATAGTGTTTCGGAGAAGGTGGGTGTCTCAGCTGCTTTTCACCTCCATAAATTAGAATATTTTTTTTTCTTTCATTGTGCAATAGCCCGCTGCTTGTTATTGCAGTTTTCTGTCTAGAACAGAAAACGTGTTTTGATTTTGCTTTAAGTGTCAACATACTAGTATCAAGTTTGACATTAATATGGCAAGAGTACAACGAGCACTTGTTAAGTATAAATTCGATGTAAATTTATTGCATACTTTTAAAGGAAATAAAATTCAGCTTCCATTAATCCGGCAGTGGGAAGGTGAAAAATCCTCACTTTAATGAGAACTTTGGGTCGAATTGAGCCGCTAGTCACTAAGGGCGATTTAAAGTACACTTAATTCACATTGTTTTATTTTTATTATTAAATGTATCACTCAATTAATATCGAAATATAAATTACATAATAAACGTCAATCTTATTCTGTTTTAACGTTCAAAAACTGAAAATATTAATAGATAATATACAAAATGTAAAAATATAAATTCCTTCTACTCAGTACAATATTTACAACATATGTCGACATGATTCAGGCAATTTAGTTGAAGATTTTCTTACAAAAATGCATTGACCTATTGTCCTTACATTCAATGCAGCGCACTCTTTTTTAGCAGATTTCCCTTAAGGGAAATCAGCTATTGAGGTCGTACTGAGTACGAAAAATCTCTTCAAATGTCCATCGATCCTACCCAGGAGATGACGAAAATGAGGTCCGTTCAAAATTATATATATATATATATATATATATATATATATATATATATATATATATATTTGTCTGTTTACGCTCTAGGGGTCGCAATTTTTGTTTGATCGTTACCAAACTCGATATTTAAACGTTTTATGCAAAAAGACAGATCAAGTTCGTTAATGGCTGAAATCGGACAAGTGGGATGGGGGGGGGTTTAGAGGGGGGATTTTCGAAAATCTGTTACCATACGTCGGATCTAAAAATTGTATAGAACCAATCTTATTGAAAATTAAATTTACTATAAATATTGTTATATACGTTTATTCTCTATCTTGTATATTAACCGAGATATTTGCATTTTTATTAAATGTGGGCGGTTAACGGGTGAGTTTCCCGCTAAAGCTAGTTCTGCCGTTTCCGTAACTGTTCGTCTCTCTTATGGAGATTTCTCTATTGTATAACTTCACGCAGGAAATCTGCTTAGTTTACGCAGCCACTGCGTGACGGATTTTTTTTTAGATCGGGTGTGCCTCTTTGTGGATGCTCGTAGTCCTGTAATGCAATTGAATGATGTCCAAATTCATCATAACTTGATAAACAATTATTTTCTTCTAAATTCGCGTGTATTAATTCAATATCTTTCGGATCGTTAATATTATAATAGTGTTTAAATTTGCTGGCCATGTTTAAAAAATGTCAAGTTCTTAGGAACATTGGATCAGAAAGATCGACGAGCAATTTAGGGAGAAAATAACTCACCATGTTTCTGTAATAAAAAAAACAACTAAATATTGCCAGCTGACCAGCAGAACTTAGTTTGAAGGTAGACTGGTGGACAAGTTCAGAAGTAAAGGAATATAATTTCTAGAGCGCTCCAAAGATGTTGCTGGGTCAGATTGACCCAACGTTCCCACTCCCGGGTTAATTACTCAATACAACATCACTGTTTCTGGTTTAATTCATACAGAGCAACCCTAATTTTGGAACAGTTAGTTGTCATTTGTGGAATTGTGCGTACAATGCCTACGCCAAAAAAAAAAAAAAAGTGGGGGGAAACTTTATAACTCTCACAATCAAGTTAAAAGGACAGAATGGTTTGCGGAAGCCATTTATCAAAGCGTGGACGAGTGAATGGAAGTAGAACCGCAAATAATGTGATGAGAGAGGAACGGGATGATGGTATGTGAGGGGAGAGAGCTAAGCAAATCCGGGGCTGGAGGGGAAGTAGTGCTGACAGTGCCCTCTGATGGAGACAAATAGCTCTAAAAACGGCAAGGACTGGCTACATCTATTCCAGGGCAGTCCTTCTGTCTTTTAGCGTTCCCATTCGTCTCTAGCATCCCTCTGTGCGTCTACACCCTCCTTTTATATTTTTTTTTTCATTTCGCTCCTCCCGTCTTTGCATAAGTCCTCTATTCAATGTCTCACCGCTGCCCTAGTTTTCAAACTCGACTTCAAATGACGAGAAACTCTTCTACGGTCTTTTCGTGGAATCGTTTACAAACGTAAAACAAAGGAGAACTTGGATTTCTCACCCCTCGCCAGCTTTTGCACTCGGGCTTAGCAGGAACCAAAATCCTGCAGTTATTTCATCCAAGATCGATGACTACTTTTATGCAGTAATAATGTGCCAACTTATCAATACATTCTCAAGACTAAGTTCAAGACTTACAAAGAAAGATATTTTAAATCAAACATCAATTGGGATTAAGTAAACATTAAATCCCTTTCCGATTTTAGCTACTATTCCTAATCCGAATAGGTTAGGCTTCTACCTTCTTGCGAATCATTTCATTTCTAAATATTTTTTCTTGTAACTTCAGCCCAAGATTCAAACTCACGCCTCATGATTGACCTTCTTCAATATTTTTCCAGTATACGATGTGGATAGGTTTTGTAATAATATAGTGATTCTTGAGGTTGGGACATCTAAATGGACATTAACATTCATAACAAATGGATATTTCTTAATGTGTACTCTCTCCAATATATGTTTAATATGGTGAACTCAAATAAGATGTTTTTATTAGTGATAGTTTTTATTGCTTTATATAGAACTCACAATCACAAACTCTCATAAATAAGACCTTTTCATTTCTGTAATATGTACTTACAATCGCATAACTACTATAACTAAAACTTAAACTCATTTAACAAGTGAACACTGCATGCCATATTTTTTAACAACTGGAATCTATTAAACTATTTACATTAATATATATATATATATATATATATATATATATATATATATTAATATATATATATATATATATATATATGTGAGTGTGCGCGTGTGTGTGTGTCTAAACGTATTCACTTATGTAATAATGCACTTACGTATCTCGCTTAACTAAGAAACTACTCGCCTTTGTATTTCATATTTACGACTGGCACAACATCTAGTTATGCACCTCCCTTTTTAATTGAAATCGATTAAGGGGGGCGGGGATCGTAAAAAAAATTGAAATATTTGTTAGTGCCTATTAGAGATTCAGAATATTTCAATAGGAGCAGGTGATTTTTTTTTTATTTTTTTTTTGGTTGGAAGTAATGGATCTTATATCATTCTACTTCATATTATGAAGTAAGCTGATTTTTATAATTGCCAAAAGTGTGGGTTATCTGATTTCTAGGGAATTATCCATTTTAACCGCCTCTGATCCATTCTGACCGCTTCGGGATGCGTTAGGTCGTATCTCGCATTACACAAACCACCTTTGAATGTTGAAATTTCATATTTAGGACTACAATAAAATCTATTTGTGCACTTCTTCTTTTGTTTGAACTAAGAGTATCAGACAATTTGTCCTGAACTTTACTTGTTTGTAATACACAGGTCAATAAATTATATTCTATGGCAAGTTTCCGTTGTATTGGAATTGGAGAGATAATATATCTTTTTCAAATGAGATTGAGCAAGTACTGCAAAACTTTTTAAAATTTAATTTAACGGGTATACGAGGTAGTAATTAGATTTCTTTATCTAATCATTAGAAAATCTTTATTTATGAAGATCTGAAAATATGGTTATAATATCTTATTTGAACAACTTTATTTTTGGCTTTATCTTAAAATAAAGTTTGATTTAATAGAATTAGTTGATGAAAACACTCACTTATATCTTCCGAGATACATAGTTCATTACGAAACTCAAATGTGATCCGCATTCGAAAGATTTTTATTACTCAACTACAAATAACCTCTGAACTGATTTGAATATTATTATCTAGTTCAAAGATACACCCATACACAAGAAAAATCGTCCTTTTTACTCAGATGATTTCAGTCATTGAGTTATATATTCATTTGGTGTTTTTGAGTCACTAAAAATTTTAGGACATTTCGGACAGCTTTCATGTAAGTTTATTGAAACTAATTGTTAAAAACACGCAATTCTAATTAAGTTCGATACTTACTCAGCTTTTTGTACTGGTATTTGTGCTCTAGTTCAATAGCCAACAAACTAAAAGCATAGTTATAAGTAGTTGATCTCCATTCTATTTTATGATAAACTTACTTATTTTAGCGTTGAGGTTTAATTTGTTACCCCCTGATTTTAGCACTTGACAGAGAAATGCAAATCTAATGTCTCAAAATTCAGATTTTTTATGGAGTTTAATGCTTTACTGAAATCAAGATTTTATCGTATATAGAAACCTTTTTTTTAACAGGTAACGAATCTTGCATAATATATATTAGTTTTTTTTTTCGATTATTCCGATAGATGGATTCAATTTTAGCAGATTGCCCTTAAGGGAAATCAGCTATTGAGGTTGTACACATGATGCGATTTTGACGAAAATGAGTGCGTTCAAAATTCTCTCTCTCTCTCTCTCTCTCTCTATATATATATATATATATATATATATATATATATATATATATATATATACACACACACACACACACACATGTAATTTGCCTGTTAACGCTCTAGCGGTCGCAGTTTTTGTTTAATCGTTATCAAACTCCATATTTAGTCATTTTATGAAAAAAGAAAGATCAAGTTCCATTAATGGCCAGAATCGTACCTGTGGGAGGGGGGGGGTTAGAGGGGGATTTTTGAAAATTCGTCATTTCTCCGTGTTTATACGACGGATGAAAAAAGTTTATAGAACTAACCTTATTGAAAATTAAATTTGCTATAAATATTGATATGATCATTTATTCTCTATCTTGAATATTAACCGAGATATTTGCATTTTTCAGTTTTCAGCCTTCAGCAAACCCCCACTTCTACTCATGTTACATAAACAATACTCGGTTACGAAATAAACCACATCAATCAAAGCTTAAATAGCAAATATTGTTTTCAAGAGACAATATCCGAGATACATGCAAATATTGTCTGGCGATCCCCCTTTCTTAAGTTTTTAGACTACTTAAATTTCATTGATTGAGATAAAAATTATTCTGATTCATTATAAATTACTGTACTAGATATAGTAAATAGTTTTCAATCAAATATAATACGTTATGTTCAGATATATTACAGTAATTGTGTTTCTTTCCGGTAAGAAATTGGCAGGACTGCCTTTTACATTTTAGATGCTTTCCTTTGGGAGGTTTCTTATTATTTTTGTATTTATTCACTTAATATTCACGGTGGTGTTGTGTTACCGTGTAGATTTATCTATTGTTAAACTTCACGCGGGAAATCTGCTTAGTTTACGCAGCCCCTGCGTGACGGACGTTTTTTGAATCAGCGTAAGTAAAATTCATCATTCCAAACTTTTTTGGATATTCACAGTACTTCTACTATAAAGTACTAATGAGTACTAATTAGGCATTATTATGAGATACTTGATGAACAGAAATGTTCGAGAATTGAGCAGAGGACATTGTTGCTTTCTAGGAAGTGAAGAAGGAGCGGAGGAAGAAGAGGACCATCTATCAGCTGCTCATGGTTACTTGATGACTCCTCCCCTTTCAGGTCCCTAAGTCTCTGCTACGTCATCAATCAGAGACCAAAAACACTTAATCACTAGCTGATGAGCCCTCTGGTCATGTTATATTAATAAAAACATCTCTGACATGATGAATGGCTCTCTCATTCCGAGACGTGTTTTCCAAACACAATAGCCACAACTCTTTTTTTTCGCTTCGGATGTTTTGTAGGGTCTCTTTGTCTTTTGTGATAGACCTGAGTAGAAAGAAAGATCATTGGGCTGAAATACTGTTTTAACAGTACTGAAAGCCTACATCTTCAAGAAGCAAATATTTGTTACTTGGGTTCGTTGGAGAATTAATCATAAATATTGAATGTAAATGTAACGTTCGGGTTCACAAATGAAGAAATGGATTTTACCATCATTCATTCTGATAAGCTAACATTCAGCCGTCCATAGCTCACAAAATTTACTTAAGAACAGATTTTTAACTTGAAGTGAATATATTAACCAAAATCACTTATTTCAATTTTAGCTGTTGAACAGCTTACAGCAATTTACATCAATATGGACATTGAGAATGATTTTAAAAAGATAGAGCAATAACTTAAGACCGTAACTACTGAAACTCTCAGATGATGGCAACAAGAGCTGCACAAAAACTTAAAAAAAATAATATGGACATGCTATTGGAATCACTCGACTCCTTTATTATTAAAGCTAATCAAAGAAAATTGCCTTCGTTACTTGGGAGAAATGCCGAATGTAAAATTAGATAGTTGAATCAGTTTTACATTTGGAAGCACAATCAAAATTTCAGTACGAATTTGGCATTTGTTCTCATTTGGACTGGCAACCAATAAAAAGCATATAATTAACTATTTTTAAAATTCTGTTTATCTTACCAATCATTTCAGCAAATTTCCCTTGGAGAAAATAAATAGATATTATACTCATGATGCGATATTCGAAAAACTCCTTCAAATATCCTTCAATCCATCCGAGGTAATCAAATCAGTTCAAAATTTTATATAGATAACTCAAACAAATATAAATGAAATTGTTATATTTATTTATGTATATAATTCAGAAAAAGTTACAAATGGTTTATATATACACATATATATATATATATATATATATATATATATATATATATATATATATATATATATATATATATATATATATATATATGCGGTTTCATCAATTATTACAAATCAGATAGAATAATTATATTTAATGAATATTGTTACAAATTTACTTTGCTATAAATTTGTTTTATATATTTTTTCCCTAAGTCGAATTTTAACCGAGATTTTAATTTCTAGCCTTTACTAAACCTTCACTACTATTCAGCTCAGTTTAATAATAAGCTGAAGTATGAAACGCCTTTTACTAAGTTCAAATACCAAATTTTATTTTCACCTGACATAGATATATGATAGTTGTGTCATTATTAATAAAGATTATATTTTATAATAGAATATTTTGTATACAATGCTAAAGATAAAATTTGTTACTGAACTTCCAGCAGAAGCGGGGTTGAAATAAAAACATCAAGCACTGTGTTTTAAGAAACATTTAACCTTCCACTAGTAACACTATTTCGATACCCTAGAAAGGTAACACAGGGTGACGAGTCACCTCAAGGGATTATTTAAGCAATAAAGGAGATTAATGTTAACACAATAATTTATTTACATTTTGACATTTATATTAAATTATTATTAATACAATCGACAACTGAAAAATGAAAAATAGATCGAAAAATCACTACTTGAAGCAGTTGCTACACACTTACTTGCGATGCTCGCTGCACGTAGGTTTTCCGCATTTCCTACAGGCAGTTTTCACTTTTTTGTCATTTGCTCGTGTGCATAGATGTAATTTTCACGACAAATGCAAATTTTCAGGTTTGTAAATTGAACATTTCTTTCAACTATAGTTGGGTCAATAAGTAAGTTTAGGGCATCAAGTTCAGATGTGATCTTTGAATAGGTTCTTGCTCGAGGGATTTTTACGATATTATGGGCTTGTGTTCTGGTTGGTTTAGATGGTTTCAATGACCATACATGACCATTTTTACCTTTTACAGTGTCCGAAGACGATGGCGTTTCTTCCTCCTCTTCTGAAGAGTATCCTTCTATTATGTCATCAACATCACTTTCTTCCTGTAGGATATCTTCCTCACCACTTGAATCATCACCAGAATTTACATTGCTTTCATTCTCTAGACACTCTTTCACAAATGTGGCTAAATTTGGGCCATTAACATTGCAGGAATCGACTTTATACAAATAAATGTTAAAAAAATTCGGCAACCGAGAAAGGTAACAGGGGTACTAGTCACCCCAAGGGCATGATAAATCAAGTAAATAGGCTCTGACACGGGGGCCAACACTCAATCGAACAGTACTAACGGGAAGTGAGATTAGAAAGTAGCTAAGGTTTGCCCTACCATGTCAACTAACAAAACATAAAAGAATAAATCTACGTGGGGTGACGTATCACCCCAGTTATGATCGAAAGGTTAAGTTTGAAAGGTTATGAGTCCATACGGTTTGAGCTAAAGGAGGTAATTGTTAGAATTATTGTTAAAATAAAAATATCCCAATTATTTATCAATCGTGTTAATAGTTTAATGCCCGACAATGTGTTTATCTAATTTTTGGGGGTTTTTTTAAAGAGTTATTTTTTTGTTTTTGGTTTTAGCATTCAAATACATTTTATTACAAAAGAAGTTATTACTCGAGAAATGGAATATTGAATCTGAGGGATCGAGAGCGAGGGACTCCTCCTCTTGGGAAATTCGCTTAGTTTCTGAATGACGGTCACTTATAAATGCTAGCGGAAGTTGTTTGTAAGAAGAATCACCTCAATTACATGTAGCTACTTGGGTTGGTGACTTTGCCCGTGGGGTTTATGTGTTTGGTAGTTGCCAGTGAGCAGAGATGGAGAGCTAGAAGGGTGCAAATAGGCAGTTAGCAGGGCAGTAAAGGGAGAAGAAGGGCCCAGGTATGTATTCGGTCCACAAATAACTCAGGGTGCGGTACGGACATTGGTTCTTTTGTATGCAGTCAATTTGTCTGACTGGCTAATGCTGTGAGCTGAGTAATCAGGCCTAGTCTTTGTCCCCTCAGATCTATGACTTCCTGTTTAGCACCTCAATTTACCTTCCTACGGCTACACATTTGTCACTGATCTTACCAATCAGTCTCTCCCACAAAAAAAAAAAAAAAAAAAAAAAAAAAAAATAATTCTTACTTAAAAATTCTAGTTTTTTTCTTTCTTTTTTTTTATATTATTGACGCACAAAGTATTTTATATTATTGATCTTTCCTTTTCATCTAATTTATTCCTTTATTTTTTTTTAAATATTCAACTATTTATACATTTAAGGTCTTATTAATCAACTTAATATTTCCTATTTGTTGTGCATTTCTATTTTTTGGTTCCTATTTTTTTGTTTTATATTCAATTATACATTAGCAATCTTTTTACTCTTAGATCTTAGTAAGTTTTGTTCTCTTACTGTTGTTGAGATGTTTTGTAATTTTCATTCATGTATTTTATATTTATTATTGTTGTTGATTTTTTTAGTTGATTATTATTTTTTACTAATATTGCTAATGTTCTAGTGTATTGATGTTAATATTTATTTGTTTTTCTCTTATGTTATCTGAGCAATCAATATTCCAACGTAGCGAATGCTCCAAAATAAAACAAAAATATTCAGGCTAACCATTTTTCCGTGACGGAAATCATTTGTTGAGGGCTGTGCACATGACACATTTTTGAAAAATGCATTCAAATGCCCATCGGTCCTACCTTGAAGATGACGCAAATGAGGCCCATTCAAATATATATATATATATATATATTATATATATATATATATATATATATATATATATATATATATATCATTATATACTAAAGGCTGCGCTTTGAGTTGCAGCCATTGTGTTCTTTCACAAGCTGATTTTTCCATATTATAATGCCCACCGAAATCCATAATTATTTGGTTTCTCCAAAATAGGAATATCTATGCCTCTCTATTTCCCTACGCCCAAGGATCTAACCTTCCAAATATATATTTGATGGAATCGACTTGCCTTACTATGTGCCCAAGTAATTTCAATCTCCTTCTTTCCTTTTTATTTATTTCGTGATGTACTCACTAAATAAAATCCTCAGTCACCCTCTCTATAAAAGGATGGCAACCTGTATATAAGCCGTCCTAATTAGCCTTAGTGGTACTAAGAAACAACATTTACATCAAGTAAATATATTGACCTTCACTTTTTGCAACTAAGGCTAATTGGGATGGATTATCTACAGGTTACCACCCTTTTCTAGACATGGTGGGACTCAGGATTTTATTTAATGAATTCCGTCACTAAATAAATTCCTTTGCCCAGGCGGGAATCGAACTCGCCACTTTAGGCTTACCATGTGAAATTAAGGTCTACGCTTTAACTCACATGGCTAACCTGCGCCATTAAGTAATAGCATTGAAACTTCCTTTAATATAACGGTCCAAGTATTTCGGTTACATTTGGCCATACTTTTTATTTATACTAAGCCAAGTGGGAGTATCTTAAATTTAAAAACTTCAATGATTCATAACCACCGACGAGACGTTCTGCCTGTGATAGAAAAATACATACCGAATATATATGTACTACATAGCCATTATATTTGAAATACATATCCTGTATATATGAAATGAGTGATAGAAGGAAGCAATAGAGAGGTGGCGATGGAGTCAAGCGTTTAGTTCGTGCTCCAATGAAGCAACGAACCTGTTGGAGCGGGAACTACTCCCTCCAACCCTACATCCTGTCAGGATAGGTCAACCCATTCATATAACTCACATCTCATATCCAAAATTCTATCATCAAATAGTACAGGAGAGAATTAATTTACAGCCTTCAAATAGCATTACTCGTATTTTATTTTCATTTTTCTTTTTTCGGGCCGTCAAATTAGTGATTTATTTTATTTGAAATGTTTGAGAGTAAAATTTAAGTATATACATTGAAGGGAGCTGCTGATGCAGCCGCTTTCGAGACCATTTTTCTTAAACTTTTACCACCAATCCTGCCGCCCAGATAGAAAAAAGATGGCCCGTTGTTAGTAATATTCCGAATCCTCAAAAAACTCAAAATTCAAAATTAATGACATGATATAAATGTATTCCAAATAATAATCACTCCTGTAGTGGTATTACAGAAATGCAATTATAAATATATATATATATATATATATATATATATATATATAAACGCCCATCTATATAATTATTTTCCTACTAACTGTTTGGTTATCGCAATCTCGATTAGCTCTTTTTTAAATCCAAAGTTAAATGCTTCTTTTTGAAGTGAACCAAACGTTCAATATTGCGTTTAATCGGACCAGGAGTGGTGTGGACTCTTTTGAAGGATGAAATAAATAATGCAGGGCGTCTCTGTTATTATACGCAAAACAGTAAACAATTCTGTAACAAGTCGACTTTCATTAATTATTTCCAACATTTGTTGAATTAATATATGTGGCTTTACCTCATTAACATTAACAGAATAGTGTTACGTATATTATGAAACTAATACTACTAATCAAAAGATGTAATATATTGACCATTTCATAATAAAAAAAAAAGAACCTAAGCAAAGCTACTCAATCTAGAATATTTGCATTTATTTTTATTGTCACCCTTTTCTAAACCTCTTCCCCACCCTGAGTTGAATTCAGAAGAGGAAGTGCACAATAAGACGTTACAATGACCGATATGAAATTTCAACATTTTAAAACTGGCTGTTTTTATACGTTGGTAGGAAGATATGTACAGTTGTCACGTCGAAACTAGTCAAAATGGGTTCGGGGAGAGTCAATATAGATAATTCTGAAAATTTTCTCAATCACAATGATAATTTTATTTCGTGAAAAAAAAAAAAAAAAAGTGTAATGCCTTATTAAAGTACCACAATTTTTTTTAATTTGGAAACTCTCCAAATAGAAATATGACATAAGTTGTGACTAGTTCTTTGGGATTTCAGTGAGTTGGATTGACCATCAACTTGCTTTTGACGTCTACCCAAATTAATTAAATTAAATCAAATTAATTAAATTAAATTAAACTAAATTATGCTTGATACCAAATATAATACAAGCTATTTTTTATTTAGTAACAAATATATAATTTTATATATATATATATATATATATATATATATACACTCACAAACAATCATAATACTTTTACTAGCATGTTTTTAAGAATATTTTTTAATTGAAATTAATAAAACAAGTAGCTGATGTCTTTGAGGTAATAAATTCGCAAATATAATTCAAACAAATATTTATTGCAGCATTTAAAAAAATTTTAAATCTAGATTTACCTGCAATAATAATACAGGAAATGAGTTGCATACAAAACATGTATTAGCGATGTATTTAAAAATGTAAATAAATATTATTTGAATAATAAAATAATTGCCTTTTTAAATTTATTTTTTTTCTTTGTGGCCCTCCCTTGGTCCTTGGGCACGGGCATTTGCCGGCCTTCCAGCCTGGCCAGTCCAGCGCTGCGTGACAGCTTACTCACTTGAGCAAGTTGGGCTCATGAAGTTAAATTGATATTGGTTTGACACCAGGGTTGGGTACAAATAAAATAAGACATGTTTTCCCCGAAGAATTATGAGTGTCAGAAAGAGTGATTGACTATTCAGATAAATGGCGATATTGCTAACGTGGAAGACTAACTAACTGTCAGAAGAAGTATAAGAACACATACCTTGGCCTTGATTATGATGAAGAAGGAAGGCAAATACACATTAGAAGCAGGACTGTAGCAGTAAAACGAACTAAGTGAGAGGGAATGGAGTAGAAACAAGCAGTAAAGCAATAAAAGCAGGCATAGGAGGCGGGAGATTTGAAGTCATAAAACAGCTTAGTTACTTCGACTAGCACTTAAGGCCACTTTATTTTACACCCTGCCAACACTAGTAACGGGGCGAGTGAGTGCTTTTCAAAACTGTTATCCATCGAATAGGTTAGTAGTCGCACGGCGAGCTGTTAGTGCTTTTATGGGTACTAGGGGTTAAATGGACGACTGCTTAACGTGACAACACTATTAATTCGTCATTCGACTAATTTGAGCTCATTTCGCTCGGTTTTTAAGAAACCTTTAAGTTTAAAAGGTTAAGAGACCATACGGTTTGAACTAAAGGAAGTAATTGTTAGTACAGCAACAGTCTTAAGAACCTGCTTACAATCCTTCCTTATTCTGTCTTGAGTTAGTTAATCGTTCCTGATGTTTATTTCATCCCTAAAATCATGAACCGGCGAGTTTACATTAATTTCTTTTTTAGCAAACATTTTTCATCCATTTTTTGGTTAATTTATTAACAAAAAAAGTTTTCTATTTTTATCGAAAATGAAAATTTGTAACTCCATTTCTAACAGTTACCATGACGAATTCTATCCTGTTACTTTCTTCAAGCTAAATTGCTTCCTAGGTGTAAATGAACTTTTTTTAATCATATTACACCCTAATATGGCAGAAACATTGGCTTTAAGTAAAATAATAGTTATTAATCCTAGACACTTTCTCTTATATACGTTGGCTAAATTATTCCTTAAGCATAACTAATATTTCTATCTTGGATTTTCTTACATTTCAAAATTTGGAATTTGTTTACTCTTTCACTTCTTCATAATGTCCTTCGGAAAAGACATCACTAAGTTTTGTAACATAATGCTTATTATAATAGTTATCTTCGTTTCAATAATTACTGACATTGTTTATTTTCCTATCTTCTTTATGTCAAGTTCCATGTATTTTAATAATTAATATTAATAATTTATTTATTTATTAACGACGAATCTGTTTTACTATAGCTAATTGGGACGGGTTATGAACAGGTCACCGCCCTATTCTAGCATTGGTGGGACTAACGAAGTTACTTAATGAGTTCGACATCAATAAATTCCTATTGTACAGGCGGGAATCGAACAATGCTTTAGATTAAGGCCAATGCCTTAACTCACATAGCAAATCTGAGCTCTGAAGCGAAATTTAATAAATTTTGGACGATCAATGTCACTAGTTTCAAAATGAGGTTATTATATTTATTGCATACACATTAACTATGGACCCTTCAATGTTTAATAAGTGCTTTTATGGAAACTGTTTTTATATTTTTGGGAGATAAATGCTTACTCATATGGTATTGTATGTGTAAAAATTTTTTTACAAAAAAAATAAATTACAACCAATCTATTTTCAGTCATATTTTAAATAAGATAAATATTTAGTCGCTATTTTGATGAAACGAATGATTGGATGTTTGGGCTTTTTTCTCCAAAAGTGAACTTATACATATCATATGCAAAGATTACAACATAAGCTTCAGATGACCTAAAAGACCATTGTAGCATTAAAAAAAAAGAGGGAACATATAGCTAAGAAGAGAAATAAGGGAAAATCAGGAAATCCTCGCTACAAATTGAATTGAAATCAACACGATCCGGAAAGAGGGGAGCGAAAATCTGATTTGTGAAAATAGCATCGAACCATCGCCTTACCATCCTGGAAGCTCACTGAGCCTGTATCTCTCCTACAACCTGTTTAATATAAAATTTATCAATAGATATTTTATTTTACTTATTTCACCTTCAGAGAAACAAATCCTCCTTTTGTTATTAGATCCACTAGTTGAAAAACTGTAGTTTAATAATCTAGAATATATTAATAGAATACATTAAAGTCTGATACGTTACAATTTGAATACATTTGGTTTCAATTAGACAATAAATAGTTTTTGGTAATGCACAATTATTGAACAGGCAGTTCATTCAAAATACCGACGCAAATAATACTACAAAGAACTTGGTGTGAGAAGATAATCAAGTTCTAGTACTAGGTTGGTCAACATTGCTCAGTTGCAATTGTCATTATTAATTGATTTCCTTCTCCAGGGATTGCCTTTTTTACAACAATCACGAACGTTTTGGGGCTCTGAGCTCTCTTCTTCAGATGAAATATGCTTTCAATTAACGTATCTAGTAATGTGTCAAAACACCCCCCACCCACGCAGATACATCATAATTTCTTAATTACCCTAAGTCCTTAATTGTCTAGTAACAGAAATGACGGTTCAATTGAAGGCGAAACAACTGAGAGAGCAAAAATAAAACTCGTGACTTCCATAGAAATGTCAAAAGGTCAATGGCTAATGCTATAGAAGGATTTTTTAATTTAATTATGAATTATTCCTTACAACATTAGAAAAATGTATACATTTATTTGACAACACATACATACATGTAAGATCATAGGTGTAAAATGCTTTTAGCAGATTTCCCTTAAGGGAAATCAGCTATTGAGGTTGTACTCATGACGCGATTTTCGAAATTTTTCTTCAAATGTCCATCGATCCTACCCAGGAGATGACGAAAATGAGGTTCGTTCAAAACTGTATATATATATATATATATATATATATATATATATATATATATATATATATATTTGTCTGCTAGTGGTCGCAAATTTTGTCTTATCGTTACCAAACTCGGAACAGGGGGAGGGGGGGTTTAAAGGGGGAGAATTTAGAAAATTCTTAATATCTCCGTTATTACGCGTCGGATCGAAAAATTGTAGAACCAATCTTATTGCAAATGTAATTTTCTATAAATGTTATTATGCACATTTTTTCATTATCTTGATAATATACTGAGATATTTGCATTTTTTTAGTTTTCGGTCTTCTCCTACTCATCTCATATTTTCAATATTCTATTATGTTCTTCAAATAAAGAAGCTTAAATACCAAACATTGTTCTCATTGAACTTTTGAGTTTTGAGATAAATGCAAATACGTGGCGCACGTGGGAAATCTGCTTAGTTAACGGAGCCTCTGCGTGACGGATAATTCAATTTGGCCCACATGATTTTTTTTTCTAAAAGAAAGCAAACACTTTATTAATGAATTATTATTTATTAACGTCCAATTTTTGCTACTATGGCTAATAGGGACGGGTTAACTTGAGGTTACCATCCTTTTCTAGTGGGAATAAGGATTACATTTATTCGTTCGTCACTAAATAAATTCCTATTTCCCCGAGAATCTAACTCGCCATTCTAGGTTTACCATGTGTCAAAAATAATATATATATATATATATATATATATATATATATATATATATATATAGTTCCTATTCTATTCCAGATTTTTAAAAATGAAACTTTGCGAAATCGATAATAAGACTACAGAGAATGTTAAGGTTCCGTTTTCGGAATTCCGAGTTATACGTATTAAATTATATAACAAATTTACACAGGGAAAACTGTGTGAGTTCCTTACGGAATCATGAGTTTGAAATGGGGAAATATGATTTTTCATTTTGATACCTTGAAGGATTCACAGTCATAAAAATACTGGGGGAGAGAAGCATTATACATCATTTAGTCGTTTATGAAAATACAAACTTTTCAATTGGCATTGTCTCAACGATAGTCTGGAATCATTTTTCTTTTTGAAATCAATATTTTCAATTGAAAATGTTATTCCACTTATGACATACAAATCTCCTTCTTGACTTATTAAGTAGCTACAAAACTGTTTGTAGTTCTGCTAAAAGTTGTCCATTCAACTGCACTGTACTTAGGGCAGAACTGTACGGAATTTGGTTGGATCTAAAAAGCATGAAATCAGCACAAACTTACCATACGACAATTTTTAGAGATTCTCTGGGTTCATTACAAATTTTGGATGAGTGGTAATCCAATATTTGAGATCAAAATAGAAGTAATACATAAACAATAAATAATGTGAATCACGAGGTATTTGAACTTATAGTTAGTACAACAGCTGAAAGCTAGCCAGATTAATTACTGAACAAAGTCCAAACATATAAATACATTTACTGTACGATGTAAGGCAAATAGAAAACCGAATCCTAGACTATCTCTATACATACGGCAATCAGAGTGAATTAACACGAACAACCTCCTCCGCAGTATTAAATGCACAAACAAGAAGAGACCATTTGGTCATAGGAGAATTAAACGGGTTGATGTTGTCCTTCCACAACCAAGAATTTGGCAAACACACCTAATTCATAGATTTAAGGGCTGACACCCCAATTTGTTTTTAAATACTGCAGCAATTACTTAACGATGAAACATGTACTAAACGAAATAGCAATTAACAAAAATAACATCATTAAACGATTATCATTAAATTGTGCAACCATTGTAGATTTGAATATAACCAAAAAGTTCGATTATAAATGTAAAAATAATTTTAAAACCATTTTAAGAACTCATTTTCATACCCTACTCTCGTTTTTATAGCGTATTTATTAAGATTTTCACTGGTGTAGCTCTCATTATAGTTTAATAGATAAGTATGGAAACAAATTGAACTTCATATTAATTAAAGGTTTGCTTTTATGATTATAAATAATAAGTTTTTCTGTCTTTAAGAAAAATAGTTAGTTTATAAAAAGAGATTCATCCCCATCTAACTTGTCCTAGTTACGAAAATGAGGAATTTTATTATATTTAATATTTACTAGTAACATTTCATTGGAATTTGCATTCATTTAACATGAATAAATGTGATGTCAAATAATTCGGATATTTGATCGTAAAATAAAACATTTTCATCGGTACATGTCTACTTCAATATGCCAAATAGCATCCTATAGCTGGATTCAGACGTGTCGTGTTCTGTATATTTCCCATGTCAATAAACAACGATTAATGTGCAGGATGGCTGATCTCGTGATGCACCGAATACACTAACATTGTCAATATCTAGGAGCGACATATCTATGTCTTCGATGACAGAATGTCCTATATCCTTTTTAGCGATGATTTCAGTTATCGTTGAATATTAGTAAAATATTTATTTACATCTGCCTGGCAACATACGCAACGTTGCTCTTAATTATCAATTCATACAGAACCTGAAATATTGTTATTGTTATTTCGTGGATGAACCTATATATAGGGCAAAACGTTTACTGAAACAATATTCATTTATTTTATTCCCATCATAATGTGTTTGATTCATTAAAATATATTCAAAATCAATCTGAAAAAATTAAAAGTGATGGTTTTTTTTCCCACTAAACTAGAAAAGGTTAGAATATTTTACCTTCTTCACAAACTTCTATAAGTAAATATAAACAAAAAAAATATTAAATGGATTCTATAATACAGACCAATTTTTAAAAAATGAATTAAAACGTTTCGGATGGATGCTTACATAAATCGTTAGTTTCTCGATTTTTTTAAACTGAACACCAGCCAGTATACTTATTCGAAATGTATTCTTTCTTTTCCAAACCACTGATATTTGTTTATTTCATGATAATGACCATCATAATGCTAGGAGCTTTTTGTTATTAATTCTATTATAGTGGTATATCATTGCGCTTCATCAAAACTCCTCCAAAACTAATTCTTACTTCTTGAGTTATGACCTGATGTCCAGCCTTCGCCACCCCTCCTCCTGGGTATGAAAACACCCTTGCTTCGGCAAAACTCTTTTCTTACTTCCTACAGGTGTACTCTTTAGCATTTCATTGGACTATCTGATGAAAAACGAATCCCATTCAGCTTACTCTGACATTTTTGACAAACAAAAAAATATAACACACGTTCAACGAGACATTCAGCGGCGTTGGGTATTCTTTGGGAATACTCTTTTACTGCATTTACCAATACCACGCTGGTTATATCTATAATCACTAAGTTGTTTACATATGCCTCATGCTTTGCGTGAAAATGAATCAAGCTTATATTACTTTGAATTATTTTAACAAAACTTAAATTTATCAATTCTTTTTTATTTTATTTCCAAACAAGCGTAAAACAACGACTATATTCCTTAGTTCTTCTTGTGTGACCGTAAAATTCAATAATGAGGCTGTTTATATGTCAAAAAGTGATTTTCCTCAATTAATTTATGGATTAGTATTATTCATAAGGACGAGCAGTACCTATAATATGGAACCTTTCACCAGAAACGGAAGGTTATTTGTTTCAATTATTTAATTGCCAAAAGTTTCGTACAGACATGTGGAGCTTTTTTCTAGAACTTCCCTATGTATGTACCAGAAAGAAATATTTCTGGTATAATTAATGTAAGTTCTAGGTACATTTTAAATTAATTAGTACTTCAAATAATACATTTCTTTCAATTTTAAGAAAAGTCTTATTACATGAAATATTGTATTATTAAAAGGGATTCATTTGTATATTATTATTGTAATTAGAAAGTGGATATCATTGAACTGAGCAGATCAAGTATTCATTCCCCATATTGTGTATTGCAGAATTTATCTCAAGTCTGTCTTAATATTTAATATTTAAGCTATTAATATTTTATGGCTCAAATCTTTACAAACTGAGATACTGAAAAAAAATTATGGTTTTAATTCGACGTTTTACTCAATTTGACCTGTTGGCTGGCTATCTTAGAACAGGCATTGGACACTCTACTCAATGGTAATGATGGGGTTACATGTTCTTAGGAAATTGATAATTTTCACTTCTTACTAATTCGTTAAAAAAAAAGGCCAATTCAAAATAATTGAGCTATATAATCTTATGTGTAGGTTAATTCACTCTTTACCCCACACTTCCTTCAAAGATTCAATGTAACAGCTTTTAGGATGATTTTTTCAGTAATTATATAGGAAAGGCACATTATTTTCTTATCATTTTAGAGTAAAAAAAAAGGTTTCATTTAGCTGGTTACTGCCGTAAAATTTTTATGAATCGAAAATGACATTAAACATTACAATGAGAAACAAAAGAGACTATAATTTTTATTATCTAGACTCACGTTCATTTATTTATCAAAATCAAAATCAAATTTGTTCATCAACATGAGCTGATTTCTTTCCTCATATAGGGGTGACCTAACCACAAAAAAAGTAAGTAAATGATGATAATGTTTCATATTTCCTTTCAGCCTCATTGTATAAACAAACAGACAATTGATTAAATTCAACTCCTCTTTGGTTCGTTTTGTTTATGAGAAGCCCTGCGGGAAGTTGTGGTGAACGGCACTTATGCTTTGTCGATCTGTTATGTGTTAAAGACGAAGACTCACTTGCCGACGAAAGGAGCACAATGAACAGTGGGATATAATGCTATGGTAATGAAGCAGGGAGAAGTTGTGGAGTGTTGTAACTTTGACCCAGTTTGGAGCAAAGTCAATTATCGTGCTATCAGTAAGGCCCTGGTTTTGGCACGACCACGGTACCACCGTCTCGCTCGTACCCAAAGCATAAATCACTTTCACACATAACATTCAAATGAAGGGACACTCAATAAATGGGGTTTCATCCTCAACCCAATCACACAAACACTACCCAAGCAATAGGCTTGTTTGAATTTGGAATTTATGTGTGTTGTTGATATTTCAGGTTTATATTGATACCTAATTAATTTTATCTACTTATTTGGTAAATAATGGCAGTGGGACCATAAGTAAAACAAGTTTATCTTGCACTCTATTCATATCTGTCCTACTTATTTTATTTCGTGACATTACACTAATTCATTATTTTTTTTTAGTCCCAGAAACATAATTTGTTAAGAATACATATGTTACATATTTCGTACTTATATAATGTACGAATGGGACTCAGGCTAAAATAAGAGTGGCGAGTTCGATTCCCCCCTGGGCAGAAGGACTTTATTTATTGACGGAATTCATTAAATAAAATCCTTAGTTCCACCAAGGCTAGGAAAGAGTGGTAATAATAACCTGGGTAATAGCCCATCCCAATTAGCCTTAGTTGCAAAAAGTGGACATTAATAAATAATAATTACTAATGTACGAATATTTCGTAATTATACTATCTATAATATAATTCAGTCATAAATCATTGCATATATCGACGAGACTATTGAAAAAGCAGTGAAAAACTCTCTTAAAAAGTCACTAGAAAATTTCTAACACCAAAACATCGCAGAGAATTGTCAAAATGATCAAGAGTGTGCGTTTGTTGCTGCTATAAGAAACCGACTAAATTTGAAGGGCCAGATAAATAAAAATATGAAATGGTCAAATCTTAGGGATAAAGGATAAGGTGCTTTGCTTTGGATATGGAAAGAGTACTTGTAGTAGCTACCGAATAATGTAATTCCACAAGGGTTGAAGATGTGGCCCAATGTAGGAACTAAGATGAAAATATGGATGAGGAACCAGATTAACTACATAAGGTAATAAAGTTTAAACTCAAATGTCTCCGTTGACTCAATTAATAGACTGAAATGTTTATGGCAGCCTAAAGGTATGGAGAGAAATAAAAAAGAGTCTTTGATGCCATTCTTGTTTAAAAAAAAATAAATAGTTTTGGAGGCCTACATTCAAGTTGAAATAGCTTTCCTCTGTCAGCAACTGACTGGCATATATAATACTAGTTCAGCAATTCCAATTTTGATGAATGATAGTGGTGCTGACAATCCTAAGCCATCTGCTAGAATTGTAAGCATCACGTCCGTTATTGGAAGTATGTAAATGTATCAACAGATTTCAGGCGTAACATCTAGGCCTGTTTTCCTATTCGACAGCTGATGTTGCAAATAGGTTTGGTCTCCCGCCTCCGTTCTGTCAATAGGTTGATTTGATAAATATTCCACCTGTTTTCTGCAAAGCTGGAAGTCCCCAGCTGCGTATGTACTCCACTTCAGCCGTCAAACTACATCTGCGATCTCATGTCTTAAACATATAGATGCTCTAGCATTCGACGAAGGGATATCCTGGGATACATGTTCACTAACGTATATCTCCAGGGAAATAGCCTCAATATTCCATTCCACTCAAATCGTTTCAATGGTTACTCCAACGTGCCAATCACAGTTTAGTAGTCCATTTGTACTTTCTAATACCATTTAAAATTCATTCATACGAGAACACTAAATAAGCACCTTCGAGCACTCAATTGGCATTTTACTCGGGATTTGGTGCTGGCTGGTGGAGGTCCATCATCAACGGAAGGATAATAAAGTCAAAACACCTCCACTCTTAATACTTCATTAATTAATTGCAGAGTACTTTCGGGGTGAACAGTCCCATCTTAAGTGCTTTGTGAAACAACATTTACATTTTTGAAACAACATGTAAGATAAATATATATATATATATATATATATATATATATATATATATATATATATAATAGTCAATAAAATGTAGACAACATATTAAAAAGTTAGAAACAAATATATAAATATAGCTATGTAAATGCTGTGTCACTGAGTATTGAAGATGGGACGGTTCGTCCCGAAAGTACTCTGCATTTAATAATTTTTTTTTACATTTTACTGTTGCAGATTATTAGTCCCCTATAAAATGTACAAAATCTCATTAGAAACTGTGATGTGTGAATGGTAGAGGGGTGTCAAAAAATAGGGGAAAAAATATATGAGCAGAATGTTTTATAAACGTGCATTGTGAATTTCATAACATGTCCACATATATTGATACTACAAGAAAAAATCAGATGTGGCACCACATGACTTCCTGATACTTCTATTAAATTAAATATACCAAACGTACTGCGGTGCTTCAATTTAAATTATTTCATTTGAAAGACGTATACAATATTTCCTAAAAATTGTCTCTACAAAATACCACAGAACATGATTAATGGATTATAATCATGTTAATGGCTTCCACAGCATTCGGCGTAAGCAGATAATGTACTAACGACTTGTGTAACCTTCACGCTAATATCCAGTTGGTAGTAAAGTGGGAAATTTATGACCTTTTTAATCCAATGCATTGGAACATAAAAGTCGTATATTACTTCAAAATTAAATTATTATAAATGAAGTTGAGCAAACCATTTTGTATGTTCACTTTAATAAGAGTACAAGGTACTCATAAGGTGAACTCGTGTGATTTTGTACATAGAGGAGAATCATGCTTTTCACATATGAAAGTACATGTTGGTTGTGAAGTTTGAATTTTTTTCTTCACGGGCACAAGAACATAGGAGAATCAAAATATACAAATGACATCACTTCCTATATTCCAGGCGGAATATCCCTCTTACATGGACATTTATATAATTGTTGTGTGCTCCATCCTTTGGATACTACTCACATTTCAGTAATTACACTATAATATTTTTTATATAATAGTTATAAACATTCTAAAACAATAACAAAAAATAAAAAAAGTAAAAAAAAAGAATAAATAAAATAAAACATGTAAACATTACATATGTGTATAACAGTAGGTGAAGATCTACAAAATGATGTCCAATTCTCGATTAAATACATTAAATCCGTTATTGAATTTGAGTAAAAGTTTCGGTTTGTCCGTCGGCCAAGTTTCGTTTTGTAAAGTAATATACTTGATGAGTTTTATTCTTGGTCCGCCAAGTAATGTACAGTCATATAAGAGGTGGTCATGTGTCTGTTCAGTCTCATTGTCACATTTATTTGTGATTATTTATTTCATGTATTTGTATTTGTTAGTTTAAATTTGTACAAGTAACTTTTCGTAGGTCAATGTCCTGATATAAATTGTATTTGTTTAGAATTGCTAAGTGTTATTTTTCGTCTAAATGACATCACTTATTAATGCTTATTAAAATTTTGATTTCATCAAAACGGAAGAAGTTTCCAAGGTTAAGAACCCAGTTAATCGGATCACACCGAATCTCTAAAGCTTAACTCACGGTATGGCGAACGATTGGTAGGTTCGAGCGGGCGGAGGCCTGCAAGAGTCGTATTTCAAGTTAAAAGCGGGCAGAGGCTGGGAGAAGAAGTACATCCAAGTATATAAGTTGGGTATGGGGTTAGGGGTGAAAGTTTATTGGGTATAAGAGTGGATATGGGCTAGGAATTTTAAGAGGGCATCCCCACTCTCTCAGGCCGTCCGCGATACCAGCCAACATGCTACCCACTCTGCCCATGTTTCCACTCAACTTTTTACTTTTTGCGACATAGGTTAACTTCAAGAGTTAGCCATTCCTTCTCCAATAGAAGTTTCTTAAAATGTATCAGCTATACATGTTATCCTCGTTACGAGATTTTTCAGTAGCTTCCTCCTGAGCCACATAGTAAATGAACTTAATAATATAGATAAGAATCGCTTGATCGCATGTGGACTCTTTATTGTATGATTATTATTTTTATTTAATAACGTGGATAACTGGAACGGGTTATCTACAAGTTACCACTTTTTTCTAGCCAGGATGAGACTGTGGATTTTATTGAATGACTTCGTCACTAAAAAATTCATACTGCTCTCAGAATCAAGCTCGCTCTCTAGGCTTACGATGTGAGATTAAGGCCAACGCTTTAACTCACATGGCTTATCTGAGCCTCTCTATTTCATGAACTTGTATGAAGAAAAATATGAACCATAATTGGTTTTGAAATAAATTTAACTGTTAATAAGTAATTTATTTATTTAGATTTTCGCAGCAAAGGCGATTTGAAAGTAATAAAAATATGACCTTCCACATTGTTCACTAATTAAATTAACACATTATTGATAGCTAATAAAAAGTTGTTTTATGATTTCCATTAAATGATTTATCACCAAAATAAATTATTCACACCAATTATAGAGTACATCAAAAAGAAATTTATTTCTTACAATAGACGACTTACGCGTATAAATCGTTCACGGTGATATTATATAACGCTTGAGACTGTAATAATTCTCGCTTCTGTGTTTGTGAGTGTGTATGTGTGTGCCTTTGCATTGTGTGCCTTGTTGTTAGCGCGCCCTTATAGAGACGCATGTTTATATAACTCAATTTGCTTTTGAGGTTGTGAATATTTGATTTGCTTCTCATTGTTAATGCATTGTTGAGTGAGTGTGTGTGTATACGAATTAGAATTTGGAGCGTATTTGAAGGGACGGGAGAGCAAGCCTGAGAGAATGAGTGAGAGAGTATGTGTGCGTGTGTGTGTGTGTGTGTGTGTGTCTGTGAGAGAAAGAGAGAGAGAGAGAGAGAGAGAGAGAGAGAGAGAGAGAGAGAGAGAGAGAGAGAGAGAGAGAGAGAGAGAGAGAGAGAGAGAGCGAGAGAGAGGGAGCGAGTACGCAGGAGAGAGTAGCTTGGTTGAACAATGAGAATTGATGAGGTCCCATTCATCAGGTCTCAGACTCAGCATTTGTCAGAAGGTTTTCGCTTAATACTCAGCAACAGATTTACCACTCCGTCTCTTTATAATGCAATGGAGAGTATAATATTAAAATGATAAGTTGACAATGATCCCCATTATAAAATACAGTTCTCAAGTAAAAGTAAATTCTTTCAGTGAGTCCTACTGTCAATGATATAAACCACTTTCTCAGGTTGTCTGTACTTCTACCGTCCAAATGGGATTGCTGTAATATTGACTCAAACTAAAACTCGGGATAGATGTTCATTTTCTCCAGGATTATACCTGAGTGTTTTTGCAGATTTCCCTTAAGGGAAATCAGCTATTGAGGTCGTACTCATGACGCGATTTTCGAAAAATTTCTTCAAATGTCCATCGATCCTACCCAGGAGATGACGAAAATTATATATATATATATATATATATATATATATATATATATATATATATATATAAATGTGTGTGTGTGTTTGTGCGCGCGCGTCTGTCTGTTAACGCTCTAGCGGTCGCAATTTTTGTTTGATTGTTACCAAACTCGATATTCAAACGTTTTATGCAAAAAGACAGACCAAGTTTGTTAATGGCTGAAATCAGATCAGTGGGAGGTGGGGTTTAGAGAGGGGGATTTTCGTAAATTCGAAATATCTCCGTTATCATACGTCGGGTCGAAATATTGTATAGAACCAATCTTATTGAAAATTAAATTTACTATACATATTGTTCTATACATTTATTTTCTATATTGAATATTGACCATGGTATTTGCATTTTTATTAAAAGTGGGCCGATAACGGACGAGTAAGTTTCCCGCCAAAAGCTAGTTCAGCCCTTTGCCGTAACTGCTCGGCTCTCGTATGGAGATTTCTCTATTGTATAACTTCACGTAAGAAATCTGCTTAGTTTGCGCAGCCCCTGCGGGAAGAACTTTTTTTAGTTTAATCCAACAGTTAAAGTAGACTATGAATGTACCATATGTGTTACATATGACATTAGTAATGTCTGATACTATTAATAAGAAGAATCCCCTTAAATAAAACCTTATGTACTTCGCGAATGTATTTACCACGTTGACCAAAATGATCTTCATAGTTGATTCCTCAGTATCAAATACCACCCCATTGAGGAAGGGACTGTCGCAACGAACGTAAGAGGGAAGGAGCACTTGAGAAATGGATAGCCCCTGAAGGTGTGGAGCTTAATCCACGAAACGTGTAGGGCAATATGAATAAAGTTTGCGCGTAAATTTTTTTTTTAATGACTCTTGCCATTAAACTATGAAGAACATATAAAAATATTGGGTCCAGAATAAGAAGGACAAAAATCATATTTTGAAGAAAATGCACCAGAAGTGAAAACGTTATCACATTTTTGTGATTAAACCACTATACTTTGACTTCATAGAGTTGACAGTTATATTTGGTATACTTCTTTTCGTAGGGCCAATGGTTATAGATAATTTTCCCCAACAGGAAATTCTCCAATTGATCAAATAATTTCGCGAAGCTCATAGTTATTTTCTGACGAGTGAAAGTGACTATACTGCCTGTAACGATTGAAGAAAAATGTTGTCAATCTCTGTCAGAGGACACCAAGTTAACATCATGAACCTCCGGACTGACGTTGATGCCTTCCGCTGGAATATAATCGTTAAGAGGCAAGGCCCCTAATTACTTCTTTGTAAGAAGTAAAGGAAGTATCGTAATCTCGAAAACTTAAATGTCTTAACATTTAAAATCGACCCTCACTGTAGGGGCGTGCGGTAAGCTTTAGCGGTAATAATAGAAAATGTCGGCACCAAAATTTAATGGCGGAAAGCTTGTGTTAAAGGCAAGAGTTGGGAGAGAATTTAGACTGAACCATTTGTTATTTCTCCTGGAGATATGAGGGAAAAGGAACAAAAAAATAAACCACTATGTGAGTTCTCTTAAGAATTAGGTATATTGAAATAGTGAATTATATCTCTATATGCTACTCGTTATATCTAGAGGTTGAACAAGACAAAGGAACCTTACGTTATGCATTAACTTATCTGTAATAGAAATATATTATAATAAAATGAAATTTGAGCAGTAAACAAAGGAAAGTAACTTTATGAACTAATATGGCGGCCATATAACTATATCTACAAATGAGCGGTCGGGCCTATGATATGTATATGAGTATTCATTCGATATTGGCGCAAATAATGCTAGCATTATTAAATAGGTACTTGCAGTAACCATGCACTTTCCTTGAAATGATGGAGTCTTCTCGCTTGTAGCGGTGACAAATACAGGATGGCAGCCTTGCGGGAGATGAAACAACTGAATGATTATCACGGGTGACTTCCAACTGCGGTTGTCTATGAAGCGGTTATCTATGAAGCGGTTATCTGTGAAGCGGTTAGCTATGAAGCGGTGATCTGTAGTGGATGAAGAGGGGCTCTGCCCCACTGGCCGTATTAACGACCCCAGCGTCTGAGAGCAACTAATTCTATCCTTGTTGCTGGCCGATGCCTTCTTGAACTGCATGTGTTTTTCCGCTGTAGCCACGGCCTTGGCGATATGCATGTGTGTGCGGCGGGTCTATGAACCCCGCGAGCGCGGGAAATTCAAAATTCAAACTGACGACTGAACACTCACTGATTACATTGTGACCAGTTTCGGCGTCTACACGTTTTAAGGTACGTACGTACTCTCATAACTCAAAAACTAATAGCTTTAGAAAATGTTGAAGTTTCACGTTAGTGATTGCTGTAAAGCCTAGTTAGGCACCTTTTTTTCATCAAAATTGACTGGATGGGGAGCTGGTGGTTAAAGAGAAGAAAAAGTTTTAAAAAAATACTCCTTACTTTCTAGAGTTACAAAAAATTGGTTTAGGACCTGTTATGTTCTCATTAAAATATCTATAAATTAAGTTATATGACACTTTTCTATTCCACGTATTGGAACTGAGGTATAAGAATACCTTTATGGCTTTCAAATGAAATAATTTTAAATGAAGTTAAAATAATGAAAATATTATTAATGTTACTGTTATTTTTTAGTAGCTTGAGTCAGCCATGTGAGTTAAGTCAGCAATGTCAGTTAGTGAGATTCTCACATGGGCAATTGGAATTGATTTAGTGACGGACTCATTAAGTAAAAGTTTTTGTCCCACACTAGCTAAGAAAGTGTGGTAACCTGTATATAATCAGTCCCAATTAGCCTTAGTAGCACAAAGTGAACGTTAATAAATAATAAATAAATATTATTTTTTAATAAATATTTGTACAAATTTTTATTAAAATCTTATTGTTAATGTTTATATAGAACAATGTTTTATTCTGTACCGCAACATAAGTCACTTGTGTAAATGGTAGATACCGAGCACTTTGTTTATTGTAAATTATAATATATACCTAAAATAAATGTAATGCAATTTGAAGAAAGTTTAATTATTTTCTTATACCTCGATACTTGTCAGTGTTGCACAGTCCGTCAGGTTATGCGATGTTTTCTCAAGAAAATTCCTCGAGTGACGATAGAGCGTTCATGCAATCTATCCTAGCCCTTGCCTCTTATCTTAGGGAGCGCTGGGAAGGGGGTACCTTGACTCTGCATGGATTTCACATCCGCTTTCTTCAACTGCACAGATTTTTTAGGAGGTACATCAGCCCACACAGGGCAGTTCGTATTAGAAGCCCCGATCTCTCAGGCAAATACTTATGATTAAAAGGACCTATGCTCGATTTTTTCTTTTCCAATTTTAATTATTGTTATTATCATTTCTCTTCATTTCGCACCTTCTCCTCATTCATGAACGGTGCTACAAAGAGAAATCTCGATCTGAGAAACGCCATCTCAGCGGGTAACCATAATTGAATGGCATCTTCTTGTGATGTGAAAGTGGCGAACACAATTTTTTTCACGAATGATCAAATAAAAAATTAACTCATGCTATTATGGGTATAGTCACTGTACGTATCCCCACTTGCTCATTCCTCAGATCAATTCTGTACATTCATTTTGCTTGTAATATTATTTGTATGATCAGGATCAGTAAAAAGGCCTTGTTCTCTGTTATTGTTTTAATTTTATACAAAGCGCACTTTCAGAGTCAGAGCCAGCGCTCCATCGTCAGTGCTTGATTGTAGCAGTGTAGCCTGGACAACAAATGTCGGGCGACCAGGTTGTTGTCCAGGCTACACTGCTACAATCAACAGGCACTGACGATGGAGCGCTGGCTCTGAAAGTGCACTCTGCATAAAATTAAAACAACAGTAGAGGACAAGGCCTTTTTATTGATCCTGATCAATTGGTTCCTCTACCATCCAGCATATTCTAGAGATATTATTTGTATGGTTGCAAATGACACAAAATTTCTTTTGTCATTTAATTGTTGAAATGACTAAGACGAGACAGACCAGAAGTAAACAGTTATTAGAAGAAACGTTACTTTTAGAATAGAAAACATCATGTTTAAAAATTCATTCCCAAACCGACATCAAAATAAATTGTCTGTCGGAAGCCAACATGAATAACCTCTTTGCTTTCAGTAAACTGGAAAGGAAGCCATCACAAAGTGCTTCATCGCCCCTCGCACACACTCCGTGGCTCGATAAAAAAAGGAATTGTTGAAGCCATTTGGGGGTTTGCGGCTCTATTTACTCACGCATTATTACTCCTGCGGGAGAACCACTCCCCAGAACCAATCGGCCGAATAAGCCGGAAGAATTAAAGAGTTTTGGAGCTAGTAAAGCCTCCCTCCGGAACCATCAAAGATCAATTTTCTTCAAAACCAATCTTAAGAGGTTTATGAAAGGACATTTTCCACTCTCGAGAAGATTGTTTGTAGCCCCTCTCCTCGGCCTCATTGGTCACCAAATACAATGGGCTCAACTCTTTTTCATTCGCTATGAAAATGAAAGAAAAAAATAATAAATCCTTTAGTCAACCCCGACAGCAATCATTACATCTGAGTTCAATCATTGCATAAAAAGCTGAATGCCATTTTGTTTCATTCAGTTCTCTTCGGACAACGAGTTTCCAATATCGAACAAAAAAAAAGGTATTAACTTCATAACTTTCGGAATGACGGGAAAACGTTATAGAGACTAGTAGACGTTGTAAAGCTGCCGTTTTGATAAAAATCGACTAAGGGGTGGTAATAAAAAATTGAAAATTTCATCATGCCTATTAGAGATTTAAAAATAAATTGTATAAAACCACTTTTGTTTGTCATGAAAAGATCGATATATCTATGACATTTTTTGATCCTATGTGTCGAAATGGAGATATTGTATATTGCTTTCAAATGGAGTGCTTAAAAATATTTTGTTTATTTTATATAGTATAGGAGTACAAACATGGGAGTCATATGCTCCCTCCATGCAATTATTTTAGAATAATATTATTACTGAATTCTATATCAAACGCAGCATAAATGTAAATCTATATTTAATGATTATTTATTATTTAAAAATGGTAAACCTAGAGTGGGGGGTTCGTTTCCCACCAGGGTAGAGGAATATATTTAGCGATGGAATTTATTAAATAAAATCCTCAGTCTCACCCTGACTAGAAAAGGGTGCTAACCTGTAGATAACCAGTCCTAATCAGCCGTAGTTCCAAAACGTTTAAATTTATTTTAAAAAACAGGTTCCCAATTAACGTCATTTTGTTCTGAATGCTGCAACTCACTGTGCCATGTGGGTCCCCCTTCGAGCGTCTTTATGATGGTAGTGTCGAGTATTGATAACACGCAACTCAAATACCATGATATTCCTGTCATGTCAATTAAAATACCGAAAGAGATGAGGGTGGCCTTGACCGATATTGGGGAGGATTGTCGGGGGCTAAGAGTAGAGAAAGGATTAGATTTAAGGGCCCCGCTAACGGAGTTAGTGGCAGAAGGTAAGATTTTCCAGGACCTAACAAGGGGCAGAGCCCTGCGGTCCCGGGGGACTCTCTGGGCCCCTCATAATTGGCAGACTGGAAATAAGAGGAGGAAAGGGGGCCCTCTTCCCAATTTGCTTCAATTTAACGGATTAGAATTACAGCTCACGTCCATTTTGTGAAGGGCCGCTGCAAAGGGGTGCTGGCTCTCTAATTGTGAGCGTAGGGAATGGCGGGCTTCCTGTAATACGGTTGTAATTTGCGGTTCTGACCCTGCTAAATCCAACCCTTTCTGTCCGTCCGAGTTTGTGGGGCGCAGCGACGTGCATCCAAACAAGCTGACACCTAGTGGTCAACCGGACCCCCTTTCACTCACCCTCCTTTCCTTCCTCCTCCTCCCTCAAACATTACGATGCCTGAATCACAATTTCTTTCCTCCCATTCCTCTTAAACGCATTACCCAAAAATATTGAGTACAACTAATTATACAGAAACATTATCACATGGCATTACGAAAATACGACTAGAATAAGGCGAACGGAGCAGAATGTGGCCTCGTTTTTTCTTCTTGAATTAAATGCTTATTCATAAAAATCATGAACAGAGGACGTGGAAATGATCTCAGAATAACCCACTGAATTACATGCAATATATGGAATGAATGTCACATCATTTGATACACCGATTTAAATATCCCTCCATACGAAATCGCAGTTAGTCCAGAATCTTCAAATTAACATGAAAATATACTCGTACATTCCATTTGGGGGAGGGGAACGAATACAGATATGTACAACATATTTTCTATTCCATTTGAATTCCGTTTCATATTATACCAATGAAGTATTATATATGTATGTCTACATATGAAAGGTGCAGGGAAAGAACGATCAAAGTGACAAAAGATGTTTTAGTGGAAAATTTAAAAAAAAAAAAAAAATCAATTTATTTATTTGAATTTTTTTTTTTAAATCATGAACAGAGGACGTGGATATGATCTCATACTAAGCCACTGAATCACATCCAATAAATAGAATGAATATCACGGGATTTGATACTCCGATTTAAATATCGGTCATCACACGAAATCGCAGTTAGTTCAGAACCTTCAAAACTAACACGAAATTATACATTTTATTCGGGAGAGGGGATATAAAAATAATATACCATATGATCCACTTTATTGAAACTAGTCTAAGGAAGCCCTGACAATAATTTTTTTTCTTTTGTTATCTCCCGTTGGTTTACTTTGTTTTTGTGAAATGTATTGACCTGAAATTAAAGCTGCACTTAATATTTATAAATTCATAGTAAATCGATGAGAAATTGAATGTTTTCAGAATCCTTGGCTTCTTCATCTTCCACCCATAACAGTAGATTTAAATACATTTGCTATGGCATCACTGTCCGCCCAACAGCTTCATCAATCATTTCACTTTCGCCTTCATAATCATTATCACCAACCACTTACCAAGTCATTTACACCCACTTCCCTCAGTCTAACTTCATTTATTCAGAAGCACTTTCTGTTGAGTCCATCTTGTACTAATGAGTTCCTGATTGATTATTAGTAGATGGAAAAGGGGGTTTCTGGAACACACCCTCAAAATCCCTAAAAAAGGGAAACGAACTAGCTATTATTTTACAACATAAATATTTCTAAAAATCCATAAAAACAATTATTTGTTTTCTTCCATAAGTAAAATAATAAAATGTATTCAATTAATTAATCATAATATCTATTTTTTAGATTTACATACATTTTTCTTTATTATATCTTTCTTTTCTAGAAAGTCAATAACATTATTAAAATTTATTGAATTTTTAATTGATAAATTTCTTCCTTAATAAATGGAAGTTTTAAAAAAGAAATTTTTAATTGATAAATTTTTTCCTTAATAAATGGAAGTTTTAAAAAAGAAATTTTTAATTGATAAATTTCTTCCTTAATAAATGGTTTTAAAAAAGATAAAACAAGTTGGTAAATATCAAAATATTCCAATAATTAAACTAACATCGTTGTATTTAGATCAATCATATCCAATTAAAGAATTAAAAGAAATTAATATTAAAATTAGAAAACGTATAGTTGTTATATTAATAGATAGAGAAGACAAATCTCAAGTTTTCCTTCCAGATAGATTTAATGAGAAATGATCTAAAAAGTATAGTCAATCATTAAATACACAAAACATATCATTTGTTTATAATGGATTAAAAGATGTAGGTGATGACAAGAAGAGTCATGTTATTGACTTTCTAGAAAACAAAGATGTAATAAAGAAAAAGGTACGCAAATCGAAAAAAAGTGAAAGCAATAGTGATGATTAATTAATTGAATAAATTTTATTATTTTACTTATGGAGGAAGAAAATAATTGTTTTTATTGGTTTTTAGAAATATTTATTTAATAAAATGTTAGCTAGTTCGTTTCCCTTTTTTAGATATTTTGAGGGTGTGTTTCAGAAACCCCTTTTTCTATCTACTATTATTCCATTTTTTATTTTTAATTAGTTGAAGTTTGAGCCTAAATTAATAAATAGATAATTGGTTATTTATTTGTTTTTTTTTCTGAAATTTCTAACCTTCTCAAAATTTTCCTTCACGTGATGATGTGAGTTTTTGAAACTCATAAAAAATATTAAGACTAGTTAATATATAGTTTTGAATATGTTCAAAGCTATATAATAGTTTATATGATTTTAAATTATATAAACGGTTGAGTTGCTATATATCATTTCGAAGAATATAAAAAAAAGGTGTGACCTGTATAGGGAAAAGTTTATTTATTACCAATAGATGGTTTTGGCAAGGAAAAGCTGGCAACTGTTCCTTCTTAAATACAGGCTTGGCTCTTAATCCAAAATACCTTCCGCTGTGGAAATACTGGTAAACCTTACTCAGCATAGAATAGAATCATTGAGTCGCTTCGCTTACAAATTGAATAAGTGACCTTTAACACTTTTTTTTACCCTTAGTAAAGAAATTCCTAGACAATCGCCCTAAAATAAGAAAAAAATATATTCATATACATTTAAACCTAAATAAATAAAGAAATATTTAGTATTTCCAGATACTGGTAACGTATACAGATATGTACAATATATTTTTTACTCCATTTGAAGTTTCATTAAAGTTTCATATTATAGCAATGCACTACTATATATGTATGTATACATATGAAGGGTACAGGCACAGAACGATCAAAGGGACAAAAGATATTCTACTGGGAAATTATAATCCAAAATTATTTATTTCATTTGAACAAATTTTTTCAACTTATTTTGATATTGTAAACACTGCAAACCATGTTATGGGCGTTTATGCAGCGTTATACATGAATATTAACACTAAATCCCATTCTATATTTAAATATTAATAATTACAAAACATAACTTGTTAAAACGACCAAAGTTGATTAACAAAAACTAAAATATTTGTTGAATACAAACTATAATAATATTATTTTATATAACACAATATGTTCTGTACGTGTTCTGAATAAAACCGATATTAATGAGGACATTGACGAATCTGGGTTTTCACGTAGATAATTCAAATTATTATATAGCCTATTTTATTCCCTGATGTAGTTGACTCACAAATAAAAATGTCCATATAAATCGTTTATGCTTTGTGGTAATTGACTTAAAGTAACCAACGGCGGGTAATGTAGGATAGACAGACTTACATACAAGATTTTGAATTAATTTTAATGATAATGTTCATTAAATGCCATTCTAAGAAACGTTAAAAATGTATTCTCAACGAATTTAAGTAGGAAATAAAAAAAAAAAAGAACCCAGATTTTTAAATAGATTTATTTTGAATAGGGCCAATTAATTATATTACAAGAGTTACGAGTTAGATTCATGCCTGGGAAATGGGAATTTATTTAGTGAAGCACTCATTAAATTAAACCCTTAGTACCACACTCGCTAGAAAAGGGTGATAACATATAAATAACCAGTCTCAATCAGCCGTAGTCGACAAAGTGGACGTTCTTAATAAATATTATTAATTTTCGCAGAAACTGCTTCAGAATTTCGTTTGGGCAAAAATTAATGTACGAAAAGAAATCGTAAAATGAGCTTAGATTATAAAATGCTGATACATTAAACCCCCAGATTTAACTAAGCTAGCGCTTTTCAAGTGAAAAATATAATCTTGGACGACTTAGCTCTTCAACCTCTGACTTAATCTTAAATGAGTACTCAAAGTTGGCGAAGTTTACACGAAATACGATTATTGAATAAGGTGTGATAAGAAAAGATAAAGAGGGAACAATTCGGCCTCTTTTTACTGGTAAACTTCCTGAGTGGAAAAGTTCTGAGGCTTCTTTTATTACTAATGAATCTACTTTAGAATTTCTGAGAAACACTTAAAGGGATTGTTGTTATTTAGAGTTATACTTTGATCACAAACTCCAAGAGATTATTTGTAGCTCAGGAAAAGAAATACATTTCTAACAAAAGTTTCGTTTTGATAATACTGTTTATTATAGAAGAATCCCCAAGATATTTTCCCAAAGAAATCTTACCCAGAAATGATGTGATTTGTGCTTATGTCACAATTTCAGAAATGTTTAAAATGTTCTGTAAAATTAAAAGATAATTTACCGTCATAACTTTTGACCCTGTTATCCTTCCGTTAATAGATAATATTATATAGAATACTAGAGAAGTGTGTTGATCCAACTATGTATAGAAGTTTTTGGATCTCTTTCTTTCTTTAGTTCCGATATTTATTTTAAATGATAAATTATGCGAACATCATATCCACTCAAAAATCATTCTATTATATATTGTGTCATACTCTGTGAACTCTACAATAAGTTATTTCAACAATTGAGTGAAACCACAGTTGTTAGAGAACCATCCCTCCGTAGTCTAAGCTGACTAATGATAGGCTTTCACCAGATTCATCGTGTTTTTGGAATGTAGTATGCATCATATTGGCTATATATTGTTACGTTTATTTACAAAATCTGTAATAAACGTTGTTTATTAGAGTTATTTTGGATTGCAAAATTAAACACACACAAGCTTCAGAGTTTTTACCATAATTTATTTAACAATGCACTATACACTTGGTTAATTATTCTTAATTACTACTCACAGTATGCACTGATAGCGTCACTGATCTTGTTATTACACAGTCCAATAATTCACTCACGGTGACTGAAGTTCACAAAAAGACGGCACTGCACTGTCTTAAACACGGCACTATACTGTTACTTACAGAGTCACGGCAGAACACTGTACTTCACATAAAAACACTTTACCGCACTTCAACTAAGTCGCACTGTAGCACTGATGATCACTTGAAGACAGCAGAGAACAATACATAACAAATTAACGATCCGTCTTTCCAAACTATTCAATATAATTCTGCATTTAGCCATTACTTATTGATGGTCACTATCTACTTTTGCTCCTGGATAACTATAGCTTGATTTTATTTGATATCGTTATCTTTGTTTAACGAAAATGTAATAATTTTGAAATCGCTTTTTTTATCAGTTGGTTGGGTCCAATTGTGTTATCTTCTTTTTGGAACTTCATAAAACGATTTGCCATTACTAAATCATGCTTCTTTCAAACTGACATTAGCATTTCATCGCGATTATTCTTATTTCATAGGGAGTATTTCCCAGAAATTTGTTGCTGATATGACCTTCACTTATTAAAGCATTAAAATCTTCCATAATTACAATATTGTCTTTTGTCGAGGTCAGTCTTTAGTAATTCTTCCATTTGATCATATACTTGTTCCACGTCTTCATCCAAGTATTCTGACGTTGGTAAATACACTTTTATCACAACTAAATTAACAGGCTTGCAACTTACCTTAACCATTTACCTAGTAGACGTTTAAGAGTTTACCTGGCACTTTCATATTTAAAATTAAATCAACACCATTCTTACTAATCTCTCCTACACTGTAGATCATCTGGAAGTCTTTTGGACAGAGTTCCCCCTCCTCATGCCGTCGAGTCTCATATAAACCTAAAATGTCTATTCTGAACTCATTTACCTCTTTTAACTTACCGACTTGCGGCAGCGTCCTCAGGTTCCAGGCTCCAATGTTGATCTCACTGTAAGGTTTTCGCATAATGACGATTGGAGAAGCCTCGCCATTACTCCTGCTGGTCCTTGGTATCCGCATTCCATGTTCAATAAGTTTACCATTATTACTTGGGGCTTCCGTTGTGCTAAGAAGGGAGTAAATTTGGACAGTGGTTCCCCGTCCTCATCTGTCCTTGTCAGTGTTTCAAAATTTAGCGCATGTACCATTCTTACAAACCAGTATCCCTGCTCCAAGGACAGCAATATAGAATGACACAACGTTGCCCAAGTCTCACCACAGGAGAAAAATGCACTATACTGACAGGTGTGACTATACATATACTTAATAAGGTACCAGGCTTCGCCTGGGAATTCATTTAAGGCTCAATAACCCTGATATTTGTTGCAGATTCAGAATATTTGTATCAGATCTAATTTAATGATACTAAAAAGAAAATCAATAAATTATGGTTTCCGACTTTTGTTTATCCAATGCGCTGAAACGGAAACAGGATATGTCACTCTAATGTGAAATGAATTTAAATAAAGAGCAGATAAACATTTTATAAATTTACTTTAATAGGATAACAAAACTGATCGTGGTATCCATGTCAGTGTATTTTTTAGGGTTCGCTTTTATCGCTGTTTTAATAGTCCGATTGTGTAATCGGCTTCCAACACAAACCGGCAGACGTAACCATTAAATGTTTAATTAGAATTACCCCAAGTTAATTCGCATAAATGGCGAAGAGATTGTGTAAATCGGGGTTGTTAATTAGTGTGCGCGGATAAATCTTGCCGAGATAAAGGTGAGTTAGGGACGGCCTGCAGATAAGGGACAAAAGAGTTCTATCAGGGAAAGGATTAGGCCTTGATTCACAGCACGTATTACCACAGGCTACAATTAGCCTTTTATGAGCTCGTCCTTCTTACAATCATGGCTCCATGTACGCAGGCCCAGAAACCTTCAATAACTTCTCAAGCTACTCTGACAAAACATTAGACATTATAAGCGGCCAACGATTGTATATAAACCATGTTAAACGTATTTGGTCATGACAGTGAATTTGGAAAACTTCATTAACAACAATACACCAAAAAAAGTTTTCTTATATCTATATAGACAGTGAAAGATGAACGAACCGTATACTATCAGGATACGTTCGTTACCCACAGGTCCAATGTAATGGCTTTTGCTAGTCTTGAAATACTGCACTCCTTTACATTTTTAGAAATTAGTGTTTACTATCTTGTGACCAGCTGGTGTCTGTCTGAATCAATTTAACCACTAAAACACAATTCAGGAATGCCTTCGAAATTTAACGTACCGAGAGTCATTAAATTTTTATGACACCATGGACTTTAGTTATCAGGGCAGGGTGTCATTGCCGGAACAGTTTTTATCCGTGGTTGACTAGCATAGGAATAATATGATCTTCCCTATGGTACGTGGATATTTTTTGGGAACAATATTATTTAAAGTCTGTGACGTCGATGGAGGTTGAAATATTGAACTTTATAAATGAAACTTATACTTAAAACCTTAAACTTTATAAGTGAATTAAAAGTGATTAGCTGCATAAAATGATTATTAATTTAATTAGTATTATGTATAGAATACCAGCCATATATATATATATATATATATATATATATATATATATATATATATATATATATATGACGCGTAGTGTTGACCACTGTAGAAAATAAGGGAAGACGAATTCTCTCTATGGATAAGTTTTGGGGCTTGACAAAATTAATGAAAATAAAAGTGCGTGGGAACCCATAGTGATCATGTAAATCAGATCTTTTCAATCAAGGAAGTTTCTTTTCCTAGTTGTAGAGAGAACGATCAGTAGCGTAGAAACAGTTATAAAATCTGTTCAAGGATGTAGGAACTGATTATTTCTATGCCATACACAAATCTGTCCATTTTAGCATATTTCCCTTAGGGGAAATCAGCTATTGAGGTCGTACTCATAACGCGAGTTTCGAAAAATTTCTTCAAATGTCCATCGATCCTACCCAGGAGATGACGAAAATGAGGTCCGTTCAAAATTATATATATATATATATATATATATATATATATATATATATATATATATATTTGTCTGTTAACTCTCTAGCGGTCGCAATTTTCGTTTGATCGTTACCAAAATCGATATTTAAATGTTGAATGCAAAAATAAAGATCAAGTTCGTTAATGTCTGAAATCGGAGTAGTGGGAGGGGGGCTTTAGACGGCGATAATTTTCTAAAATTCGAAATATCTCCTTTACTATACTTCGCATCGAAAATTTATATAGAATCAATCTTATTGCAAATTAAATTTACTATAAATAATGTTATATACATTTATTCTGTATCTTGAATATTAACCGAGATATTTGCATTTTCTGTTTTCAGCTTCTGAGATGAGATCGGCTAACTTCGGGTCTAGTCGTGAGTTTCCGTCAAGAGCTAGTTCGGGCCCTTCCCGTAACTGTTTGACTCTATATTCTGAAATTTCTCTATTATACTCGTAAAACTTAAAGTGGGAAATCTGGTTAGTTTACGCAGCCCCTGCGTGATGGTCTTTTTATTTATTTAATTTAGATGCCTCTACAATGGCAATTCATCTTTAAACAACGGAGAATATATATATGTACACGCGTGATAAATATTCAAAATATACGAAATTAAATATTACAAATTTACAAAATAAATAATTATATTGTAGGAAATTAAATATAAAATGTTAGCGAATTTACGAAATAGGGAAAAAGTCCGTCACGCAGGGGCTGCGTAAACTAAGCAGATTTCCCACGTGAAGGTTTACAATAGAGAAATATACATACAGGTAACACTACCGTGAATGCTCAGTAAATGTACAATACAAGGCTGAATTGTAAACAAACAGGCAAGCCAACCTCGTAGTGCTGCATAGATAGACCGGAAAGACAAACAATTAATGGAATATATTTGAATATATCACATTAATTTTATTGAAAACAATTTACTATAGCTAGTGGTGTAATTTGTAATCAATCAGAATCAATTTTATCTCAATCACTCAAATTTTAGTAATCCAAAAACAAAAAAACAAAAGAAGGGGGGGGTCAACAGAACGTTTTTGCATATATCTCACAAAGTTCAATGAAAACAATATTTGGTATTTAGGCTTCAATTAATATCTTTTATTATATAACAGAGAATTATTTATGCAACACATGTAGAAGTGGGGGTTTACTGAAGGCTGAAAACAGAAAAATGCAAATATCTCGATTAATATTCAAGATACAGAATAAATGTATATACCATTATTTATAGTAAATTTAATTTTCAATAAGATTGATTCTATACACTTTTTCGATCCGACTTATAGTAACGGAGATATTTCGAATTTTGAAAATTCTCCCCCTCTCCCTGGTCCGATTTCAGCCGTTAACGAACTTGATCTTTTTTTTACATAAAACGACTAAATATCGAGTTTGGTAACGATTACACAAAAATTGCGACCGCTAGAGCGATAACAGACAAATATATAGATAGATAGATAGATCGATATATATATATATATATATATATATATAGAGAGAGAGAGAGAGAGAGAGATACAGTTTTGAACGGACCTCATTTTCGTCATCTCCTAGGTAGGATCGATGGACATTTGAAGAAAAAAATCGAAAATTCTGTCATGAGTACAACCTCAATAGCTGATTTCCCTTGAGGGAAATCTGCTAAAAAAGTGTAAAGATATATATAAAATTTTACATAATGATAACTTATGAATAGATGCAGTCACATCATATGGTAAACTATGCAGTCACACAGACTTGTCCCTAGAATTCTGTTTTTACCCTCTGGCACAGACAAGTATACATACAAAACACACACTCACACAAAGCCACTAACATACACATGAACATACACGTATCCCAGTTCGTACTTATTTAATAGATTTTATATTTCGTCAAATAATCCATTATGTCTTAAATACTAAAAACATCATCTATGTATAAATTAACTACTCTCGGCTAGTAGTTGGCATACATTTCTGGGCCATGAGTACGTTATTACTTGTGTGCAGTCAGTTAATATGTGCTAAGCGTTCTATTGCAGTAGCGACATATAGGTCCATCTCCCCTGCTCATTAGATATGAATGTGATAGTCTAGTGTGTCCTGTAAGTAGCCAAGTAAGTCCAATTTATTCTCTTCTGGAGTGTCTGTGGACTTGAAGTCCATTTTGCGTGTTTGATTTTAATTCTTTAAGTTTACTTCCAGATTTATACCGTAAATTATTTCAATCACTAATTTCTTATTTCAGAGAAAGAGTCTTGTGGAGGTACGTCAAAAAAATTAATTTTCTCTAGTTCAAGTGAACGTTTCGCTGCCCTGTCTACTATATTACTTTAAGTTAAGCCCCCATGACCGGGTAACCAATAAATAGTAACTTGTTTTTTTTTTGTTTTTTTAAAGTCTGAATATTACAACAAAAATCAGTAACAAGAGGATTGGTGGAGTATATGCCTTCAAATGACTTTATTGAACTCAATGAGTCTGTTAAAATGACTACATCTCTTTGGGTAGTAGAGATGATCGTGAGTTACCACGTAAAACTGACAAATCTTCTGAAGAAGGCAAATTTTCAATTAGGTAATCAGAAGAAACGTAGTGAGATGAGTACTCTCATCAAGGAAAACAAGAGTACCCGTCAGCCTTGGAAGCACAGAGCTTCGAGAATTTCGGGACCTAAAATATTATTATAGTTGGAGAATGATAAATGATGTCGAACTAATTGGTTTATATCATGAATCTGATAACATTGGTGTTATTACGTAAGGCAGGCTTAGTTATTTAGCTAAGTTCAAAGTATATTAACCAACGTATTTTTCAAATGCACAGAGAGAGGATTTCTAATGTACCCTGATCTAAGTCTTATATAGTTCTAAAAGGGTCAAAAAGTGGTTTCCCAGGTGGTGGCGTGGTTAGCCGGTTATCTGATAAGGAAGGTCTATGCTATGATAAATCCCCGGTTAAGCCTGGTGGTAATTGGTCCGGTATCTCCTATGCAAATGGCGACCGGGTTCGCTCCCCTCTTCAGGCCGACTCAAGGAGAAAAACATCACTTTATCTACCTGAATTTTATCTCTTTTACCATTCAACAATATATGAGGGAATTTAATCGTTAATTTTAAACTCTGCTTCAATACTATCAAATGACATAAAATGAAAAAAAACATTTTTGTATCACTCTCCAGTCTCAACCAGCGTGCTCAGAGATTCTCCTAATGTAACACCTTTATGCATTTTTATTACGGGAAAAACTAGCAACTATCAATCTTAACACTGTATCTGACTGTAATAGAACACAAAATTTAAGACTATGGAAAAACTAGTAGAATATAAACTATTTGGATGTCTCCGGAAATAATAAGTCTGTTAAATGAAGTGGATTTCAAATTATTAGCACTTTAAAATAGCACATAAAACTGCTCCTTGAAGGGGAATTTTCAATTTCAATAAGTCTAAGGGGGAATGACCAATATTGATTTTTTGCTTCATTTTTGTCCCCCATCAACCCTCCCTCTTAATCGGTGTCGCTAATTAATGAAAATCTGTTTTTCTCAGTCCTTGCTTTTGCTTCACTCTGAATTTTCTAAACCGCTCGCCAGATATTTAAATAATTTATATATTACCCGTACACAATCTTATCATCATATTATTCAATTCTCGGACCATTCCATGCAATAAATAAAAAGGGAAAAATATTTCAATAAAGTATTATAAATCGATACATTTTATTATCTGGCCAAGAGTTGATGAGTCTATTCCAATTATTTATATCGTCTGGTTGATTAGATTGGTATTTATTTCTCAATTTGCTCATATCATTTCCATATTAATTAAAATTTTACAAAGAGGTAGGGTATATAATAAATAATGAGCGCGCGCACACACACTCCCACACACACACACACACACACACACACACACACACACACACACACATACATTCACAAATTTCGCCTTACAAAGTTTTTGATTGAGAGTAATGATACGTACCAAACGCCATAAAGTCAATTTTCATCGTCTCGCATGTTAGATGAGCATATGAACCTGTTTTAGCAAATTTTCCTTATAGGAAATCAGCTATTGAAGTCCTACTCATGACGCGATTTTCAAAATTGTTCTTCAAATGTCTATCGATCCTACCTAGTAGAGGAAAATGAGGTCCGTTCAATTAATTTTTGTCTTATCGTTACCAAACTTGATATATAATCGTTAATAATATAAAAAGAAAGATCAAGTTCGCTGACGGTTGAAATCGCACCACGGGGAGAAGGGTTTAGAAGATAGGGGGAGAATTTTGAAAATTCTTAATTTCTCCATTATTGTGCTTTGGATCGAAAAATTGTATTCAACCAATCTTTTTACAAATGTTGTTGTGTACATTTTTTCACTATCTCGATTATTAGCATTTTTTAGTTTTTGGTATTTAGTAAACCCCCACTCTACACATCTCATATTAACAATATGCTATTATGTTATGAGGCACTTTATTTGAAGCCTAAATACCAAATGTTGTTCTCATTGGACTTTTACATTATGAGATAAATGAAATTGCGTAACGCACTTGGGAAATATGCTTAGCTCCTGCGTGACGGACTTTAAAAATTTGCATCATGATTACGTAAATAAATGATTTTTCGTAAAGGAAATATATTAAAAATTAATTTCAGACAATAATTTCCTAATCGTATTGCTTATTACGATAACTGAAGCAACTTAATAAATATGTTTTAAACTAGTCATAGTACTACACTTTTTTATTATTCTAATACATATTTCGTAATTTTGTTATTTTTTTTTTCTAAATGTGCTAGACAAGAACAAACTCCGGCTTATTCATTTGATGATTTTAATAACGTATAATTAATTACATTAACCATTTGCTTTCACTCATTTTAGTTTATTCTAATTAGATCAAATGAGCTCAATTAACGTAAAACTATTTTAAAATGTAACATCCATTAAAGGGTAATTTATTTCGTAGAGAGTGCTTATTAATTAATTTATTTTTAAAAAAATGTGAGCGGAATCTCTTTTACATGCTAATTTTAGATGAGGTTGCTTGATGAACCAATGTTGACATGAGGAAGAAGTAAATATAAAAATTCATGCCCACATAGTATTAAAGAGAGGGTGTTAGTTAATATTCATAAGTACTTTATATATGCATATACATACATTAAGTATTCAGTCTTTGACACACTTTACTAATCCTTATAATGGAAATTTAGGGAATGCATATTAAATTCCTGGTCCTCCCTGTGATATACGCATGTGTTTAGGGCTGAGAAGCACACGCACAAAGGCAAGTTCCTTAGTAGAATAAACTACTAGTTTCAAACATTTCCAGAATTTGAACGCAAATACCCCTCAAGAAATGCAAACGACTTTTAAAACAGTTATAATGACCGTATTAACGTTTATAGGTTGGAACTAAGGCATTTTTTAGCAAGTGTAGGTCAATCTGATCTTATATAGTAAGAACAAAAAAAACATCTAACTCCGTGGGAATTGAAGTATGGTATTGTGAGTACGCAGAACAATTCCTCAAAAAACCTTTGAATATTGCAAAGAATGAAGTCAACCAAGAGCTGAGCGCAAATATGCTAAAGACCATGTGTTCATTGAATAGATATTGCCGAACTATATAAAAGTCTGTCAACCGGGAGAAAATAATTTTGTTAACTAAGCTAAGTTCCCTATTTGCATTTATCTTAAAACGTAAAAATTCAATGAGAGCATTATATGGCATTTAGGCTTCAAATAAAATGATTCATAATACAACAGCATATTGTTAATATGACATGAGTAGGAGTGGGGGTTTACTCGTGGCCGAAAACTAAAAAATGAAATTATCTCAGTCAATAATCAAGAAAAAAAAAACGTACATAACAACATTTATAGAACATTACATTTGTAATTAGATCCTGTATAAATTTCGTGTATAATTAAAATATAATATAATATAATATGAAACTAATTAATAAATAAGAAATGATGCCGAGAATTCGTTGTAGAATGAATAGATATATTTTTCATTAAATTAAAATCAATTTAGCTTATTCCATCGATAAAAATAGGATCTCGTTAAACAACTGATTAATGTAGGTTTAGACGTGTAGTTGTGGAATATACTTTAAAATAACTAAATAAATGTTTAACGGCATTGTGAATTTCCAAGAACCATTTGTATTTACTTTATTGCTCTAGGAAACAGGCTTATAATAATTATTTCACTTCAGGTAATTGATAAAGCTGAAATGAAATTCAACTCAATAAATTGTTTGTAACGTGCTTTTGTTACTTTAGGAGCCATTGATCTTGAAGGGTAAAGAACCGAAAACAAGGAAAATTACCAAAGAGGAGTAGCAGAAAACATGGAGTTCTTGAACTTGTCAAAGGGCTCGACAGGGTCGTTTGACCCACCCCGGAACTTTAGAGCACCTAATTATACTGTATTTTATTTTTATGGGGCTTTGATCTTTTCAATTTCCGAAGGTTACTCCACTCTCAGTCACTGCACACTCGTCAATTGAGTTTAAAATGACAATAACTAAAAAAGGAGCGGGAAAAACAGGAATTTTTTATTTCTTCAACTTTTATTAAGCAGTGGCAAAGCGTAGGTTCTCGTCGGAGGCCCTCAAAAGGTGAATGTACTTAACAACATATAAAAGAAGGAGTGAAACGTAACATGATTAGGTTAAGAATAACATATATGACTGATTAGGAGATGTGCTTCTCAATGTTCGTTGCTCAACAGATTTTATTTTAGCAGGTGGTTAGGTATTGTGGTTATATTTTTGGAAAGTGAAGTTGATAGCAGGAAATAATATGTTGAATAATATTTTTTCGAATCTTTAGACCAACAAACAAGAATACAATCATTGAAACAATTATATATCATCTCCATTCCGTTGACCTAGATAGAGTTCTAAACACAAGTTACAGCCGAATCTATAGAAGTATTTGTACTTTTAACAATTCTCTCCCTGAAAACGATTTACCGTTTCTCACAAACATAAATAAAATAAAACTTACCAGTTAAATAAGGATTTCGTCTTGTGAATATTTAAAATTATCCTATAGAAGCCTAACTGAAATTATAAAAACTGGAGAGGCATTCAAATGGTGCCAGATATATATCATTTAATGTTGTTTTGCCCCGGTTTTATACCACAAAGGGTAAAATTCCTTGACAAATATATAGTGCCTCAAAGAGAATACCTATCATTGGTAAACATTTTGGACTACAACAGTGAAAATAAAGTTAATGATGATTTCTGTTTCTTATCAAAGTTTGCAAACGTTAACAGTATAAAAGAAAGAATTTTATTATTTTTATGGGGGTGCTTAAACAACAATAATCGGCACATTATTTATTATATGCAATTATACTTATTATTAGCATTTGGTTTGTCATAAATCTTAGACAAGAATTATGTTAATTTGATATGCCAGAAAACTGATCTTTATTTAGACATTAAATAAGAATGAATTAATCTACATTTAAATTAAATTATGATATATTGAATTAAGTATTATAATTATTTAGATTAATATTTATATTGTATTACATGAGAATGTATATGCTGTTCACTTGTAATTTATAAATTATTATTATTGTATTTACAAATTTTTAAAGAAGTTATAATACATTAATAACCATACTTACAGTAATCTCTTGGCAACATACTTGTAAACATAAGCCAATAAAATATCTATCTATCTATCTGGTCATACTTTTAGGGAGGGGAAACTGAGAAAAGGAGGTATCTGAAAAGCCTAGTAGGTCATGCCAGGGCAGATTAGCGAAATGAGATTTCCTGAAGATATGAACACACGACTATGATTGATTCAGTAATACATCTGTCTCTGTGTAGTAAATTCAAAACACCCTGTATTAACAAGATTTGTAACTTAACCTGAACATTAAATGATCAGTTTGATAAAAGCGTTGGTATGAGAGATGGTTTTCTGAGACTCCGTGCGTACATTTTCTCATTTGAGACCAATGTGTAGAGATATAATTGTAATAAATTATGTTACATACGAGGCTGGTTAAAAAACATACTTCATACGACCAATAACGACGATATTTTGGAGAATAAATTCCAAAATTCTCATTAATACCACTATTTTTTGTCCGATTACAGACTTTGTTCCCTAGTGATCAAATATCTAGTCAAATAGGTGCGGAAGTACCCCAGAGACTTTAGTAGTATGAGTGTTATGTTGAATGTAGGAATTCCTACTAATGTTTAGTGACGAGATAAGGTGATAATTGTCATTTCAGAATGGACTTTGTCTGTCCGTAGGATTACAAGTCAATTGAGCGAACAGTGTAATGAACGAGTCATGCTCACACTCAGTATATACGTTAGGTGTATCCTAGACCATTGCTGTAATGTTATGGTAGAGTTCAGTTGACGTGAAGTACATCCACCTAATTTACGATGATGATGTAATTATAGATTTTCCTTCATATAGGATTAGCTAATGGTTACATGGTTACATTACTCAGAATGATCAATTCGGAAATGCCGATAGGTCACTTTTAATGCAGAAAAATAAATTACATTACATTTTTAATAAGGGGAGGTTCCGAAAAAAAATATTAATCCTACAAAATGTGTTCAGTTCATGTATTTTATTTAAGGACTCCTTTACAATTCAATACACCTAAGCGATCCACGTATCAGTAGAGTACCTAGCAAGCAGATTCCTCCTCTACAAAGACACGCTATCATGTCATTTCAATTCTCTGTTACTCCCATAATAAGAAAATATTAATATTATAATGATCCAAAAAATAAAGATTATAGCTGGTAATGGCTGAAATCGGACAATGGAGGGGGGGGGGATTTAGAGACGAGGGGACCCGAAAATGAGTAATATTTCATTAATTATGAATCGCCATGAAAAAATGGATGAAAATTTCATTTGTTATAAATGTTGTTCTGCTTATTTTTCATGTATTTCAAAACTTTTCCGAGGTGTTTCAATTTTATGTATACTATGAATGGACCTAATTTTCATTTCCTAGTAGGTGAGATCCATATATACATTTGAATAAAATGTTCCCACATTGTGTCACGAGCACATCCACAATAGCTGATTTCCTATCAGATAAATCTGCCTACCGGAAAAACAATAGTAACCAGTAGCTCAAGGAAACATACATACGTATTGAAATATTAAGGGTTTTAAATCACGCACTTTCTGCACTTCTGTAATGTAATTCTATAATTCGGCTACTTTCCGCCTTTTAGATGTCTTTATGAGTTCCTGGTGCTCAATTAGTGTCATACATTATATTATTGAGAATAGTTTGCTGATGAATGCTATATATATAAATATTTCACCTTAAATTTTACCCAGATTGCATTTTTAAAAATTTAAGGTTTCATAAGAACATTTACAGCTTTCGTGAATTGAACTCAATAAAAGCCAAAATAATGACTTCTAGAGCTGCTTATTACTTCGTTACAATTGAAAGAAAAAAAATAATTATAACTGAGAGCTCTAAAAAATGACCCAAATAGGTTTGAGTTTGGTTTAAATTTTGTTTCATACCATACAATTTGAGGAGGGGGGGAGGATTTCCCCAATGGCTTTAGTAGGAGTTAAAATTAAATAAGCTCAATTTTGAGCCCGTCATAAACATGTCAATATTTCAATGCTAATTCTACATGTCTAATGATATTATTTAATAAAACCAATGCAAATGATTTCAACTTTACTTAATTACTAATTTAATTTCGGCTTCAGAACTCAGTCAAATACCATACTGGAGCTACTTTGTATACAATGACTAGAATGTAAATGTGACAGCTATCTAACAAGACAGACTTCCAAATTCTAGTCAAATAGCCAAGATATATATAATTGAACCTCTGTCTGTACATTGATTTTTTTTCTCGAAATTTCACGATTCTTTTTCGTTTCACATGCCGTAGACACGATATCTGCAATTTGTAGCATTGGTGTCTGTTTGTTTGTTACCTTTTCACGCATAAACGGCTGAACTGAATTTTATGAAACTTGGTATGAATGTTTCTACTAACCTAACTTAGACTTTAGGCTTTATTTATATTTTCTAAGACGAACAAGAGTGAGGGTTATAAGGGAAGCAAGAAATGAAAAATAGCGGTATTTCGTTTCGTATAGTTTCTTCGGTCAATATACATATAACAAAATTTGTTTATTAAGTTATTTACAGTAACTTTTGTCATATACACTTTTGTCGCACACCTAAGTATAAATTAGTTGAACATTAAAAACTCATATATATGGTTGGAATCTTTAATCAAGCACAAGGTGGACACGCGGTCTAGTACGAATAATCAGTTCGTTCGTATATCGTATATCGTAATAATCGTTGTCCAAGGAGGACCTGGTGTGTATAATCGCCATTAGAAAGACGAGCTTCATGTACCTGGGACACAGAGGTGACATCACAGAGACTTGCCTAGTTGCGGCGATGTTGGGGAGACAAAGTGTCAATCAACCCGACGTGGCCGTCAGACCTTTTCACTCCTTCATGCTCATTAGCCCATTTTTTCACACCTAATTCCCTAAGGTACAGAAGTTTGTGGGTTTAGTTTGAGTGTTAAAATAGGTAGTGTTTGCCATTTTAATTCAAACGATTCACTACAAACATTTTGCTGGTCCTATTAAAATATATAACCATTTATAGTGCTTTGCCCGGTAAATCTTTGCAAAATATTTTTATATTTTCCACCTCATATTAGCAACTGTAGCAAACTTATATATTAGTCTTGAAATATATATATATATATATATATATATATATATATATATATATATCAAATTGAGCCCCTAATCAATCTTCCTCCATCGTTAACCGTAGTGGAGGACATAAATCGTAGATAGTATTCATCATTATTAAAACCGTAACAACCCTGATATACTTGGGATATATTTAGACTGAATAATGAGTGCCACTTCTAGGCTTAACTATACTCTAATTAATTTACATCTACTGTTTCAGTGTATACGCATTTATTTTACCCGCAAAGTTATGAATGAACTAGGGGGAATTGATTTATTTTTGCATAGATGCACAGTTTTAAAGAACATTGATAGTATTCATCAATACCAATAAAAGTTTCATTCTCTTTCAAAAGCGTGCACATATTAGTCAAGCATTATGCTCGTAATAATAAATTACGTGCATAGTAGTTCCACTAAAGTGAAGCTAATAAATATCACAATTAACTTTAGTAAAGCTTCACACAATACAGATTGTATATATAATTGAAATCAACAGTTTACTACTGAGACTAATAGAAACCTATACTAGTTTATAGGGCAATGTAAAAGTCAGATAAGAGCATAACAGACTTACATCTTGACCTTCGTACATTTACTGTCACTCTTATTTCAAATCAGCAATTTCCTCAAGGGAAATCAGCTATTGAGGTTGCGATTTTTAATAAATTCCCATGGCTCCTACCGAAGTTACATATGCTTGTCTGTTTCAGCGTTTGCAGTTTCAATTTTCGTTTGACCTTTACCGACCTCGATATTTAAACGTTTCATATATAAAAATAAAGATTCGTCCAGTTCGTTTATGACTGAAATTGGACCAGTGGTAGGGGGGGGGGTCCGAGAGGGGAATTTCGAAAATTAAAAATATCTCCAATATTACAAAGTACATTTGATGTTCTAAAATGTTGATATTTACATTTTTTTCTTCCTTTATTATTAATCAAGACATTTTTTAGTTTTGAGCCAACAGTAAACACACATTACTGCTTATTTTATAAGAACAATAATCTATTCAATCATGAAGTGTCTTATTCGGGGCTGAATTATCAAATATTGTTTTCAACAGATCTTTAAATTTACGAGATGCGTGCAAATACGTACTGCGATGAGGTCATCAATTACGATTTTTAAAGATTTGTGCCTTGTTGTACAATGACTACTACCAACTATCTTCTGGAACGCCAGGAGATTATATTGTTACGTTTTATTACCAAAACTAGTAATAAACGTTTTTAATAAGAGTTCTTTTGGATTGCAAAATTAAATACTCGCAAGTTTCACAGTTTTTATCACAGCACAATTTATTTCAAAATGCGCAATACACTTGGTAATTATTCTTAATTACTACTTACAGTATACACTGATAGTGTCACTGTTCTTCAGATTACACAGTCCAACAATTCGCTCTCGGTCACTGAAATTCACAACAAGACGGCACTGCACTGTCCTTGACTTCGCGGCACTTCACTGTCCTTTACTTTGCGGCACTGCACTGTCTTAAACACGGCGCTAAACTGTTACTTACAGTCACGGCAAAACACTGTTCTTTTTCTAAAAACACTTTACCGCACTGCACTAAGTCGCACTGTAGCACTGATGTGACCATCAAGATCGCTGAGCATAAAACTGACTCGCTCGCGGCAGGCCCTTCTTTATATAGCTTGTCGGCATACATCAAAGGGGAATTGTCTGGACCCCTCGACGTCTGGCTGGAAGGTACTGGTAGGACCTAGGACATTCTATCGGCTTCTTTGATCTACGTCACACTTTCCAAATACGCGACTCTCTCTCTCTCTCTCTCTCTCTCTGAAGGATTATTCATGTATGTAATTTTCGCAACAATATAGTATACCTATTATACTTGCTCTATACTATATAATACTGGTTTATCGCCATAGTGTATAGATTTGACAATAAATATTGGTATAAATATTACCAATGGGTTTCGAGTCAGGTTTAAAAGGTGGAAATCGATGATCAGAGAACAAAAATAAGTAGAGAATGCATTCGCTTCAAGTCTGTTTTTATACGACATTCTAAAATGCAGATTCCATTTGAGCAAATGTCTCTAAAGTTCACTATTGGTTTTTTCACTCCTCCTTCAGTTGGAGGCACTCCTTCTTTCTAAATTAGCATTTGTTTGCCACGTTTCAAGCACTTTTCTTCTCATATATGGAACGAGTTTCTTACCAAATAACACCGATTACCAGTAAATAATCTTGTACATATCATGTAAGTAATTACAGTTGCTTAGGAGAAGAGTAGTCTGTAAGGGAAAGGCAGGATTCTTTCAAATCACGGAAATTGCAATAAGGAGTGTTGTCTACAGTTCAATCTGCCTTCTGCACGCCGTCTTCAAGAGGAACAGGATACATTTGGCGGGAGGTTAATAAGCAAGAGCCTTCTTGATTATATCAAAAGTATGGATACTTACGAACAAATTAAGATTTTTCGTTCTTTTCTCGAAACTTTTATCAGGCTATTTCATATTCGATATTTAACCGTTTATTAGAAAACTTATGTTCATAGTTCATACAAAAGATTTATAGAACCAATCATGTTAAAAATTATGCTCGTTGATCTATTTTATACACTTTTCATAACTCAAGTGAGTTATTCATTTTTTTCTTTTTTCAGACTTTAGTAAAACTATAAAACTCCTCTACTTCGACGTTACGTAGAAATAGAGAATACATGGTATGAAGAGGTCAACAGTGTGTTACCTGCATGTGGGGAATCTGTTTTTTTCTTAAGAAGCCCCAGAGTTACGGACGTTTTAATTTATCCGAAGGTGTCAAACACACAATTTTGAATTACATTGTTTATTAGTATCATCTATAAGTGTTTTTCTTGAATGCCCAACTCCACCGCTTTTCTGTGAAATATGAGGGAAACGACATGAGTGTGAATCAAAAGGAACAAAAAGGAGAACGACCGTAGAAATAGTTAAAAGAGGCGAGGGGACAGAGAGAAGGGGTTGGTGGCCCCTCCCCTTCACTCAGAGCCCTGTGACACGATCCGGCCAACTCAATTACAGACAAGCCCACCCCCCACTCCCCCGACAATACCCCTACTCCATCCACTTCTAATCAGTTCATTACCCCCTACTCCTCTTTGCCTGTCATCAGACCTCGTCTCCCCTCCTACAGCTTTCGTAACCCTTCATGCCCCTATACACATAAACAGTGGTCCTCTTTCAGGGATTTTTGCCCGCTCTACATGTTTTTTGGCCAGAGATTAATCTCAAAACCTTTGTCCACCTATTATATGTCTTACGTATTTTAGTTAGTGGAAAATGTCCATATTTTTTATATGTTTGAACCCCCTCATTACGAATCAATGCAAAAGCATTTGTGAGATGTTTTATACCTCCATCATTGTATAAAAATTATCTTTATAGGGGAGAGAAATCACCTATTGTGGTCATACTCATGTCACGATTTTTGAAAAATGCCCTCAAATATCCATTGATCCTATCCAGGAGACGACAGAAAATATGAAAGAACGACGAAATCAAGCAAAAGCCTACATGGTTCAAGGCAGATAGAGCGGCTGGTAGTTTCACCATTATTGAAGTTCAATGGTTAATTGTTGCAAGTTTTTGACTTCGTCGGGCGGACTTCGGTGTTAAGCTCCTTTAGTTCCCAGGCCCGCGCTTTAAAACTCTCTTGGCCATAATTGTGACATTATATACCCGTGTGTGAATAGAACTGGAAAGAGAGTGGGAATCATTCAGAACTTTGCCTGCACTTTGGCCTCTCTCCTGATTACGCTCTGTCATCCGGAGGTCACACTGCTTCCCAGAAGGTGTCGCAGGCATGACCTGGACGATGATTTACAGCTTCCTCCAGGGTGTCATCTCGTCCATTACTAGATAGTATTGACAAAAAGTCACAGCTAGTCATTGATTCTGATTAATGGGGCTTAATACATATATGAAAGGCATTCAAGAAGCATTAAAGTAGGTTGGTAGGTAGGATGCTTGTTTGGCCCATCATCATCGTGGTTATTATGCGCTTTAGGAAGTGTAAAATTTAGTATTGTGTTCACATTGTATCTGTGATTGATTTAGTATATATTTCAAAGATATTAAATTATATTAAACTATTTGCTATTTTCATGTTAACACATTTATATGCAGTTTTTAATTTATAACTTACATATCCTATTTCTGTTGGTCAGCGAGGGTAAGCAGCATATATGGTTTGGGGGGGGCAGCATAAGGATCTATCTATCTATAGTACGTTTCAATTCGAGATGGCAGTATGTATTTTCAATGGGGTGCTCTGTCTCCCTCTTGCATATGCCTCACTAGATAGCTCTGTCCTCCTCCCTCCGTGCGACGTTGCCGCTATATCTCAAAGTTGTCCAATTTTTACGGGAAAAATTCTCTAAAGTTCAGAATTTATCGCTCCATCTGCCTATGCTAAAAATTTATCAAGAAAATAAAATCTGTTTTTGCAATTAATTGTTTTTTGTCCATTTTTTACATAAAATTTTTAATGGAAATTCTTGTTTCTCTCGTCACTGTGATCTTATTTTTTAAGATATTAGTTTGAAATTCGACATGAAGTTAGTATATATTATCTTTATTCGTAGCAAGGAACAATTTTTTTTTCAACGACATTCCTTTCCATGTTTTTGCCATAATAAAAATAAAAATTGAGGAATCCTATTTTTAAAAAGTAGCCTGCGGGGAATTTCCGTTCTATAATTGTTTATTAAGTTTTGTTCTACTCCTTTTAAAGAGGACAATTCAAATTTAATTTTGAGCCTCCTCCGAACATTATGGGACGCTGACAACTGATGCAATTAATGTTTATATGCTGTGGGAGCGTCGCGGCACGAGGAGAGCTGGACCCCCCGGCTCTCTCCCGCCCGCTCTCCCGTTCTTTCTTATAACTGTCTATTCTACCATGATTATTTAAAAAGCCTCAACTCAGAAATTGTAAATTTTACTGGGAAGCACTTCTTTTATTAATCTTTTTAATGTGATTTGAAGTTAATAACTTAAATATATCTTTCAAAATGTAATTTTCGACAAAAATTGGAGTTAAGGCCTTTTATAAACTGAGAGCAATAGAGGACTGTGAACAAACAGGATTGGGATGATTATTTATAACAATAATATTAATATATATCTTTAATCCATTAATAATTATTCATTATAATCATAATTATAGTTGCATAATTAAAAAATAAACCCATTTTAATCAAAGAAATTCCTAATAAAAATCTTTAATGACCTTCAAAAATGTCTATTGAAAGCAACTTAATTTTAGAGTATCTAATTTCTTAGCCCATCTGCCAAGGAGAAGAAGCCTATTAAATTTAACGTTTAAAGAAAAAACTATCCATTTAGATTATTGGCCAAAATAGTCAAAATCTTAAGTATGCTTCATGCCTAACAATCAAAACAAAAAGCACGAAAATGTAATATTATATTAAGAAAATATAATATTATATTAGGTGCTATATAAAAATATCAGTACTTGTTTCTTCGTCTGACAGAGGTTCAACTCCGCTCATTCCTTGCGAGTCCGCGACGCTCGCACAACATATAAACATTAATTGCATCAGTTGTAATCGACCCATAATGTTCGGAGGAGGCTCAAAAATAAATTTGAACTGTCCTTTTTAAAAGGATTATGACAAAACATAATAAACTATTATAGAACGAAAATTCCCCGCAGGCTACTTTTTTAAAATTGGATTTCACAATTTTTATTTTTATTATGGAAAAAACATGATAAGGAATGACATTTTTAAAAAAATTGTTCCTTGTAACGAATATAGATAAAATAAACTAACTTCGTATAGAATTTCAAACAAATATCTTAAAAAATATGATCGCAGTGACGAGAGAAACAAGAATTTCCATTAAATTTTTTAGGTAAAAAATTGGCACAATACAATTTATTTCGATTGTGTATCTTGTTTTGTTGATTTATTCTTAGTATAGGCCGATAGAAGATTAAATTCTGCACATTTCAGAATTTTTCCCGAGTTTTTCAGAAATTTGGCGGATTTGAGTGAGATTTGGCAACAGCGCACCAGATCTACTGCCATCTCGAAGTGAAACGCACTATATCTATATATATAATTTTTATTTTATTATGTTTTAAATCTATATGACCACTCACTCCCGTACGCACGTTTTATTCATTTTTAAAAACAAATCTGGAATCCAACTAATACTTCCATATTCTGCAGGTCCGCGTAGCTAGGAAGTTTTACCGTTGATAGGAGGAACCTTCTTCTTCTTTTGTACCTCATAGTCAATAGTGTTCCTTCATCTTCCAGTGCCATTAAGGCTTTGGAATTGGCCAGCTGTGACTACGATAATATAGCCCTTATTGGACTTGGCGATCTCCATACAATAACCATCACGGGTTTAGGATTGCGTTTCTATGCTCCTCTTGTGGAAGCTGCCATTTAACTCTTAATCGTATTTTAAGCGGTCGCATTAAATTTGCTGGTGTCGTCATCTGGATTGGAGATGATAGCTTTTGCATTTAGTCGTTTTTATTAGATTTGTTTGGGTGGAGTGATATAAACATACGCACACACAGAGTTATTTGACTACTATCTTTTCACTTGCACACACATGGTAACATACATACGCTTTTTTTTCTCCCACGCGCCTTCAGGTAGGGGACGTGTAAGCAGTAATGAAGATTGTTGTCTACAGTTCAATCTGCCTTCTGCATGTCATCTTCAAGAGGAACAGGATACATGTGGCGGGAGGTTGGCTAGCAGGAGTTTTCTTGAATATATCTAAAGTGTGGAAACTCACGATCAAACAGTCTGATAATTTGAACGCATTTATGAAGCATAAGACTTGATGTAGCAAAAGAAATAGGGGAAGGCAAGCGACTGATATTGCTTTATGACAGACCACTGCCGTGCATGGGGTGTATCTCCGGGATCAGGTGCCGAACACCCCATGGAAGTGTAATGACGAAGTGAGTAAATCTGACAAGGTATTAGAGATAGGTGTATATAATCCAGCGAGAGCCCTGAGACTGACTATACCCCGGCCCCTCCCTACTGGTCCCCATACCCCAGTCCATCACTGTCCCCAGGACCCCACGGGTCCGGCTAAAGCCCACCCCTCCCCAGGCCACCTGGGATTATGTGGCTTTCTAGATGCTAAATTGCCTTCCTCTTTCCTCTTCTACTGAGCCAAGCTCAAGGCAAAAATATATCACTAATTTGAAAGATGGCCCGCCATTAGATGCATCAATGGGGTTAAAAGAGACTCATTTCGGACTATTATAAATTGTCTAGGAATTTATTCAATAAAGTGCAATACCACATATAACACCGCACATATTAAGACATTTAAATGCTTAAAATTCAAAAACCGTGGCTTTTTTGCATATTTCCCTTAAGGGGATAATGTGGTTTATTATATAACAGAATCGTTTATGTAACATGAGTAGAAGGGATTTCGCGGTTAATATTAAGAGGAAAATAATAAATGTAATTATCAATATTTATAGTACATTTAATTTGCATTAAGACTGGTTCTATACACTTTTCGACACTACGTATAATAACGGAGATATTAAAATTTCATTTTTATCATGACGCGATTTTCGAAAAATTTCTTCAAATGTCCATCGTCCAGGAATACCCAATGACCCTACACAGGAGATTCCGAAAATGAGGTCCGTTCAAAATTTTATATATTTATTCTTAAGGCATTAGAGGACGCTATTTTTGTTTGATCGTTTCCAAACTCGATATTTAATCGTTTTATGTAAAATAAAAGATCAAGTTCGTTAATGGCTGAAATCAGACCAGTGAGAGAGCGGGTTTAATGGGGGGAATTTCGAAAATTCGAAATATCTCCGTTACTTATACATCGGATCGAAAAAGTAACCAGTAAGGATAAAACCAGTCTGGTTGGAAATTAAATGTCCTTAACATATGTGCATATATATATATATATATATATATATCTATATATATATAAATATATATATATATATATATATATATCCACTTCTACACACAGGAAATGCACAGGAAACCAGGAAACGGGAAATATGACAATATGGAGGACAGTGAAGTCTTACATAAAAAATTAATTTTATTATTAACAAATCCACAGAAACGATGGGTATTGACCCTAAACACTGGGAAGGGTAATTGGCAAAATATTGTGCAAAGTAAAGCCTTGCCAAAAAAATACCATCACCATCCAGCCTCAAATGAATTCCCAGGCGAAGCCGGGTATCTGAGCTAGTATATATATATATATATATATATATATATATATATATATATATATATATATCCACATCTACTCATTTTACATAAACATAAACAATACTATATTAAATAACAAACCACATTACTCAAAGTTTAAATAACAAATATTGTTTTCAAGAGACCTGTATTATATGAGATAAATGCAAATATGTTCTCGACCCCGTCCCCCCATCTTTATTTCTGGGACTACTAAAACTTGATTGATTGACATAAAAATTATTCTGCTTCATAATAAATTACGGTTGTTTTATATTTTCAACATTTCAAATTTCTGAATGAAAATAAATGGCTGTGTGACGTCGCCTCGTTGTTGAGCTCATCAAATCAGTAAATAAAATTAAATCATATTAGCAATGTTGAGTATAAAATTCCTATAAATTCTGTCGTGATTCTGTAACCTACTTATTAGGACATATAGAATTAATTTATTGTTGAATACGTCAGAAGAGATGTTACTAAGATGAACAGAAATAAATAAAATTAAAGAAAAACAAGAGAAGAAGATGTTCATTTTCAGATTTTAATAATTGAATATAGGAAAAAAACTACTGACGTAGAGGGCAAAAAATGGATTTGTAAAGGTCTGAAGAAAGATTACAACAAATGTACACCAAATATAAATGAAAAAAGGTTACTCGCTTGACCATTTTCCAATGTAATTTGTTTACTGAAAAGCAAAACATGTTTTCAAAAGAAAAACAATGGATTCTGTGCATGTCCTATCAGAACTGGAAATTAACTCTCAGGTTAAGCATAAAAAAGTCCTTTAATTTTACCTAAAATCGAGAGTTTTACTCTGCCATTTTTTGAGTTGTGAGTTCGCTTTTTACTCATTCCATTTCAGGGCCATACATCTAAAAAACTATAGGGATCGTGTTGCAATAAAGTAGTTAACAATACCCTTGTAATTGTAAGCACTGTGAGAAAAGACACTAGCTAGCCCCTAAAAAATTATTGAACCAGCTGTTTTTATACACAGCATTGTCGTGCTGAGCTATCTGTGTTTCGACACAGTATTATTTCCATGTTGAATTCAAAGACAGATTTGGAGGAAATTACGATTTGGTTCAGTACAGTTAGTGACAATTTTTCATCTACATCGAGGAAAAAGATGTTCCGGTTGTAGCCCCCCCCCCACTCCTATCCGCGTTAGTGTATGAGAGTTATAATTAATTAGCGGATTTCCTTTAGAAGAAGTCAGCTATTGAGTTTGTACTCATGATGGAATTTTCTGAAAATTTCGTCAAATGACCATCGATCGATAGATAGATATAGAGATAAATAGATAGATAGATATATTGGCCTGTTGGCTAGAGCGCTAGTGGTCGCAATTTTTGTAGGCTCGTTAACTCGATATTTTAACGTTGTATGAAAAAATGAAGATCAAGTTCGATAACGGCTAAATTTCGACCAGTGGGAGGAGGGGGGATTTCGAAAATTCTTAATGTCTTTTTTATTTTACGTAGGGTCAAAAAAATGTATAAAACCAATCTTATTGCAAATTCAATGTTCTTTAACTGTTTCTATGAACGTTTTTTCCCTATCTTAATTATTAACAGAAACAGTTGCATCTTTTAATTTTCGGGCATCAGTAAACCACCTTAGTTTTATGTAAAAGTAAAGATCTTGTTCGCTAACTGCTGAAATCCGACCAGTGGGAAGGTGTGAGTTTAGAGAGGGGGAATTTCGAAAATTCTTAATATCTCAGTTATTATGCGTCAGATCAAATATTTATATAGAATCTATCTTCTTTATAATGTAATTTTCTATAAATGTTGTTATGTATATATTTTCTGTGTATATTGAGCATTAACCGAGATATCTCTATATTATAGTTTTCGGTACACTCCTACACATGTCATATTAACAAAGTCCGTCACGCAGGGGCTGCGTAAACTAAGCAGATTTTCCACGTGAAGTTATACAATAGAGAAATCCCCATACGAGAGCCCAACAGTTACGGCCGAACTAGCTTTTGGCGGGAAACTCATTCGTCCGTTACACTTAATAAAAATGCAAATATCTCGGTTAATATTAAAGATAGGGAATAAATGTATGAACAATATTTATAGTAAATTTAATTTTCAATAAGATTGATTCTATACAGTTTTTTGATCCGAGTATGGTAACGGAGATATTTCGAATTTCCGAAAATCCAACCTCTAAACCCCCCTCCCACTGGTCCGATTTCAGCCATTAACGAACTTGATCTGTCTTTTAGCATAAAACGTTTAAATATCGAGTTTCGTAATGATCAAACAAAAATTGCGATCGCTAGAGCGTTAACAGACAAATATATATATATATATATATATATATATATATATAATTTTGAACGGACCTCATTTTCGTCATCTCCTGGGTAGGATCGATGGACATTTGAAGAAATGTTTCGAAAATCACGTCATGAGTACGACCTCAATAGCTGATTTCCTTTAAGGGAAATCGGCTAAAAAGCTGTTATATAATGAAGCAATTTATTTGAAGCCTAAATACCAAAAATTGATCTCATTGAACTTTTACGTTTTGAGATAAATGCAAATACGTGACGAACTTGGGAAATCTGCTTAGTTAACGCAGCCCTGCGTGACGGACTTTTTTAAATTTTGATATTTAAATTAGAATTTCATGTGAGGAATATACGAATTACTTCAATCCAATAAACACGAGTAACATCTGTAAGGGAGAAAATAATGACGAGTAATTTAGATAAAACAACACCCCAACGGGGGGATATTTTACATAAAATAATAATTCAGATACAGGGGAATAACTGCCGAAGCCAGCGGCCCAGAAGTGAAGTATTCAAAAAAGCTGTTACCCCTTTGAGGGCATTAGCATTGGGTACGTGGGCACCAGCTGACTATGAGTTAATGAATTCATGTCGTCCAACTCTGACGAGCGGTCTGCTATTTGTTCAGCGGGGGAAACAGTCATATGACACTGGAGCCCTCAGCACAATAGGGTGCATGCAAAAAAAAAAAATGAAACGTAACACAAACAGGACAAATGTAAAGGAACGTTCAAACTGGCGGCATAAAATTGAATAAATGAATATTTATTTCGCCAATACAACTCTTGCTTTCAAGCATTTTACATTCTTGGCTTCTAATAACACCATTGAAGAACTCTTTGGAATTTTTTTTTTTTTTTTTTACTTCGTTTATCTCTTTTAATGCAGCAATTTAGGATTAATGATCCTAATATAGTACCGAACATTATTAATTTTACAATGTTTTAAAAATATCTGCAGTCAAATTTAATTGGCATGCTTTTCGGACTAAAATTATAAATTCTCTACCAGGAAAGATAATTCTGAGCGAATATCATCTGACTTAATAATATTTTCAACATTAAAGTGATTTATGGAACGTGTAATAATTAATGTACATTGTGTACAATTTTATCTTTTAACGATCCAGCAATATCAGGAATGACCTTTCGATAAATAACATACGTCCGGAACCTGGATATACTGAAATGGGGTGCCATTGAGCAGAAACAGATGTGATGCTAGTAGCTTTGATGAACTATCTATAGGAAAGGCGAAAAGACTTCTTCTATTTCTGTGAGTCAATGTGATTAAAAGAAAAATACAACAACAATTGTTGCAACAAACAGCATTAATGGCAGTAACATAATAGAATAATAGTTGTAACATAAAAATAACAACGACATAGTAGCACTAATATAGCATAAAAATAGATTTAACAATATATAAAAATAATAGTGGTAACATATAGCAATAATAGTTGTAACAGAGTAGAATAATATAACATAATAGCTATAACACAACATGAAGGTGGCTTCGATAAAGAGTATATAATTTATAACTTTGGTACAATATAAGAATAGCTTTAATGAAATATAACAATAATTGTAATAAAACACAAAAATAGCTGTTGTAACATAATAAATATAACAATAAAATAGTAACTTAGGTATAACATAAGAATAGCTTTAATAAGACATAGCAATAATTGTAATAACAATAACAGCTGTAACATAATAACATAACAATAACACAATAACATTCATACAACATGAAAATAGCTTTAAGAAAATATAACAATAATTGTAAAAAAAACACATTACAATAGTTCTAGCATAATATAACAACTGCAGTATAATAATAATAATATAGTTCAACAAACAAAAGACAATATATGTACTATAGATATACAAAATATAAGGCTGGTACCATGCTGTGTAAACAAAACAAGGGAGGTTACTATAACCCTAGTCCTAAGTGCAATAGTTATGTGTAATAGTTTTTAAGTATCTTTAGTCTTGGTAAGTAATAATAGAAAAAACACCCCATTTTACACTTTAGTTTAATAACAATGTGCAATATTATTAAGGTAGTACCTGTGATTTTACAGCCCTGAAGAAGAGAAAATAAAGATTCTCGAAATATCGGCATAAACTAAGATTTTTTCCCCAACATTGACCAAAACTCCAAAAAGAATAACAACACCATATATAAATATAACTATAATATATATATATATATATATATATATATATATATATATATATATATTGAAGTAGGCAAGGAAAAGAGGAGGATTTATGAACCTTGCTGTGGGTATTTCAAGGAAAAATACTCAATTGAAAAATGGAGCGTCAAAGGTTTGTTGATAGGTGCAATATCCTAAAGAACAGCAGAAGCTTTAAAAGAACTGGGATTATCAACAAACGACCTCCAGAATTTATCTACTGTTGTTATCAAGCATTCGGCGAGAATCATTAACTATCATTTACATAAATAAAGACACCTGGAAAAGCTGCTCTCCTATCCACAACGCCCTTCAAAATTTAATAGAAATTTCTTGTTTTAAACAAATAATAAAAAAAAGAAATATTTTTTAATATTACCCAGTTAAGACAGAGTTAGGGCTGAGGGGAACCCTCCAGAAGGAGGGCAGCTTGTTTTGTTTGTTTATTTATATAATTTTGGACGTACCTCATTTTCGTCATCTCCTAGGTAGGATTGATGGACATTTGAGGAAATCAAAAATCTTGTCATGAGCACGAACTCAATAGCTGATTTTCCACAAAGGAAATTGCTAAAACCTATTTAATTACCTGAATGTATATAATTACGTAAGTGTTATTTAAAACAGAAGAAAAATAAATCTTTGATGAAAGATAAATTTTAATTGTATTTGCCCATATGAATACACATCGAGCTATTAATTTTCCTAGAAACGAATCACCTTTTATTCTGTGAACGCCATTTATGTGTTCGTTGGACGGAAAATTGTAGTAGTATCTTTATAGCCATCAAAGACTTATCGTTCGTCTTGGTTTCGTCTTGGCACTTTCAATCTAAGATAAAATGTTTATTTTATCTGTTTAGCTTTGTTCTTGTTGGAGGCATTCCGAGAAACTCTCAAACTGGGGTTTCCTTTTAGATTGTTCACAGACTCCTATTCCGTATATGAGTAGCCAAACATTTATGATGAAATGTGAGCAATTAATTTGATATTTCAATCATTTAATTGAGTCTTTTGCGTGTCTTTAGATTGGAACACGTATGTTGATTGAGAGCGCGGCCGTTTTTGTTTTCTTTATTATCTCTTGGTTTCTTTATTCTCTCTTCGTACAAATGTAAATTAAATATATTTTTATTTAATTCTTCCACTCTCTCTCTCTCTCTCTCTCTCTCTCTCTATATATATATATATATATATATATATATATATATATATATATATTCCCTTAATCCTTGGAACTAATTACCCCCTCCTCAGGTCCCTGATAAGGACCCAACCCCAATTACAGGGGTATGCATAATTTAGAAACACCAATCAATAGCGGTTCGTTAAGTTCAACTGTTACCTATTTGGCTCATCATTTCCTGTTACATAATACGTGTGGTACCAATTGGCGTTTATATATATATTAATTAGTTTAATGAAAACTCTTTAAACAATGACAATTTTCATGTAGGTTAAATACTGTAAATGAAGATTCCCATTGAACCAAATCAAAGAATTTAATTTTCTTGAAATGGTTTTCTGTTGAAGACGAAAATTGGGTTTCTGTTAAAAAAGGAACTTTGAAGCTCTTGTTGATTTCGACCAGACTAAATTACACTAGTTAATGTAATAACTAACGTAGTTAGTACAAATGATAATGAGTTGTAGGAACCTGCCTGGTTCACTATTGTTTCATCTTACTCTAACCTGGTAAATTCATTAGCAGATTTCCCTTAAGGAAAATCGGCTCTTTAGGTAGCACTAATGACTCGGTTTTGACAAATTTCCTCAAATGTCCATCGATCTAACCTAGGAGATGACGAAAATCAGGCCCGTTAAAAAAATGTATATCTATCTAGCTATCTATCGATATATATATATATATATATATATATATATATATATATATATATATATATATACACACACCCGTTAACGCTCTAGCGGTCGCAATTTTTATTTGAACGTTACCAAACTCGATATTTAAACGTTTTATGCAAAACTAAAGATCAAGTTCGTTGACAGCTGAAATTTGACCAGTGGGAGGGGGTGGGAGTTAGAGGGGGAATTTCGAAAAATCGCAATATCCCCGTTATTATGTGTCGGATCGAAATACTGTATAGAACCAATCTAATTGCAAATGTAATATTCTACTCGTATATATGTTGTTATGGATGTTTTTTTACTATGTTGATTATTAACGGAAACATTCGCTTTTTTATGTTATCGGCCTTGAGTAAACCCCCATTCCTATTCATTTCATATTAACAATAAGCTGTTATATTATGAAAGATTTTATTTGAAGTCTAAATAGCAAATATTGTTCTCATTGAACATTTACTTTGTGATATAAATGCAACGTTGGAAATCTGCTTAGTTAACACAGTCCTTGCGTGGCACCCTTTTTATTTTATGGAAAGCCTGCCCATTATTGTGTCGGGGTATAACTTATATAAATGTAATTTTAATTGTTTCACCCACAAAAAATAGGCTCTATAGCATGACTTTTTTGCTAGATCGATGTGTTACCAAAATAGAGCACAGACCATTTAAAGTGTACTGAAATTATATAAAAGACTTTATCCGTTTGATGTTAATCAAATATTGGATTATTATTTGTTCAATAAGAAGCCGATATAGGAGGCCTAGTGAGAAAATAAAAGGATAAAATATATTATAATGGCCGGCGAATGGTGGACGAAATTATCGGAAGATTAACGAGCTGATATCTCCAATGGGCGATATAATTTAGTGTTGGGTCCAGAAGCGAGTATATTTCTCAGGTCTCATTCAATTGCATGAAATGCTGAGATATAAACCTAAGGCCACTTGGGATTTTATGGGTTTTTTAATGGTGCTAGGGGGCATTAGCGGTGAAAAATGTATCCTTCTGTGGGATTTTAGTGAGACTGCAGTCTCGCCCCCTCCTTGCTTTGCCCCCCATCTTGCTTGGCCCCTCGCTGCCTTGCTTTGCACCCTCTGTTTTTGGCCCTCGTTTGAAGGGAGCACTGCCCTAGAGGCCTTCGTTAAAGGCCATAAGTTTCCTTTCTTTTCTTTGAGCAACGGATATCTGCTTGCTTGTAGCCTGGTTACAAATTCTGCACGTGCCGTCACTTGATTGCTCTTTTTTTTTGAGAACAGGAGTTTCCCCTCGTTGGGGAGGAGAAATACGAGGGCCATTTTCTCACATTTACCTCCATTCCGGATAACGCAGAGTAATATGTTTTTCAATGAGCGGCGCATGGGAATGAATAATATTATTCGAAACGTAAAGTAGAGATAAGAAAAACGTCCAATGAATAACAAACTTCAATTTAATCCAATAGTGAATAATTATTAAAATATGGAGTCACAAGTGTGTTCAACAAAATCCCTGCTTTTTAACGTAACGCATTACTATTGATAATTCTGAAAAATGTATCCACTTATGTCCCGTATGTGCTTCCAAACTGATATTTGTTTTAGCAGATTTCCCTTAAGGGAAATCAGCTTTTGAGGTCGTACTCATGACGGAATTTTCGAAATTTATCTTCAAATGTCCATCGATCCTTCCTAGTAGATGACAAAAATGAGGTCAGTTCAAAACTGTATATATATATATATATATATATATATATATATATGTCTGTTACCGCTTTAGCGGTCGCAATTTTTGTTTGATCGTTACCAAACTCGATATTTAGTCGTTTTATGTAAAAAGAAAGATCAAGTTCGTTAACGGCTGAAATCGGACCAGTGGGAGGGGGGGGGGTTTAGAGGGAGGATTTCGAAAATAGTTCTGTTACTATACTTCGGATCGAAAAATTGTATAGAATCAATCTTATTGCAAATTAAATTTACTATAAATATTGTTTTATACATTTATTCTCTATCTTGAATTTTAACCGAGATATTTGCATTTTATTAAATCAGGGTGGATAACGGATAAGAGTGAGTTTTCCGCCAAAAGCTATCGGTCGACTGTTTCCTTAACTGTTCGGCTGTCGTGAAATTTCTCTATTATCAAACTTCACGTGGGAAATCTGCTTAGTTTACGCAGCCCCTGCGTGACGGACTTTTATTGTTAATAAAAAGATATTGTGACATTAAATACAACATTGTTCTTCCTCTAGAAGCTGCCGTGAACTGAAATCATAGCATTGCTGTCGGTATTGTTAAATAAACGATCCCCGGCACATTCTCTTGGTTGCCATTTTTATTCTTACTACAAAATATCCATTAGTTCAGCTGATCTTGCCTTTTTTGCCGTTCCCATGAAATATACTGCTATATCAGATGCCATTAACTTTTAATCTTCATATTTCGGACTCATGAATTCATTTCATAGATTCCTCTAAAGTATTTCCAAATGCTGCATTTTTATTCTTACTACTAACATTTACAATTAGCACGTACTTCAATTATTATTAGTGTTTTTCCTGTAATAACATCCTCCACGTTATTAACAGGCCTAGAGTAAAACACAAATTTTTGATGGACATTTGACAAAATTTTATGAAAATCACGCGATAAGTACATCAACAACTAAAACCTTGTTCGGTAATAAGACTCGAGAAATTACACAGTTTAACTCAGTTCGGCGGTAGTACAAGTAACAGATGTACCATTCTTTGTGGTATCCAACTTTTCATTTTTCTTCCTCGTTATTAGATTAATTAAAAATAGAAGTATTTGGGGTGGCAGTACACATTCTATTCTATTGAACACTCTACATTAGTTAATACGTCCGCGTATGGCGCATTCCCTGTATTGGCGCACAAATAAATAATGAATTCATTAAGAGAGTGCGTGTCATCTCTTTAGATTGTAATGTAGTCAGAACATAATACAATGTAGTCATAAAGGGAATACAACGATGTCTCTCATCTTTATCTAGTATAAATGCATTAAAGTATCTTGGCTTAAAAGTCCATAATTATATCGGGCTAAATCAGTTAATGTATTTTACTTATTAGAAACCCCCTATTTCGACGACCTGAAGATGACTGAAGGTAAATTACTGTTTTCTACATATAAATTTGGTAATGCCAGTCATAAAAAATATTTCTTTTGTCAGAATTTATAACAGTAGAATTTCGTAACTTAGCTAAATTTGTTTATCTTTGTTATTATAAAAAACAGTTAAAATAACAATTCTTATTTACGAAATAATATTTTTCAAATATTTAATTTCCTTTTCTTTCTTTTTTCAGGTATACTAACAAATGAAAACTATCTATAATTCCGAAGAAACAAAAGTAAGTTATTAAATATTTTAAGATGGATTTATAAGTAACTATTCTTTTAATATCTATACAAAAATATGTAATCATGAAATGTCAACAGTTCCCGATGGTAAGAGTATTTCTCATTCTTGACTTTCATTCCGACAAGTGGCTCATTTTTTTAGTTTTATGACATCTCCAACTTAATGTGTTAACACATTATAATATGTCATTAGAACCGTATAGAAATCTTTTATTGATAATGTTTATAACGCTAGAACTAGACAGCGGAGACTCTATTCCTTCCTAAATGTAGTACCGGTGCCAAACTAGTATAGATTTGACAAGTCAGGATCTACATGAACAGAATATTTTTTTTTTCTAACAGAGCCTAATGAACTAAGAAAGTCTTAATCCCTGAATAGATAAACTAATTTGAAGAATCAACTAATCAGTATTTCTGTAACAGTCAGCAGTTCTGCAACAACTCAACTCTGCTAACAACTTCGTTCATAGATGTATCTAATAGTACCCAGCAAGATTTAGCACATTCATAAATCTATTAGCTATTTTTTTTAGCAGAATCCCTTAAGGGAAATCAGCTATTGAGGTCGTACTCATGACGCGATTTTCGAAATTTTTCTTCAAATGTCCATCGATCCTACCTAGGAGATGACGAAAATGAGGTCCGTTCAAAACTGTGTGTGTATATATATATATATACACACACATATTTGTCTGTTACTGCTCTAGCGGTCGCAGTTATTGTTTAATCGTTACCAAACTTGATATTTAGTCGCTTTATGTAAAAAGATAGATCAAGTTCGTTAATGGCAGTGGGAGGGGGGGGTTAGAGGGGAGGATTTTCGAATATTCGATCGTCGGATCGTAGAAGTGTATAGAATCAATCTTATTGCAAATTAAATTTACTATAGTATTGCTACATACATTTCTTCTCTATCTTGATTATTAACCGAGATATTTGCATTTTTATTAAGTGTAACAGACGAGAGTGTTTCCCGCCAAAAGCTAGTTTGGCCGTTTTCGTAACTGTTCGAACCTCGTGAAATTTCTCTATTGTAAAACTTCACGTGGGAAATCTGCTTAGTTTACGCAGCCCCTGCGTGACGGACGTTTTGCTATATTATTAATCATTATCAGTAACCTTTATGTTTAATTTATTAAATTACAGTTTGTTTCAATGGAAAATGTCATAAGCTATTCATACTTTTGCAATCACTCAGATTATACAAGTCTATGGTGTAATAGTCCCCTAGCATAGAAATTACTAAACGAACCTGAACTTCAGGATTTTGAGAAAATTAGAAAAAAGTATCTAATTTTATTTAATATTATATATCTAACGTATTTGTTCCACTTTCAAAAGGAATGGTATAGATAATATTCGCAATTTGCATTCAGAGCTACAGGAAAAACGATTCAAAATATTTTGCAGTCCGCAGTTTTTCAGCAGTCTATTCATTGGGGCCGTATATTCATCATAATGTTTACTTTACTTAGTGGCTATTTGAATAAAACATATCGTTCATCAGATAGTGACACAAAATAAATATTATATTTTTTAACTTAATTTCTCTTCAATGGAAAGTTTGTATTGGTACATTTCACAGAAAGTAAACTGCACATCATTACTTATAATTATGGAACAATATATTATTATAGTCTTAGGATGTTTAAGGAATACCTATTTTAACCAATTTTAATTTGATCAATGACAGAGTAAAAGTTACTGCTTGAAAATTAATATTGCTACCACGCCAAACATTAGGTAAAAACAGCGTTTATTTGGTTACTCAATTGACTTAAGCTTTTGATTGTTGATAGACAGTGTGGTCATATCATGGATAAATACCGAATAGGACAGGCGTTCCCAAACTATTTTGGGCAAAATACCACATTTTCAAAATGAACTGATATCTCAGACCCCCAAACCTAATTAATTATTTTAAAAATCCAATATCTAATTTTAACCCCTATTATACAAAATACTTACCAATTTAAAACTTCTCCGGTTGGTTAAGTGAAAAAACTTTAGATCATTTTCTTATCAAAATAATTAGATATAAAACGCTTATAGATTTGTTGAGTTTTTCAATTGTACAGCAATGATTCTTGCTACTAAAATATTAGTCATTCTTATAACAAGTTGGAACACGGAACTCAACTAATACAATATCTTGAAAGTTTCAAATAAGCACTTGTGTTAATGGGGATTTAAAGACCTCATCGACCCCAAAATCAGTTTTCGTTTACGCCGACCCCTGAAAAAACGATTTCGACGGCTTGTGGTGGATAGGGACGACTTTGGGAATTTCGGGAATAGGACTTAAAAGATTTACTACAATAAATCCTTAATTAATGCCGAAAATAATACTTTAATCTTATTTCGTGTTCGTATACTTAAAAATAAATGAAATGTATTGTTCATGAAAAATGATGATATTCTTCAGTTACTTTAATTCAATATAACCCGATTCGATAAAACTCATTCATCTTTTGTGTTTAAGGTATTGGATTTAAAAAAAAAAGATAAGATTGACAACAAAGTATAAATCCTCACAATGCTAGTCGTTCAAGAATTCATATAGATTCGTATGAGATAGTAAACTTTTTTAGTGGGGCGTAACCCTTTCCGGCAAGTCCATGGTTTAGTGTTGTTTTCTCCTAGAGAAGGTGAGCCGGGCGGTAAAAACTATTCTCACTAGTGGAAGGGGCGGGTCGTTTTGGACTTGGGTTTATATCTCGAGGTTAGTGCTCCAAGCTTACTGTCCGACCTTTCTAACTCCAGCAGGATCTAGCCTCTACTTAACTATAGTACTTTTCTACAACTACCTTCGTCCTCACACTAACGCCTAGTTTAGTAGGCACAACCTAAATGTTACTGCTGGGGATTCGCCCAGTAATTCCGGAGTACATTACTTTATACAGCCGTCACAACCCAGGCCGTTCATTTCTTCTGCAGTCTATAAACGGTTTTAAGGAAGAATCTTTAATGCGGTGAACATTTGAAAATCTTGTTTTTTTATAAAGGGACGCACATAAGACGTTCCGAGAACAAACGAGAATATTGGGTTATACCCTTATTAATTCGTGATTGATTGACCACCATGTTAAGGGTTGTAAACCCCATAACATAACAGTGTTTTTTCACTAGTGCTGGGGTGTGTCTTCATTTGAGTTAGGCGTAATGTACTTTGTGAACCTATAGCCATGGGTTTAGCTCTTGTGTGGGCAATATGAATATATTTAGTGATGAGCTACAATAATAAAACTAACTACAATCTTCTGTTCTAACCTAACGGGAGAAAGGTGGCAAACTGTAGATCAGCACGCATAGCACGAATTGGATTAATAATAAGAATATATATACGAATTTTGATAGCAATATTAATAATTAGGGCAAATCTGGGCAGCAACCGGCCCGCTGTAAGATTTGGCCCGACACGCCAGACATTTTGAAAACCCAATTAAACAAAAATATTAAAATACTTACTCCAAATGAGGAAGATGAGGATGGATTCGTGCGTTTGGCAGTACTTATAAATGCGAATAATTCTTTTCAATGATGAAAGTTAATAAATCCAAACATCGTATAAGGCTAACTGGCATTAATTTGAAAAATTCTTTACGTCTTTGTATCAGTGGAATTAATTCAAACATCGATGGATTATTTCCCAAATTCAAGTTCCAAGTGTCTCATTGATTTCGTTCTTTGTATAAATCCAAATGATACGATTTAATTATAATGTTATACGTATTACATATTTTTATTTCATTTTGTCAATTTAATAAATTGTATTATTATTACATTGTTGTATAATTTCATGTCTCATACCTATCGTTAAAAATGATGAACACTACTTTTAAAAGCGGCCCGCGAACGTATTTGCACAGTAAAGTTTGGCCCACAACATGTCAAAGGTTGCCCGTACCTGCATTAGGGGTTTGCATTAGTCATTCGAGATACTCTTCATATACCTATTGTAGTGGGTTCGAATCCCAAGTGGACAGTAACACATTATTTAGTGATGGTCTTACCAAATTACGTGCTTAAATTGAACCCTGACCAGAAGTGACTGGATATCCTGTCTTGGCAGCATAAAACAACTTCAATATTTAATTAGTATATCATTTAATGACACTGAAACAATTCGGAGTGATCAACTACCAATATTTACAATATAACCAACACAATTGAAAATTACCCCAGATTTGTTTCAAGGGCATGAGAAGTATGGACTTAGTCAATATGAAATTTTGACTTAAATTCAGATACAGCCGAGTGAATGGTAACCGGTTACCACAGAGCTATTAGAATAAATAGCCGTACTGACCCACAGATAGGAGGGAACTAAAGCTAACTCGGTCGAAAGTAACTGGGAGTCTCGCTTCCCGTTTGCCTCCGACAATTACGAGAACTTCTGTCCTGAAGTCCAACTGTTATGAAGTTCTCGCAAACCAGTCCTGAAGGGGAAAGCATTAAAAGTTGGGATTATAAAGTTGGGTATATATCGGGCCTTGGACGCTTAATGCCGTCCCCCCGTCCCCCGCTATCCACGGGCTAACAAGGGAAAACGTCTCCAAGTGTTTAATTGGTAGAAAATTACTTGTTTAAACGAACCGTACCATGTGGTACCATGTTGCTCATAATTTTAGCCGGAAAAACGGCAAACAAGTGGAAAAGTGGTCCTCGTCAAGGATTTAATTTTATCAAGCGATGAAAGTCTGTAGAGTAATTCTAAAAACTCTTAGCTCAGCCAGCACTCATTCAATTTTTTTTTTTTATTATTAAATCTTTAGAATAAATTAACCACAGAACGATTCTAAAAATTATCAGTTTTATCATTTGATAGCTCAATAGGCGAGGACAAAACGAACTCATTATTGACTAAATTACACCTGGTATTATTCGAGATTTCGAGAGCTTTATAGCTCAACTTGGCGTGGGTGGCTTTTACTCCTTTATCCGCTTTATAAGTTTCTTTTCATTCAATGAAATATTCAATTCCCTTTGATGTTTAAAATATTATGAATGGATAAATTTATTATTAATACACCATTAAATTTTGCGTAGTAGAGAGTGAAACCCCTCTTTTGACGCCAGGTTATGTATTTAAAAATACGCCAGAACTAATTAAGCAGGTTTCCCACACGTAGGAATGATACAACTTGACGATCACTCATCATTATCCCGTTACTCTAAGTAGCCAATATATAAGACATAAACTAGCTTTGAGGTGCTATGTAATATAACAACTTAACTTGAACCCTGGATGGAAATTAGTGGTATACAAAAAGAATACTTAGGAATACCTGGTGTTGGGGGGGGGTTCTATTTTTTACCTTCACCATTCTGCCATTGTAGCAATTTAAAGAAAAAAGACACTAATAATGGCTATGCAACACCACCACAATTATTTATCAATAAAACCATAGAGTTTGTATTAGCAGATTTCCGAAATTTTTCTTCAAATGAACGACCTTTCCTAGGAAATGATGTAAATGAGGTCCGTTCAAAACTTTATATATATATATATATATATATATATGTCTGTTACCGCTCTAGCGGTCGTAATTTTCCTTTAATCGGTACCATACTCGATACTGTCAAGCTGATCTTGAATACCTCATTACTATTTTGATGAATATTTAATGGCTGATAGATTTAATTAGTTTTAATTATAAGTTTTGATATCGGAAAGGTCTCCTTTCAGCATGTGAGGATATACGGTAAAATTCAAAGAAATGCTTAAGAAGAGGGTCTTGATTCAAAATATCTGTAGACATATCACCATTAGTAGATTTCCCTTAAGGGAAATCAGCTATTGAGGTCGTACTTTCCCAGGAGATGACGAAAATGAGGTCAGTTCAAAATTGTGTGTGTGTGTGAATATATATATATATATATATATATATATATATATATATATATATATATATATATATATATATATCTGTCTGTTACCACTCTAGTGGTCGCAATTGTTTTCTTATCGTTGACGAACTTGATACGAGTATATAGTTGTTTTATGTAAAAGAAAGATCAAGTTCGATAACGGCTGAAATCGGACCAGCGTGAGTGGGGGGTGGTAGAGGAGGGAGACTTTCGAAAATTTTTAATAGCTCCGTTATTATGCGTCGGATCGAAAAACTGTATAGAACCAATCATATTGCAAATGTAATGTTCTATAAATGTTGCTATGTACATTTTTTCATTATCTCTACTATTAACCGAGATTTTTGCATTTATGGTCTTGAGTAAATCCCCATTCCTACTCGTCTCATATTAAAAATATACTATTATGTTTTGAAGTACTTTATTTGAAGCCTTAATACCAAATATTGTTATCATTGAACTTTTACGTTTCGAGATAAATGCAAATACGTAACGAACGTGGGAAATCTGCTTAGTTAACGCAGCCGTGAAGGACTTTTATTAGCAGATTTCCCTTGAGGGAAATCAGCTATTGAGGTCGTACTCATGACGCGATTTTCGAAAAATTTCTTCAAATGTCCATCGGTCCTACCCAGGAGATAACGAAAATGAGGTCCGTTCAAAATTATATATATATATATATATATATATATATATATATATATATAAGTATATACAGGGTGTCCCCAAACCAAACGTCCAAACTTCAGGGATCGATAGAGTATCGAAAAACTAAGAAAAAAAGTCCTCTGGCATATGTCTCGTTTTGGCTTCGTTTTTGAGAAAATCACAAAAAACTGAAAATAGTTGTGCAAAAAGTGTATTTTTTTTAATAATGTATTTAAATTACAAAAAACTATTTGCTTTTTGAGTAAGCTTAATTTTTTAATTTACGAGGAATAAATTTAGAAAAGATGAATATTCTCACGCTTTCCTTATCAATAAAACGTCTAGGTTGAGTGTTTAAACTTAAAAAGAAAGGATTAAAATGTTTACTATCATTTTAATCCTTTTTGGGGGGAATCCAGCCTCGCATTCTCACTCATTAGTGGTGTTGCTAGTACTGTTCAGTGAAGTCAACAAATATGGCTAGATTTACCAACGCTGAATACGCGGACATAGTCTACGTCTACGGATTCTGCGATGGCAATGCACGTCAGGCAGTTCGGGAATATCGCAGACGGTTTCCTGACCGAGAAACCCCACACAGAGGTGTTTTTACCAGCACTTTCAGAAGGCTTCGAGAGACTGGGTCCTTCTCATGTAATCGACGTGGAAACCGTATGCAGGCTCCGATGGAAGCCGACCTGAGGCGGAGGGAGAGGATACTGAAGCACTTCAATACCAACCCTAGCACAAGCGTCCGGAGAGCTGCTTCAGTTCTAAGCATACCAAAGACTACCATTTGGCGCACATTAAGGGCTGACCGCAGGCATGCTTACCATGTACAAAAGGTACAAAATTTAATACCCCGCCGATTAAATGTCTCTAATTGGTACAAAGAACAATTGCAAAACGATGTAAACTTAAGTTCGAAAGTAATCTGGACGGACGAAGCGACTTTTACACGTGCGGGCATATTCAATCAAAGAAACTACCACCTTTGGGCACATGAAAATCCCCGCGCTGTTAGAGAATTTCACTACCAGCATGAGTTTTCTGTAAACGTGTGGGTCGGTTTTTGTTATAATCGCATAATAGGTCCCGTATTTTTACCTGCTCGACTTCACGCTGAAAGTTATCATCTATTCCTGGAGAATGACTTACGTGCACTTTTGGAAGATATCCCTTTGGAAACAAGGCTTGAGAGCTGGTTTCAACTCGATGGTTGTCCTGCACATTACGGAAGGGCCGTACGAGACTGGTTGGACATCAACTACCCAGGTCGCTGGATAGGACGAGGTGGGCCGGTGCCTTGGCCTCCCCGGTCTCCGGACCTCACGCCACTAGATTTCTTCGTGTGGGGATACGTGAAAGAAAGTGTCTACCGAGAGCCCGTTCGCACAAGGGATGACCTCATCGAGCGCATCAGAATGGTTTGCAACCAACTCACCACAGAACAATGTTTAGATGCAGTGCGATCTGTGATGCGTGTATTGCAGCGAGAGGCCAGCACTTCGAACAACATTTACGTTGACGCTTTAGAAATTAATGATGTAATTTTAGAGAAGGTAAAACCTTCAAAATTTTCAGGTTTTTTTTTTTTTCACTAAGGGAGACCCATATAAAAACTGAAACATTTATGTTTTCCAAGTAAGAATATTTAATTATTTTATTAATTTTCTAAATTTTTAATCTTTTTCTATGTTTTAATCTTCAGTTATTGTTCATAATGTTATCTACTTTAAATAGGTATTTTTTTTATACTATGATTATTTGAATAAAAAAGTATTGATAATTTTTTCTTAATAAAAAATAATTTTTTTTTCAATACCTTTCTGTTAGTATAAGATTAGAATACAATAATTGTATTGGAATAACATTTATTGCTAAAATTCATTCAAGGAATAAAATCCGCTCTTCCATTGGCCTTAACTAGTTGTTGCACAACTATTTTTAGTTTTTTGTGATTTTCTCGAAAACGAAGCGAAAACGAGGCATATGCCAGAGGACTTTTTGTTTTAGTTTTTCGATCCTCTATTGATCCCTAAAGTTTGGCCGTTTGGTTTGGGGACACCCTGTATATTTGTCTGTTAACGTTCTAGCGGTCGCAATTTTTGTTTGATCGTTACGAAACTCGATATTTAACTGTTTTATGTAAAAAGACAGATCCAGTTCGTTAATGGCTGAAATCGGACCAGAGGGAGGGGGGGGTTCAGAGGGGGATTTTCGATAATTCAAAATATCTCCGTTATTATGCATCGGATCGAAACATTGTATATGATCAATCTTATTGCAAATTAAATTTACTATAAATATTAATATATACGTTTATTCTCTATCTTGAATATTAACCGAGATATTTGCATTTTTCTGATTTCAGCAAACCGCCACTTCTACTCATGTTACGTAAACAATACTCTGCAACATAATAAATCACATTATTGAAAGTTTAAATAAAAAAAATTGTATTCAAGAGACCTTTATTATACGAGATACATGCAAATATGTCCTGGTGACTCCCCCCCCCATCTTAAAGTTTTGGACTACTAAAATTTTATTGATTGAGATAACAATTATTCTGACTCATTATTAATTACAGTACTAGATATAGTAAATAGTTCTCAATAAAATTAATGTGTTATATTCTGATATATTTCAGTAATTGTTTTTCTTTCCGGTGTGAGGCAGGCCGACCCGTTTGTTTACATTTCTAACCTAACGCTTCCTGTCGGCAGGTTATTGAAATTGGATGAAACATTTCTTATTTCCGTTTGTATTTATTCACGGTGTTGTGTTACCAGTATGTATATTTATCTATTACTAAACTTCATGAGGGAAATCTGCTTAGTTTACGCAGCTTCTGCGTGACGGACGTTTTTTGATGTCGCATGTTGTCGATGCTCCGTTTATTAAAGGTAATTTATTTGTATCCTCAACGAATTTTTATTCCGAAATGTTGTATGATGATTGTTGAATTCGCCAAGCTTTACAGATGTGTCGCCAGAAGAACTTCTAGATATGCCTCCGCTGTATAAAATTTAGCGGTGGAAGTTGGCCTTTATTTTTTATCGACTTAAATTTTCTATTTTTAGAATTTGCTTTCTATATTCATTAATATGAGAATCATAAAATATTTGCAAATGTTTATAATAAAATTATGAACTATTCACCTTTTAACAAAATTTTTATTTAATTGAAAATGTTTTTTAACACCTAACACCCATCTCAAGCAAAAAAAAATATTCCTTTCAAAGAAGAAATTAATATAAAAAAATAATGAATAATTTTTAACTTTTGAAGTTATAAAACTTTCTTATTGATTATCATCCAATCCCATTTTTTCGCTATTGCTCCTTCTTTAAAAATTACTTTTCTCGAAACGATGTAATCAGGAAGAGCCGCATGTAATTAATTCTTGTTCTCAATAAAACTGAGGTTAAATAAATTTTAAGCTCTAAAAAAAAGTAATTAAGAGCTTATGTTCTTAAAAAACTAATCAAGAAACACCGTGGAGCAACAGCTTAAAGTGGGTCTTTATAAGTTGGAGAGCCGTAATATAAAGACTTTATATCAGGACTTTTTATTACCCTGTTTTAATGTAAAGAGCAGCATTTCAAACAGGATTTTTGCATTCTCTTTTTTCTGACTATACATTTCTGCTTTCTAATAAGTAACAAATTCATTTTGTGCAATGCTACATTTGTTCTTACAAATTAATAAAGGTTTCTATAAATAAGGGATTGAAACTTCTTCATTTTTTCAGAAGTCAAATTGAATTTTAGTAGGAACAACCATTTGATTGATGTAGTATATCTTGCTTTCCTAGATTATTAGAGGGAGGAATACGGTTAATTGGGCCATATGACGGTTCTCTGCCTGCTTAGGTACGATAATTATTTTGAATTTTTTAGGCAAGTAAAAATTATTTTATTCTTTTGGGATTCTTCGGAGACCTCATAAAGACAGCAGTTATTTATAGAATATTTCGGGGCTAGATGAAAAATCACATTTCTGCAATGCAAATTAGTTATCGAAATTAATAAACATTTTTCCAGGGGTATGTATTATACAGAGTTTGTGCTAACTCTATGAAAACAAGGTAAAAATAATGGGCATTCACGCCTTCAGAGAGGTATTATGTAGACAATATGGCTAATATATGTTTATTTGACTCATACTGATGTGGGTAAGTTAAGGTTGTATTCTGAATTTCCTAGGAAGCTTATCAAATCGTCAAGGGTTCGACCGGGATTATAACTATTATAGTAGTTATAACTGAAAGTAGTGATCCGTTGAAAATAAATATGTAAAATTTGTTGCATGTGGGCCATCATTATCGGCAGAAGTTGTCGAGGAGATTGCGCAAGTAGTGAAACGCATTGGGCTTGGAACATCTGAAAATATGTCCACGAGATAGCATACGTTGTCTAACTTGTACTCATTAATGCATTTCCTAAAACAGCAAATGGAATGCATAGACATAGTAGTTAAAACTGAAATTATTCCATGATCTCCAATAATGACTGATGTTCATGAACCTCTCTAAAACTGGAAATAATAAGTTAGAATGGTAACCAATTTTTTTCAAAAGAAAGACAAATCTGGTATTCTTTTAGCAGATTTTCCCTATGGAAAATCAGTTAATGGGATCGTACTCAAGGCCCGATTTTCGAAACATTTCCACAAATGTCCATGGATCCTACCTGGGAGATGACGAAAATGAGGTCCGTTCAAAATTATATATATATTTGTCTATTACCGCTCTAGCGGTCGTAATTTTCCTTTGATCGGTACCATATTCGATGTTAAAACGTTTTAAGTAAAACTAAAGATCAAGTTCGCTAACGGCTGAAATCGGACCAGTGCGGATGGGGATTAGATAGCGGAATTTCGGAAATTCAATATATCTCCGTTATTTAAGGTCACAGCATAAATTGCATAGAACTAATATTATTGCAAATTTAATGTTTCATATATGTTTCCTCTATCTTCAATATTAACCGAGATAAAACAATTTTTTTTAGACTTAACCTTCAGTAAACCCCCATTTTTAGTCACCCCAGAGGATATATCATGAAACGTCTTATTCCAAGGATAAATACCAAATATTGTTTTCAACAGACCTTTATTATGAGAGATAAATAAAAATAGTTAGTGAGATTGCGTCATCAATTAAGATTTTGTTGGACACCTCTAATCATCGGATTTGAAAAAATATATGCTGAAACGAGATCAGTAGTGTGTCATTCCAACTTGTGGGAAATCTACTTAGTTTATGCCTAGAAGAGTATGGTTATTGGAATATATTGGAAATCTATGGCTACGTATGATCATAATGTATATTAAAAAAGTCCGTCACGCAGGGGCTGCGTAAACTAAGCAGATTTCCCACGTGAAGTTTTACAATAGAGAAAACAGAAGGGGGGCATCAACAGAACGTATTTGCATATAGCTCACAAAGTAAAAGGTTAGAAGGTAAGAACGGAGAAAGGTTAGGTTACACGACTGCCGAAGTTACGAAAATGGCCGAGCTTATCCGGAAACTTCCGACAATAGCCGCACACACACGTAATAAAAATGCAAACATCTCGGTTAATATTCCAGATAGAGAATAAATGTATATAACATTATTTATAGTAAATTTAATTTGCAATAAGATTGGTTCTGTACAATGTTTCGATCCGACGTACTGTAAGGGAGATATTTCGAATTTTCAAAATCCCCCTCTAAACCCCCCCCTCCCACTGGTCCGATTTAGCTGTTAACGAACTTGATCTTTCTTTTTTGCATAAAACGATTAAATACCGAGTTTGGTAACGATTAAACAACAATTGCGACCGCTAGAGTGTTAACAGATATATATATATATATATATATATATGTATATATAGGTAGATAGATAGATAAATATATATATAATTTTGAACGGACCTCATTTTCGTCATCTCCTGGGTAGGATCGATGGACATTTGAAGAAAATTTTCGAAAATCGCGTCATGAGTATGACCTCAATAGCTGATTTCCCTTAAGGGAAACCTGCTAAAAAATGTATGAAGAGTATAGATGGCCAAGCATTGTTGGTATACATTAAATTAAAAATATTGAAAAAAACTTGAAAATCTATTAATCAAAATCTATAACTCTTAAAACAGAAGGGAATTCTAGAAAATAATTACATTAATGTTTATCTAGTGTTCGTGGCTGTAATAAGCACAGTGTTCCATATACATGGTTCGGTTAAGCAGATAAATTTACAAATGCCTTGGATAACTTCAACGAATCGAATATTAAACCTTTGAAAGTGGTATTATGGTGCAAGGATAACTTACTCTATCTGATAGTTCTAGATCCTGGGTACATTGGCTTTAAATTCTCTCCCATTGGAAATGAGGTCATAATTTTGGAGGGGTTTGTAGGAAGCAAAGGAAAAGTGGAATTCAATATCGGGAGTTTGGCTTCTCCCCCAACACTTCCCAAGTCTTAATGCTTAGGTAACTTGGCACGTGGCCTTTTTCGCCCACTCAATATATCCTGGATAACTGGAGAAAAATATCCTTCAAGGTAATACACTCATCCATATACTTCCAATTTTAATGAACCACAAAGTAATCTTTATCTCAAAGTTTCGTAGTTGTATGTTATATTATTAAGCAGAAAATAATATTAAATCAGTTATATACAGAAAATACGTTCATCTATGGTTACTGCTGCGTCCAGAGTTCCACTAGCGATTTGGTGGAATCACTCCTTCCCGACTTACCCGTTGATTCTGAAAGCGTAATTTGAATTAATGTAATGATACAGGGTGTACGAAATGAGGACTAATTGGATTGAAAATAATGCATATATAATACTGTTACTTACAAATGGAGACCGAAGTTTTTACAGATATGTGTTAGTAAGTTAAACAATTTTGATAAGATGACTACTGTAATGGATATGAGATGGTGATGAATGTTGATGAAATGAGGCTTTTAGCAGATTTACCTTAAGGGAAAAAGAATGGTAGCTTCTTCTAACCTTACCTGTCGTTTCTAGCCATACCTTACCTACGTTACTTTGTGAGATTTATCCAAAAACGTTCTGTTCATCCGCCCCCTTCTTTAGTTTTTGGACTACTAAAATTTGAGTTATTAAAATATATATTATTCTTACAATTCAGAAGCCGTTTCAGTTGGGAATTTATTTTAATTAACTGAAAGATTTCTCATTACCGTTTGTATTTAATCACGGTGGTGTTGTGTTACCAGTATGCAGATTTCTCTATTGTAAAACTTCACATGGGAAATCTGCTTAGTTTACGCAGCCCCTGCGTGACGGACTTTTTTAGCCATGGTAGCTTAGGCGACTGGTGATTTCACCTTTGGTTCAGCAGTTATGACTTAGCCCCCCTTTACTTGTAAGGCTACGGTTGTCTTGAAAGTGGATATAACTGGAAATGGCACTAGAGAGTGAGCGAGAGATATGAACGTTCAGGGCACTGCCTGCATGGTTGCACTTTGCCCACGCACTCCTTGAGCGGTACGTTCTGCTGCTTCCCCAATAGGTAACGCACTATATTAAATATTATGTCCCTATATTGTAAATTACTCTGATATGCACCGACTCGTCGAGTGCCCTATTGACTATTAAAGATATATTTACGAACAATCCAATAGTAAAAAAATACACTATGTAGATTCCAAGCCACGTAGGAATAGATGGAAATGAAAAAGCTGACGTAGCAGCCAGAGAAGTCCACCGACTCGACTCCATCATCCCAACAACAATTACTTCTACGAAGCTCTATCGACCACTCAAGAAGATATTGGTTAAACTGACAACAAATGCGGGACCAAACCCAGAACAGTAAACTAAAATCTATTAAAACCTCCATCGGTCCATAGAAAATCTCGACATGAGACAACAGAAGAGATGGAGTCGTACTAGGAAGACTGCGAATAGTGTAACAGCCATATGTGCGAAGTGTAACACATATTTAACTAACTATCTACCATATATTAATGGAATGCCATGAAAATGCATTCTCTTCAAAAATTTGTATTAGTCGAAAAGAATGCATTATTTTCAATAATATTGCAGTTGCTCTGGGTCATAACCCCAAAGAGCTAGATAAATTATTTAATTTTATGAAATTTTCAAATTTGTATAAATAAATTTCTACATACGACATAAAATATGATACATATATGTTAATGTATATAGGTATATATTTGTGAAAGTTCATTTATGTGTCTGGGTGAAAACAAAATTAGGGAAAAAATAACATTATGTGTTTAAATAAAAAAATAAGTATTGAAAAAATAAAAATGTATATTTTAATAAAAAAAAAAATGTTTCATCCAATTTCAATAACCTGCCGACAGGAAGCGTTAGGTTAGAAATGTAAACAAACGGGTCCCGCCTCACACCGGAAAGAAAAACAATTACTGAAATATATCAGAATACAACAAATTAATTTTATTGAGAACTATTTGCTATATCTAGTACTGTAATTAATAATGAGTCAGAATAATTGTTATCTCAATCAATAAAATTTTAGTAGTCCAAAACTTTAAGATGGGGGGGGGCACCAGGACATATTTGCATGTATCTCGTATAATAAAGGTCTCTTGAATACAATTTTTGGTATTTAAACTTCCAATAATGTGATTTATTATGTATCAGAGTATTGTTTACGTAACATGAGTAGAAGTGGCGGTTTTGGTGAAAACTGAAAAATGCAAATATCTCGGTTAATATTCAAGATTGAGAATAAATGTATATAACAATATTTATAGTAAATTTAATTTGTAATAAGATTGATTCTGTATAATTGTTCGATCCGACGTATAGTAACGGAGATATTTCGAATTTTCGAAAATCCTCTGCTCTAAACCCCCCCTCCCACTGGTCCGATTTCAGCCGTTAACGAACTTGATCTTTCTTTTTACATAAAACGCTTAAATATGAAGTTTGGTAAGGATTAAACAAAAATTGCGACCGCTAGAGCGGTAACAGACAAATATATAGATATATATATACAGTTTTGAACGGACCTCATTTTCGTCATCTACTAGGTAGGATCGATGGACATTTGAAGAAAAATGTCGAAAATTCCGTCATGAGTACAACCTCAATAGCTGATTTCCCTTAAGGGAAATCTGCTAAAATGTTTCTATCATTGTTAATAACATGAGATTAACTAAAATAGAGCAAGAATTGCCAGATGATAAATAAATCAAAATTAATATGTAGGTTAAATTATAAATGGATATAACGAAATAAATGTGAATATAAGAATATTTACAACTTACATAAACACACTTTACTCACAAAGTTCAGGTACTTATAAAAAACGAGAGTTATAGTGTCGTTTTGTTGAATGTGTTCTACTTTCAAAAATTATTGAAGGTATATAATATGAGATTCTACCTCCTCCTCTCATCTTCTTAGGCTGTTAAGTATCACTAGTTGTAAGAAATTTCTTTTTTTTTATGTTCTAAAAATATTTTGATTAATACCGAAAATGCATTCTACCATTTAGGAAAAACATTATGTTATGGCATATCCCATAGATAAACTGCTTCTTTGTTCCATGTTATTAATTAATTTATTACTTTCTTATCCTGATGGGCCTGGGCCTTCCCTCCACAAGTCCTTTCCTTTTGAATGAATAGCATCAAACGCAGGAGATAAGTTACTTCATAAATTATTGGGACTCTAATGACATAATTATTACTGACCAGAAGAAATAAAAAGAAGGTTGTCAATGTAATATTTTCTACATTTGATCTCCATCTATCTTATTGTTTCAACTTAGCCGCACTATACACGATAGAAGTATGTAATGACATTGACTTATATTTACTGGAGTTCTTGGTGGTCCTTTCTGTACTAGTTATAGTAGGGTAGAATGTTTGAATAGCCTCAACCTTTGCTGTCGGTATGTGTTCGACTGTCAGCAGAACATTACAAATTCTGCAAATGTGACTGTCCTGTCTGGTCATTGGGTGACAGTGAGTAACGAACCAATATCCTGCCCAGAGCAAGGTGAGGGACAACTTCTTCGCGACGTGAAGTTCTCACACCTGCCAACATTAGTTAGAGCAGAGTGGAGAGTTTGGATTTCTCAAAGTTAGTTGTCACTTTCATTCTACTCAATCTGCCATTTATTTGGAATGTTAGTTTTGTTGCAGATGTTTACGGTCTATCGTGCCTCATTTATTATTGGTTCAGATTTTGACAAAAAAAAATACTGCAAACGCATCTGCATCAGAACTTTCCAGAATATTTTTCCAATCCAATAACAAGCCAGTATTAACCAGTTTATTTCGGCGTTCTGCCTTAATTTCTTATATTTATGTTTCAATACGAATAAGTTTTGTTCTTGAGAGCAATTAAAGAAAGAGAATCTTAAAATATAATTAAATAATTGATAGAGATTCTGTTTTTTTAATTAATTCATAGATTATAGAATTTTATGTTGGCAGAGAAACAATGGCATCTTAATTTCAACTTCGGGGAATACCTAACCTATGAAGTACGTTGAGGTTCTACGAAAAGCCCTACTGTTGCTCATAATTTCACGATAAGCTAACGAATCAGGAAACATCTTCTTTTCATTTTAAATACAAGGGTTATTTACAATTCGTCTTTCCAAAAAGAGCATCATATATATTCGATGTTAAGCATGATGCTTAACTCCTGGACAGGGGGTGTTAAAAGTTAAATCAAATAATAAATGATACTGTTCTCATTTCTTTAGATGCAGGCCGTCGTCACTGGCCGATGGTCGAGTACAGTTGGTAAGCGCTTTCGATGCAATGGCACCATCTTCAATCCGTCTAGAGTTAGTTGTCCGTTGGTCCATAGGTTTTATTCGTCTGTTCACTGTATTATGTTGTTTACGTAATCCAGCCGTGATTTGTTACCCATATAATCGTGCAACATTTCATTAAACCTGTACTCACACGCAAGTAACTAAACCAGAACTAAACACAAACAACATACTAAAAGCGTAAACAACCTAATACGGATACGGGCAACGACCTACTACACGAAAACAATGTACCTGGACACAAGACATCACCACCCTTCGTTTGATTAATGTAAGCAAATAGACAAAGACTAAAACGTAAACAACCAATACGGTGAACAGACGTATAAAACCTACTGACCAACGGACATCTAACTCAGTACAACTCTAGACGGCTTGAAGATGGTGCCCTTAGATAGAAAGCGCTTGCCAACTGTACTCGACCATCAGCCAGTGACGACGGTCTGCACTGACAAATATGAAAACGATGTTAAGAGTTCCTTGAAGTAAGAATGGGGCTCAACCGAAGGCTGAAAACAAACAAAATACAAATACAACCTACTTTTTTTTCCTTCCCAGGTCAAGCAGTTGGGCTATATTGAGCCCAGAAGTACATATCTCGTATACGCACAATACACGAACTAATTACAATCAGTTTTGGTTATATTCAACTTACATCCAGTTGTCCAATAGGTACCAGAGAGACCAAACAATCTACAAACCTTTACCAAACACACATTTATAATGTGGCTGTCAGGTCTCTAATGCTTTGGATTACGAATGCAAGCTTAGGGCCAATACGAGTTTAGCGGGGAATAAACATACGAACCATCAACACGGACGGGGCAATTAGGGTGACGGACAGACGGAAAACTAACTTCTATTAAATAAAATCCAGACTGCAGAGGTAATCGGATCAGAAGAAATATTATTCAGGGTAATTGGTCACGCTCAACTTGTTCACAAATATTTAATGATGAAGCCAGAAAGACCGAGTTCTGTCATTAGTGTAATCCTGACAGTGAAACAATTGCACTCTAGGACGCAACTTAGACGTTCCTCTTGACTTGAACTGACATGACGGAAGCCATTTCAAAAATAGTAAAATAATTAAAAAAGAAGAATCATTATCCTTTAATTAGTTTTATTTTTAGTCTGAGTCATCTTATTAGTAAACTCTTATAATTATTCTTATCATTTTTAATATTAGTAATAATATATATTAATATTATATGCTACGAAGGCTGTAATCAATAACAATCAAATACACCACTTAATAGAACTAAGAACTATTGAATTGCAATTTTCAAATTTTACTATTTCTACAATATTAGTAACATATTTAAATTTGTACAAATTTTTCGTTCCAATATATAAAGATAATAATATCCATTTTTCGAATTCTTGATTTTACCCCTTCTTACTCCGTTTAGTTGATAGATAAAATATAAAGATATATATATTCATACTCACAGCGTTTATTGTTTGAGTGCTTGTAAAATTCTGAAATGAATTTTTACCATTCTAACAATACCATTAGGACAATTTATTGTAAACATTTGGTAGAAATAAATTTATATATTTTCCACACAACATGAATTCCGAATAGGTGACACAGCAATAATGACCAAATTCTTTTTCCGGAGTCACACAAGTCCAGAAGCCTCTGTATATGAAGATAGCTTTAACATAACATTTATGTGTACAGAATTTATAAGGTAATCGTTACAGTAAAACGGTCACTTTTAGCAGATTTCCCTTGAGGGAAATCAGCTATTGAGGTCGTACTCATGATGCGAGTTTCGAAAAATTTCTTCAAATGTCCATCGATCCTACCCAGGAGATGACGAAAATGAGGTCCGTTCAAAATTATATATATATATATATATATATATATATATATATATATATATATATATATATATATATATATATATATTTGTCTGTTAACGCTCTAGTGGTCGCAATTTTTGTTTGATCGTTACCAAACTCGGAATTTAATCGTTTCATGTAAAAAGGAAGATCAAGTTCGTTAATGGCTGAAATCGGACCAGTGGAAGGGGGGATTTTTGAAAATTCAAAATATCTCCGTTATTATGCGTCGGATCGAAAAATTGTATAGAATGAATCATATTTTAAATCAAATGTACTATAAATATTGTTCTATACTTGTATTCTGTATCTTGGATATTAACCGAGATATTTGCATTTGTATTCTGCTTGTGATCGGCAGGAGTTGGCTATGTTCGGACTTTCCGCCGGGAGCTCTGGCGGCCGTTTCCTTAACTATTCGTCCCTCGTGAATTGATTTAGAGGTTTCTTACTACTATAATTGTTATTAGGCAGATTTCTCTATTGTAAAACTTCACGTGGGAAATCTGCTTAGTTTACGCAGCCCTTGCGTGACGGACTTTTCTAGTTACATGTCTAATGATTTTTTGAAGAGGATTTTTCCTCTAAAGGCTCCCCCGTTGCGATGCGTGGATTATGAGCTGGATGTATTTTTATCAGGAATGCATTTTGCAACTGTAGATCTGGAGGTTTAGAGCCCCGGTTATTAGGGGTTAAGTCAAAAATGTGAGATGGGCGGGTGTAAGTAAGAGGGGCCTATTATTCAGACAGAGAGACTGGCTTTGGGGAAACTAATGTGGTGGGATTGGATGCGGGGGAGGAGGGAATATTTGTGAGGGATTGGGCTCGCCTCACACCCCCTCTCTTACAAGGGGAGGAAATGGGCGCAAAAATGAAGGTATTTGTGTGCACCAAACTCTCTCTCCCTATCTCACTTTCTCTCTCACTCTCTGTCTCTCTCTCTTCTTTTCTTACCCCCACAGCTTTCTTCTCCCGCCAGAAGCAAGCCATTTATAGCTATTCCCATATATTTTCTCTTGCAGTAGTTCTCTATACATATTTTAATAGGAACGACGTTCTAGCGAAATACCCCCATTCCACTAAATACAATATTTAAATGCAATGGCCGGAATTTACGAGGGCACTTTGACACAGATGAACACACACATTGAATTTTTAAGTGTTGAAATTAAGAGCTCCACAAATGAAGTGTTGTGTTTAAATAGAACTTCACCATTTTGGATGAAGTTTCTTCGTCAATTTTGCTATATCTACTAGCTAAAGAGGTATGCAACGGTTAACACTGCAGTAGTCGCACGTCATCTGAGAGATGGCTTGGTGAGACTTTTTGAACTGCTGAGTAGAGGATAGAACCTGCAAGCCCCCCACCCTCAGTACTTTCCCCTCATGTCTAGAGCCTTCCACCAGTACTGTTTCAACCCTTTTCTGATTCTCCAGTACTGCGCATGACCTTGAGGCATCTGCGAGATACCGCGCGACTACCTATGTAAGTAGTTCAGTGGCAGTATAAAAAATAGGTAAATAAATTCTACCATCTTCGCTTATTGAAATGAGGACACTCTGGTTTCCTATGTCCCCCCAAAAAAAGTCCAAAATTAGAAATGTGTTGTCTATATCAAGTATGCATTTTGATGGAGAAATAAATGAGGGAACAGGAGAAAAGAAAAAGCCTTCCATTATAACACATTATAATCAAACCAAGGTAGGTGTAGACATATTGAATAAAATGTGTTCACTATATAATGTATCGAGAAATACCAGAAGGTGGCCTATGGTAGTACTTTTTTCTCTTCTGAATATTTCTGATATCAATTCTCAAGTAATTTATATAGTAAATGGTCATATTTATGTGTGAAAAAATGTCAAAAATCGCGTTATGAGTACGACCTCAATAGCTGATTTCCCTTAACGGAAATCTGCTAAAAGAAGTCCCAAAAATGATGGCCTATATACCTCACAGAGATATATACGTGAGCACTAACAATCGTTTCACTTGAATAACTTGATATACTTTAAAGTAAATGAAGTGAAATCTTAGGCAACCATCCTAAAAAGACAGTCCCATAGTGAATTGAGAGAAATGTCGAGAACACTACTAACCAATTTAGAACCAGAATACTTACGAGGTCCCCGTGCGGAAGGACGAAATACACAGTTACTAGTACTCGGTCAAACCTCCATCTTCAAAATATTGAACAATGGTAATTAAGCAAAAAGGCGAGTTTTAAAGCACGGCAACGTATACATGAAAACTCGAAACTTACGAAACAAGCAACCTAAACAAATACTAATCAACAATAGAATAATTCATTTATATAATAACCTACAATATGCAATATAATGTACGAAACATGCAAGAAATACAACCCCTCCCTGACGGGCTACTTACTAAAAAAAAGTAAACAAAATAATCGAAAATAAATCCATATTTAAACTTAAATACTTAATAGTGGGGTATAAGAGAACTCCTTGCAGTAGCACCCTTGTGAATAGGGCACTGATGATGGAGCATATGATCTGAAAGCACTATGTCTCACAGAATAAATAACTGTGAATAACCGAGGCCATGTGAGTTAAAGCGTTCGTTGCTTTTAATCACACATGGTAAACCTAGGGTGGTGAGTTCGATTCCCGCCTGGATAAAGGAATTTATTTAGTGATGGAATTCATTAAATAAAGTCCTGAGTGCCACCCTGGCTAGAAAAGGGTGGTTATCTGTAGATAACACGTCCCAATTAGCCTTAATTGCAAAAAGTGGACATTATCTACTTTTTTTAAAAATAGATTATTACCATTGATAACTATAATATGTGCGTATTGTTAATACTAATGCGAGAAGCTTCGATGAATATGACTTATTTGGTGATAGGATATATATATATATATATATATATATATATATATATATATATATATATATGAGGGGGTGTGGGGGGGGGGAGGTTACCCTTTTATTTAGTTTAACATTTAAAGTAATAGGTCAGGATTACAACTAATAATAGGTCAAAATGTTTGTTTAATACTTTATTATATGACAGTGAAGAATAAGGAATGAATAAGGAGTGTTAAACAAAGCCTTTCTTAGAAATACTATTTTAGGATCTCAACTTCTAGGACGGAACGATGAGTTTGATCATCCATGAAGTGGGTGATGAAATTTCTAAGTTATGTAACGTTAAGGGATTAATCATTCAGATTTAAGTAGCTCTCCGTACATTTGTATGATTTATTACATTGCATTTATAATTAAATATTATCAGTGGAGTTAATTTTATGGTTCCAGATGAATGACAAATGTCCTAGCATAAGTGATTAGTGGGATATCCTAATACACTTACTGTTCTATTCACCTAGTTAATGAGTACTATGGTTGGACATTCATGATAATAAGTATATTAATACCAAAATGGAGCTCCGATATTACCACGACACTGATGATAATTAGTATATTGAACCGAATATCTGGCTCCGATATTACCACGACACTGATGATAATTAGTATATTGAACCGAATATCTGGCTCCGATATTACCACGACACTGATGATAATTAGTATATTGAACCGAATATCTGGCTCCGATATTACCACGACACTGATGATAATTAGTATATTGAACCGAATATCTCGCTCATTTTAATGGAATTCTAAAAAATTCTGTGATTATCGTTCTTGGCCGATAAATAAGAATCCCAATCCAAAACAGTAATTACGAACGAATGCTTATTTATGAACTCAAACATGTCCGGGGATATATATTCGAGGTAGAAGTTAATATTAAACTCCATCGGTATGAATCATCCAATAATTTACTTAGTGGAATGAGCGTTCTTGTTGCCTATTTCTTATTTGATCATCTGGAGTTATATTCCTACCAAGGAATGAAAGGTGAGGTAGCCTCACAGTTGGCCAACTACCAAGCTCTAATTAATATTTGAAGGTTTAGGTCTGAGCCCAACTTAAGCAGGATATAGAGCTGCGGTTCCTTGGATATTCAACAACTTGCCGACGACTTAGGCAGACTTCTCTATACACGTGCTAATTATAAATCCGCCTGCTACTAGTTACTCAATTAAATACAGCAGAATCTCCTCGTTTCAACACTTAATTGAAATCCAACTCCAATCCATCTCTATTCTCCCATAACTCCATTCGAGATGCCAAGATAATATTTATCAAGGACTGGAGGTAGAAGTTTTTATTAGAGTGAAGAAGAGGATAAGCCGATTTATTTGTGATATTTGTTAAATTAAGATTATTGGAATAGTATATACTAAAAGCACGAACAACAATAAAATACGTATATGTATCTTTTCGTGAAGTAATTTTTTACTGGAGCCTAAGAAGGAACTTTCTTTCCAGCTTACAAAACAATACTTACATAACTAATTTTTTTAAAACTTTTATCTGATAATATTTGTTAATGGTTCCTTTGAAAAAATCATTTGCCATTTTTGGTAAAATTCTTTCATATCCAAAAACAAAGACTGTTATAATCGGATACAGAGTGTTTCTTTTTGAAGGTGACACCACACGGCTGGTGTTTTTAATATACATTTTCCAACCACTTACTGATGATTCTTAGAATATTAAAGTATGGGCAGATTTTTTTTATTGTGTTGTAATATGTTATTTTATCTCTATTAGTCACATTAGCATACAGTGGAGGTTATTAAATGACTAATAATTCATTTTGAATTTATTCATATACACTGGTAGAATTGCAAGGTCCTTGTCATTATTACAATTAAATACTTCTGGCATTAACCGTGATTTTATTCATGCCGGTCGTTTGTCTAGATATACTTCTTGCTTTCTCAGGGCTGCATCTCAGACTTGAAAAATTCAATTCTTATTTAGGTATGCCTGGCTTGTCTTGAGAAGACTTGGGTGGAGTCTTACATCCCAGGTATCCTTGGCTAACTGTTTCCAACATCTGTTTCTGTCAGATTTCGTCTCACATGTTTATGGTCTTCTGACTAGGTGAAAAGGTCACCCTCCCCCCCCCCTCCGAAAGTCGGATTGTACAAGTTCATATTTATCCGCACGATATTGACTCACCAGTGGTATGTACGCTGTGAACAAGGATGTATGGAATTAGTGGAGGTTTCGCCTACCCGTTAGGCCTTAATCAATCTCCTTCCATTCCAACCTACAGCTCACTGTTGTGAAGTGGCCCGAAAGCCACTCCCCGGAAAGGGGCCAGACAAAGAAAAAGGGGAATCTGGTCTGGTTATAGAGTAAATGTCTTGCTTAAGTAGGTTCAACCCGGTACACAGAGGAGTTGGATGCGGCATCGGAACCAAACCCTTTAGATCTTCCGTCATCATGACGTGAGGGGAGGGGAGAACCGTAGAGGCGGTATGTCCAGGAGCATGCGACCATTCTATGGATAGAGGTGTTTAGATCATACTGGTACCAGGGGCTGGCGGTTTAATCAGTTAGATCGGGTGGTGTCTAGAAGCGCTTTACGGTTGCCAGTCACAGACGTGGTGGCCATAGTTTCCACCCTCAGTCAGAGGTGTCAGAAATGATTAAAGGGTCTTCTCAACCCCTTCGGTATCAGATGACAATTATCGGCCCATTTAATGAGGCGATTACCAGAGAATTGAGGGTCTGTTGAAGTAGTATGATTCTTCGATTCTCATCATTGAGCCTGGTGGCTAGGTATCCTTTTGTTCCGTTTTTGTTCTCCAGTGGCTTGCACACTACCTAGGTGGATTGTTGAGTTTCCGAAGTTTTAATAACCCAATTTTATTTCTAGGACCTGAAATAAAATGTGTTGTGATGGTTGGCTTTTCATTAGTGTTCCGGTATTGCTGTGCTTTCTGTCCCAGTATTTTAATACTCTTGAAGTTTTATTCGACCCTGGTGCTTATCAAACTGCCTGTCTGACCGATGTATTCTAGCCCAGAGGACCAAGGTGTCTTACAACTTCTTAAATTAACCTTGTAAGAAACCACATCGATTTAGTGTAGCTTAAAATTGAATGTGATATTCGGTTTTAGGTTGTCATTAAGACACAAATCACGCCTACATTTCAGTTATTAATATTTTATTTATTGAAAAAATGTAAATTATAGTAAAATTTCTTCCCATAGGTCTTTAATTTTGATTTAAAGTTATTCTATTATTTATGAAACATGAACTTCTTTTTATCTTATCAATTCTAAAAATATATATATATATATATATATATATATATATATATATATATATATATGGCTGAAGTTTTCTAATAATCATTTACTAGAGAATTATGATTAGTAAATAAGAAAATGCGATGCTTAATTTTTAATCATAGAGATGCACCATGTATAATATAAATATTAAATCATTATTAGTCCTCTGAATTCTATTAATAATTAAATAATTTGAAGATCTTCTATCCCTCTAAACACAGTACGGCAATGGAACAACTGCTGTTCACATCAAGTCGATGAGGTCATTGATGCGAATGCAATCTAATTACAGAAAAACGTCCGTCACGCAGGGGCTGCGTAAACTAAGCTGATTCCCCTCGTGAAGTTTAATAATAGATAAACCTACATACTGTTAACACAACACCACAGTGAATATTAAGTAATAAATACAAACGGTAATAAGAAATCTTTCCCCTCCCGGCGGGTAGCGTTTCAAATGTAAACACCAAGTCTGCCACGGCTCACCGGAAAGAAAAACAATTACTGAAACATATCAGAATATAATTTATTAATTTTATTGAAAACTATTTACTATGACTAGTACTGAAATTTAACCCCCCCCCCCCCAGAGAACGGTCATCATTTTCGTCATCTACTAGGTAGGATCGTTGGATATTTGAAGAAAAATTGGGAAAATTGCGTCATGAGTATGGCCTCAATAGCTGATTTCCCTTCAGGGAAATCTGCTAAAACAGTTCGTCCTTTCACTGGCGACATCAGGACTAGCAGAAGCTCGTCATGACGTTTACTAGTTATTGAAGATTTATTTCATAGATATGAGGATAGTTCATTCATAGATAACGTGAACTAGTCATTTATATCCATATCCATGACTAGTTCACGTTATCTATGATAGGTTGACTTGAAGGACTCAATAGGTGGAGTAGATGATACATGTTGTAGGACGGGGAGTTGAGATGGTTATAGTCGTTCGGAGGTGTGTGGACCTATATAGTAGTGTAGGAGGGTCCTTTTTCGATTTGGACCCCCTCCCCCTTCCCGTCTCCATTACCCATAGGACGTGGTCCGCCTTCCAAGTCGGAACACCCTCAAAGCCCTACTTGCTTCCACTTTGTAATCCAACTCCCCATCGCTGCTACGAACCCGAGCTAACGTCGTTACGCTCGTCACAGAGATGTCTCAGAGGGTCCTTACAAACCCTAATAAAATTTAGTACGAGAGAAAAAAAAATGGAGAAAAAAAAAGGCGAAAGAGAAGAAGAAAAAATAATATTGCTGTATGAAAGGAAAGAGCTTTAACATGGGACGTGCCGATTCGAGAGCAGAGAGGCTTAACATCCTAGATATATTTAGCCTCCCTCACCACGAAGAACAATATAGAGGAGATTTACGGGCCCTATCACAATTGCACACTGCATGGGGTCGATATGTTGGCGACTAAATATTTCAATATGAACGGAAGCAATTTCTTCTATAGAGGTCTTCAACTAAAATATACCGACATTTCCTCCGTACTTACTAAAATCTAAAGTTGAATCGTTCTTTTCCCAGGGATGGAAGCTAGGAAAAACTCGAAAATTATCTAAATGTCCTATTTCGTTGATAGTGCCCCAGATGAAGGATATCTGACGTAGCACCTGTTGAAAAGGTTTCATAAAATGATTAATTGCTGAAAAAATTGGAATTCAAACAATAAAACTAATATTCAGTAAAGCTCCAAGTAAAAGAAAATATTTTTCGCAACGCAGTTAAATTTTAAATGTTAACCTCTGGAGTTAAAAAATACAATATTAAGGCCTAACTAGAGATAGGAATTTGTGACTACAAATCAGAGAATTGGTCACACATCTAATACACTTTCTTATTTATTAAAAAAAATCAATTCCATTTATGGCTTTTAATTTTTGTAAAAATGAAATAATAATGAAAGATATTTACTGGAAAGAAAATACTAAAAATTGAAAAATGTATTGCATCTTAGAGCAATATAATTTGGAGGGGGGATAATAATAAAAAAAGCAAATCCTATCTGAGTGGTGGTGTTGATGTAGAATTAGTGATAATAGACCATGATAATAGGATAAGAGGAAACATAGATATCTACGTATCTAGAGAAGTCTGGACCATACAGCAGAAGAACTGCACACAAAGAGATACAACACAATTTTGAACAGAGAATAGATACACATGAAATGCGTACCTAAAGAGAATACGTGGCAAATGTATTAGAGACTTAGAAACACCAATATGATGATACGAGACTCAGAAGGAAATCACCACTAGTGCCGAAAAGCGTCATCACAGAATGGTGACAGTTGTTCACCAGTGACAGTAGTGCCTAACTAACTTAGTCGATGACGCAATAAAGGTTCAGCATTTGGCGGAAAGAAGTGGGCCGTGCCAAGAATAAAATAACTAAGTTAAGAAATGTTCTCAAGAAACAAAATAAGCACTGAATAAGAGGAAAACAACCGTGGAACATGTATTAAACTATATTAAAGATACAGGCCTCTAAAGTTAAATTGACATAATAAGAACTGTTTCCAATAGAGACTATATAAGTAAACAACTAATTTCCAATGTATCATTTTTTTTTTTTAACTTGAGTTTATGAACATTGGCTGTTTTCACCAGAAGACATATGTCTATTTACGGTTTTGTTGAATGATATTGAATGATGCAGTCTTCATGGATTATATCTTTATTTTTAACTTCCAGTTTCAACAGATCAAGGTTATATTAAAGTCTTTATTAGGAAAAAAAAGAAAGAAAAAAAAAAAAAAGGAAACCAAAAACTACACGATTCACTAGATTGATTGGGATGCATTAAACCCATTTTTTGCGCCATTTTTATAGTTTTTGATTTTTCTTTCTTTTTTTTTTTTAAATAATGCCCTGAAGATGCCACAGATGTGGTGAAACCGGTAGCTAAAATCAAACATTTGGTGTTGTAAGACTACATCTTTCTTGTCCTGAAGTGCCGGATCCTGCAACATCGATCAATCAACCTTTCCTGGATTAAGAATGATGGTCACCTGAATGAATTATTTCTCAATTACCATCAGTGGTATAAGGTGGATGTCACTTTTCAATCATAATTAATATTATAATTCAGATAATTACTTTCAGCTACTAAATGCGTTCACATTTTTCCCACATTCTTTACTGAAATGGCCTGAATAACATATATAGAAACACTTGAAGACTAAAACTGTATTACAAATTTTCGTGCCAAGGAATTTCTTTTGAGAACCAAATCAATGTTACAAAACTTAAAATATATTTATTAATTCAAATCCGATCACGTCACTCCTATGTGTACCTTCATGTTTGTCACCTACTGATATGAGTTTTTCTATTGTAAATTGTGTTGGCTGTAATATTGGTCTTCGTTTAATAATAAATTGTTGTATTTTATAGTTCAAACCCCCATATATTCATCACTGATTGGAAATATACTACAACAACAGCTGACATATATACAGTGAAACGAAACGAAGATGCGTGTAGTTCAAGTGAATTCATATTTTTTGTAAGCGTATCCACGAAATGTATGCTGATTATATTGGGATAAATTATATTGGTAATGCACTCACCTGTTTATGTCAGAATAGTACTAAGCAACTTGTAGTTGGTTTATTGTAAATTACTGACAAGTGTCGTAATGTTCAATGTCATTGTCGTATAAAAAAGTTAATGTTATATGTAAGCACTATGGAATGTCACATTTACCTAGTAATTGAGCCGCGTACTTTCAGCTACGAGTGACGTAGCTTTGTACAATCACCCACGACTAAAATAACTATTAACATTGGACCATGACATATGTCTATTGCAATCTATGTCGACTGGGCCAAATAAATTAAATTAACTGAATTTAGAGGACAGAAGAAATACTATGGCTAAATTATTTTGAATGCATAAATAGAACTAATGGCACCAATAAATTTCCCTGACTAATGAACGTCGGGAGTAATGTATTTGAAAATAGCTGGTGTAATTAAAGGTTAGTTGACGGTGTATACTGGTATAACAAAATAATAGTATAGTTATGTTTTAATAGTTGTTTTATTAATTATATTAAAACAATCTATTTCGATTTTAGCAGATTTCCCCTATGGGAAATCAGCTATTGAGGTCGTACTCATTACGCGATTTTCAAAAATTTTCTTCAAATGTCCATCGATCCTAAACCAGGAGATGATTAAAATGAGGTCCGTTCAAAATTATATATATATATATATATATATATATATGTCTGTTAACGCTCTAGCGGTCGCAGTTTTGCAATATTTGCTTGATCGTTACCAAAATCGATATTGAAACGTTTCATTTAAACTAAAGATCAAGTTCGTTAATGGCCGAAATCGGACTAGTGGGAGGGGGTTTAGAGGGGGGATTTCTGAAAATTCGAAATATCTCCGTTACTATACGTCGGATCAAAAAAGTGTATAGAACCAATCTTATTGCAAAGTAAATTTACAATAAATAGTGTTATATAAATTTATTCTGTATCTTGAGTATTAACATATTAACAGAGATATTTGCTTTTTTATTGTGTGTGTGTGCACGTAACGGACGAAATGAGATCGGCTAACTTCGGTTCTAGTCGTGAGTTTCCGGCAAAAGCTAGTTCGGCGCTTTCCGTAACTGTTCGGCTCTCGGGAAATTTCTCTATTGAAAAACTTCACGTCCTTAGCAGGAAATCTGCTTAGTTTACGCAGCCCCTGCACGACGGACTTCAAACTAATTCATTCTCTTAACTAATTAAGTAATAGAATTCCGTAGTTTGAGAACATTATTCTAATGCAAATTGTTGGGCTTCACCCATGATGTCCTGTTAAGAGAGCAAGTGGGGCAGATAATGTGTACATCTTCTCGAATGTGGTGTAGATTGGAATATACATCGTAGAAAAGTCTACGAAACGGCTCGTCGGAATTAGAAATCGAGATATCCCAGTTAAGAGAAGAATTACAGTTGAACCTGTCTACATGATATAATACCTGTTGCATCAAACGCAGACATTTCTGTTCAATCAAGGATGGGCAACCAACAGAGTATGATAACAAACACCATGGGTGCCAGTTACTCAAAGTAGAGCCAGCCAACACTTCACAGAATTTTGTCTAGACGCGTCGGTGGAAGTTCAAAGAACTCTATACCAAACATAGAACAAGCAGCATCCATCGCTTCCTCCTTCCTGATCATTTTTTTCAGCCGAAAATATTTTAATTTACTCGTAGAGTATCTTTTAGTTCAAGTCAAATTATTTTAATATTCTTGACTTTCAATCAACGATCAACAAAATACAAGTAATGTTTGTGTTTTGGCTGTTTTTGTGTTTACTATTAATCAAAATTAGAATACATTTTAATTTTTTGATGTGGATTGTTGATTCGATTTATTTTTTTATCAGATTTTGTCTTAGCAAATCAGCTAATGTAGTTACACTGTAGAGATTTTTTTGAAAAATGATCCATCCTTGTACATTACTAAGAAGTCCATTCCAAGAATATATGTATAACAAAAAAATAGTATAGCTAAGTTTTAATAGTTGTTTTATTAATTATATTAAAACAAATTATATCGATTTTAGCAGATTTCCCAGCTATTAGGGTCGTACTCATCACGCGATTTTCAAACATTTTTTTGCTTGATCGTTACCAAACTCGATATTGAAACGTTTCATGTAAAACTAAAGGTCAGGTTCGTTAATGGCTGAAATCGGACTAGTGGAAGGGGGTTTAGAGGGGGGGATTTTCGAAAATTCGAAATATATATATATATATATATATATATATATATATATATATATATATGTACATACATATAGTCGAAGCTTAAGTGTCAAATTAATTATAATTGAACTTTTAATGAAAGGTGTGCAAATAAGTCCGATTTGGCGTTATTATTTAAGATTTTACTTTTTAAATTACATGATTTTTATTTTACCAATAGTATAATCAACATTTAAGCGTTTTATAAATAACTAAACATTATTCTAGGTAATGGCTGAGATTGGCCTAGCAGGGCGGTGTTTAAAATTAGAAAGGAGGGGATGGTTGCAAAACCGAAATATCTCCTGGATGTACACAGTAGGCCTGTTTTAATCTACAATACTTTTATTTTGACAGAGTGCACTTTCAGAGCAACAGCTCCATCCTCAGTGCTATACTAATATAAAGGGCATAATAACCTAGCTGTTGATTGCCCAAACCTTATTAATCCTAATCCTAATCTTCAGAGCTGTTTTTGAAGAGCGTTAGAGAGAACTTCGGCTGCCAAGCGACTCACGGGACACTGTCTAAATAAACATCTTGTAGAGGAAAACGAGTCTACTGAGTTCATCCAGGCGAATTCATCCCTCTACCACCCAGATTCCCTAGACGAAATTTCTCCCTTATTATGAGTAGGATCGAAACATTGTATATAAACATTTTTGTTGAAAATTTAATTTACTACAACTTTTGACTGATAGATGTTTTCTGTAGTTCGAGTATTACCCCAGTTGTTTGCCCAGCTTACATTTCAATTCCTTCTGGCATTGGCTTTGTGCTATGGGAAAATTATTAGTAGTTTACCCATGACTGGCTTTTTGCAGATTTCCCCCAAAGGAAATCAGCTATTGAGGTCGTACTCATGACGCGATTTTCAAAGATTTTCTTCAAATGTCCATCGATTCTACCCAGGAGATGACGAAAATGAGGTCCGTTCAAAATGATATATATATATATATATATATATATATATATATATATATATTTGTCTGTTAACGCTCTAGCGGTTGATTTTTGTTTGATCGTTACCAAACTCCATATTTAATCGTTTTATGTAAAAAAAAGATCAACTTTGTTAAAAACTGAAATTGGCCCAGTGGGAGGGGAGGAGGATTTAAAGGGGTGGATTTTTCAAAATATCTCCGTTACTATACTTCGGATCGAAACATTGTATAGAACCAATCTTATTGCAACTTAATTTTACTAAAAATATTGTTATATGCATTTTTTCTCTATCTTGAATATTAACCGAGATATTTGCATTTTTATGAAGTATGTTAACAGACGAGATGAGATCGGCTGAGGTCGGTTCTATTCGGGACTTTCCGCCGAAAGCTAGTTCGGCCGTTTCCGTAACTGTTCGACTCTCGTGAAATTCGTTTAGAGACTCGTTATTACAACTGTTATAAGTAGGCAGTTCTCTATTGTAACATTTCAGGTGGGAAATCTGCTTAGTTTACGCAGCCTCTGCGTGACGGACTTTTTATTATTAACAGATTATGTCAGATAAATGTAAACACAAAGACTGGAAATTAACTTACATACTTCACACTAAAGCCCGATTGTAACACAACATTTAAACCTTATAGCCAAATGGTTATGATTACGAAATTCCTAAACTATTCCAATGAATCAGAACAAATATTAAATTAACTCCTAAATTAATGTAGAGTTGTCATTGAGTAGGGAACTGATGAAGATGAGTAGAAGGCTTGGATTTAGAGTATCCTGAGGGAGCGGTGGATCTGAAGAAGGCCTTGCCCTTTCTAATATTGACTCAGGGCAAATGAAGTGCCTAAGAGAACTAGAGTTGGCCCCTGTTTCTTGGGGCCGCTGTTTTTACAGGCCAAGTGCTCTCTGGGAACTTGCAACAATAGGAACATGTGAGCTTTGTCATCCCCTCTTGCCTCTATCTCCCGCCTTTCCTCCTGTATACTCAGCTGTCTTCCCGCCAAAAACATCCCCGCGGAAAGAAACGGCCTTGTTTATGTACAACCGATGTTGTCCCAGGCACAATTTAGCTTTATAATCGTTCGATTGATGCTAAATGTTTGTATTTGTTTTTCTTTCGTTGTTCTCATTCAATTGCAAATTAGCATAAAATGTGATCAATCCTTAGTACTAACATTAAATCTATTAACTATGCAGAGAATAATGCTGAAGCCTTATGTATAAATACTCGACAGTTCGTTGAAATTCTGAATGCATGCCTTGATTATTTATTTATTCTTATAATAATCGCATTTTGCTTGACGGGCGATTAAGCTACGAATCAGTTGAATTCCTATAATTACTTTATTATATTTACGTAAGTATGTATTTACGTGTTGCTCATTTCTGCAAAAAATTTCAGTATTGTCATACATTATAATTTTTTGAAAATGTTATGTTTCCAGCAGTGTAATACGCGGTCTATATACTGGCTACAGTCATGTAGTAATTCAGTCAAAGTGTTTGGTAGGTCTATGTGAGTCCTTAAATAGCAGACAATCAGTATTTGTTTTATAGTTACAGTGTTGATTGTAGGTTTCCTCTTCTCCAGTAAATACCTGTGAGTCAGTCGTGAATGGCCAATTCTTAACCACGTTAAAACTACTTCTTTTCTTCTAATTAGCCTTTTTAAGTAAGGCCATTCACCAAGTATATGTTTCAGTTCTCGAAGTTTGTTGTCATTTGTGGCAAACCAAAATTTCTGCCATGAATTGAGTATCATATGTTTTGCTTGGGCTTGAACATCTTGGTGTGTACAATACCTGTTGTAGTGAGTTGTTTTTTGAATAGCTGATTTGGAAAGTTCGTCTACTTGCGCGATTTGTCTAATGTTTGTATGTCCGGGAAACCAATACATAGTTATTCTTTTGTTTAATATGTACGAGATGAATGGATGTGAACTATGTATGTTTTTTAATGAATGTCTTGATATCATTATTATAATTCATTTGTTATAATATATTTAAGTTCTACTATTCTTAAAATTATATAGGTATAAATAGCTATTCAACCATATGTCAAGAAATTAGTTGACATAATATTAGTACAACTTTTTATTTAAAACAAAACTATCAGGCTTATCTTACGTTAACATTTAATAGAAATAAATTAATTCATTTCGTTTCATTATGGCAATCTCTTTCTTCACTGCCAGTTTATACCAGCTGTTAGGGCTAGCTCTATTCCCCTAGTTGATTCCTTGCGTTGCAAGTATCCCATGTTGCTATTCTAAGTCGGCCTCTGACTCATTTATATGAGTCTTCCCTTATCTAGAGTTTTATCCATTGTATTAGCTCCCCATTTTCAATGAGGTCATGTTGCAGTGACCTTTCTTGTATCACATACTAATTGTGCGTTTCGCACCTAATTATCGCGACCCCTTTTGCCATACCCGCGAAATTCTTTTCACCAATTACTTTCCTTCATGGTGCTGTTCATTAGTAGAGGTATGACATTTATTTTTAGGCGCTATTCTCAATTCATTTTAGTTTTTCTTCCCCTATTGTTTTAACCTCAAAAAATCTTTTCGTTTTTTTTCCTTTTTTATATTATTATATATATTCTTTTCACCCACTTTGCTTTCTCTCTCTCTCTCTCTCTCTCTCTCTCTCTCTCTCTCTCTCTCTCTCTCTCTCTCTCTCTCTCTCTCTCTGTCTCTGTCTCTGTCTCTGTCTCTGTCTCTGTCTCTGTCTCTGTCTCTGTCTCTGTCTCTGTCTCTGTCTCTGTCTCTGTCTCTCTCTCTCTCTCTCTCTCTCTCTCTCTCTCTCTCTCTCTCTCTCTCTCTCTCTCTCTCTCTCTCTCTCTGTCTCTGTCTCTGTCTCTGTCTCTGTCTCTGTCTCTGTCTCTGTCTCTGTATCTCTCTCTCTCTCTGTCTCTGTCTCTGTCTCTGTCTCTGTCTCTGTCTCTGTCTCTGTCTCTCTCTCTCTCTCTCTCTCTCTCTCTCTCTCTCTCTCTCTCTCTCTCTCTCTCTCTCTGTCTCTGTCTCTGTCTCTGTCTCTCTCTCTCTCTCTCTCTCTGTCTCTGTCTCTGTCTCTGTCTCTGTCTCTGTCTCTGTCTCTGTCTCTCTCTCTCTCTCTCTCTGTCTCTGTCTCTGTCTCTGTCTCTGTCTCTGTCTCTGTCTCTCTGTCTCTGTCTCTCTCTCTCTCTCTCTCTCTCTCTCTGTCTCTGTCTCTGTCTCTGTCTCTGTCTCTGTCTCTGTCTCTGTCTCTGTCTCTGTCTCTGTCTCTGTCTCTGTCTCTGTCTCTGTCTCTGTCTCTGTCTCTGTCTCTGTCTCTGTCTCTGTCTCTGTCTCTGTCTCTGTCTCTGTCTCTCTGTCTCTGTCTCTGTCTCTCTGTCTCTGTCTCTGTCTCTGTCTCTGTCTCTGTCTCTGTCTCTGTCTCTGTCTCTCTCTCTCTCTCTCTCTCTCTCTCTCTCTCTCTCTCTCTCTCTCTCTCTCTCTCTCTCTCTCTCTCTCTCTCTCTCTCTCTCTCTCTCACACACACACACACACACACACACACACACACACACACACACACACACACACACACACACACACACACACACAATGAAATTAGATCGAGATGAATGTGGATGTTGGAAGAAATTATTTTAAAACAACGACAGAAATAAAATATAGGTAGCTGATTTTTTTGCCTAGGATCTTGGCAATAAAATATTTAAAATAAAAGTTGGCGCAAAAATTGAGACCACTTTTTATAATTATCGATTATAGTACATTTCATTCTGGTAAGTTAAATTTCAGCCTTGTCTGCTACGTTTATGAGTAAAGCCACCATACATAAAAAATGAGAAGGAATATAACATCCGTGTTTATTTAATGTGGACTACATTACACAATTATTACGAGGTAGAGTCAATGATATGAGATTATTATTACAATTTTCTGCCAAATACAAGTAATATCCATTATATAATACCATCTTTTGACAACCAGCTTGATTGGTTTTAAAAAAGTTTTATATTTCAAATGGTGAATTAAGAAAATGTTTCGATTGTAAAAAGTTAAAGTGTATTTCCAACACTCTTCGGATACGGCTATGAAGCCAAGTTCGTTCGACACACGTTCTTATGACAAAAGTCAGTTTGACAAACGTCGTAATCAACAGAATACTTTTTAAATTGTAATATTTATGCAATAGACAGTTTTTAAAGAATTGTAATGTCCATGAAGTAGTTCAGACCATAAATGCCTTGTAACGCCACCTGCTTATTTTCAACATAGCTTTGTCTTCGGTCATTTTAAAAGAAATTAACGTGGTTCGTTAGTTTCGAATAGTCCTTTTTGGGTGAAAGTCCTCTTATGTGTGGTTTCTATTATATGGGATAATACGATGCGGGCTTTGAAACAATCCTCTCCACTAATTCAGAAGCCAATCTGGAGATAAGAACTGAGAAAATATTTAGAATTTCCTCGCAGAAACCTCTTTATTCTATTCATGAACGCCTTAATTTCCTTCATTCAACTTTATCCCATAGACCTTACAATAATATGACAAAGACGTTGCGTTTAAAATACATAATCTAAAGGTGCTAACTAATGTGTTAGAGTCATTGAATTTTGGGAGGCCTTATAAAACGAATACAAATAATTACCCCTTGGATCGTTGAACCCTTAACTTTTGAAAGCTAAATTAAACGTTAAAAAGTCCTTGACCCTGAAACTATGTAAGCTAATGAGATTTCATCCTATAGAAATAGCGTAACAGCCACCCTTAACCATAACGGCCTAGATGGCGTCATCAGCAAATTTTAATCTCTATTTCACCCTGAAATGCACCCAACATAAACAAGACTAAAATTATAAGCTATTATTGTATGTTTTAGCTCAGTGACAGTGTACATCGCAGCGGTACGAGTGAGGCTTTAATGATAGTCAAGAACGCAAAAATAATCATAATTCAGTTCGTATTCATGTTAAAAAAAGACCGTAATATAGGGGCTGAGAAAACTAAGCAAATAACCCAAGTGATGTATGATACACTACTGATCTCAACTCACCATTTATTCTCTCTCTGTTTCGGCTGCTCCGGAAAACACAGAAGTTTTACAAAGAATAAACGAGGACTTAAAGAGGATCACTGAATAGTGTGCTAATAATGCTTTAACTCAGAACACAAAAAAAAAAACCAAGTGGCTACAAGTTGGCACCCCAAAAATATTAAAAAAATGTAAACAGCCTGGACTTTCAATAAAAATAAATTACCAAATTATTCCAAGGAGTGAAAAACTGAGTGTCCCATATCTAATAGTAATCTCTCATGGCATGATCAAGGAGCTTCGGTAGCTAATAAAATAAGAAAATCCTTACCTACTGTAATCTATCTATATATATATATATATATATATATATATATATATATATATATATATAAAATTGTAACCTCTGTCTGTACATTGATTTTTTTCGCGAAATTTCACGATAACTTTTCGTTTCACATGTCATAGAACTGCATTTTGTTTCTTTGGAGTCTGTTTGTTACCTTTTCACGCATAAACGGCTGAACCGAATTTCATGAAACTTGGTATGTATATTACTACTAACCCAACTTAGACTTTAGGCTATATTAATTTTTTCTGAGACGAACAGGAGTGGGGGTTATAAGGGAAGCCTGAAATTAAAAATAGTGATATTTAGTTTCCTATTGGTTTTTCGGCAAATATGAACATAACAAAAGTTGTTTATTTTGTTATTTAGAATAACTTTTGTTATATACACGTTTTCGTATACCGAATTATAAACGAGATATACGCTAAAACCTATAGCGGAAGTGAACAATTTTATTTAGGACAAAAGACCCAACCGAAATAAATAAAACTCGATATGTGTATTAGCACTAACGCTTTCATTATAATAAGCCATACCTACATTTCTAGGGACGGGCAGGAGTGTGGGTTGTAGGGGAGGCCTAAATTAAAAAATAGCGGTATTTTGTTTTCTATTCGTTTTTTGGCAAATATGAACTTAACAAAAGTTGTTCATTTTGTTATTTAGAGTAACTTTTGTGATATTCATTTTTGTCTTTTAAGAAAGTATAAACGAGATATATACTATAAACTAAAGCGGGACTCAAATGTTTTATAAACCGAACTTAACAAAACTCGATATGTCTATTAGCATTAATTCTTCCATGAGTATAAGCTATGTTAAAATTTTTATGTTAGAACAGGAGTGGGGGTTATAAGGGAGGCCTGAAATAAAAATTCGCGATATTTCATTGTCTATTTGTTTTTCGAAAAACATGTACATAACAAAAGTTGTTTACTTTGTTATTTAGATTAACTTTTGTTTTATACATTTCTCCAGGAACAATGTGTGGAGCAAGTAATTTATGTATGTATCTACTAGGTAGGATCGATGGGCATTTGAACAGTGGCGGCTCGCGTATAGGCACTGTGGAACTGCAGCACCCCCAATTTCCACTTGATATTATCTATAATATTTAATATATTGAGTCTTTTTTTCTTTAATTCTTTCTTTATACTTGTATAATACATAATCCTTAAGCTTAATGCAGTAACCATCCCCCAGTTTATGAAAAAAGATACAATAATCTTTGTATGGAACTGTGAACTTCACAGTTCCAGCGGCGACTGTTGTGCGCATGTGCACACAGGAAGCTCCACGCGAGGCTGTAAAGGAGAGAGAGCACTGTCGTTCCCGCAGAGCCGACCCTGGCGTGCTAAGGCTACAAATTTTCTGGAGCAGCACCCCACTAATTTTAGCTACGAGCCGCCACTGCATTTGAAGATATTTTTTTAGAAAATCGCGTCATGAGTACAACATCATGGAAATCTGCTAAAAATACGTAGACAAAAATATAGAATATTTCAGAGGTGACTCCGACTGGTTATATAGCATTGGTTTGTTCGAATAATAATAATAACGGAGATGTTATGAAAGATAAGTTGTTGCTGTTTTGTAAACCCCGACTTCTCCAGTTCAGGTAACACCGATTACCGACCTTCATAATTAGTTTTCAATAAAACGGTTCAACATCCAGGATGTCTGTCGTAGATCACATAATATCCCATCACTCAGACGCTGCATAAGCTAAGCAGATTTTCCATTGCATTGGAACTTGATAAAATAAAAATCATGTAGTTCTTTAAGGCAGAAAAAAAAAAAGATTTCTGATTTTACAGTAATGAATCTCTGCGTAAAAGGCGAACCTCTTACACAAAGCCGGGAAAGATACGTTTAGTGATGCATAAGCTTCAAATAAAAATCGGACTAGTAAGATTGGAATTTTAATTGCAGGCTAGGAACAAAAAAAGATAAATACATAAGGATATTGGAAATCAATTGTAGGTCGCATTTTACGCGATAGGACTCAAAGCATTTACCAAAACTCACCAAATTTGGTGATTTAGATTTACGTGAAATGTTAAATAAAAAATTTGGTAATGATTTAATAAAGACCTCACAGCGCATTTTTCTGGTAATCTCACGTACGTAATACATCATAGACTTCATCCGATGAAAACTATACGAAGTAATAATTCCAGTTAATGTGAATTTTAGATTTGTAGTAGTGGGTGTACAGTTAAGGCTGAATCTAATTAATATGATGCATTGAAAATTTTCAGTAGCATGTGAATGGAAAAATGATTAGTAGTGAAACGTGTTAGTACCTCGATTTTTTATTATCTTATATAGACAGTTGTTATCAGCCGTGGGTATAATAAGATAAAAAAAAAAATGTAATGTACGTACTTCTACAATTAGGTAGCTGTTTAATTACTTATTACCAGTGAAAGAATTTGGACTCCCCTTATATTAAGTATTTTTTTTTTCTTATACCTGACTAAAGAAGACATACCAAAAGAAAAATCGTGCAGGGAGGAAAGGCATGCGCAGAAACCTAAGCCAAAGGAAAACGTGAAAGCATACAAAACATAAACAAGTACCTCATCTACACAATTATATACACAGGCTATATAACTGCATACCGGGGTATGATTTCGGGTGAGGATTGCCTGTAATTTAATTATTATCAGTTTAAGATTGTCTGAGCAGACGCGCTGAAGAAGTACAGGGTGACAGTAAATCGAAAGAAAGTCGGAGAGTAGGCTAATAGGATAAAGGGTTAGTTGATAGAGATTGAGATGTAAATTTTAATCTGTTAGCGTAACGTATTGCATATAATAGAAAACTGTAAGTAGGTGTGTCTTTAGTTCTAGTACGTCCACCAGTCTTGTTGAGAAGTTCGTCGCTCCTTGCCATAGTTTTGGTCGTACCGGTCTTGGATGACGTCTAACAGTCGGTTGTAGGTGATTGTAGTCCGTCATATAATTTGTCTCAGCGTCGTCTTAAGAAAGAGGCGATTGTGGGTATTTTGAGAAGATGGTGTAGTTCTAGTGCGTTAGTGTACCACAAGGAAGTATAATATGTGATTGTTTGTTTGAGGATCGATCGGATTTTGAAACTGTTGAAGCTGCTCAAGAGTAGACGGAAGAAGAAATCTGAAGAGAGGTGTTCCGAAAACCTTTCTAATAATAATACTCAATTATAGGACGTCACGAGTTATTGTCACCACTCCATGTTACAGAAGAAATAAGATTGATCTTACTTAGAAACAAGGTTAATCTTACATTACACAATTAATAACCCACTTTCTTAAAAAAAAAAGTTAAATAGTATTTATTTAATTATGTAGAGGACTTTTTATAGATAACTCACTTATTCTATTTATAGAATGGCAGGAAATGTTTTAATTTCCTCACATACCGAGACACGAACTCACATTTCATAACTGTTATAGAAAATTGAAAATTTATTGTGGAATAAGAGAACAAGTGATTTTCCTATGGAGGTATTGGTGGTAGGCTAGACATGAAGAGGGAGGTTCACACGTCCGTACTGGCTTCCATTATTGGCGAACGTGAGGTGACTCCACGAGTTAACCGCCACATCCTTACTAGATTTGGAGTGCTATCTCTAGTAGCTTTCAGATGCTAGGAGAAGGCTTTATAGCTAATCCCAACATTCAGCAGATATGAGTAAATTAGTACCTGTCAGAAAACATAACTATAACACTGTATTGGCCTTACAGTTTCATAATTTCCATTATAAGGATGAATTTTTTTATTGAATATTTCACATTACTCTTTCTATGTTATGCATCTATTTTTTATGGAGGAATTTGGAGCAGCCTGAGATAAATATAAATATAACTATTTATAAATATATATATTAGAACTTTAAGTTTAACTGTAACGTATTTAGCAACTTCAAATAAATTTATACCGAAAGTCCCTTGGTATATCAGAAGTGCTGTCTGAAATACTAGGGGATGATAACCACTCAATAAAAAAACTGTTGAAATTCTTAATAATTACGGCCCTAAATAAAGAAATATAGAAAGGACAACATATGGACACACAAGTCTGTGAAATAAGTATTTATATATCAAATTGATTATAAAAAGATACTGCTGTTTTTTTTTTTATTTTTCACAGGATCAGGGATAGAGAATAAAGGCTGCGTTAATTAGACAGATTCCTCACGTGTGTTACGTATTTGCATTTATCTCTAAACTTTAGAGTTCAATAACAATATTTGGAATTTAGGCTTCAAATAAAGTTCTTTAGAACATAATAGAATATTGTTAGTATGAGATGAGAAGGAGTGGGTGTTTACTTGAAGCCGAAAACTAAAAAATGCAAATATCTCTGTTAATAATCAAGATAGTCAAAAAATGCACATAACAACATTTATAGAACATTACATTTACGATAAGATTGGTTCTTTACAATTTTTCGATCCGAAGCATAATAACGAAGAGATTTGAAGAACATTTTCGAATATCACGTAAAGAGTACGACCTCAATAGCTCATTTCCCTTAAGGGAAGTCTGCTAAAAATATGAGAGATATAACTTAGGCTAGGGTGATGTACGGCTAAGAACGTGAAATCTTTGAAGAATGGGACTACCGAACAAAGGAAAGAAAACGAAAATGGAGTTTTAGCCACCTAGGCCCAAATAACTCTTGGAAGTTCTGTGCCTAATAACAATAAAAAGAATAACCGAACGTATATTGTAAATAAAAAGATGCCAGAACCGTGGTATGATAAAACATTAATCAGAATAAAAAAAGAACGATAAGAACAGCTAAGAAGAATTGACTACTTTAACTGTAAACGATAATGTAATATAATTATGGCTGACAACAAAAGTAAAACGTGGAATAAATTTTGTAAGTTGTAGTGTAAATTCTTTAAAAAATTATACTTTTACTCTCAACTCTAGAAAAAAAATAAATAAAAAAGGTACTCCACCTGTTGAAACCTCCCACAACAGAACAATAAGAATATACAACAGTATTAGAAATCCAAATTCCAGCCCGTATTCATTATAGCGAAAATGAAATAAAATAAATTATTAAAAGCGTGAGATAATAAATAAGTGTTTTTGGGTTCATGGTTGCATATGATTTTAAAATCCCTAGCACTTACAGAAACTTCCGACATTCGTTTTGTAAGACCTTTCCAAAAACGAACTTCTTGTTCCCCGAAAGAGGGGGGTAATTTGAGAAATTTGGAAATACTGAAAATTAAACCATGAAAAAAATAAGATTGAAATGTATAAACAAGATTTCTATCTAAAACTATCTATATCTGCTCTAATATGGGGCCTACCATGACATTCAGCAGCAGGCTATTTAGAAATGGACATGGACATGGTGCAATTAATTCCAATTGATCCCGATTTAGATAGAGGGACAGTAATAGATGTTGCTAGGCAAACTTTCAGATGCAAAAACACTTCGTCTCCGACTGCCAATGATAGTTCATAGTGATGATTCCTCACTGATGAATGGAGTAAATCATGATATACAAAGACTAAAAGGAAATAGCCCTGTTTGACGTCCCATTTCTATGAAATAAAATAGTGCATTCATATATACCTCTGTGGCACTTATGAGCTGATGAAAGTGGCATCTCAAATAGGTATTAAAGATGAAAAACTAAGGAATTCATCAATCCTTTTACTTTTGCTATATTCCATTTTCATCTCGATTTATTTTATTCTTCTATAATTGTATTTTTTTCTTTTTATGGTTTATTTGCCAAATCATTTATCCAATCATTGAAATTCATCATATTTGCTCTTTAGAATGGAACAAGCTCATTAAATAAACCGTCTTAAAAGCATGCTGTAAAGTGGAAATAGACAAATTATACCTCTATGAAATATATATATGAGTGTGTGTGTGTGTTTGAGTGAGTGTATTATAATATATATGTTTTTATCACATATGTTTTTTTTTTTAATTATTTGTGGAAACAACCTCGGGTTTTAGCAGATTTCCATTAAGGGAAATCAGCTATTGAGGTTGTACTCATGACGCCATTTTCGTAATTTTTCCATCGTAAATGTCCATCGATCCTACCCAGGAGATGACGAAAATGAGGTCCGTTCAAAACTGTATATATATATATATATATATATATATATATATATATATATATATTTGTCTGTTACCGCGGTCGCAATTTTTGTCTTATAGTTATCAAACTTGTATATAATCGTTTAATACAAAAAGAAAGATCAAGATCGTTAATGGCTGAAATCGGACCAGGGGGAGGGGGAGGTTTAGATGGGAAGAATTTCGAAAATTCTTAATATCTCCGTTATTATGTGTCGGATCGAAAAATTGTATAGAGCCAATCTTATGGCAAATGTAATGTTCTATAAATGTTGCTATGCACAGTTTTTCACTATCTTGATTATTTACTGAGATATTTGAATTTTTTAGTTTCGGTCTTCAGTAAAGCCCCACTCCTACTCACCTCATATTTTCAATATTCTATTATGTTATGAATCACTTTATTTGAAGCTTAAATACCAAATATTGTTCTCATTGAACTTTTAAGTTTTGAGATAAATGCAAATACGTGGCGCACGTGGGAAATCTGCTTAGTTAACGCAGCCTCTGCGTGACAGACTTTTTTTTTTCTATAGCAACGAGAGAACGAGGTAATCGCGAACACCTGACAGTTCAAAGACTAACTGTCACTATGTTCGCATGTTTCGCTCTGCCACAATCTCATTATCCAGTCTTGACATTCGTGAAATTTGAAAATGTGAGAGTTTGAGAGACCACTCACTACTGTTAAATTCGACATTTAAGTTTCTGCTATATAATTCACTCAATCTTTACTTGTAGTCAGGCTGAAATATCCCTATGGATGGAAGACTTTTCAATCTTCTACTTCTATTCTGATTTCATCCCATCGTCCCCAGCATCACGATGGACGAATAGAGAAATTAAAATAAAGGATATGCTATCTTTTATCTGTTTTCATATCTACAATTAATTAAAATTTTGTTTCTTTTTATTACAATTAAAATCAACATCCTCCACTATCTAGACAGACTAAGCGTTGATGGAAATCTCGTTGAAGTTCGTGAGTAGCAACTACGAGGATTACTTAACGGCAAATGATTGAATCTAGTAGCTACTAAGGATCTACGTCATACGAATTACACGGTTTTAAATTCTTTTAGAAGGCAAAGATAAAGACTTTTTTTTCCCCAGGTCTGTCAGTAACTGGTCATAACCTGAGGGAGAGTAGCTGGAACTAAAGGATTTTGGTTTTAAAATCTGTTTTGCACAGTTCAATAGCCCTTTCGAGGAAATCCCTTTGCCTTGTAGAACATTCAATAATCATTGTCCTGGAATAGTAATCCTGTGATTATTAAACATTGTCTTTGAGTACGGGTAGCATTTGAATAATTTTTGATTATCCAAGAACTCTTTAAACAAGTTATAAGTTCCAGTCTTTGTTTTTTCGTTCCATAAATATGAATAATCACCTATTTAACACCTTCACTGCGGAGCCTCGCAGCATATGCGAGGTCCTGAGTCACTCCCTGGTGCGTGCCTCGCATATGTTGTGAGGAGCGTCGCCCCGCCCTCCATTCGTTCTAGAGACCTGAAGGATGGAGTGGGGAGAACCTCCGCACTCACAAGCATTCAGTAGTGTTCTGACCACCGTCTGGCCCATTCGTTCGAAGTTTCAAAAATTTTTGGGGTTATTATTTTTTATGGGCCAACTTGTCTCTCCATCAGAGACTCATTCATTATTGGAGGTCCATATTCCCCTATAGTACCCCTGCTTTCCCTTCAATGATGTCACGAGACACGTTTCTCCGTATACTGAGAAGCCTGGACTTCGTCACAGAACCACAAGACCCGAACGTTGAGCATGATCCGCTGTATAAAATTCGGCCTCTGTTAAATTTTTTTGTTGAGAGGATGAAAGAGATATACTACCCCTTTCAAAGAATTAAGTTTGGACGAGTCCATGATGCTTTGGAGGGGTAGGCTATTCTTTCGCCAGTATATCGCTAATAAGCGCCACAAATATGGAATAAAGATTTATATGTTGACTCAACCTGACGGTCTTGTGCTGAAGACGTTCTACTCTGGGCGAAGGGATCCACAAGTTGGAGGGAAAGGACACTTGTATAAAGTTGTCAGACATTTGGTTGATGACTATCTCGGCCACGGCCATGCCATTTACGCTGACAACTTTTATACCTCTGTCCACATGGCCCACGAGCTTCTGGATCAGGGTACCTATCTTACTGGTACTCTGAGAAAGACTCGGAAGGGCAACCCAGCTGATATAGGGGGGGCTAAGCTCAAAAAAGGAGAGATAAAAGAGAAATTTACTGTTAAGGGTGTGTCCGTTTTCAAATGGCGCCACAAACGAGATGTCATTATTATTTCATCGGAGTTTGATGCCCAGATAAAGGCGGTCACGAGCAGGGGGAAGACCGTCGAGAAGCCCGAGGCAATTATTAATTATAATAAATATATGGGCGGTATTGAAAGGTCCGATTTATGATTTCTTAACCAATTACGAAATAAAGAAATTTCCATTACTAAACGAAAGTTTCTGTTCAGGTGGTGTATTTTCAGCTATATAAGTTCATTTTGGATCAATATGATTTTCATATAGATCTATTCCATTATTATGTTTACTTTATATGCATTTGTAACCTAATAATCGTATTTCTTCCTCCCTATGCAACGTATGCAATGTCCGCATCCTTGAGGGTTTGCCTACCTAATTCACTGCCGTGTGCGGACCTCGCATACGTTGCGAGGTTAATAAAAATACGATTATCGTTGTTAAAAATGCATAAAAATTACCACAAATAGGTTTTTACTTAGTTTGAACAACTTTAAAACAGAAAACAAAAAAAAAATATTCGTTTTTTGGAAGTGATTTTCGGTTCGGGCATCCGCAGCGAAAGTGTTACTTTTAATATTACTGGGTAGATAATTTAAACTCATAGATTTAAAAGACTCATTGGGACTACCGAGTTCAATTTTCATACTAAAGTTTGTATCTCTGCAACGAACACATGACAGACTAAATTTTGGATGATGTAAAGAATTATGAGGTCTGTTAGATTTTATAATGGAGATCCCTTTGATGATCGCTTTGGAGTAATCACGAACTTATACTAAGGAGACACATTTTCACATTCGCACTATTACAACCTTCAAAAAGTAGGCCACACAGGAGCTGCGTTAACTGAGCAGATTTTCCGAGTACGTCACGTACTTGCCATTATATTAAATCGTAAAAGTTCAATGAGATTAATATATTGTATTTAGGCTTAAAATAAAGTGCTTCATAATACAGCAGATTATTATTAATATGACATGAGTAGGAGTGGGGGTTTACTGAAGGCCGAAAATTAAAATTTATAATTATCTTGATTATTGCTCAATATACAGAGAAAATATTTTTAATAACAACATTTATAGAAAATTACATTAGAAATAAGATTGATTGATGATTGATATATTTTTTTTGATCCGACGCATAATAAATTAGATATTAAGAATTTTCGAAAGTCCCCCTCTCTAAACTCACACCCTCCCATTGATCGGATTTCAGCAATTAACGAAGATGGTCTTTAGTTTTACATAGAACGTTTAAATATAGAGTTTGGTAACGACCAAACAAAAATTGCTAGAGCTAGAGCGTTATATATATTGAACGGACCTCATTTTCGCCCATCCCTGGATAGGATCGATGGACGTTCAAAAATCGCGTTATGAGTACGACCTCAATAGCTGAATTCCCTTAAGGGATAATAAGATCGTAGTATGGCAGGACTATATAGTACATAGCACACAGACAAGATGACCAGAATGGTTATTCGATTGACTAAGAGGGTGAAGATAAATGATATACCTGGAGAAAGGTCAAGGTTGAAGAAAGGTCAGCATTTGGAGGGTTATAGCTACTGATCCCAAAGAATGGATTCAGATGGAGGCGGAGTCTAACAAATGCTTTTAAACAATGTTGATATATAGTTATAGAGTCTTAAATTATAATTATTATCAACGTCACTTTACCAACGATAAAACTATATTTATTTGGTTATGAAAGTAAGAAATATTTATTAAAAGGAAGCCAAAAAAATATAATTTAGATGTCCTTTTAACTAACGCTTGGTGACAAAATGAGAATAAATTTTGGGCTTTAAGAATGCTGGTTCTTATTAATTTATTTATTATGTAGAGCCATTATTCCGAAACTATGGCTCTTCTTATACATGGGGGGGGACAAAATAAAAATAAAAAACATTTAAACAAAATAAAAAATGGAACAGAAAATAATATAAAGAACAAAACTTAGGGAATGGAACAAAAAACACTAAACGAAACACGAACACAACATAGAACTAAAAATAGATGGTAATAAATAAGTGAAACGAAAACTTGGTAACTTTGAAACAAAAACTACTCATAAAAACAGGCATCATTCAAATTTAAACACGTCACCCACAGCGCGCACGCACACACACAAACACACACACACACACAAAGACATACACAAACATTAGACATTTCTAAAATATGCAATTAAATATTCTCAAACTCACCAATTGTTTTTAAATATGTCAGAATCGTGGCAATATGTGAGCTACCCTCAGTTAGTAGTTCGTTCAAATCATCTGGAATGTTTTTTAGTTCGTAATCTGCATTCTGTTAGTAGGTGTTTTATGTTTAGTCCAGTGTTGTAATGAGTACAAGTAGCCTTGTCTTTTCTGTTCATTAGGTATGAATGTGTCAGGTATGTATGTCCAATACGTAGTCTTGTGAGGACGACTGGTCTCTTCTTGAATCTACGTATTGTCTCTTTGAGCGTCCTGTAACATTGCGTTTTATTTCCAATAGTTTGTTGTAACCAGTGTTTTGACAGTAATTGAGTATTTTTGTTTGTACTATCTTGTTGAGGTCTGCTGGTGTTTAGTCTGCTTGGGGCGTAGTTATGTCAGTAGTAGTCATTTTCGTTGCTATTTTTGCATTTTGTCTATGTCGGTCATTTATGTATTCTCCTTGTGTCCAGGTAACCACAACAATTTAAAGCTGCAAGTGTTTATTCCATTTATTAGTTTTAGTATTTTTGTTGGGTGATTGGAGCAGATGTTTCCCATGGAAAGTAAAGAACTTAAAGAGTCTGTGCATAAAAATACTTCGTGTGATCGTTTTTCTAATTTCGAAAGTGCTAGTATAATGTCCTGTAGGTCTGCAGTATAAGTACTTGATTCGTCTTTATGATAGCGGTTAGTAAGGGAGCGAGGCATAAGAACCATATTTTATCGACAATAACTGCAAAGTACAAGCGTCGGTTTTTGACAGTCATAAAAGAATATAGTGATAGGCCGGTCCCTTAGATTGGATAAGAGAAACAAAGCTAACAAGCGGAGAGAAGAGTGGCAGGCTGATGTAGCAGAGTCACCTCACGTACGATGTTAATGTGAATGAGGCCATCTCGAACGTGTGACCTCACCCCACATCTACACCAATCTATTCCCATTCTTCCTTATTGCCAAAATCGTCTCTTCTTTATTTTCTTGTTCTCCCTCTTATGGCACCTTATAAGTTTGTTGTGGCACAACTTACAATTGATTGCATTTATTGTGTACCGCATTTAGGTCCAACTTCAGTTCTATAACACAGCGTAATGGCTTTTGCATCAATTCTTATTATTATACGTCTACTATATGTGAACTACGGAGTGAATAAATTCTAGCCACCAATAGTAAAAAACTAGTATTCATAGTGGAGGAGGTTGTTGTGGACGTTTTAGCACATTTTCCTTAAGTGAAATCAGTTATTGAGGTCATACTCATGACGTAATTTTTGAAAAAATTCCTTGAATGTCCATCGATCCTACCCAGGTGAGGACGAAAATGAAGCCGCCCTTTCAATATTACATATATATATATATATATATATATATATATATATATATATATATCTTTTAACGCTCTAGTGGTCGCACTTTTTGTTTGATCGTTACGAAACTTACCGATTTAATCGTTTTATGTAAAAATAAAGATCAGGTTTTTTAATGGCTGAAATCGGACTAGTGGGAGGGGATTTTCGAAAATTCGAAATATCTCCGTTACTATACGTCGGATCGAAGAACCAATCCGAATTGTATAGAACCAATCTTATTGCAAATTAAATTTACTATAAATATTATTATATACATTTATTCTCTATCTTAAATATTAACCAAGATATTAGCATTTTTATTACGTGTGATAACACACGAGATGAGATAGGCTGAAGTCGGTTCTATTCGGGACTTTCCGGCGAAAGCTAGTTCGGTCGTTTCGCAACTGTTCGCCTCTCGTGAAGTTGGTTTAGAGACTCGTTACAATTACTGTTATTAATAGGCAGTTTTCTCTACTGTAAAACTTCACGTGGGAAATCTGCTTAGTTTACGCAGCCCCTGCATGACGGACTTTTATTAACATAATGAAGAACAGTAATTTCGAAAATCCCCTCAAAAGCATATTTCTTTCCATGCCTTGGGTTGAGCTCTCGATGAACACCTACCGCCTCTAAACTCAAGCATTGTAATAAGGTACACTAAATGTCGTTAGAATATAAACACTGCTTAAAAATTCCTTTACTTTTGTAAATTTCACAGTAAACCAGAATTCGTACTCCCCTCATTAGCATATATATTTTCATTGAAACTTTACTATGTAAGATACACGGATAAATTTATCAAATGGATATTTAACTATTGTTTGGGTTTGTTAATTATTTTAAACGTATCAGGTGTGGAAGTTTAGAGAAAGGGTAAAACATTATTATATAGATTATAAAAACTATTATCTTTAGCTAATCTATGGCGGAAGGTCATCAAAATAATGAAGACTTCAAATGATTATTTTAAAAATCATTTTTATTTCTCCACTTGCTTCGGGTCCATGTGACCACTCATCAGGAGAAATTCTTATACAAAAAAGTAACTAGACGTACGGCTACATCTTTCTATAGGACCTTCCACTAGCAATGACAGTCGGAGAATGGCTTAAAAAGCATGGCGGGTCAAGTCAGCTGATTTAGAAGGATAGTCACGAAATAAAAATAGATCGATTATCCCTAATGAAGTGTTGTCTCCTTAGAAAAAAAAAATATAATTGATCTACTATCACTTTAATGTTTCTAATAAATTAAAATATATATAATTAACATGTTATGGAATTTAAAACTTCTTGTCACTTCCTGATGAGGCGTCACATGGACGCGAATCTAGTAGAAAAATAAAAATGATTTTTAAAATAAACATTTGAAGTATTCAATATTTTGTTGACCTTCCGCCATAGGTTAGTTAAAGTGAAGTTAAATAGGTCACGACTGAAAAATATTATTAACTTATATTTTATCATTTCATGCGTTTCTCCATTATTCCTATTAGATATATATACATATATATATATATATATATATATATATATATATATATATACATATACATATTACCCCCACAGTAGTTTCTGCAGAGCTTGTTATCGTTTGCTTTTTTTTTTTTAATTACTATGTCATTTTTGATTGTGTTATTATATCCCTGTGTACTAAATGTAAGTAATTATTCATGGGAACCCTCACTTTGTATTATCGTATTTTATGAATTTTATTCTACTCCCTTGTGACCATATTTTTAAATACTAACGAAGCTTGTTTGACTTCTTTAATAGTTTGTGTTCACCGATGGTAGCGTGAGTGCTCTGAAATTTCACTGTCCCTTAGAATGAATGTTTTTTAAGGAACAAGACATTTGTTCGTTGGTCCTTATATATACCTTCTTTTGGAAGAAATAGAGAATAGAATATCGTCATTACTGCACAGTTTGCATAGTTTACGCAACAGCTACGAGTGAGACTTACGTTTTTTCCTAGGTTTTTTATTTATTTATTTACGCCCACTTTATGCTACTTTGGCTAATTGGGCCGGGTTATTTACAGGTACCACCCTTTTCTAGCCTGGGTGAGAAAGAATTTATTTCATGAGTCCGTCACCAAATAAATTTCTACTGCCCAGGGCGGGAATCGAACTCACCAGTCAAGGCTTTTCCTATTAAATTTCTGCTAACTGAATAAATATGTAATCCCATAAATGTGTGTTTTCATGGAACTAATAAGGAAATTTGGTTAAATGCCAATTTTAATGGGATATTATCCTGACGGGATTTCAATTGGTATACCTCTTTAACAGTATTGATGGGTATTATTGTAGTGAGGCTGTTGGAATATTTGTTGGTTTAGAGGTATTATGTATGTAGGGGAGGCATTATGACATAATGGAGTAGGGTAGGGGCATTGGATGATCTCTGTGACATGAGTAGATAACAGCTTGCCAGCAGCACACCTGCATGCTCGCTTTGGCCCACAGATAGTGTCAACCACTCCCTAACCAGATAGGGATTTTCGTCAGAATAAACCCACATGTTATACTCCTGCCCTGGATTTCTCTGGCCAATCTCGTACTATATTTAAACAAAGCTATCATTTAACATTGTTTTCCCCCAATCTAATCCTCACAATCAGTATAAGGGAGGAGGAAATATATAAAGGACTTCTGTACGCGTATAAAAATGTATTTTGAGTAGATTTCATATCCAACTTGCAACCACCTCAGATTTATTTTTTAATGACTTATTTCTGACACTACTTACCTATGACAATTTGCTTTTTTAGCAGTGTACATTATGATGAGTATACGACTTAAAAATCAAGTAAAAATCAGTAACATTTATATAATTTAAAAATGCCCATTACGCGGACACTAAGGCTCTAGCTAAGCAGATATCACACTTGCGGGAATTTCAAGTTGATAGTGTCATATCTAACGATGTAAGAAGCATATGTCACACAGCTGTTTACAAGTTTATATGTAACACCTGTTCCATCCAGTTTGAGAAAAACGATATTTAGAACAATTAAACAATTAATAATTAAATTTAGTTATTATATATACAATTTTCCGACCATATTTCAGATATTTCTGGATTTACAATTTTTCACTCCTCCAGGTTCATTATCGCCATTTTACTGTACCTTTTGTTTTAAATTAATCGATGAAATATGGACTACGATATTGAAAAAGAAAAATAAGGCGGCCGAAAGATGATCCAAAATAATTATTCTTAAATAACTCAATATTAGAGTTGTAAAAATGTATAGAAAGACCATTTAAAGAAGATTGGTTTTATACTTCTTTCGGTCCTATTCATCAACAGACAATGATAGTTGTTTTTCCCCCTCCTCTAATTAGTGACTGACATCAGGTCAGGAGGAACGGAAGCCTCCTGACCTGATGTCAGTCACTAATGGATTTGACCTTCTTTTAAAACGTAAACATATCGAATTTGCCAATAATCATATTTTATATATATATATATATATATATATATATATATATATATATATATATTATATATATATATATATATATATATATATATATATATAATAACAAATACAACCAAAATTCTTTATTTTACTTAAATCTGCTAAAAATAAAGACAAAAGTTCGTCAAGCACGCCAGCATAATTTAAGCAGAGTTACCACGTGCTGAAATGACACACTGGTCATCAACTCTACGTATATTTTGTATTTCCCCCGTCAAAAGAAGCCTACGTAAGCCGAATGTATCTGATAGTAAAGGTCTCTTGAAAATAATGTTTTTCTTTTTAAGATTATATATTTCATGATATATTAGTTTAAAGTTAACGTGCGATAACTAAAAGAGAGGGTTTCCTGAAGCTTGAAAACTAAAACATTTTGTACTACTCTAATAGATGGATGATCTGTAGTCATACAGGCGTCAACAATCACTAGGCAAAATGTTCAAAGTGTTTGAACAATTTCACACACTATATTCTACACATTTATTCTTTATATACATACTCTACATTTCTATTCGATACCTACCCGGCCTTCAGGCATATAGGAAAGTACAGGGATCGACAGATTAACAATAGCTGATAATAGGCATACTAGGCATTGGCATAAACTCTCCTAGATATACTAAAGGAGTGCGCTAAAGCGCTACCTGAGTATTGGAAGTAATCTTGGTATATCACAAATGACAACAAAACTAAAACAAACAGTTCAGGAATGGCTATCAATCAACAAGAATACACAAAGAGAGTAGACCAGACTACGTCTAGGGCATTCCTGACTCACCTAATGATAACCAAAGTCGCAATGCAGCTTTGACAGTCATCATATGTCTATTGACAGACTAGACGGAGAGAGGATTTAGACCTTCCCCATGATTTACAGGATTTATAGCCTGATAGAAGCAACTAGGCAGACACAATCATTTCACATTATCTCTCATTTTTCTATTTCATTAGCAGGGTGTTTATATTTTTTTTCCTTGTTTTCGTTCTTGTATTTTTTAAAATATTTTTAATTATGCATTTATATTTTCATTTTTTCTGATTTTTTCATACACTCTTTTTCTGCATATGGATTTAGGTATACTAATGATTTCAGAAATCGCTGTATTTCTCATTTGAGATTCTTGTTTTATTTATTTTTTCCATCTTTTAAAGACAGGAAATTAGGCAATGTCCGTCGTTAATGAGTGGAAAAATACAAATACTCTACTTGAATCCGTAAATAACGGAATTCCAAGACTTGGTTCAGCTAAGAAGATATCTTTTAATTTCGAGCTTTGAGGTTTCCTAAGTCAGTGAGGCTGAGGAAAGCCTTTCCCAGTATTCCTAGAATGCTCTCCCATGGATGATTACCTTGCCTTTTCAATAAAAGCTGCCTTTCCTTTACAAATGTCAGAGATCATCTTCATCTCAGCCGAAAGGAAGCTTGATCTTATAAGTGCCAGATATATATATATATATNATATATATATATATATATATATATATATATATATATATATATATATATAGGGGAAAGTCGGGCAAAACCGGGTACCAAGATTTCTTTGCCCCCCAAATCTCCAAAAATAATAATTTTTAGAAAATGAGCGTTGGGAGCCTCCATTAGGATGTAACCAAAAGGGAAATGACCGTTTTACTATGAATAAGAATGAAACATAATCAGAATTTGAAATTTCCTAAATTTTTCAATTTTATGTATTTTGAGGAATGTTCGGGTGAAATCGGGTACCTACCCGGTTTGATCCGCAAGTATCCGCTTTTACCGGAACATCAATATTAAACTTTTTTCCCCTCAAAAATTATTTTATTTAGAAAGGATAAAAAGAATAACAAAATAAATTCAAAACTAAACTTTATTATACAATTAAAAAAAATTAAAAATTATTTAATTAAGACTGGGCTGTTTCTATTCAAGTCTTCACAGAAACCGCAAACCAAATCTTCTTCACAGTCGTCTTTTCGGCCGCTACACTCTTCATGTGCCCATTGTTGGCAGACGGAGCATCGGATCCAACCCATCTTGTCTGAGTCAACCATCAACGAATTGCAAAAAAAAACACGCATCTGAGGGATCCTCATCAGAAGATGACGAGGTTGATTCATTCTTTCTTTCTTTTTTTGAAGTATTTTTTTTCAAATGTCTTGTTTAATTTTTTGGTTGGGATATTAGCAAGCTCTTCCTCTGTTTCTGAAGATGTGATCCTCCCACTTCTTTTCCTGGTCTTATTGTGAGATTTCTTTTTTCTTATCTCAGTTTGCCCACCTGAGGTTGTTGGCTGGCTAAACAGCTGACGTTTTGCAGTTTTATCTTTTGGTTTGTCAACCTCTTCCTGTTCTAGCGCAGCTTTATATGGGGTGGATGTAAGAATGGCTGTCTTTCCCTTTCCTCTTATCGCTTGTGTTCTTCTGAAGCCTTTCATTTTCTTTTGGAGGGGGCATAAGCATGATGGGAGAAATCTTGAAACCTGGTGTTGGGTCACTTTTTGATGACGATAGCTGAGGAAGATAGTCCTGATTAGATGAAGGGACTGTTCCTGATGGCAGAGGTTTTGTCACAGAACAATTTTTAGAGGCCTCATCAGCAATTGCCGCTGATGGAGGTGCAGCAATGGACTTGTCAGTTGTATCAGCGGGGGCATACAGGTGGTCTGGAATCGCTTCTCTATCAAAGGGCCATATTACTGTTGTTTCGAATCCCTTAACTGCAGTGCTCATGATAGCAGCTTTTTGGAAAGATTTTGAAAACAAACGAGAAACTTGGTAAATCGTTATCGGCCTTCCTGGGTTTCCAAAAAGCCACTTCCTTACCTCTTGCTCATAATAGGTGCTCACAGGTGCCATAAATGAAACGTCTAAAGGCTGCAACCTATGTGTGCAAAGAGGTGGGAATCATACTACTGTGACGTTGACTTCCCTGGTCCTGAGGATAAAATCAATATTTTTGGTGTGAGAGGCATGCCCATCGAGCAACAATAATACTGGCTTCTGAGGTGTAGGATGGAGAATGAAATAAAATTTTCAAACCAAAACAAGAAGCTCTCCTTGTTTATCCACCCGCTTGGATGAAAAAAATCAAATGACCCGGCAGGAGCCCCATCCATAAGAGTAGGATTACGGATTTTTCATTATATCGTTTAGGTAAAACCTGGTACTTTCGGGTAAAACCGGGTACTTGCGGCTCAAACCGGGTGGCACCCGGTTTTACACGAGCCCTAAGTACCCGGTTTGGCCCCAACAGAGAAAAAAAATTCAACATGGCCGTACTCCCGGAGAGATTGAGCTAAAAGAATGAGGTTAGCGGAAATAGACCATGAGACAGTGCTGAAAACTATTTGTGACTCACCGAATCGTAACTTTTTCTTCAGCGTCTACAATCCAACTCGAAACTTCACTGAAATTGACACAAAAGATCACTTTCTTTTTAATAATTGCTCACCGATCAACGCAACAAGTGGTGTGACAGGTCACTCATGAAATACAAATGGTGGGATGCTAGGAACGTGATTAGAGCCTTTCCCGCTAGATAACAGTCTGCAACTGACAGGAACCTCAGTACCCGGTTTGAATCGCCTACCCGATTTTGCCCGACATTCCCCTATATATACACTCTCACACACACATAAATAAACGGTTAGCGATATGGTCCTTTAGCCGTCCATGCGATATTCGAAGGTTTCGTTATCATAGTCTTCATCATAGTGACTGATCAACTCAACGTACACCCAAATTAAACAAGGAGGACCTGGAATGAGTTCAGTAGCCTGATGGCATCTTTTTAAGCGGGGAGGGGGACGTCACAGGCCTGATAGGTTGGCTGTGGACGGGATATGAGTGAGTCATAATCGTTAGTAATCCTGAGCGGCTCCTGACCTTATATGCTTCTAGTACTATCTATGGTCCACAATCGTGCGACAAAAGTGCTCTCTGGTAGCTATCTCTTGAACTGATTTTCTCCCTTGGCAGGGATCGAACGTGCACCTATTTTTACCTTCAGCTTACTCATGGTAGTGGTAGATATACCACAGACCTAGCCCCAGAAATATATATACATGTGTGAGTGTAGGCGGGAGGTGTAGGCGTGGGTTTTATATGAGTGAATGTATATATAATCTGAACCAAATGTAATATTTAACTATTTAACATGTCGGTCGATGACATCATTACTGACTGATTTATCGAGTGCATGTGGCTAGTACACACCGTGCAATGCCACTATATTTAACCTCAGTTTTAGAATACTGACTTTTAAATTCTTAACGAGATACTCTTATTATGATTATTATTGCGGCCATTATAACTCATTAGCTCTGGCAAGTATCACAATGTACTTTTATCATTCAACCCTTAATTTCAATGTGAACTCTATTTAGTTGTCTAAGATACAATTTCTGCTTCTCTTTTAAACTTTTTGGGCAGTTAAAAATATCATTCCCGACTAGTCTATATCTAGGTTTCTTTTTTTATTGGCTACCAAAATTTGAATTATGAGCACTTATTATATCTCCAAACGCTTTTCATTACTCTAATTACGTTGTACTTGGTAATTTTGGAAATTACGTGAAATTATGATTTAGACTGGAACTATTCATAATACGGTACGAAGTAACACACATATATGAATAATGAAGGGATCATAAATAATCAAACTACAAAATTGAAAACAGGCGTAAGCAGATTAAGTTTTAACAAACAATTTTACATTATCCATCATCAATTCAATTCCAACCACAAAATAAAGAAACCGGGGCTAGAAGTTAGTCCACCTGGAGTTTGATTCGTTTTTTTTTCATGTGAATTATTAATGTTTTAATATTCCGCACGTTTATGAAATTCTTTCGAACGAAGTTAAATCTCAGAATTGAGAGAATGCACAACAGTTTACCAGTGTGGTTTCATTGTATCCTAGTAATTAGGGATCCACACTTATCCATCAGAAAGATTTTGGAGAAAGCTGGCGAATATTTTGTACAGCTGCTTTTCATCTTCAATGACTTTCCGCTGGTTGGATGATCTGTTGGAAAACCCCATGAGTGGGAGGAGTCCAGGTTCTCAGATTCAATGTTTCTGCCACAGCAACAAGCCAATGTTGGATTTAACTGGCTATGCCTCATTTCGAGACAAATTAGCAAATCGTAAAAAATATAGAAGTGGGGTTTATTAATGGCTTGAACGTAATATATATATATATATAAATGAAAAACTCTCGATGCCTCAAAATGAGGAATAGCCAGTAAACTCCAACATATATCTAACATAGGCTCGTTCCTAATGGAGAAACAGTTAATTGAAATAATGTTGAGGATGTTACATCAGTGGAATTCCCATTAAGTGCTCATCCCATCAGATATGCATGTATATCAGACATTTCATTTTTGAAAAATTGAATTATGAGAACAACCTCTAAAGCTGAACTATAGCTATTTCAGACGGTCCATTCCTAGAAGTGGGACTCGGGATATAGTTCGAGAGTATGCCACCAAATGTCTATATCCACGTGAAAAATGATTTCACGACTTGTAGCTTTGAAGTGATTTAATACTGAACAACATAAATAATGTATCAGCCTCTTACCGTAGATAAATGTAATCAGTTGAGCATTAAAAATGAAATGTTTCTGATCGTGACAGAGAGGACGATATCCCGAAAAAATAAACAATTTTTGTTTTGAATATTTACACTCGTTCTATGGCAAGGGAAGAGTGAAACCATGATTTCTAATTTAGATAGAGAATTCCCCAGCTTGGCAAGACGAGTGACAAGGACGTACTTCATAAATTATTCCCTTTATCCTCCTTCCCCCTTTTTAACGGGTTATGATGGTTTGAATTTTATTCGATGATGGAGGGTTATGGTATTTTTGAAGGCGGAAGACCGGACACAAGGCAGATCCATCTTTTTGCATATCATTCATGAGGTGATCGATTGGTAAACAGAGCCTGGACTGCTGGGGTGGGGTCTGGAAGGGAAATTATACCCTTGTTATACTGTCTCCCTTCTAATAGCCTCCTCAAATATTTATGCTATAAATCATGAAGGGTTCCGACAAAGGGTTTCCCCGACGTGATCCCCCGATACTGGCTATTCCGACTCCAATTATGAGGACAAACATTGGGTCGATGTCGAGGGTCCGTGTCGCCGAGTGTCGTCAATGGTGGTTTGCGCCATGTTTCCCACGAGTTGATCCCGATCGTGTTAATGCATCGAGTAGGAAGAGCCACTGAAATCTCCTCCAAGTACGTTACTTCAGCGCAGACGCCGGTCTAAACTGTTATGTCGAAATAATTCCATTTCCCTACAAATAACATATGCATTCTCTTGCTAATTAATCGAAATTCCAAGGAGAGTAGTCATCGTAATGAATATTCTATTTCAACTCGCCTCTTCATGCTTGAGTTATTAAGTGTGTGCTTATCACGGTTTGTCAAACATTTCTTCAAATGTAAACCGATCCTATGCCAAATATTGCTTTCAACAGATCTTTACTAGATGAGATAAATGCTAACTATTAAAGTTAGGTAGAGGGTGAATTTGAAAATTCAAAATATCTACGTTATTATGAGAAATTGAAAAATGTTGTAAAACCAATCTTGTTATGCTGCTGATGTTATGCAATAATTGTCCTATAATGTATTTCGTTATTCGAGGAATTCGTACTTACTTGTTTCCAGTCTTCAGTAAACTCCGGCTTCTAATCATCATATTTTTTATTTAGAAATAGAAAATATGTAGTCAGATGAGGTATGTTTTCACAGGCCTTATGTCACGTTTTTATTTTTGTTAAGTAGGTTTATTACATTGTTTAGGAATGAAGATGGTTACTAGGAAATTACGAATACATTTCGCAAGCCTCCTGGAATCTAGGAAATCTTGAATTGTCGGAAGAACACCAGGATAAAGAAAATACCTCTGAGACACCGAAATTCTTGCGTTTCTGGAAATGTGAATTCTTTTAAACACTAAGGAATCCCCCAGCCAAAAAAAAAAAAGAAATGTTTTTCTATGAATATTGAAATTAATCTAAAGTTAGCAGAGCTATTTGTACTTTTTGGTTTTCAGTTTTTTAGTTGTCAAATGAATATATCATGCCATTTACTACTAAGAAATAAATTGAAAATATAATGTTTTATAACGTTACCAGAGGTCTTTCAGCATGGGGGAAATCTCCTAGTGTTACACTCTGCGTGACATGATTCTTTTTACATCCTTGTACAAAGTAAATGCATTTTAACCGAAAACATGTTTTGTGTTTTCAGTTTTCAATGGAATTATTCGTATTTATACTCCCCAATCCCATTTTGACTAGTTCTGGCATGACATATGTACGTACGTCCCTACGTATGTAACTAAAAAACCTATCCTTAGAATTTAGAAATTTTATATTTATAATTTCTATAATAACTAGTTGTGCACCTTCACTTTTGATCAATATCGACTAAGGGACAGAAGGGGGGGGTAGGAGGGGTTAAAAGTGGCCAAAATTAAAACATTTCTAATTTCTCTTACGTTTTAGTGGTTCAACAAATTCGTACAGAACCATTTTTGTTTATCCTCAAAAGATATTTTGTTACGTGATATTTGTCGTTCCAATACATAGATATCGATAATACCTGTTTTTTTTTCATCGGAAGCTGATTGGGGTGGGTTCCTTACTGGTTACCAACTACTTCTAGCTAGGACGGATTGGTTCCTGATCGTTTGATCTTTGACATTGCCTCTTAAACAACATAATAGATAAAGAAACGTAGAAAAATTCATAAGTTTTAAATAGTTAAAGTCTGAAATAACCATGAAGCTCATAGTTCACATGAATCTAGCCTAGCTAAGCAACGTTATTGTTAATATTGGAATGATGATTGAAATAGTAATAGGATTGTAATGTTTACAGGTGAGCTTCAATTACTAGTGCAACGTCAATGAGTGCTTAATGCTAATGGGGGCCTCGAGTGTATATACATATTGACCATGGCGAACCGTCGAGGAGAGTGGCTACCTCTAATCAATATGTAATGGTGATCATGCTGGTTCAACTTGCTTCTCCCAAAACTCTTATGCAACATTATTTACAATGATTTCGACGATTGATCATAGATTTTTGTGTTTGATAGAACCTGAAGTTTAAATGGCAAAAATATAAAAGTCCGCCACGCAGGGGCTGCGTAAACTAAGTAGATTTCCTACGAAAGATAAATCTACATAATGGTAACACACGCCATCCTGAATATTTAGTGAATAAATACAAATGGTAATGAGAAATGATTCGCTCAATTTGAATAACCTTCCAACGGAAAGCGTCTGAATTGTAAACAAATAGGTCAACCGACCTCTCAGAGCTGAACAAATAAATAGAAATATTCTTCACCGGAAGAAAAACAATTACTTAAATATACCTGAATATAACATATTAATTTTATTGAAAACTCCAAATATCTCTGTTAATAATCTGGATAGGGAATAAATGAATATAACAATATTTATAGTACATTTAATTTGAAATAAAATTGGTTCTATACAATTTTTCAATCAGAAATATAATAACGGAGATATTCTGAAATTTCAAAATTCCCCCTCTAAAAACTCTCTTGATCTTTAGTTTTACATAAAACGTTTTATTATCGAGTTTGGTAAAGATCAAACAAAAATTGCGACCGCTATACACACACACACACACACACACACACACACATACATACATAATTTTGAAAGGACTTCATTTTCGTTATCCTAGGAGATGAAGGATCCATGGATATTTGTAGAAATGACCTCAATTGCTGATTTCTCTTAAAGAAACACAGTATTACCTGTCACTGTTGAATTGTTAAATGTAAAATGAATATTTACCCGGTGGTTGTATCTTCATGAGTTCGAACTATATATTAACGAATTTTTAGCAAAGAGAAGAACCTATATGTGTATATGCTTCTCCTTTTTTTCAACAGGCAACACATTATAATGTATGAAAAGTATTATATTATTAAAATACTTCGGAATAATAAAAACACGCTACAAGGATATAGAGGATAAAATATTGGATGAGTGGGCTGAACGATAAATAAAATATTAGAATCATCCAACTGAAGGCTCTGGGCTACAGATTTGACATTTTTTGCAGCACAAAACTGAAATATAAATCACATAGAAATTTTAGATATTTAACAATGGACAATTCACTTTTCTTGTTAATATAAATATAAAATAACGTAGCTGGTTTTTTTTGGATGGCTATGGAATGGAAATAATCATGCTAAGGATGAAAAATAACATTGGACATATATCAACTGAGTTTAATCTTAACAATTCCATATTTCACATATCACTTTTGTCAACAGACGGTTTGTGGTTTCCATTATTAATCATCGTCACCTGATTCTATTTACATATCCACTAGTTTGAGGTCCTTCGTCAATGATTTTCTCTCTCTCTCTCTCTCTCTCTCTCTCTCTCTCTCTCTCTCTCTCTCTCTCTCTCTCTCTCTCTCTCTCTCTCTCTCTCTCTCTATCACCTTCTCTATCTCTCTCTCACCCTCTCTCTCTCTCTCTCTCTCTCTCTCTCTCTCTCTCTCTCTCTCTCCCTCTCCCTCTCCCTCTCCCTCTCCCTCTCCCTCTCCCTCTCCCTCTCCCTCTCCCTCTCTCCCCCCATCTATATGCGGTGGTATTTTAATGAAAACAACTTCACCTTCTTTTAGTTAAGCGTTGACGTAATACATAACACTGGATTACTACAACTTTTTTTTTTTTTTTTTTTAACCCGTCCCGATTAGCCTAAGTTGCAAAAAGTGGACGTTAATAAATAAATAATAAATAATATGATATCTTTTAAACCCGAATTTTATTTCTGGCCCGGAGTTGTAATTTTATATAAAATATGTCATCAGCAATATATTCTGAAATATGTTCGCAAATTAAGTATGATGGGCTTGGGAAGATTATGAGGGTTATGGATAAAAAAAAGTGTATAAAATTGCATATGAATAAAAGAAAAAAAATCTAATTATCTGAAATATTTGGAGATGGGTTTCGTGTGTAATATGGAGAGGGGAATTTCCTGTAGGGGGGGGATATTTTGGCCCCATTATTCAGCTGAACCCTCCTTTATTTCGGTGAATCTGATAAAAACCCAACCACCCCCTTTTATGGGGGAACAGTTTCCACACCCTTCAGCCATTCTTCATTGCCTAAAATGAAGAAAACCTTTCTTGTAAAACATATCACATATGACAAAATTTAGTCTTATTTTGTTTATTCCCAAATAATTTGAATAATAGGCTGACTTATTTTTGAAGTTGACAAATTTCAACGTGTGTAGTTCACAATGTCATTAATTCTGTTTTGGAGGCTCAGGTTAGCCATGTGAGTTAAAGCGTTGACCTTAATCTCACATGGGGTAATCCTAGAGTGGCGAGTGTGATTCTGGCCTGGGCAAAGGAAATTATTTAGTGACAAAATTCATTAAATAAAATCCTAAGTCCCACTCTGGCTAGAAACAGGTAACCCGTCCCAATTAGCCTTAGTTGCAAAAAGTAGACGTTAATAAAAAATAATAATAATAATTAATTCTGTTTTGAATTTTTCAATACCTTGTCAACATGAGAATTCAAATCCATATAAAATCAAACTGGCTGGGTGGACCAGGGACCGGAGTTTAAATCAGTGGGGGATGAAGTTCTGCATCACAAATGTCTACATTCGTATGTCGATGACATATTATATAAGAATCATTTGTTTTCTGAAATTTACCGTATAATGAGGAAGAGCATTAAAAGTAAAAAAAAATAACATTCAATGAGTAAGCCATTAACTTCAAACAAAGCGCATTAGACACAAAATTAAGAGTCGTTGCCAAAATGTAAGTGATTAGAGCACTGAACATTTTTATAAAATAATTGTCGGTCTGATGTAGTTAGTAGTCTCCATTTCTAGAAATTAGGTCATGCACTATGAGTATTGAGGGTAGTGTTGATAAACTTGGATTTAATACTTCATACTTATTATTCAGTTGACAATTATTGGTCTAGAACAATTGTTTTTACTTAAACGACATGACACTGGGATCAAACATAAAATGGGACTTAACCCTTCCATCTTTTCTATGGATTCTATTACTAATGGATAAGGTAATAAAATGATTTGTTCTACGATTCATCTACAGATATGACTATAAATGGTAAAATTGAGGAGGTCTATGTAAAAAGGGCGTATGGCGGTATACGCCCTTTTTACGGAGATGACATTTTTAGATTCCTTGTGGTCTCTTTTATATCCGTACGAAATTTCCTTTTTATATCTCTTTAATTCACCTTTTACCGCCTGTTTGAATCAGTGGAGTGTAAATTGTGAGGTTGTATTTTGCTAGGTTTGTTAGTTGCTGTTCTTTTTAAAAATGAGCAATTTGGAAGAAGTTATTAGAGATGAACGTATTTTCAAAACTTCGAAGAAAAAAAGGAAAAATGAATCTTTCCAAGATAGCAAAAACAATAAGAATTTAAAGATATTCGGGTGAATAGTTTACTTCAACAAAAGGTAGTAGGAACTTTATCTCGATATTTAACTGTTGTAAACTAACCTGTCGAATTAAAGTAATTGCAAATGAGCAAGATAATTTGTTTGATCATTTTTATGGTGATAAAGTACAACAAGACTCATTTCTTGTGGGATACCTTATAGTGCTTCCACTCACTGTGCACCAGCCCAAAAACACAAAGACATACTGTACAACTATTCAGTAAAATGTAGCGGAACTCCTATTAATGTTTGTCTCAAATTTTTACTCAGCCTTTACCAAATTTCTGAGAAACGCCTTCGTGTCATTCAGGGAAAATACTTTCTGCTAGTAATTTCACTGAGAAAAGAGGATCCCATACAGTAACGTTTCTTATTCTTGTAAATTTTTTTTTTTTTAATTTTAGTTCTTATTCAATATTATCAGATCTTAAGTAGAATGTCTATGCAATAAGGGCGTATGAAAACATACCTATGTAAAACATGGCTGGCAGCCATCTCCCGAAAAAGGGCGTATGTAAGGCAATATTTAAAAGGAGTTTATTTAATATTTTTAATGATTTATTTTTATTTCTGCATAAATTAGATCACCAAAAATTGAACTTAAATTTATTACCGTAAGTTCAAGTTGCACAAGTTCCAGGTTAAGCGATATATACAAGTGAAATTTTGCACTCACAATATCTCAATACTAGGTTTTCAGTTATCAGACTTTTTTACATAGACCTCCTCAATTGGAATTATGGGTTGAGGTGTTTGTGTTTCGCTATAGATACACACCCTGTGTTTCGCTATAGTTACACACCCATGTGTTTCACTATAGTTACACACCCTACAAGGGGTAAAGTGGCTGGTGCTAAGGGATGTATTGCCTCTGAACAGGCGGTACATTATTTACTTGCAGCAGGTGCATTATTTGTTGGGCAGGTGTATTTTATTGGAACGGATACTTCAAACTTATGTTATACCTACACAATATATATGTAGACCTTTGTTGTTAATCATCATCGTTGATGTAAAATCTACTTGCCACAACCGGTCTACAGCACGAGAACGAAGTTCTGATTTGCACTCATACAAAAAAATGGGTCAACTTGAACCTTAGAGGGTCGAACTAGCTGTCCAACTGTATAATAATCTGAAATTATGGAATGAATTCTAACTGAGCCAAAACTGCTGCTTCCAGTTTATCCACAATGACAAAGAATCAGAAATACATTCGAAACGGAGAATGCTTTGTTATTCAGTAAAATTCAGAATATGGAATTCAAGAGAATGCTATACAGGATTTTAATTATCAAGTGGTTGCATTGTTAGTAACGAAAGTTCTGACAATATATTGATATCGGATTTACTTTCATAACAGAAATATGATTTAAGCATTTTCCAGTTTTGAAACAACCACTAATGATCTAAAATTAAAATTTTTCAACATTCAACATTTCAAAATTTGTTTGTTCTAAGTATTTGTATAATTTACAACGTGATATATTGTTTTTATGTCTTTGGACAAAAAGGTTAACAGTTCTTTGCTGAAACATTTTTATAAATTTTCTACTTTTAGTAAAGATGCTTCAATGAATTTAGTGAATCTGTAGTCTTGAATGGTGTAAAAAAATGGGGCTGTTATATTTTTTTTTGTTATTTAAAATTTTTTCCATTTTACTTATGAAAAAGAAAATGTGTTACATTCCAGGAATGGATTTTTTTGAGGAAATTCCATGCTTTGAGTGAATTTAGATTGATAGTTTATTAAAGTAAATTAATACCATTAAAACTGTTTTGAATGTATCGAGAGGGAAAAAAATTCATTTTAATAGAATTCCCTCTGTGGGAATTGGCTATTAGGGTCTTCCTCAATCGGCTTTAGAAAATGTATTTCAAATTTTAACTGATCCTGGGTAATAGAGGAAGAAAAATGAAGACCGTTTAATTCATATACAATTTTTTTCTAAATATATAGTCAAATTACCGTTTAAATTACCGTCACCGAACTCAAGATTTCAACGTTTGGAGTTCATTGTGACGGAGTTTTATCATATGGAGTGAAGTTTAAAATGGAAAACATCTCAGTTATTAGGTGCCCAGTGAAAAATGTATATATGACATCGTTTTTTTTATATATTTACGGGATAGAGTATTCAATTTTTTCCAAACTTGATATGTGTTTTAGAAGTATTTTTGAATTTATCACACTATATATTAAATTCATTTACATTTTTCTTCTGAAATAATAACAGAATTATTTTTATTTTTTTTTTCAGCTTAGAGTAACCCTCTGATTTTAATATTAAATTTTTATGTCACTTAATATCGTGAAGTCACTTAAAATCTACTATTTTACGCAGCACTTGCGTGACGGACTTTATATTATTGCTTCTATCTGTTAGTATTGATAACAATATTACCCATAAAGGAGTGGTTGGAGAGGAAGTATACTTGAAAGTTTGCTATCAAAATAATGTAAGGGAGTTCCAATATAATGACTACATATAATATAATACAACCCTTCAGACCTCGTCAAAATTAGTAAATAAAAAATGATGTGATTGAAAAACTTGGAGATTCAGTTGTGTAGCTTAGAATGAGTTTTCCAAACAAACAAATAGGCCTACAATCGTCACGCAAATTCGCACGACTAAAAGAAAACGTTAGCCAGCAACAACCTTTATCCCGGTGACCGAGTCCAAGACAAAGACAAAGAGCACAAAGCCTCTTTCTTTGTCTAGGTTTTAAGGTTTCCCTTAAAGGTTTGTATGGCTGCTGGAAGTGGCTTGTCAAAGCAACCTCCCCTATTAGTTGGCCTTTTCTGATTGGCAGCTGTGTAGTATGCCTGTTGCTCAGAAATGTCGTAACGACGCTTCACCACCTTCTTAATTGTATGAATAGGCGACTGGATTAGCATTGTTTTCGGAGAAGAGGAAGTCTTTTGTGATCCAGTCATTTGAAAGGAGGCGATGAAAGGAAAAAACCAGGCAGCGTGAACAAACAGGACGATTCGGAGAGCCCTGTCTCACAACCACTTTCATTCCCTTCCAATTTTTTTCTAAACCACTCTCTAGTGCGCATTACCTTCTGCCTCTCTCACTTTTTTCCTTCAATATTTGTGTAATCCTCTTATAATAATACGTTCTCCGCTCTCTAACCTGTCAATCATTCGTATTTTTGAGGGATATTTTTAACCCTCCTTATTCTAGAACATGACGATAAAAAAGTTAAGAACTATAACTCCCTAGTTTCCAAAGTGATTTGATTACAAGAGATTGGTCAAATCCCTGACAAACAATTTCTCATTTTGAATTTGAACTGTTTTCGGCGATTAATATCACCCTGTTCAGAGCCAAAGAAGTAAACAAAAATGAAATCGTCCTATCATCTAATGAAATCATAATACCATTAAGCCAACAAAATCAGTGTTTGTGTAGCATCAATTCTCAAACTAAATAGGCAATTTAAAAATAAAGGAATGTTGAGAGAATCACTTTATTGTACAAAGTTATATACAGTTTGTGGGGCTGCTCAATTACATTGAGATGCTGAAGCACACAGCAACTTAATTAAATCACGAGGACAATACCACTACTAAGTAAAACAATACATATTGTATATAGTCAGAAAAATAACTAAAATATTTTAACACGGTCAGCAACCTAAAAAGTGTATGTCACTAGATATAAATTAACAAACTCTATTATTAGAATAACATGATCCGTCAATCTATAATAAGATTACCGGTCAGAGTTAAAGTTAAAATATATGGTGGGAAATAATCTCTATAGTATCAATAATGATACCCTCGACCAGGGTTTAAAGAACCTTTTAGCAGATTTCCCTTAAGGGAAATCAGCTATTGAGGTCGTACTCATGATGCGAGTTTCGAAAAATTTCTTCAAATGTCCATCGATCCTACCCAGGAGATGACGAAAATGAGGTCCGTTCAAAATTATATATATATATATATATATATATATATATATATATATATATATATATTTGTCTGTTAACGCTCTAGCGGTCGCAATTCTTGTTTGATCTTTACCAAACTTAAAATTTAATCGTTTTATGTAAAAAGGAAGATCAAGTTCGTTAATGGTTGAAATCGGACCAGTGGGAGGGGGGGTTTAGAGGGGGGATTTTTGAAAATTCAAAATATCTCCGTTATTATGCGTCGGATCGAAAAATTGTATAAAATAAATCTTATTGCAAATTAAATTTACTATAAATATTGTTCTATACATTTATTCTGTATCTTGAATATTAACCGAGATATTTGCATTTGTATTCTACGTGTGGTCACCAGTAGGCTATGTTCGAACTTTCCGGCGAGAGCTCTGGCGGCCGTTTCAATAACTATTCGTCCCTCGTGAATAGGTTTAGAGGTTAGGTCAACTGTTTTTTGGGGCTAGAAACTACTGGGTTATTACCCAGGGTTATTATTACTGGGTTAGCAAACCGCTAGTTCTACTCATGTTACATAAACAATACTCTGCAACATAATAAATCACATTATTCGAAGTTTAAATACCAAACATTGTATTTAAGAGACCTTTATTACACAAGATACATGTAAATATGTCCTGGTGACCCCCTCCCCCCCGTCTTAAGATTTTGGACTACTAACATTTGATTGATTGAGATAACAGTGTTTTTGACTCATTATTAATTACAGTACTAGATATAGTAAATAGTTCTCAATAAAATTAATATGTTACATTCTGATATATTTCAGTAATTGTTTTTCTTTCCGGTGTGAGGCGGGCAGACCCGTTTGTTTACATTTCTAACCTAACGCTTCCTGTCGGCAGGTTATTGAAATTGGATGAAACATTTCTTATTTCCTTTTTTTAATATATATAACCATTTTGACACTTCTGTTTCGATTGTGAGGAAAACTTAGCGACCCCGGAGGAGTTCCGTTCAGGAGTCCGTTTTCAAAGGGAGGCAACTCATAAAGGTTTTGTCCACGGCGCCAAATTGGATTAGCTGAAACAATACCTCAGAGCGCCCTGCATCCTGTGTAATTAAAACCAACAGATAAGTCGTTTAAAGGGAGAAGAATTGGAAATGGGAGAAGGGGCTCTAAGACGGAGTTGGATGCCGATCCTGAGGAGGGGGAGTTATAAGCCAGGGGCGGTGAAAGGTCCTCAGGGCTTTCTAATTGCAGTTTAGTAGTTAGAGGAACATTGACTTCCAAAAGAGGCAGGGATTAATGCTGATCATTTGAATAACGGCAAGCCAACCTCCAACTCTTCTTAATGAGTTTAATTCATTCAATTGAACCTCTGGGCACATAGACCGTTCCCTCTCAACCTTTATACAACTCAACCGCAAATCAACGCCTTTCTTAACTCTTAGTCGTACTTTAACTGGAATTTGTATTTATTTTTAGCGTCGGTGAAAGTTGTTTTGAAAGAGGTTCGATTATCTACGAAAAAGCTCGTCACACAAAGTCTGCATAAACTAAGCAGATTTCCCAAGGGTTGATATGACACACTATTGATCGAACTAATCTCACTATTGATAAAATCCCATTAGCAGTAGTGAGGGTTTATTGAAGGCTGAAAGCAAGAATGAAAACAAAAAACTCGCCTTATATTTGAGCTACGAAAATACGTATCGAACAATAGGAGTAGATCATCAATAGTTTATCTCATATTAACTGAGATATCTTGAATTATCGAATCCAACTCCCTTCCCCCTATTCCTTGTCCGAAATCAAAAATTAACCCTCCGGAAGTAAGGTGAATGTCAGACGCAGAAAAGGTAAGGCTGGGTCGGATCTGACCCAGGATACTTTAAAATGTTTTATGAAATATTTAGGGTTAAATTAAACACACACAATATCAGAAAAGAACAAATCATATATTTTTAAATAATATAAAACCAAATAGAATTATAAAAAGTATAAATAGAAAGTATAAAATGTACATTATTAATTGTTTAAACACGAACTGCACACCACTACTTTATGTTCACCACATAAGCACAAATTACATTTGCAGCAAAAAAAGTTGCCTTTTCTGTCCTTATTGGCATTGCAAAAGCCACACCTCTTTCGTTTTTGAGAAGTCGTAGATGGAAGTGTTGGGATCTCCTTGACTTCAGCATCCAAGCCCAACACATTGCATATTGTTGAACGTAACTCCTTTGGAAGGTGTTGATTTTGCGCCCTTTGCTTCATCATTGGTTCGGTGAGAGTGAATGCTAAGGTTTTTATGAATTTTGTCCTTGCAGTGTTTGAATAAGAAGGTTCTTTACGATTCCACTTCCATATAATGAATGCATTCACTGCGCTTATGTCCAGGATGCCAAAAAAATATCTCATAGGCCATCTATTGGTCGATCTCTTGGTGGTCTTATCATGGCACAGGTTTGTCTAAGACATCAACTCCACCCTTGGTCAGATTGTAGAATTCAATCATTTCTGGCACCTTTGAAATTTCATTTATTTCGCCTGAAAAATGCATTGATGAGAGTAACAAGAACTTTTTTATCCTTTTTTGGGGTGTAAGATAAAAGTGTCTTGTCATCCTGGTAAAGAAATTTAGAAGAATTAACTGGAGCTTTCGCGAACATGGGAAGAGGTACTTGGGGCTTATTTTTCCTTAGTGTTCCCACCAATGTTAGCTGTTTCTTTCCTAGCTCCTCAGCTAGCTGATAAGAGCAGAACCAGTTGTCAACTGTAACGTTCCTCTTGGTTCCCCAAATAGATTTTGTAAGTTCCAAAACATACTGCGTAGGCAAAGACATTTCTTTTCTCCGTTGATTAGTTTTTCCTACATATGGTATCCCTCCCATAAAATAAAAGGTTCTAGCGTCGCATGCAGAAATAATTTTGAGACCATATTTATCTGGTTTATTTGGGGATATATGTTTTAAATGGACACTTTCCCCGGAACCCAAGAAGCGTCTCATCAATTGTTACATACTCGGACGGAGAATAATATTTAGAGCAATTAGCTTCAAAAATTGTCCATATATTCCGAAAGGGTGCAAATTCTATCAGTAGCGCGCCTTGCTTCTCTAGTGGTTTTATCATCAAACCGAAGATTACAAAGAAGAAAATGAAATCTTTTTTCTGTCATAGTAGATCGAAAAATTGAAGGACCAAACATTTTGGAAAACATGTCAAGGTATTCAAATTACTGTCTTTCAAATGGCACTAAAAAGTAACAAACCGATTAAAGCTTTTATTTCAACTAATGAAGTTGGGGAAACAAACCACTGTTTTGAAGAGTAATTTGGTTTTACTCTTTCTATTTCAAAATTTGTTCTAAACCCACAATTTCGTTCAAAATCTCGTCATTTATAAAAAAGAAAAAAGTTTATGTTCATCAATTATACCTCTAGCTTCACTCTTTGGACCAGGGAGATGAGTGATAATGTTGGTGTTAGGCGTCCTGCAAAAACTTTGAAATTACAGGATTGTCAGCCCAGATTGTTTCATTATCTCTTCCAAGTAAAAAGTTCACATTCTCTAAAGAAACTCCCTCTGTTGGGATCTCATTATCAATGTGATCTTGTGCATCAAATAACTCTTCTGTTCGATTCTCAGGCTGAAGTAAGTCATCATCTGGCTCTGAAACATTTTCTTCGAATTCTTGGTTTTCAGAATCTGACTCCTCTTGTTGACGTCTCAGTTCCCTAAGAGCTTCTTCTGGAGTTGTGAAAAGTTGATTACGACTCATATTACCGATCTAGAAAAAAAAAACAAAGCCGAATGTAATATGTTTTTGAGGTAAGTTCTATATCATAAGAGGTAAGGTTGGGTCGGATTCGACCCTTGGTACTAGGCAGGCATGCGGTATCGGGAATAAGTCAATTTGCTCACTTACCTAAACGTGTCTGAACTCTCTGGCGTCTTTTTTTTTTTTTTTTTTTTTTTTTTTTTTTTTTTATTTTTTTTTTTTTTTTTTTTATCTGAGATCCAGCTCTGCAATATAGATGGAAATAAGGTGGTGTGACCCACCGGGGGTAAGAAGAGATAGTTTCCCTTATACTGAACTAAGTTCCATTTAAAGGGGGGTGGTAATTGGTAATGGGTGTAATGGAACTAATAAAGGTGGGTGACCCGGTAGCTGGAGATACCGGGTGGGTTGTAAAGGATAGGAAGAAAGCGAAATAAGAAGGAAAGGGATACAAGGAGAGGAGGTAAGAAGAAAAGAAGAAAGATGGCCGCTACAGCCAGTAAATTAACCTAAGAGCCGTTGTGAAACTGTTAAAGGGGGTAAGGGGCGCCCAAAAAATCTCCTAACCTAAACTAAGCTAAACTTACAAACTAAAAACCCTAAAACCTAAACCTAACTAAAACTACAGGGCTATATGCATGATAGGGTGGTATATGGGGGATTAGCCCTGATTGTAATTGATAGTCCTGACCTCGGGCACTATGGGGGGATGGGTGTCAACAGCGGGTGAGATCCACTAGGGGCTCATCGAGACTCTGGCGTCTAGCCGACAACTGGCCCTTAGGGTACCTGACACTTGAGGTGGATCACTGCAACGCGCATGCGCAGACATGAACTAAACTGAACACATGGGTTGCATCCGACCCAACCTTACCTCCGGAGGGTTAATGGCCATGAAATTTAGGGTTAAATAAAATAATTAAATATCGTATAGAACAAATAAACATTTTAGGCCAACAAATCTTCATAGATGACGCCATCGCAATTCGTATTTCCATTTATCGCACACCATAAAAATTCTATATCAACGTACGGTACTTAAGCTTCCTATAATGTTGTTCAGAGTGGCTGCCTGGACAATGGGGATTTATTTAGTGACAAACTCATTGAATAAAATCCTTAGTTCCACCCTGACTAGAAAATTGTATTTTCACCTCTACCCCCTCCCCACCCACTCGGCGGATTAAGCCATTAACGATCTAGATTTTTAGCTTTTTCATAAAAAGTTTAAGTATTCAGTTTGGTAACGATTGAACATAAATTGCCACTACTACTACAATTAAAGACAAATTTTATATATATATATATATATATATATATATATATATATATATATATATATATATACATACTCTCTTAAAGGACGGCATTGGCAATGGTTAAGGCGATGCATACCTAGAGGTGCAAGTATAATACTCTAGGATTTCTTATTAAATATTATTTAGCATTAACCGCATTTTGAGTCGGTGCTTCTACATTTGCTAACTTTGCTCATGTCCATTGTAAAATGACTGAGTAGATACTTGAATAAATAAATAGCGTTGACTCTAATGTCACCATAGTTTGGCAGGAAATACGCCAAGCTGACCGTGTGCATGAAGTAAAAAGTGCAGAACATGGTTGTGGGCAGAATTGAACAGAACAGGTGGTAATATTGAGAGCAAGTCAAGCCTCAGACTTCTTAGAAACAATATCTTAAATGAAAAGGGACTTAAACAGATCAGCCTTTATGTGCAGTCGATATTAAATTGGCACTCGCCTGCTTATTACTTTACTTAATTACAATTTTGAGTTGCACATTATTCCTGTTATTGCTGTATTTATATAATTAACTCCAATATGTTTGTAGGTAGTTTTCTTCTAGATGATTATCCTAGATGATAAGTATACGAGAAATTCGTTAGTATTAGAACATTATCCCGGATGATGTACCATAAACATAAGGAAATATGAGTGGCCAAAAAATGAGCAAACTTTGTAGTTGTAGGTGTTTTTGATAAATGCCCATACACTCAAACATTAACTTTTTATATCCGATACGCAAATACCACATATGTTCATAATTTGGAATGCACTACGTACTATAAGCTGAGAAACAGGATTGATTTGTTTACATAAGGTAACTATTTTTTTTTTCTTAACTTAAGTATATGTTATCTGATTTTCCTAGAGGAAAATGTTCTATTCAGTTTGTAGTCATAAATTCATTTTTCCAAAACTCATCAATTATTCATCATACCTACCTAGTTGGTGCAAATGAGGACATTTCTTCATTTGCTTACACACACGAATCGTACGAAGGACCTGTTAGTTCCAACATATGATTACCGTGCTCCTTCGTAAATGGAAACAGTTTGTAGCGAACTTTAATGAACAAATTCAGGAGGATCATGATAAATGAAACATAGCCGATTACCAAATAATCCTTGTTAGTCTAAGGTACTAACTCCTTTAACATAATTTCGAAGTGCGGTTTAAGAGAGAATTCTACACATTGTGACCTTTGACCTCAATAATAAAAGTAAGGGATCATTTGCGCACCTCATCTTTTTGAGGCCCGACTTATTTGAATCACAGACACACTCACAAACACACACTCACACAATGCAATACATATATGTTATTTAACGAGATAACATTTGACCAGAAACTGCATCTTCTTTGTTGCAATATACATGTTCTTTGTAATCAGTCAATCTAAGTTCGTTAAGGAGAAAAATCGTTTGAGGTGTTTAAAAAGATGAGGAAATACAAAATAGCTAATTTATCCAAGTCTTTCAGATGCACCACCAGCTATGTACAAACACTTTTTTAGGTTACCTTAGAACTTGCGTTAATGAATGCGGTTCGGTGCAAGAGAATAAAGATTCTTCCGAATTTGGAACTCTAGTACTACAGTAAAAATTATATATAGAAGTAACAGAGCGCTTATATAGCTCTCCGTCATCAGTGCCACTTAAAGATAGCCAGTCTTTGCTAAGGTTGGCCTGGTTTTGCTTTATTCTTGATATCTTCCAGCAGCTTTCTTCCGAAATTAACTAAAATACCGTTGCTCATTTTCATTAGTTTATACTTGACCTACTTTGTTACATTGTTATTTGGATATTTCCCTTGGAATATTGAAAAGAAAAATACAGTCAGAAAAATTAGTGGAGCTCACGGTTCACTTCCAGAGGGAGGTTATTCGTATTTGATTCAAATTTAGGTATTTAGGACTTTTTTATTACAAGTCAGCAGTTCGGATGATCATTATATGAAATATATAATACAAAATATTCAAAGGGTATTTATAAATGATATAAGCAACAAAATTTTCACGAACATCCTCAGAGAACGAATTAATATTTACTCTTTCGTGGAAAATTAGTCATTCCTTTTAAATTAAAGAGGCGAGATTATTTGTGAAGCTCCTACTTTGTATCTCATTCGCAGCTGTCTCTCTCTCTCTCTCTTTCCCTTCAGTCTTGTCTTGCTTTATTCTTTCTTCAGTTTCAAATCTTTTCCTGAGTTCTTAAGCTTATCAAAGGATTTCTAAGTAATAACATTGGGACCTGTAGAAATTAAAAATGAAAATATCTTTTCCCAATTATCCTCCTTTTCATTGAATACTACATAAACGTTGCTTGCTTTAATCTTTTTTTTTATTACTATTATTTTTATTAAAAGGAAAATATTATTTTATTTTAAAAAAAACTGTGCTCTTTTAGTTAGTTCCAGTCCTTTTCAATTAGGTAGTAACAATTCGGAAGTCGGGTATAGATGAAAAATATAATTAAATTTATTTATCCCCGCCTGATGAAAGAATCTCTTTAATAAGTTAATTTTTTAATGTTCTGATTTATGAGATTCCATTTGTATTGCAGTTGAAAAAAATGCAAAATAGAAACATATAGAAATATATGTCTAGTTAGTAGTAAATCGATCCGTACAACTCTTTAGCTTGCTATTATTATAATTTAGCTTAATATTACTATAATGAATCCTTATTATGGTAGCGATATTTCGTTTCCTATTGGTTTTTCGGCAAATGTGCTCAGGATAAAAGTTGTTTATTTTGTTATTGTTGTTAACAGAGTAACTTTTGTTATATTCACTTTTGTCGTATAACAAAGTATAAAGAAAAGATTAAAGTGGGAGCTAACGATTGAACCGATTTTAACAAAATTCTAAAGGTAAGCATTAATTCTTCCATGATTATAAGCTAAATTAAATTTTATAGGTTCAAACGGGAGTGGGGGTCATAAGGGAGACCTGAATTAAAAATTCGCGATATTTCATTTTCTATTTGTTGTTAAGCAAGCGTGAACATATCAAAAGTTGTTTTTGTGTTATTAAATGTAGATTTTGTTTTAAACATAAGATTATTAAATTTAATATCCTAATCGCTTGAAATATCATGCAGGACAATGTCTGTCGGGTTCGATATATATATATATATATATATATATATATATATATATATATAAAATTGTAACCTCTGTCTGTACATGGATTTTTTTCGCGAATTTTCACGATAACTTTTCGTTTCACATGTCATAGACACCATAACTGTATTTTGCTTCTTTCGTGTGTGTTTGTTTGTTTCTTTGTTACCTTTTCACGCATAAACGGCTGAACCGAATTTTATGAAAATACTAACCCAACTTAGACTTTAGGCTATTATAATATCCTCTGAGACGTACAGGAGTGGGCGTTGTAAGGGGAGCCTGAATTTAGAAATAGCGGTATTTCGTTTTCTATTCGTTTTTCGACAAACATGAACATAACAAAAGTTTAGTTTGTTATTTAGAGTAACTTTTGTCATATTCATTTTTGTCTTTTAACAAAGTATAAACGAGATATACACTATAAACTAAAGCGGGAGTCAACTATTTTATTGGGCGCTAACGATTAAACCAAACTTAAATAAATTCGGTATGTCAATTATTGTCTATTTGTTTTTCGACAAACATGCACATAACAAAAGTTGTTTACTTTGATATTTAGATTAACTTTTGTTTTATACATTTCTCCAGGAGCAATGTTTGGAGCAAGTAATTTGAAGAAATATAGATATGCTCAACAATTCATTCCAATTTGAACTATGAGGTACCTCACTTGGAAAAATTAATTCAAATCTATGTTAATATTTTGTCCTTAATAACTGAAATCTATGCATAATGCACTGGAGACGGGAAATATGACAATTTGGAGGACAGTGAAGACTTACATAAAAAATGCCAACAACGGGTATTAACCCTAAACACTGGGACGGGTAAATGTTAAAATATTGTGCAACTTAAAGCCTTGCCAAAAAAATACCATCACCATTCAGCTTCAAATCAATTCCAGAGCGAAGCCGGGTATCTGAGCTAGTATATTTATATATATATATATGAGTGGGAGTGTGCCTGTGTGTATGTATTACTAAGTTAAATATAATGATCCAATATATCATTTCATAATACAGTATTGACATTTACCTGTGATCCCACCTCTGCAGACTCCACTCACCGTGATAATATTTGGAAGTTAAGACTACTAATGTTTTCAACTCCGAACAACTGACACGAATTCGGAGGTTGGCATACAAAATCATTCCCAACTAGTTAGTAGCTTTGTTTATAGAATGTGACTTTACCTAAAAGTCGCTTTATGTAATTATCTATTTGAATTTCGGAACCCTATTGTTTTTTTTTTTTACTTTATTTATCTATTATTTGTTATTTAGCAAAAATTAAGGATGATATATACTAAAATTAATAGAATGAGTTAACAACTTAATGATGCACAAATGACTTACCCGAACTGAACTAAACTGAGAATCAGAATAGCACGAATTTTCGTATAAACTTACAGGGAAGCCTCAAATGAAATATCTCCATTTTTTGTTCAATCAATTTCTTTATTTTTTGGGAAATACAAGACAATATTTGACTATTTTGTTGTTTAACAAAATAGTCAAATATTTTGATAAAGGATAAAAATAAGGGATAAGAAGAAGATTGATAGAAATCTCAAGATAGTTGTGTAAAGATAAATTCTATCTCTGGTAGTTGTTTGCATGTACTTATGTCTACTTTTATGCTATTTAGCATTGGTGAGTGTATTTATAATTACAAATGATTTTAGTTTTTCAACGAGAAAGTTAATACCAAACTATTTCTTTACCACCAAACCTACAAACATCTAAAAGAAAAATACTCTACGCCATTGGAAACTGTGAATATTATGAATGAGTTGATGAGTAGAGATTTCTCATTCTCGGAGAGAAATTGAAGTTTAGAAATAGAATTCTGAGAGAGGGCCGGAATCATTTCTCATCGTAATGAGTACTTGTTTAAAATGGTAATTCAAGAATCAGAGCTAATTTAAAGAAGTTTATTAAAATGGAATTAGGGAAGTTCTTTAGGGGCCGAGGTAGAGAGAATGAAACCTACAATAAGACATCTAATTGGTGGACCGGTTTAGAATTGCAAATCCCAATTCTCTAATGCCAAAGCTATCCGGCTCGATGCTTCTCCCTAACTCATTCTCTCTCACTCCAATCTATTGCGAAGAATTTTAGTGTAAATTTATTATTTGAAGGCTTCCCAAATGTTAAAGAAGGTGTAGAATAGAAGAAGATAGTAAAATTGGCAGTTGGCATAAAATAGTTAACACTTCGAAAGTTTGAGGTCAGTCAACAGTAACCAGTTTCTCAGAAATTAGGATGGACTACTACTGTACATAGGCTTAAACATTAACATAATAATATATATGTTAGCTGAACTTCAAAAAGAAATTGAAAGCATACCTCACTACCTCATTTTTAATCAGCCACAACCTGTACCTTATATGATGATTTCATAGGAATATCTCCTTTTCTCAACTAGTACCTTTTTTTTTTTTGTAACCCTATGAGGAGTTAGAAATTTGAATACATGTTCCATTGCCACATGGCATATTACATGTATGATTATGTTTAAATACATTTTTATTCTACAATATATTCATGTTAATCGACTATCTACTCAAATATAATATAAAAAAATAGTAAAAGTAAAATAAAATCTTAAAATAAGTAAGATACAAATAAAATTAATAAATGAAAAGAAAAAAAAGTAATATAAGAACCAAAAAAACAAATCAATTAAAGTTAAACTCAAACCGATATTTAAACTAGTGCCTTGGAGGATCATGCAAGATTTGGTATTGCAAGATTACCATACAATCCAAGCGGTTTTGGCTTCTTTTTAAAAAAAAAAAACGCCTAATCCCTATCCCAAGTAATAAATATGATACAACTAACTAAGTAACTTATTACTATTCATCATCTAATATGCACTTAGATTTTAAACAATGAAAAATAACAAAATTAATGTTATATAACTACGTTTATTTACTAAATTGTGCCGATGAGTGAAGGACTTCATTAGAGTATCTGGAGAAACAAACTCTCTCCAAATCACCCGCCTTCAGAACTAAAGTGCCTCTGAGGATGGAAGGTTCAGGCTCCGTGTGTCCTTAGCACTCGTATAAAGCTTATGGTACGGAGACAGACTTGGTGGTAACCACCAGCGGTTGTGGAGGATAAGCAATAGTGTGGATAAAAAATCCTCACAACAACTACAACACAATTAAGAGTCACCATCACAAACGCACTCAATGTCGAACGGAACATTGACAGACATGGCATTATTTAACGAAATTTAAAATTCAAGGCAATGACAAATGTACTTGCGACTCACAGACAACACAAACGTATTTACATATACTTTATGACTGTTCAACATTTAATCAAAATAGATCAAATTTAATAATAAATATAATATTAAAAGGAGGTAATTGGCCAGAACTACCTCTTATTATATTTAACACATATAATAAAGAACTTATAAATTTTATCAAAAGAATAGATATGGATGTAGCAAAAATACATTAAAATGTAAAGTTGATTGTGAGGACTCGCAAATTAAACATCGGTTGAGTTTAACTTTAATTGATGTTTTTTTGTTTATATTTTATTTACTTACTTTTTCATTTCATTTATTTATTTTATATGTAATTTACTTACTTTTTTTTATATTTTATTTTATTATTATTATTTCATGTATATAATATTTGTGTAGGTAGCTGATTAACGTATATAAATATTGTAAAATAAAAAAGTATTTAAACATAATTATCCTATGTGGCAATGGAACATGTATTCAAGTAAATAACTCCTTATAGGGTTACAATGAGGAGAAAAAAAAACAATAGTGAGGAACCTCTAGAGTATTTATTCGCTTGATTGATCCTGAGTACCAGGCATCCTGAAATGTGATTCGGAAAGAAATAGCTAGCGGAATACATTGATTATCCCAGATATTGATTTATCCATTGAGCCAGGATGACAAGGATAAGGGAAGGAGAGGGGAGAAGAGACAGAGGCACGGTAAGGGTATCGACTAAGTGCAAATACTGCCCCCTATCAGGGAAATGTAGTGGAATACACCCCTAAAGGAGGAGGCTTAGCCCCTTCTCACAACTTCACCTTACAGCAACGTCACGCGATTACTATGTTCGCACTCCAAGAATAAAATGTTGTTTTAACAATTTTTAGCAGATTTTCCATAAGAGAAATCAGCTATTGAGGTCGTACTCATGACGCGATTTTCGAAACCTTTCTTCAAATGTCCATCGATCCTTCTCAGGAGATGACGAAAATGAGGTACAATCAAAGTTATATATATATATATATATATATATATATATATATATATATATATAAATTATATATATATATGTGTATATATATATATATATATACATATATATAAATTATATATATATATATATATATATATATATATATATATATATATATATATATACATATATATATATATATATATATGTATATATATATATATATATATATATATATATATATATATATATATATATATATAAACATATAAAATGTGTCTGTTAACGCTCTAGCGGTTGGAATGTTTGTTCGATCGTTACCAGATTCGATATTTAAACGATTTATGTAAAAAGACAGATCAAGTACGTTAATGGCTAAAATCGGTCCAGTGGGAGGGGGTAATTTTCAAAAATTCGAAATATCTCCGCTACTATACGTCAGACCAAAAAATAGTATTATACCAATCTTATTGCAAATTAAATAATCTATAAATATTGTTCAATACATATTTTGTGTATCGTGAATACTAACCGATATATTTGGATTTTATAGTTTTCCGCTTTTAGCAAACCCCCACTCCTATTCATGTTATATTAATAATAAGCTGTTATATCATGAACTACTTCATTAAAACTTTGAATAAGGAAAATTGTTTTCATTGAACTTTTACTTTGTGAGATATATGCAAATACGTACTGTAGGTACCCCCCCCCTTCTTTTGTTCTTGGATTACTAAAATTTAAGTAATTGAGATCAAAATTATTCTGATTCATTACAAATTCAGCACCCGCTATAAAAAAAAATTAATATTTTATATTCAGATATATTTCATTAACGGTTTTTAGCAGATTTCCCTTTAGGAATTTCCGAAATTTTTCTTCAAATGTCCATTGATCCTACCTAGTAGATGACGAAAATGAGGTCCGTTAAAAACTGTGTGTATATATATATATATATATATATATATCTATATATATATATATATATATATACATTTACCGCTCTAGCGGTCGCAATTTTTGTTTGATCGTTGCCAAGCTCGATATTTAGTCGTTTTATGTAAAAAAAAGATCAAGTTCGTTAACGGCTGAAATCGGACCAGTGGGAGGGGGAGTTTAGAGGGAAGGATTATTGAAAATTCGAAATATCTCCATTACTATGCGTCGGATTGAAAAATTATACAAAATTAATCTTATTGCAAATTAAATTTACTATAAATATTGATATATACATTTATTCTCTATCTTGAATGTTAACCGAGATATTTGCATTTTTATTAAATCTGGACGGCTAACGGACGAAGTGACTTTCCCGCTAAACGCTAGTTCGGCCGTTTCATTAACTGCTCGGCTCTCGTGAAATTTCTCTGTTGTAAAACTTCACTTGGGAAATCTGCTTAGTTTACGCAGCCCCTGCGTGACGGACTTTTCTTTCCAGTGTAGAATTCAGGTTGGCTGGCCTGCTTTTTAACAATTCAGACGCTTTCCGTTGTAGAGTTATTAACTTGTAACTGAAAGATTTCTCATTACCGTTTGTTTTTATTTACTTATTCGCTGTGGTGTTAACAGTATGTATATTTATGTATTGTAAATCTTCGCGTGGGAAATCTGCTTAGTTTACACAGACCCTGCCTGACGAACCTTTTTTTCTACAGCAGTTGGACTCGTCGGTTTTCATAATTTAAAGATCCTTATGCGGCTATATTCGTTTAGGGTGAAGGATAAGTTGATCTGTCTGACCAGAAACACGTGTACGAACTACCGGATTCCTCCTTCACAATGGAGATACAGAAAGTATTTATACGATTTATTAAAAAATATAATATTGACCTCAAAATTCAGATTACAACACCATGGGACTGATTGCATCAAAGTCAAGATATTTATATTTACCCAAATAAAATCATAGCTATGGAAAGTAGAGTCATTCCAGCAGCATCAAGTACACGTGGCATGCACATTCGGTGCAATCATCCTCAAGTTTGTCATTAACTGGGTCTCCCTTGAAATTTCCTGTGTTAACAGTCCTTTAATCAGCTATTATTTGTTATCCTCGTTATGGTCAATCCATGTGGTCTTGTTTGTAGATAATACAATAGCATTCCCTTTGTCTCATTTAGTTATCCTTACTTTTCTGTTTTAATTTTAGTGCCACTATTGTTTCATTGTCCTCCAAGAGTGCCGTCTCTCAATTTTTTTTTTCAAAAACGTCTGCTATTTTGTGCATCAACTTTCCTTGTTTATCCTTTGGTAGATTCGCGCCCTGCTAATGCTTACTATGCATATTTTGTACTATATAGACATGACAGAACGAAATTCTTCCACAGAAATATTCCCATAACCTCTCAGTGCTAGATTACGAGCTGAATAAACCACATTTTGGTCTGCCCTTGGCTCTGCTTTTACATTGCTTATGCATGAGTGCAGACTGTTTTTCGGACAATTTCTTAATTTTGGCATGGGAAGCGGCTGTTTTGAGGAAGAAAACAAATAACATAAAGCCATTACATTTAGGGCAGAGTAGCGGTTCAGATTTAAGCTTTTAGCATAAAAAGAAAGTATTTAGTGGCAGAGGATCCACTGTAGCCAACATCATAACAACACAGTGGACGAGCTTCTTTAGACAGAGAGTTTAGGAAAGATCAGTTGTACAACCTGCACTACTAATAGTACCCATGATGTTTGAAAAAATAACTATTTTATTAATACTTTTCAAAAACATGTATTGGAATTTTTTTTTATGTATACAATACCATGTATAGTATTTCTATCATTATAAAATCATTGTTATTATATGTCACATCTGGCTTTTATGGTTACAGGGTTAATAATTTATGATCGCTGTACTCTTACGAACAAATGAAAGACACACAGGAAGATGAGGGCAAATATAGTAAATAATATATATTTTTTTACAAGTTATTTCGGACTCTTGAGTATTAACATTCCATCGCCACTGAGTATATCTATATACGTAAATTGTTTATAGGTACCTTAGTTGAGAGAGTACTCACCAAGAAAATCATGGAACAAAGGTTTGAGACTAATATAGAAAAATAGTGATATTTACTTAGGGTGAACCCGAACCGTTCTATTCTCGACCATAGAAACTAACGATTAAACTAAAATGAACTAAATTTCAGAAACTATGAACGAGAAGGTTTAAACAAACAGGAATACCACCGAATTGAACCAATCGTGTTTGCTCTATAATGACCAATCATGCAATGTTTTTTTTCTGGAGTATGAAGAGTTAAACTCAAGAATTCTTTACGCCTCATTAAATTAACAGAAGCTTATGAAGCTCGGAAACCAGAATACCACTAGTTTCTTATACATATTCTTCTTTTTTAAAATTGTCAAGTAGGGGTATATTACAAAAACCACAAAGGGGCATATATTTTACTAAACCTCTTCTCATTGGAATATAATGTTTGCGGTTGACGCACTTTTAACATTCATGAAAGAGTGCGAGTATGATATTTTTTTTTTAAATTATATCAACGTGGGATACAAAAGCGAGATGGGTTGACAGAGTGAAAATCCTACTTAGTCCCAAGTAGTGGACTGGCAAGTGATACCCATGATAGACAGAGGTGGGGTAGGCTGTTAACGACAGTTAAAGTTATCCAAGGTCTGTAAACTGATATCAAGGGGGGGTGCTACTATACTGTTCCATATATAACATAGTACAAAATAGCAAGAAAAAATAACCCCAACCCCATCAAACCAGACATAATTAGTAAGTAAATTCAAGATAACTAATTCCTGAGCCTCTTAGTTAATGTTGACCACCCATGGGGTGGCTAAAGAACAACACGCGTCATTAACTCACGCACAATGTATTAATATGTAATATCTTGAACACAAATGCTCCATATACATAAATGTTATTTATTTACTTCCACTTTTTGCTGCTTTGGCGTTTTGGGGTGGGCTATCCAGGTTACCGCCCTATTCTAGGGGTAGGATTACATACTTTATTTAATTTATTCGTCACTAAATTAATTCCTACTGCCCAGGTGGGAATCGAACTCGCCACTCTATGTTTACCATGTGAGATTAAAGGCAGTGCTTTAACTCACATGGCTAACTTGAGCCTCTTCCACATATATGGTGTCCATACACAGATTGGTAGACATTTTAAGAGAATTTTGAAAAATTGAGTCACTATAGAAACCTGATTTTCCCCGGTGACAAGTATTGAATGGGATGGCTTGCAAAAGTGGAACCCTTCCATACATTCCTGTGTGACTTAATGGATGTTCTTATTTTCATTTTTGTTACATTCACATGTAATGGAATAGATAACTTCTCATAGCTGCTGCAGATATTTATATGATAGTATGCAATTCATAAAAGTATAAATATTATTACTTTTTATTAAAAGTAATACTCTACTGATCATTGGTGTAGTAAAAGAATAACAAATCTCTAACTAAGCGTACCATGCTACAAACATAACTTGAAGTATATTCATTTTGAAAGGGCTTTATCTCCTAAATGAAATTCAATGGAGTGTGAAATGATAAGTGCTTCTAGTGAGTGAGTAGATCCATAAGGAGCCGAAACACTTGCCCCACTTCTATTAGGAGAGTTCTTTTCATTTCGGCTTGGCGCGCCGCCCGCTCGCTCCTCATAAAATTAAATGATTTATCTCAAAAGAGTTTATCACTGAGCCTCCCAGTCTATCCTTTCTAATTTATCATTCCAACCTTTTCTAGGGCCCGGGAATATAAAGTAGCTTTAGAATTGTTGTAAGCGACCCAGTTTTTATAAATGAATCATTTTTGTTTTGAAATCAAACTCTAGAAGCTATTTAAAAAAAATATTGTTTCTATACTCTGGACTTCAAAGTGATAGCTCATGAAGTAGTTTTCCGTTAAGGGGAACAGTTGATCTTATTGTATTACTAAGGTGGTTTTCAAAACACTTCTTCAAATAGCCCTAATTTTCACATAAAAGAAAACTATAACTGTTAACGTTCTAAAACCTAAATTTTTGTATGGTCGTTACAAAAAAAGATAACTAATTTGTCATGTATTACTAAAATTATAATTTAAGGCGAACTATATATAAAGAAATCGGAAGATAAGGGTGGGGTCTTGGGAAGGGGTAAAGTAGGTAATTCATAAAAGCAATACTTCTATTTAATTCATCCATTTGCCACTAATCTTGAATTTCATTAATTTTTTTTTTATATTTTGTTGGATACTTGCGGACCCGACAAACGTTGTCCTGCATGATATTTCAAGCGATTAGGATATTAAATTTAATAATATTATGTTTAAAACAAAACCTACTTTGAATAATAAAAAAAAACAACTCTTGTTATGTGCACGTGTGCCTAAAAATAAATAGAAAAGAAAATATCGCAATTTTTTTATTCAGGCCTCCCTTATAATCCCCGCTCCCGTTCTAACCTAAAAAAATAATATAGCTTATAATCATAGAAAAATTAATGCTAATTTACTTCTATAAGTACTCTATAGTTTTGTTAAGTGCGGTTCAATCGTTAGTGCCCAATAAAATTGTTGGCTCCCACTTTACTTTTTTAGTGTATATCTCGTTTATACTTTGTTATACAAAAGTTACACTAAATAACAAAATAAACAACTTTTATCCTGTGCATATTTGACGAAAAACCAATAGGAAAGAAATTTTGCTATCGCCCACTCCTGCTCCATCTGCCGGGCTGATTTGTGAATCTAAACCATCCAGGGCGTCACCCAAACGCATACAAAAAAATTCATTCAAATCGGTTCAGCCGTTTAGGAGGAGTTCAGTGACATACACACGTACAGTAGAATTATATATATATATATATATATATATATATATATATATATATACATATATATATATATATATGAAGACAATAAAGCAATGACTAATTTCAAAATTGTCATTGTTACACGATTCTAAGGAATTTTGTTTCAGTCGCGAAATATTGTGACAGTAATACAGGAATTCTAAAATAAAATTACATGACACAATATATTGTGTGTTTTTTTTTAACCAAGAACATCTTTAGTGATCTTTTTACTCTTTTTTTTACAGTGGATATATTCCCTTCAGTTAACTTTAGTTTAAGGCAAACATATTAGTACAGCAATGGTTGCAATTGAAATTCTCGATTTCATATTTTGGAAATATTATCCAAGTCCGTTGACATTGCTCCAACATGTGATGACAAAATAAATAAATTCATGAAGCAACTTGTTCTTTTATTCTTTAGATATAGAGGCTGTTGGTGGTCTCACTCTGAAAGTAAACATTATGGTATACGAGGCAATCCCACTACTCTTTGTTGAAGGAAATTAATAAATAAACAGCTCAGTGCCTCTAGTGAGCATCTTTAATCCAACGACTGAATTCCTATGAAACTAAGAGCATATTAAAATATTTTTAGCCGATCGAGAAGTTTAAGTAGAAATGATTTTTAAAACCGCCTCTAACGTATTCAAATATAAGTGAATATAAACATCAGTCACCCAGTGGCTGCATAACCTAAGCAGATTTCCCACGGGCTGGTACGACACGATAGTGATCTTATCTCCCCATATACACTCAACCGCAAAAAAAAACCGGACACTTAGATTTAGTCTTATAATTTTGTTAAATACTTAATATATATGCATATTAATCTTTTTAATTAAAATAATTGGTTAATCTATAGGTTATTTAAACAAAATCTCCCAAAAGTGAATAATTTTTATTGATTATTTACAAAAAAATACAAAAGAAAAAAAAAAAGAAAAAGATAAATTAACACATTTTAAAAAAAAAAAATTATTCTTCATTTTTATTACAGTGAATGGTAGACTTCGCTACCCCAAGCGTTTCGGCAATGTAACGTAAGCTCCGGCCTTCCATCTAAGTTTGAAAGACCCATTATTCTGGACCGAAATAAAAATAAAACATTAATTAAAGAAAATGCTTGGTTAATAATTAAAGATGTTTAAATATGCGAAAAACTACTTACAGTTTAGAATAGATCAACTTCACGACAAATAAATCTAATCTGAGTTTTATCTAATTGTTTACTAATCCTGAAGGGATTAGTTCAATGGACTTAGACTCTAAATTCTCTGTAATAACTAGAATACCCACATAAAGAAAATTGCTGAAAATTAGCTTTTAATACGACAAAAATGAAGTGTCCGGTTTTTTTTTGCGATTGAGTGTATTTTCTATTTCAAAAACTGATGAGTGGAAGTTAAAAGCTGAAAACAAGGAAGTTCGAATAGCTCGTTTCGAATGTTGAACTAATGAAAACACTCTTGGTAAAATATTGATGATCTACAATTGCAGAGCATAAATGGTGAAACGAGGTTGGTTTTTTAACATTTTTCGACCCAACTCATAATAACGATTAATTTTCTTATTATCGATTCCCTCCTTCTCCTGGCCCGATTTCAGCCATTAACTACGATGAACATTGTATTGAATAAAAAGATTAAATATCAACTATGGTATAGATCAAATATACATTTTCGAGTTCAGAACGTACAATTTTAAATGATGATATAGCATATTTTTCATGTATCTCCCTCAGTTAAAGTTAAATTAAAACATAAATTTACATATGTATAAAACATAAGCTTTCTTGAAATACCAACTTATCGATAATATGATATGACCAGGAGTGGGGGTTTACTCAAAGCCGAAAACTAAAAAATCCAAATATCTCAATCATAATATTGAGGATAGAGGAAATATGTACTACATTTATTGGTTTATGATTGGTTCTATGCAATTTTTCGATACGGTGTATAATAACCGAGATATTTCAAATTTTCAAAATCCCTCCCTCTGAACCCCCTCCCTCCCACTTGTGCAATTTTAGTTTTTAACGAACTTGATCTTAATTTTGCACGGAACACTTATACACCCAGTTAAGTAACGATTAAACAAAACTCGTGACACCTAGAGCGGTAAAAGACAAATATATTATATATATAACTTTGAACAGAACTTATTTTCGTCATAAGGAAGGATGTGGTAGGAGCGAGGGACATTTGAGGCAATCTTTCGAAAATCGCTTTGAGAGTACAACCTCAATGGCTGATTCCCTTTAAGGGAAATCTGCTACTAAAAAAATGGCAAATGAAAATGCGACCAAATTGAAGAAAATTACGTAATTTACTCTCCAATGCACGCAAAACCCGGAGCTGAAATCAGCCTTCCTTCTTGACATCATCGGATATGTCATTAATATGTGGAATCAAACCTTCCCTATCGCTGCCTCGGAACGATCCAGTGACCCTTCTAATACCGTACTGCCCAGAACAGCCTCTGGTACAGCCTGGGTACATTGGTAGATCAATGAAGTGAAAATATGTGGACTTATGCTCATCTAATAGGGGGCGATGATGCGGCAACATAACTAGTAGTTCAAGAAATACATGTGTTAATAAGTTTTTTATCTTTGCTGTCTTCTTAAAAACTCTCACTCTAGTAAGCTTCCATTACAATTTTGATAAATGAAAAGTTTTATGTTTAAAAATTCGTTTCATTACATAACGAAGTGCGTTAAGACGTATTTACAAAAATTATGTGCACTTATTTAGTCCATAGCCCCCGCAATAAAGTCATCAGATACATGTTAACGTAATCAAGCAGTAGTCATTTGTGGTACGACAAGTAGCCCAAAGACTCGAAAAGTAGACCCGGTTTTGCATTTTGGAAGTTTAGAAAACTACCTTCTGATGATCACCAAGAATGTGGCTGGTGGTATTGAAGATTCATCATGTCCGGCGCAAAATCATAAAAAAACAGAATGAAAAGTAACAGATAAATAATGTAATTTGCAAAAAAGCTGGAATGGTTCCAGGAATTAGGCTCTGTGCTTAGCAGAATGATTCCCGATTCAACCTCATGCTCGGAAATGTATGCTAATGATTAACTAAACTTGTTACACCTATGCTTAAACATGTTTGAACTCACACAATGGAAAACAGAAAAGGGTTAAATAGAAGTACAGAAGGTGTGCGAAGAGCGACGCAAACTAATAAAGGCGAGCTGATTATCATTTGTACTTTCATGAAACACGGGCTTCAATGGACTGCATCTGTTGGAAGGCCTACAGCCATCAGTGTACAAAATGATACACTTTCAAAAGAATTAGGTACAGTGAGAGAGGTTTGGTGGCTTGGAGGAATAGACTGGATGCCCGTAAATGAAGATCCCAAATGAACAATGTTAAAAATAAATAAATATTAATTAGAGCATTTTTTTAATGTACAGTTTCTTAGTCAGTGTCGCATCCAACCTATGCCTTAAATCGTAAAACAAATGTGCACTGAAACAACAAAAAAAAGGAGTTCAACGGCAGAAAATAATTTTAGAAATAAATTTGATCTTTGTTCCTTGTGAAAAATAGGATAACTCTGAGATATACTATACATATTTATAAATCTGCTAACTTCTTCAACGAAAGTACATATCTAGACGCTTTATTATCATATTTAAGACAAGTACATATTCACAAACTTATATAGTAGCTAACATCTTCTTATTTCCAGTGAAGTATAGCCATAAAGGTTTAATTCAACACAATGTAATACCAAATGTAATGCAAAATTACATTTTGTGCTACCTTTTGTGTACATTCGTATGTGTGGGTGAGTGCGTTCGTATACGTGTGTGTGTAAAATTCCGAATGCTTGTGTACGATTTTACAAACTTTTAAATAAATCCTTGTTTAATTATTACAAATTATTACTAATTATACTTTTATTAACTTTTCTTTTATAAAATATTTTTGTTTTAAAATTTAACGTTACGTTTTTGTTTCGTTTTTTTTTTTGTCTTTTATCAATTATTCATGTTCTGTTTCTGTTTCCTTTTCATAACTATCCCGGCTCAATAATTTTCTTTGTTTTAATAGTTTTAATTTCATTATTTCCTATTTTCTTTTCCACTAGGGTTATCGCCAAGCAGCAACTATGAATTTATATTAACTATATTCAATAATTTGGAATAATTTTTACCATTTGGTTTGTATGATGAACGGTGTAAATCGCTACAAATTGCGTGACACCAAACAAACAAATAAATAACTTCTTCAACATTCATTGAAATTGTCTATCCAACGACATTACTCACAGCATTTCAGTTTGAATAATTTAATATTGTCCCTACCTCAGTTTTGGTTCCTGGTTGCAATAAAAGAAAGTAACATTTATTATCGGACGATGTACAGTCTGAAGTACTTGCCACTATCGCTTGTTAACGAAATTCGTCATGAATAAATTTTAGTTGATAGCAATAAAGAATATGAGAAAAGGTTACACGTTAGCTTGATGTGTGTTAAATCTTAGTATAGAGCTACACACAGAGAAAATCAGTCAATGGGTAATATCGATACCATTGTACAGTGTAGCGTGCAAGTAATTGGAAATAATGAAATACTTAAATTGGGATATCTATTTATGGTAATGAGTATATGTGTATATTGAGCAGAATGGATTGTCTAATGACATATATAATGAAAATGATCTGCTGACAAATACTGACAACATAATGAACTGGCCGCTAGTAACAAGCCAGCGAGCCCGACCTAGTAGCCGGAGTTTCCCCAGCCACCATTCATCATCCTAATGTGTTTTCCATGTTCTGTCAGCTTTTCACTAACTTAACTCCATCCCTTCTTTTATTCTCCAATTTTTCTCTGACCGTTGTAAGCCAAATACCGAAAATTTTACAACTTTTTCAAGTGGATATTTGGCAATTGACATTAATTATTCATGAACATCCTTTAATTGAAAGATCGATTTTACAGAGTTTGGGATTTAATTGAGCCTAAAAATAGTTCAGTCCATTCGTGTAGAACATATAAACTAAAATAAAATTCAAAGCATTATGTAATGTAATACTAAATGAATTGCATTTGTGTAATCAATTTCTCTAATGGTTAAATTTAACTCTTCAATAATTTTTTTTACCTATAAATGACCCTTTTGATTAGAACAAATTGGGATTTACACATAACTTTAATTTTTCTTGTAGTTTCTTTCGAATATTTAACAGAACGGAAGCGTAGTTAATCCATTCGTTTTAACTATCAACAAAATTTAATTCTGAAAGTTTGACTGTAGGTGTGACAATTATCTTCTGTTCATTTTATCCCAGTATGTACTTTTTTTATACATTTATAGCAAATATATACTTTTCAAATAAATTTCCGAATCATATATTTTATTATTTTAATAAGGGAATTTCACAACATTAAAACAAACAATAAGTGGAAAACCGTCTTTCTTAAAAATTAATCTTAATTAAATATTTAGTAACACAAATAATCATATTAATATATTAATATTAAAGAATATTAATCATATAATATATATATATATATATATATATATATATATATCATATATATATCATCGAAAAAAAAGTATACCTGATAAGATATAACAATCTATGAAAAACACCTCATTTTCATTTTTGCACCTGGCAACCCATGATGACTATTATATAGAAATACTCTGACACCATCGAGGTAAAATGTACTTATTTTATTTATCGGGATCAATAAAAAGGGCTTGTCCTCTACTAGTGTTCATCGTGTGTATTTTATTAATTTTCTTACTGCATTAACCCTTCATTATACTTCTCTCTTTTCTATAAGATTTGCCCAAATTCTATGAGTATATCTTATATTAGATCTGCTTCTAGTGTATCGTATACTTATTTACACTACTCTACACATTTTACAATATTAAGATTAGTTTATTATTGCTTCTGGAATATTACATCCCTTTGCTAGAGTTGGGTCATATTACATGCTATTTTTATTGAACATATAACATAGGAAATTAAATATAATACCTTTAGTCTTATCAATAAAATGCATTGATAATAGAATTTTTTGAAGATAAAGGTTATTAGGTTTACTAATTCAGTGTGGCGTATTATACATTATAGTGAGTCAAATAAAATGTTTTAGTGATAATGATTTTGACATCCTTCTACAAAACGATCTAAATTGGTGGAATTTTTCATACTTGCTATCGTGAAAGGAGAATCACATATATGTTCTCGATACTCTTCAAGTACATATGAATATGATCACGTATGGCTCATTCAAAACCATCGTCACAAAGGAATTAATAATCATTGATTTTAATACACATACACACGTGTATGTTTGTATATGTGATTGGGTGGGGGGGGTATGTGAAATTAAATTCCGAATTTATGAAATTAATAGAAAATATTTTCTGTTCCAGGTACGTGACCCCAAGGATTAAAAAATTCACTTAATTGTAAGTAATAAGTAATGAGTTAACTTTTAAAGAGAATTATAATGGCTTAGTTGTGTGTAGTATCCAAAGGAGGGAGCACACAACGTTTAAATAAATAAATGAATTAGTTAATAATTCAACCGTAGAGTATTTTATACAATCATTATAAGTAAAATCTTTTCTAATGCACTCTTATAGGATCAATAAGAATATTAATAAGCTTTTCCTCATACTGAAACTAAATTAAAATTTAAATTAGAGATAGGACAGAAATATAAATGGTGAGTAAAATGTTTGAATAAAAAACTAATATATATTTTACATAATTTAAACAACTTTGCTATAATACTTTCTTGAACAAATAATGATATCGATACAATAAAGATGTAAAAATGACGGAATGCCTTCATCCATTGTTTGAGTTGAATTTAGAAATTTTTACCCAACTTCTCAACATAGATTTAAAAGTATTATAAACAGGCAGCATCACCGATTTATCATTTGACCAGAAGAAGAGCCACCATATCTTTTTGAATCATCCTTGAAATGAGAGAAATAAGATTTTCTTAGACGATTGGGAAACCACCTGTTGAGATTAAATTCATGGCACAATTTTAGTAAAAAAAAGTTCATTGGTCTAATTTGGAGATGCCAAACATGATGTTTGTTCAAATTCTTTGTCCCTGTGCGTGTGTGTGTGTGTGTGTGGGTGCCTATATATATATATATACTAGCTAAAGTATCCGGCTTCGCTCGGGAATTCATTTGAAGTTTAATGATGATAGTATTTTTTTTGGCAAGCCTTTACTTTCAACAATATTTTAACATTTCCCGATGTATAGCCATCGTTGCTGTGGATTTGTTAATAATAAAATTACTTGTTATGTAAGGCTTCACTGTCCACAATATCTCGTTTATTCTTGGTATACTACAAAATTGAATATAACAAAAGTTACTCTAAATAACAAAATAAACAACTTTCGTCATATACATATTTGCCGAAAACCAATAATAAACAAAATATCACTATTTTTAATTCCGGGCCTCCATTACAATCCTCACTCCTACTAGTCCCTAGAAATGTTAGTACCGCTTATTATTATGGAGGAGACTCACCGAGTTTTGTTAAGTCCCGTTCAATTGTAAGAGCCCAATAAAACTGTCGGCTCCCGCTTTGCTTTTTAGTGTATATCTCGTTTATACTTTGTTACAAAACAAAAGTGAATATAACTAACGTTGCTATAAATGGCAAAATAAACAGATTCTGTTATGTGCATAGATGAAGAAAAAACAATAGGAAACGAAATACCGCTAATTTTAATTTCAGGCCTCCCTTACAACCCCCACTCCTACCCCTCCGTAGTAATGTTAATATGGCTCGTAATAATTAAGGCGTCATTGGTAATACACATACCGAGTTTTATTTAGCTTGGTTGAGTCTTTTGTGCCAAAACATATTGTTGGCTCCCACTATAATTTTTAGCGTTTACACTTTAGACGGTATTACACAGTATACGACGAAAGTGTATATATCAAGTTACTCAAAATAACAAAATAAACAACTTTTGTTATGTGCATACTTGTGTGAAACCAAATATCGCTATTTTTAATTTTAGGCCTCCTTATAACCCCCACTCCTGTTCGTCTAAGAGGAAATTAATATAGCCTAAAGTCTAAGTTGGGTTAGTGGTAATGTACATACCAAGTTTGATAAAATTTGGCTCAGCTGTTTATGCGTGAAAAGGTAACAAATAAACAAACAAACACGAAAGAAACAAATTGCAGATTTAGTGTCTATGACATGAGAAACGAAAAAGTATCGTGAAATTTATAGAAAAAAAATCAATGTACAGACAGAGGTTACAATTTTATATATATATATATATATATATATATATATATATATATATATATAACCGTCGTTGCGGTGGATTTGTTAATAATAAAATTATTTTTTTATGTAAGAATTCACTGTCCTCCATATTTTCATATTTCCCGTCTCTTTTGGATTATGCATAGATTTGACTTATTAAGGACAAAATATTAACATAGATTTGAATTAATGTTTCTAGGTGAGGTACCTGGTAGTTCATATTGGAAAGAATTTTTGAGCATATCAATATTTCTACAGAAATTACTTGCTTCATACATTGTACCCGAAAAAATGTATAAAACAAAAGTTACTCTAAATAACAAAGTAAACAACTTTTGTTATGTGCACGTTTGTCGAAAAACAAATAGAAAATGAAATATCGCGACTTTTTATTTCAGGCCTCCCTTATAACCCCCACTCCCGTTCCAACCTAAATAGTATATTTATTTTGGGGGGGGGGGTCGAGATTGGAATATTGCACCACGTAATCGGCGTCAGTAAATCTGCTTAGTTTAAGGAGATCGAAGGTGAAGGACTTCATTTTAACTGATTCTATTTTACTTGGATCTGAAAAAACATTACTGGAATTTAACCGATATTCTTCCGTGGGATTTCGAGGTCCTTTTACCTAATAGACATCGCCTATTCTAGAGCACAATATCTATAACAAATATTTGGTTTATTATACCGAACAATGAATAAAAACATGTCAAATATATAGCGGGTGTATTTCGAGATGAGTTCTGCACCTCGGCTAAGAAAATTGATTAAAGTAAAAGGAAGAAGTTAGATCACCTTATTTGATGTCATTGGAAGACAAGAAGTGGTTCTGGCAAGATTAAGGATTGGCCTCCTGAAATTAACTCAACTCTTCTTAATGAAAGAGAAAAAAATCCAATTTGTCTTCCTACTTGGTCTTCATTGTGAATTAAAAAAAGGACAGAAAAAAAATGTCGCTTTCTTTTTTAATAAGTGAAAGAGTTGATGCTGGCTTCATCAGAATCACGTTTATTTATACAAACTACCATTGCAGATATTAATTTGATTATTAAACACAAACTAAATTTTAAAATATTAATAAATTTTAAGATGTCGTAAAAAGAAAGTTGAAAGTACTTTGCAATGCAGTGATTTTAACATTCTCTAAACTACCCTCGAAAGGTATTATCTACTCGTACAATGTATTTTTCAATGTAGGTTGAGGATTTTCCTTTAATACTTAAATTTGCTTATTTTGTTTGTTTTTGTTTTTTTGCTTTGGTGTTTTTTTTCTGATTTTTTTCTCTTACTATTACAAATATATATATATATATATATATATATATATATATATATATTTTATATTCTAATTACTGTATTTTAAAAAGTTAGTATATTAGCAGATTTCTCTTAAGGAAATCAGCTATTGAGGTCGTACTCATTTTCGAAAAATTTCTTCAAATGTTCATCGATCCTACCCTGGAGAGGACGAAAATGAGGTCCGTTCAAAATTATATATATATATATATATATATATATATATATATATATATATATATATATACTAGCTCAGATACCCGGCTTCGCTCGGGAAATCATTTGAGGCTGAATGTTGATGGTATTTTTTTGGCAAGGCTTTATTTTGCACAATATTTTGACATTTACCCGTCCCAGTGTTTAGGGTTAATACCCGTCGTTTCTGTGGATTTGTTAATAATAAAATTAATTTTTTATGTAAGACTTCACTGTCCTCCATATTGTCATATTTCCTGCTTCCTGTGCATTATGCATAGATTTGAATTATTAAGGACTAAATATTAACATACATTTGAATTAATTTTTCCAGGTGAGGTACCTGTTAGTTCATATTGAAATGAATTCTTGAGCAAATTTTTCTAAATAACAAAATAAACAACTTTTGTTATGTGCATATTTGCCGAAACTACAATAGGAAACGAAATATCAATATTTTTAATTTCAGGTCTCCCTTATAACCCCCACTCCTGCCTGTCCCTAGAAATAGTATGGCTTTTTATAAGGAAGGCGTTAGTGCTAATACACATACTGAGTGTTTTATTTAGTTCGGTTGAGTCTTTTGTGCCAAATAAAATTTTTCACTTCCGCTATAATTTTTAGCGTATATCTCGTTTATAATTCGGTATACGAAAAAAGTGTATATAACAAAAGTTACTCTAAATAGCAAAATAAACAACTTTTGTTATGTTCATATTTGCCGATAAACCAATAGGAAACGAAATATCGCTATTTTTAATTTCTGGCTTCCCTTAAAACCCCCACTCCTGCCCGTCCCTAGAAATGTTGGTTTGGCTTCTTATAATGAAAGCGTTAGTGCCAATACACATACCGAGTTTTATTTATTTCGGTTGGGTCTTTTGTCCCAAATAATATTGTTGACTCCCTCTATAGTCATAAGCGTATAACTCATTTAATCTTCGGAATACGATGAAAGTGTTTATGACAAAAGTTGCTCTAAATAACAAAATAAACAACTTTTGTTATGTGCATATTTGCGAAAAACCCAATAGAAAACGAAATATCGCGACTTTTAATTTCAGGCCTCCCTTATAACCCCCACTCCTGTTCGTCTCAGAGAAAATTAATATAGCCTATCTCTCAAGTTGGACCAGACTGCTCACGGTGTGGCAATTTAATTTAAAATCGGTTAAGTAGTTTAGGAGTCCATCGCAGACAAACATCGTGACAGGAGATTTATATATATTAAGATGTGTGTGTGTGTGTGTGTGTGTGTGTGTGTGTGTGTGTGTGTGTCCCAATTTTTGTTTGATCGTTACCAAACTCGAAATTTAATCGTTTTACGTAAAAAGAAAAATCAAGATCATTAATGGCTGAAATCGGACAAGTGGGAGGGTGGGAGGTTTAAAGCGGGATTTTTGAAAATTCGAAATATCTCTGTTATTATGCGTCGGACAGAAAAATTTTATATAATCAATCTTATTGAAAATTAAATTTACTATAAATGTTATTATGAACATGGTTTCATTATCTTTAATATTAACCGAGATAATTGCGTTTTTAATTTTTCGGCCCTGATTCGTTTCAAATTAACAATAAGCTGTTGTATTATGAAGCACTTTATTTGAAGCCTAAATAACAAATATTGTTCTCATTGAACTTTTACGTCATGAAATAAATGAAAATACGGGACGCAAGTGGGAAATCTGCTTAGTTAACTCAGCCCCTGCGTGACGGACTTTTTATCATATGGTTTTTATGTAGAGAAAAAAATATATATTTCATTTATAAAACTACAGTAACAAACCGAATTTGTACTCTGTATCGAAAGATGGGGCAGGTCCTACAAGTGAGAGCATTAAAAATATACTCCTTCATTTCAGGGATACTGAACACAGATAAAACACATCAATATGGTTTTTGAATTTCCATTTCAATACTGATTTCCTTCAGCTACTACGAATGACCATCTCGAATTTCAAACGTCTACGCTTCGACCTTGTAGGAGTTCGGCACAGCCTCCACCTTCTGCAAGTTTGGTTTTGCTACCACCCTGTAGGAGTTAGGTTCTAAGTTCTTGTTTGGACAGCCTGGCTTCCTTGGTCGTATTTATGGAATATCAGGAGCCCTCAGATTACTCAGCTTGTAACTGTACTTCCCAAGTGAGGAAAATCATCCATTTTTCAGATTCAGTGTCAAGATCACACAACATTCTAATTTTGTTCATATTCTGGTTAGATCTGATCATGTATTACACGATTACAGATAATTATATTATTATCACAATTATTTATTATACAAGTGACGAAAGTAGATCATTTTACAACTCGAGTGAAACGTTTACCCACACGAGCGAAGCGAGTGTGGTAATTTCACAAGAGTTGTAAATTCTACTTTCGTCTCGAGTGTAATATTAAATTTTTTCTGTAATCGTGTAATACATGATCAGATATAACCAGAATATGAACAAAATTAGGATGTTGTGAAGATTATGGTATGTTGTTGGTAGGTTATAAGCATGGTTGTGAAAGGTTATAAGCATAGTTATAAAACAACTAGTGATGATTGTGAAGTAGCGCAGTTATAAACAAGTGCAGGTTATAAACAAGGAAGGTAATTATTATTATGTTTAAATTTTAAAATATATTGATTATTTCCACCAATAATTCATTCACATTTCAATTTATTTTGTTAAAATATATTCTTACAATGTTAAGAAACATTTAAAAGCATTTAATTTCCAACTTCAAATTATTTTTTAATTTATACTTATTACTCATTAAGAAGGCAATTCACTTTCTTCACTTGTGAAGAAAGTGATTACTTTCTTCACTCTATTGCAAAATGTTTCACTTTCTTCACTCATTTCAGTTTAGTAATGTTACCATTATTCAACGATTACAGAAAAATATTATTACAAATAAAGTAAATTTGTTTTAGCTTCTTTAAACGTCTTCTAATGTATTAAATGTCAATATTTTTTATTTTATTAATTTGCTTATTATATTTTTTTTTTCTTTTTTATTTTCTTCTTCTCATGGTTTTCAAGTTTTTTTTTCTAATATTTCAGACATTAGATTAACTAAATAATTACAAAATAAAAATTAAATAGTAAAATGGCAACAATTAAATGAATTAAATTAAATATATTGATAATTCACAAGACCCGAATAATCCTACACTATATACCATGTATTTTGTCGATTAACCATCAATATTAACAACAATTGTCTAGTGGCGCTCAAGCAACCGCAATTTATATTTGATCTTTACGAAATTTGGCTTTTAAACTTTCCACGAAAAAAAACTAAAGACTCAGTTTCTACTTTCGTCATTTTTAGTCACAGAGAAAAATGTTGAATGACCAATCTGGCTACATTTGTTATGTTACTTTCTTAACTCTAAATACTTCAATTCCCATGATGTTTAAACCACTTTAGTAGTTTGATGTCACTTTAACAGTCACCTACCCAACCTTCCGGACAAAGGGGTACCACAAGACTGTCTAAATGTTGTATAGTACGGATATCAGCTGGTCCTGCCATAAGAACTCTACAGAAATCAAACGATATTATATGAACTCTTTAAATTCAAATATATGGATTCCCAGGCAACGTATACGTACTGTAATGGTAGTGGTATCTAAAAGAAATTAGCAAATTTTACATATTTGTACAATATAAATTAATGATTTTAATATTTGAAAAATTGAAAAGGTTGAAAAAAATATTATATCGTTATTTATTTTTTAGACTCCCTTATATTGAAAATACATCGATATTCTAGAGTTAAAGTAATCGATTTGTCAGCTGATTACTTTAGAATCAGCTTATTATATTTTGGAACAACTGCTTTCTATACACTACACCATACACAGTCAGTCTTGATGTGGCTCTCTGAGTGTAAGGCTTTGTAGGTCGCTATTAAATTATATCTATGTCCTGAATAGAAACATGTTTAGCTTTGAATGAAGAAGTTTTGAAGAGAATTAAGCGTTCTTTAGCTGAGGACCTGCCACTTACATACTAACGATTAAACGAAATTAAGCCAGTCACTGCTTTAACACTTTCATTAATTGTTGTAAGGGTGCTCAAGTTTGCCGTGCCAGTTAAAGCGTTAGTCTTAATGTTGCGTGGTAGACCGTAGAGTGGCGTGTTCGATTCCCGCCCTGGGCAGTAGAAATTTATTTAGTGACGGACTCATTAAATAAACTCCTTAGGCCCACCCTGGCTAGAAAAGGGTGGTAACCTGTAGATAACCCGTTCCGATTAGCCATTGTAGCCATTAATAATAAAAAAGTCCGTCACGCAGAGGCTGCGTAAACTAAGCAGATTTCCCACGTGAAGTTTTACAATAGAGAAATCTGCCTAATAATAACAGAAGTAGGAAGGTATCTCTAGGCCTATTAACGAGGGACGAATAGTTACGGAAACGTCCGCACTAGCTCTCGGGGGATAGTCCCGAACATAGCCGACTCCTGCCGACCACACACACAATGCAAATGCAAATATCTCGGATAATATTCAAGATACAGAATAAATGTATAGAACAATATTTATAGTAAATTTAATTTGCAATAAGATTGATTCTATACAATTTTTCGATCCGACGCATAAGGACGGAGATATTTCGAATTTTCAAAAATCCCCCCTCTAACCCCTCCCCCTCCCACTGGTCCGAATTCAGCCATTAACGAACTTGATCTTTATTTTATATAAAACGCTTAAATATGAATTTGGTAACGATCAAACAAAAATTGCGACCTCTAGAGCGTTAACAGACAAATATATATATGTATATAATTATGAACGGACCTCGTCATCTCCTGGGTAGGAGCGATTGACATTTGATTCAATTTTTCAAAACTCGCGTCATGCGTACGACCTCAATAGCTGATAGATAAATTGAGTTTAGTGAAAACCTGCGTTGGAATATGGTTACAGTTTGTTCTAATTCTTTTCGAATAACTACTGTTACTGGGTTCGATCGCTCATAAATTCCACTTCAGAGCCTCAAAAAGTAGGGAAAATTATATACTTGATTCGGGAATATAACACAAAAAGGAATGAAAGCCAGAAGCAACACGATTTAATTATAAAATGTATTATTTTAACATTGTTATATCCATGAGCATGGCTGGTGGCCTTTCAAGAGATATGGAAGGGGTAGCCCTTTCATTGGAGGTAAATGCCCGTAAAGTCCATGATAGGCAGGGCGATAGCTGTCTATCGAGAGTATCCATAATTCTATCAGAATGGAATGGAGGTTTAAACTGCTACTAAAGCGTTCCATATCCTCACTCGTTGTATGGCTGGGGGTTGAGTTTAGTGGCCTCCCCGGGCTGACGGCAGTATTTTTCCAGTACATCTCCCTTGGTTTTTATACCGATCGCCGGGACGGTCAGCTTCACTTAATTTAGCCCCTTTCTCCCTGGTCCAGTAACATAGGCTTTTTTTTTTAAGACTTGAAAGCCTTTCCATTAAAACGATTGCTTTCTTATAGTCGTTCGGGGTCATTGATTAGCTGGCAATTTAAATTTTATGTAGATATAATCGATAATATGTCGCAACTCATACATATGAATATTGCATACACCAATTAAATATATTTCGGGGCTTTCTCTTGTTCAAAACACAACAAGTTAGCAAATTTCCCTTAGGGGAAATCTGCTATGAGGTCGTACTCATAAGACGATTTTCGAAACATTCCTTCAAATGTCCATCGATCCTATCCAGCAGATGACGAAAATGAGGACCGGTCAATATATATATATATAGAGAGAGACTAGCTAAGGTACCCGGCCATGCCCGGGAAATCATTGTTGTCTGACTAATGATGGTATTTTTATAGCAAGACTTCAATGTGTACAATTACACTTCCCTCCACGACATTGTTTTTTCCGCATTCGCTAATCCTAAAGGGTAACTTTTGGGACTAATAGAATGGAAATTTTAGTAATGAAGAATAAATGAAAATGTGTTCCTAATCTATTCCTCTCCACTTTTTGTGACTCGCTGTTTTTGAATAATCCACACCATAATCATATTTATTACAATTAAATAATATCTTTAATGAACATATTTCCTGTTAAAGCCAATCCGAGCACATATAGTGTCGTACATAAGATTATATTTGTAATAGTAAATCTCATAATCAGTGGAAATCACTTCAAGTAATGCCAGCATTTCACAGGAAATAAGTAAACTCAATTAACGTCTTTAGCCTCCCGTCGACTTCCGCTACCGCATCAACATGGATTTCCTTAAATTATTGATCGAAAATATTATTTTAATAATTTATCTACCTGATGGAATTAAATAATAGTGGTACCCTAAAAATAATTTCATTTATATTCAAAAAGCTAGGTGAGGGGAAGAGATCGTAGAACTCCCTGCAATCTAAGTAATATTTAAACAATCATATCGAGTTTAAATGCATATTGTCTTTTGTCATAATGATATTAGCATTAACGTCTTATTGTTATGATAGTTCATGATATTTGTTTCAATTACATCAAGATATCGGAAATAAGATAATATATTAGCAGAACCAAAGAGTTTGATCTCTACAACTTCCGCTATCACTCCTTTTGCCAATTCAGCATGATTTTGTTTAAATAATACATTATACAAATTAAATAACGGAAATGCCGTTAACATATGATCCTATTTATGAGGATAATAAGAGTAAGTGGTTCATTAGAAATCTGTGCCACATTTCAACCAGTGGAATATATATGCATTCTGTGTCTGTGTGTGCTATCAGTGTGGCAAGTTTCATTTGGTCGCTTTGTAAAGTGACTTAGTAATCATTTGAAAAAAAGCCTAGTAAATTTCTATAGATTTGTAATACTTCATTTTATCTATTAAAAAAAAAAATCAGAAGGATCTATAATGTTTCAATCGCCTAAAATTGTCGTTCTCCGTATTAATAACATAGTACAGGTATCGTTTATAGATAAATGAATGATTTGGTGTAAGACCATATATATATATGTGTGTGTATAACTCCAGTAGACTGCTTCACGAAGGTTGAGACCAACGTAGAGTGAGAAATAAATTAGTAATTGATATTTCGTTGTTCTTCATCGTTTGTCCATCATTTTATCATTCAATAAAGATTAGAATTGGCACTTTTCTAGGATATTTTGGCGACTTACTAAAATATTTTCTAGTTATATGCCTATAACGTCTACAATATATCAAGACCTTGTATTACTAAATTAAAAGTTAAATATCATATATTAGCAATTACTTATAAGTCCACTAAATATTCTGGAAATTAGTCAACTAAATAATGCAGAGATTGATATGATAGCTTAATGATTGTTTTTGCTGTTGATTTGGTTGATATTGTTTGGTAATTTGTTACTGATTTCTTCATTGGTTTGCTTTTTCCAAGTCTTCATTTAAGCAATTTAATATTATCTCTTATAAATGTCAACTAGGTCAAGTTTGATAACCCTGATTTCGCCCAGTAGTTTGAGGACTCGAAACTAATTACGTTGGAGAATCAGTTTAATTAATTGTGCAACGTCAAAGGACCAATAAGCCATGCTCATTAGAATTTAATATAAATCCATTATTGCTGGACAGTTTGGTATATTTATTCTGTGAAATATAAAGAAAATTATTAAGTCCTTTCAAAAGCGTCCACGCGTGCGTGTGTATATTTATATAATGAATTTCATGATATATCAGTTCCCGGGAAAAGCCTGATAGACCTAATTGCTCAGTTTGTAACATTCTCGACAACACCAGGACTTCCCCTACGACTTGCAAGAACTATTGACGGAAGGCAGTCCATACATTAATAACATATTCTCATACCTACACAAAATTAAAATATACGACAAAGTTTAACATACAAATAAAGTCTGTGGTGGGCAACATGATTTCAAATTATATGCATTAATTGTATTATATGCTTTTGTAGAAGGAAATTAATCACTAGCAAAAGTACCATTTTCAGCCATTCATTTGCTATTGATCATCCACCAACTATGCTCATCACCATTTTTTTTTTAAGATGTCTAGCTATTTCACTTTTGTTCTTTGTCATTGTTTTTCGGTATTTATTATTGTTATCTCTTGTCTATTTTACTTTTTTTTTATTTCACTATGTACAATTTGTTGACCGTTGAAAGAGCAAATCACCTATGATGTGATCTCCATAAATAAATAAAAAAAAATATAGTTCCTGGGAAATCCACCGAGTTTACGCAGCTCCTGCGTGATTGACTTTCCATAATTATATATTAAAGAAGGATTATTGATTAAAATAATTGAATTAGTTAATTAACACATAAGTGAATAAAAATGTTTAAGTTAAATGGTTTTATTGAAAAAAATACAAATAAAAATTAAGAAGAAAATGTACTAAAAGCTAAAAAATGATTGGAGGTCCTGGTTCCTAGTCATCCAACCACTCTCCTCATCAATCTAGGGTATTTATCAGACAAATAAATAAAATCGTGAGGGCGTTTGAAATTTCTATCAACAACCAACCATATTAATATGAATGCTATTTTCGTATTAGATCAGGTTACGCTAAGCCACACGATTTTATTTATTTGTCTCATCAATACTCTAGACCAGTGGTTCTCCAACTTTTTTGGTGACGGAACCCTTTTGGTAAGCAAAATACTTGACGAAACCCAAAAATAATACATTAATGTCTTTATGTGCACTCTTTATTTATAATCATAATACGAGCACAATGTAATAGTTTCACATTAAATGACAAATATTATAATAGAAGATATAAAAAAAATCAATCAAATAGGCTATTATGCAAATACCCTCATCATTTAATTTTGACTTGCAAATATTTTGAATCAATTTTAAACGGATATATAACCTGAAATATATATACTCTTTAGTTCTTCTAAAATTTTTATTCTTAATCTTTGTGTATGATATATTTTCACTGGCATTTTGCTCATCCGGGCGGTGTTGATTATACACTTTATTGCATTTCATAATAACAACACATTTAAAGAATGCACATTCACTACGAGTTAAAAATTATATCGATCTCTTAACTGTTCACATACTGGCTACCATTCTCATTAAGGTTTAAATATATCTAAAAGCCTCGGCAACGTTAATATATTTGAAAAAAATGTTTGCAAAAGCCTCTTAGTAATTGCTCGACACCCACATAAAACATAGCTTGAAAAGAATTTACAATTTCATTAAAAAAAACATTTTTCGCGTTAGTATTATTTGTAATTATGGAGTATGTATTGTACTAGCTAATGAAAGTAATATTATGTAACACCATTTGGTTTCATTTTAGGTCTTAAGTTAAAGTAAGCAAGTGCTTTTTTTTCTAAATATTGCTCACATTTTATTACGATATAATGAATTTTTAATTATCAAGTAGTAATAAGATAATTTCATTAATAAAGCTATTGTTAAAATTGCAACAAGAGAAAAAATACAAGGCTAAGAATGAAACGTAATTGCTTCTTCCCATAATTCCACATCAACTGTGGAGAAACAATGGGAACGAAGCGGTGGGGACTACGCCTCCCTTTCTTGTGGTTAATCAGTCCTCGTTGTCCAAACTTTTTATCACGAGGAACCCCACTTTTATTAAGGGAGGGTCCTACAGGAGGGATATAATTCCATTAGTCCTGGGACGCGGTGTTACAATGAGCTCTGCCGGAAAGAAAATCTCCTCTAGGAGGCAGGGCCCAGAATTAGCAGAGGGCGAGAAAGGAGAAAGAAAGAAAGGGGTGGGGAGGCCTTTCCCATCCCCCACTCCAGCCTTCGGGCTTAAAAAACAATTAAGCCAGATGGGCCACAGACGTTTAATGTAAGATTCATCCTTTGTTAGCCAGATAGGGCTCGAGGACACTGGAGACACCATGTTTGTAGATAACACACAACGGCTTCATACCCTTATTCTTTGTCTGACTGATATCTAAGACAGCTCCCCTTTAAATTCTCATCAACATTGTCACTTTCTTCTCTAGAGCTACACAGAACTAAATTGAACTTACATTCTTGCTCTACAAAGATAGGATGAGTTTCCTCGTTTTCGGATTGTTTTTACAAATACAAATTATATGAATTTGCCTGAGTGCTGTTCCCAAAATAAATTCAATTTTTACAAGTTAAAAATCTCATTATGATAGCAGAAATACCATCCTAAGCATCTCATTCATTTCATTTGTTCATTATTTTTAAGGTATCACTGTTGTTTGTTTACCCCAGGAATATAAATTACTAGAAAATATGTTTTCTTAATGTTTTAAGAAAATAATTACGTAGAGCAACGTTGATGATGAAGTGGGGGGCGGAAGTTGTCGGGAGGATAACACAGTTAATTTTGTTAACATATTTCCTGTGAAATGATGGAATTGCATTCTATTCAAACTTACTATTATTTACATAACTATGCTCACATTCACGGATTGGTTACTGAGAGAAAATATGTACATTTGTAGATAATATTTAATTATAATAAATGCTATTTAATTATAAATGTTTAAGATTTGAATTATTCAATCCATTCGAGAGGGATTGACTAGGAACTTATTTTCATTTATTCTTCAAAGCTAAAATTTCTATTCTATAAGTTTCCTACATGGCCCTTACAGGAAATAAATACGCCCAAACGGTAAGTGGACTTATACACATTGAAGCCTTGCCAAAAAAAAAAAAAAAAAAAAAAAAATACAATCAACGGGCATCAAATTATTTCCCAAGCGAAGGCGGGCACCTAAACCTTAACTATATATATATATATATATATATATATATATATATATATATATATATATATACATATATCTTTATATAATACATATATGTACATAAGTTTGAGTAAGATGTGTGCATGTTGATGCTTTCTTTTTGAAAGTTCTGTCAAACATCAGAAGTTAATAGCTTCCCTTAATAAAAAGTCTTCTAATAAGTATTTTTTCTGCATTATTTGAATTATTATTAATTATACATTGAGTCAGGAGATGACATAAAATATTTCAAACGACTCTCTACAGTAAGCATATCGCCATTAACCGAATTAACTACCTAATTAATTTACACACACAAAAGTACTGATGAAACCAAAATAAATTGAATCCAAACACTGGAACAAATGAAAAAAAAAAAAAAGAAGACTAAAAGAAATTTAATGAAACGGAAACACCAAATAAAATTAATGGCGAATGTAAGTACCACGACCTAAAAGAAGCACGAAATATAATTTGAGGGAATGAAATGAAAATAAACCCAAATGCCTGAAAAAGTGTAGATAGAAATTCCAATAAATTATACGTTATTTAAAGAATGTATATTTGACTGAAACTTCATTTAAATTCAGTAAAATTACTGAAAACCTTATTATAAGCTAACATATGAAATGCAAATTAGCTTTAACTTACCCACATCCTTAATATTTTCACCATTAATACCAGTTTGCATTCTGATTCAAACGTAGCTGTAATCTCTTTAATGTAGCCGAGTAATATGTACCTGCGTTTGTGTTTATAGTGCATTATACTCTCCCAGTCGAATAAACTACACATCTCTATTTCCTAAGAGTTTTTATTTTATTGTGTTTAAGAATTTCTTCATTTACGTACAATATTGCTCGTGCAAATTATGATACATTCACCTCCTTTACTTATTCTTACGAAGAATACAATAAAATCCCCATAATATCATAACGCGGTCCTAAAACTAACTTCAAATTTCTCCCTATTCGTCCTAACTGAAGGCGTAAATGATGACATATAAATATAAATTTGAATGGAGCCATAAGACTTATAATAAATACGTGTTACATCCTTATACCTTATCACGCTGAAAGACCTTAATGTAGTAAAAGCTGAACATCCCAAAGGAAACACTTCCATTCTTCTGCTAATGAGCAAAACTGGTTGCAGTTTCTTCAAAAAGGAGTGGGTGAATTTCTATTAGTCGCAGGAAGGAAGTTTTCGTCGAAACAAGGCTGGAGGGAGACGAGCTAGTGGATTGATAAAGTTGTTAACTGTCCCCACCCAGTACTGGCCTGATTAACCATAAATATAATTAGAGCTAGACCGAGTTTCCAAACTTGTTTCTGACTTGACAAACGTTCGTAATTACTGTTGAACCAGCGGAGGAGCACGTCTTGGCAAGATTCTCGCAGGAGGCCCAGATGTCTGACCCAAATAGTACAATTACCGCAACCGAATAGTTAACTGTATTAATGTCGTGTTCCCCGAGTGACAGAAACCACTTGGGGATATTGTTCCTCCGAGTCTGCTCTTGAACTATGCTGTTGAGGAGTGAGGTCATGTTACGTTTCTTGGCTTAGTTTCTGACTTCAATTGTCTCAACCTGTTGTGCTGAAGAATATTTTGGAGATTGTTTTGAGTTCATTTTGATTCGTAATTTACTGATTTCTAGGAAGAGGTGGCTGAAAAGATTCAACGGATATACATTATACATTGTGTTATTCTATCTGATAAGTTGATTTGGTTGACAGACTAGATCTGCACATTAATCAGCTGGTTTAGACTGCCAATGGTGGAGGAAAAAAAGGGTATTCATTAATTTATGAATTATTATAACAAATATTGCATAGTAATTACCTTACTCTCTAAATACTAAAAGTAGCTAAATACTATTTTTGCTCTATATTGTTAATATTTTTTAATTTATTATCAAAGTAACCTGTCTTTCGATTTTTTTTAAAAATTTAGCATATTAAAGCAAAATATGCATTAAAATCGCTCTCTCCTTTATCAAAAAATTTTATTTAAAGTAAAATCTGATTTATAAATATTAATAATGAATCCAATTTCTGAAGTAAATTGATACAAGGATTTTACTTTGATTATACAATTTCGTAATTGGAATTGATTTTTCGTTGTCGTTTTTTAAAATCTTCAAAACAAATTAATTGGTTTTGATATAATCAGTACAGTTATATCCTTTAAAAATATATTTATAACTAATTGTTTTAGCAGATTTCCTTTAAGGGAAATAAGCTATTGAGGTTGTACTCATGACGCGATTTTCGAAATTTTTCTTATATGTCCATCGATGCTACCCATGAGATGACGAAAATGAGGTCCGTTCAAAACTGTATATATATATATATATATATATATATATATATATATATATGTATTTGTGTGTTAGCGCTCTAGCGGTCGCAATTTTTGATTTATCGTTACCAAACTTGATATATGTTCGTTTTATACAAAAAGAAAGATTAAGATCGTTAATGGCTGAAATCGGACAAGGGGGAGGAGGGGTTTAGAGGGGAAGAGTTTCGAAAATTCTTAATAGCTCCGTTATTATGCGTCGGATCGAAACATTGTATAAAACCAATCATATTGTAAATGTAATGTTCTAAAAATGTTGTTATGTTTATGTTTTCACTATCTTGTTTATTTACCGAGATATTCGCATTTTTTAGTTTTCGGTCTTCAGTAAAGCCCCACTCCTACTCATCTCATATCTTCAATATTCTATTATGTAATGAAGCACTATATTTGAAGCTTAAATACCAAATATTGTTCTCATTGAACTTTTAAGTTTTGAGATAAATGCAAATACTTGGCGCACGTGGGAATTCTGCTTAGTTAACGCAGCCCCTGCGTGACGGACTTGTATATTCGACGTAAGTAATACCTATACCAATGACATACTCCTAAATTTATGATTTTACTGCTTCCCCAACTGTATGATCGTGAAAGAATTAACTAAACAAAGTACCATTATAGTTTATAGGTCACCCTTAATTCTTGCAATGAAGTAAAAACATGTACTCTAATATCTTCCTCAAAACTGCTATTTTATACTTTCATAATGAATAAAAATCTTAAACAACGTGTCTTTCAATATGAAAAAGTTCTATTGACTAATTGATTTCTGTAATTAGTCCTACAACATCTGCCAGCCAATGCTGAGCATCATTTGGTTTTAGCAAATTTCCCTCCTGGGAAATCAGCTATTGAGGTCGTACTTATGACGCGATTTTCGAAACATTTCTTCAAATGTCCGTCGATCCAGGAGATGACGAAAATGAGGTACGCTCAAAATTATATATATATATATATATATATATATATATATTTATATATATATATATATATATATATATATATATATATATATATATATATCTTGGTCTGTTATCGCTCTAGCGGTCGCAATTTTTGTTTGATCGTTAGCAAACTTGATATTTAAACTTTTTTTGCAAAAAAAACAGATCTATTTCGATATAGGCTGAAATCGGACCAGTGGGAGGGGGGGGGGTTTAAAGGTTTTTTTTTTTCGAAAATTCGAAATATCTCCTTTACTATACGTCGGATCAAAAAATTGTATAAAACCAATCTTATTGCGAATTACATTTACTATAAATATTGTTCTATACATTTATTCTCTATCTTGAATATTAACCTAGATATTTGCATTTTTATTAAATGTGGGCCGATAACGGATGAATGAGTTTCCCGCCAAAGCTAGTTCGGCCGTAACTGTTCGGCTCTTGTATAGAGAATTCTCTATTGTATAACTTCACGTGGGAATCTCTTTAGTTTACGCAGCCCCTGCGTGACGGAGTTTTATATGAGAAATAGATGGTTTTTGTAACTGGAGCAAAAAGTACCAAGTGGCCATTGTATTATGTGTTAATTTTCCAAATACAGAGGCAAGTTAAAGAGTAAGAAATTTAATAATACGGAGAAGTTTATATATATATATATATATATATATATATATATATATATATATATATATATATATAGAGAGAGGGAGAGAGAGAGAGAGAGAGAGAGAGAGAGAGAGAGAGAGAGAGTAGAGGGGGAAAGATTATTATAAGATGAAAGGAATAATGCTTCACGACTTTAAAAACACATTTAAAAACGTCATTTCATAGTATTGTTAATTTTGAATAATGGGGTTATTTGTTTTGTATTTTTTGTTTTAAGGTATAACGCAACCACAACTCCTACTCATTTGATATTCACAATAAGAGGGTATAATAGGAAATAACATATTTCTAACTTAAGTAGAACCTATTTTTTATATTGGACTTTAATTAAATGATGATGGCGTCAAAGGTGTTATTTGACAGAAGTCAGTAGTCGTCTATACAACGGCTGAACAGCAATTGACTTACTCCAAACGAGAAATTTTGGTCGTCCAGAAGTTTATTCTTAAGATAAAAACGAATAAGAGCTTTTCCTTTCCTATGAATAGTGATATGATTCACCGATAGTGTGCAAGACGTGAAAAAGACGACAGCTCAAAGGTCCATATGTGATAAGGGAAATGCTGGAATGTTTCCCTTCTTGAGGGTGGAGCGTGCGTAGCCTATAAATCAGAGAGCCACAGACAGGGTCTAGAGACATGTGAGCATGTGCCTTCCCACAATTGGGAGTATAAAGAACGTTTTCATTAGTGCCCGGCCGAGGAAGGGAGAAGCTGATCCAGATAGATTTACTGACGTTCCTGAAGAAACTTACCCCTAGGCATTTATCACAATACTACATTCAGTCCGCCCCCCCCCCTCCTTTCTCACTTTCCATATGCGGCAGTAACAAACATCCAATGGTGAACCAACTGTTTTTGAACTTTCTTAAATACAATTATTTCGCATTTCTTTAATATCTTAAACTTTGCACATTATGACCTAAAAACCGATGTTATATTTATTTATTACAAGGTAGAGTATCGTAGTAATGCTGTGTCCTTGCAGCACGTCCCATAATACGCAGGTTATACAATATATATAGTTATTTTTGTGTTTAAGTGTTCATATTAATATATAAAATTTTATAAAACTTATTATGAATAATTTCGAGATAATAATTTTTACCTCAATCAATCAAATTTTAGTAGTCCAATACCGTCTTAAGGGGGGGGGGTCGGGGTCACCAGGACATATTTGCATGTATCTCATATAATAAACGTCTCTTGAAGACAATATTTGGTATATAAGCTTCGAATAACGTGGTCTATTATATAAAAGAGTATTATTTATGTAACAAGAGTAGAAGTAAGGGTTTGCTGAAGGCTGGAAACTGAAAAATGCAAATATCTCGGCTAATGTTGAAGATAGAGAATAAATGTATATAACAACGATTATAGTGCATATAATTTGCAATAAGATTGGTTCTATACAACGTTTCGATCCGACGTATAGTAACAGAGATATTTCGGACTTCCAAAAATCCTTCCCTCTGACCCCCCCCCCCCGGTCCGATTTCAGCCGTTAACGAACTTGATCTTTCTTTGATACATAAAATGACTAAATATCGAGTTTGGTAACGATTAAACAAATAATTTCGACCGCTAAAGCATATATATAGACACACACACACACACACACACATATATATATATATATATATATATATATATATATCTATATACAGTTTTGGAACGGACCTCATTGTAGTCATCTCCTAGGTAGGACCGATGGACATTTGAAGAAAATTTTCGATATGACAAACCATACGTGACACTACGACCTTGGCGAACATAAAACCCTACAATAACTCCAGTTTTCGTTTAGTAATGAAATTGAAAACAAACACCTAATATCCGTAGTTTAAATGATATGCATAGAAGAGGCGCCGATGACCTTGCGGGTTACGGAGTTGGTAGGTCTACCACTTCTCCCAGTACGCTAAACGTAAAAAGAGGTGCAGATTCTATTCCCGTTTAGACAGAACATTAGTTCACGAATTCACTACTAGGGTGCACTAGTGTCGCGTGGCTTGTGGACCACAGTCAGGCGGAATACGAGTGAATTGAACACTGTCCCTGTCGGGTAGGATGAGTCCTGCCAGTCTACTAGAGACAACGCAATCTAAGTCCTCTAAGGCTAACTAGTTACGTTGAGTTGATCGAAAAATGCCTTAGAAATGATTTATAGACCTTTACATGATAAACGGGCCTTTCTATTAAATACGCAGAAGTCTAATCAAAATGCATAATTCCGTTGACATCTGAAAATTCTCGCAATTACAATCCTTCCTAGCACAAGGAAGTGTAAAGACAAATAAACAAAAGTTATATAAGAATTATGTGCGTCACATCGCCTAGTTCCTAAAATAGTCAAAATGTATTCGAAATTAAAAACCATTATTTTTATTAAATTCAAAGGATTTACTTTCTGAAAAAATGGCTTTATATAATAGATGAACATTACAAACCATAACTTGATTAATTCGTACGGAAAGTTTTCATTAATGAGCGAAAGTATCTTTATTGTTGTTTCATTAGATTTTTCAAACAAATCATTCAAAACAACTCCTCCATAATTAAGAAGCTACAATATTTTCATTGACGAGGAAAGCCCTATATTGTATGAAACGCTTATTTAAGAAAAAGCGGCATTTATGCCTAATTCCAGTGTAAAATATTATTCATGAGACGTTACTATGGACCAGAATTAGAATTACCAGTTACAAACTACAACGAATGTCCCCTCAAATATACTCGCGTTACAATCCTAAACTAATGCATGAATTATCAATAGCTTTAAAAGTAAGCTGGGGTCTAAAAGCAGATGCATTATCTGATATGTAAATGTACAATTCACGCTCAATAATTGAAGCATGCAGAATTCTGGGCAGATGCTTTAAAATTCCAAAGGTAACATTAAAAATTGTTGAAAAAATGCACCGCCGAGTACCATTAAAAATCTGAAAAGTATATTGTTCAGATATAAAAATATGCTGAGAATCTCAAGCTTGTAAAAGGCATTAATGTATGAATTATCCATATAAAAGAGTTAATACAACAAATAACGCTGAACAGTTTTAGTATAGGGTTATTCAGAAGTATCTAGTCGTCGGAGTGGGTTCAGAGAGCAACCGGGGTCACCTCACTATCCTGGTTGGAATCCAGTGATTAATTCAGGACATTTTTTCTATTGTATAGGGGAAATGTGATGGAAGTAGACTGCTCGACTGAATCACTAGGAAATGAATCCATATATAAATTTTAAAATACTTTTTTGTTTGGTGATTGGTTTGCATTGCGAAAACGTTCTTATGAATAGGAAGTCATGGTCTTTCCACCAGATTTAAAAACTGTTTCCCAGATCTGTACACTGGGTGCAGGAAGAATTATTTTTTTTACTAACTTGAAGTATCCAAACGTTTTTTCCTGGGCAGAGTGTCCAAGCTGGGAGTGAGTTGTTATTGTTACCATTGGATGGGATTAATCCATTACCAAGGCTTGGGTTCACACTCCGTTTAATAGGTAGAAAGCTCCCAAAGCCCGGCCATTCCATTAAGGGCAGGGTAGGATCGAGCCGTCACATACAGCATAATAACTCTATAATCCTTCAGCTGTCATATCAAATTGTCCCTAATTCAAATCCACTTTCCGCTGGGAGGGGGCTGCCGGTATTGTCGGTGCTAACAAGGTTCGCAGTCTGGGGCTCGCTCGCCACTCGCTACATTCTTTAACGACGTTACTCTCGCCGGGATTAACTGTCGGATGATTTCCCTGCCTTCTCCCCTTTCGACTGGCTCACAACACCCCCCCACCCCCAGCTTAATAATGAGTTTGCTTTCTAATCCTGTTTCACTCGTTATTCCCTCTCGTGTTAGTCACGCAAATTACTCCAATCGATATGGGAGTAATCCCTGTAAATTAGATTAACGATTCGTCAGTGTTTGGTACAGATTAGCTGATTATATTTTTAGTTGCATTCTAGGGTAAAGACTTCAAGTCGTGCCTGTATATATGCCAAAGAAGACGAAATGCATTGAAGCATTCATTTCTAGCATATCAAATACTGGTTTGAATGTATATAACACTACTGTCTTATACTACTCAATTACGCTGTCTAACTTGCTGCCTACTCGACGACTATACGAGGCAAGCGCTTTTGATGGAGTACTCATTTTGAAGTCTATCGCTAGTTGTATACATGGTATACTTCCAGGTTAAATGATTTTATGCCATTAATTTTGAATACGCATTCAATTACCACTGCCACCTGATCAATAGTTAATATAGAGTATAAATTATAGTCAAGTCATGCAATAAGAGATGATGTCCTCCTGTATATAGTTTATATTTAAAAGTGCAACGTCATTTATTTCACGACCATAAATTTACAGTTTAAATTGACCTGATGTATGTAATTTACATTCAGATGACTCCATTTTCTACTACTTCTTGTCCAAAAGTCGTATGCTAACGACCAGAAAGAGTCTAGAAGAAATGAGGGTTTAACATTGCTGTAAAATCGTAAATGTCACCGTTATTATGTATTAAGTTGTAATATAAGAATTGTATATAAAAAATAATATTTACTGAGTAATGTCCATTGTTGTTCTATATATGTAGCTGTAACTGAATACAACCGGAGTTAACTGAATATATTTGTTTTCACCCATATGTTAACCCACCTTGTAGTCATGGGGTTTCTACGATATGTACGTTTATATATTTCGTTACTTCCCTGGATATGGGAGTAGCCGAATACATTTATAATTCTTTCCAGACTAGTTCAAAATTAAAGTTTTTGTATTGTTGACAATGGATTTTTGATAAGGAAAAAATAAGGAACATAAATGTGACATGGGTAGTTTTTTTTATCATTCGACCTTCTGGGAAACCATCTTAAAGATCTCTTATTTCTCTACTTTAGAACTTTTCTTTATGAATAATACCTAAGGAGAACTCCATTTTAGCAGACTTCCCTTAAGGGAAATCCGGTATTGAGGTCGTACTCATTGATGACGCTATTTTCGAAATTTTTCTTCAAATATCCATCGATACTACCTAGTTGATGACAGAAATGAGGTCCGTTGAAAACTATATATATATATATATATATATATATAGAGAGAGAGAGAGAGAGAGAGAGAGAGAGAGAGAGAGAGAGAGAGAGAGAGAGAGAGAGAGAGAGAGAGAGAGAGAGAGAGAGAGAGAGAGAGAGAGAGAGAGAGAGAGAGAGAGAGAGAGAGAGAGAGAGAGAGAGAGAGAGAGAGAGAGAGAGATATTTGTCTGTTACCACTCTAGCGGTCGCGACTTTTGTTTAATCGTTACCAAACTCGATATTTAGTCGTTTTATGCAAAAAGAAAGATCAAGTTAGTTATCGGCTGAAATCGGACTAAGAGGAGGGGGGGGGGTAGAGTGGGATAAATTTGAAAATTCAAAATATCTCCGTTACTATTTAAGAACCTGAGCGACTCCGTGTCACTGATTACTGAAAGTGCATTAAAGTCTTTCATGGTAAACGTATAACTGGTGAATACCTTTTATATGACATAAGGTTTCATGGCTCCTATTTTATTATAACCACAGAACACTGTGTTACTAATATTATAGCCGCCTTCTCCAGTTTGCCTGGAGAATTCGGGTAAGATATTGTGTTTCAAGACCAAAACACGGGAGAAAGATCTTTCCATGTAATCAGTCTGTGTTGTCATGTCGTTCTACTGAGAGATTGCCTTAAGCCGGACTGGCCTTGAGTCAAATCTTCTTTTCAGCGAAGAGTATTTCTTCTCAATTCATTTCCTTTTACTTATCCGCTTGCAGGAGGCCCCGGGAGACATTTCCTCTATTGCGTTTCTCGAGATTTTAGTGAGTTCCATGTCTCAACTAGAACGGGAGACTCTAAATGATCAAAACCATCATTCTAAGTGAAATGTCTATAGCACTACATCCTCCAAATAATAACACTATTAAAAGTTCATTCAAATGGAGGTTCCTAATGAGACAATGCTTCAATCCGACGGGAACGGTGTTAGATAGATTATCCAGGCAGTGCCTTCTCTTCTTAACGATCTTTCAGTGCCAGCAAATTGCAGAGAGTAATGAATACGTAATTCCTATTCCGTTAAGAAAATGTTTCAGGCGTACTGCTCCGTGCAATCATTATTTTTAACGGAATTAACAAAGGCGGAGCTCACCCTTTCCCTCCCGAAACTCGGCTTATAATGAGTTTGCTCTCTAATCGAGTTTGACTCGTTATTCTGTCTGGTGTTAGTCACGCAACCTACACCAATCGATCAGAGTGTAATCACTAATAGAGCCTTGTTCCTTCTGTTGATTCGCATAATGAAGTTTACTCAGGAGCTTTGGTTCCCTACAAATATTTGTGATTAGAAGGAATTAAGGGGGAAAAAATGTGATATTTAATCCATCTTCTATAGACATCCTCTTTTTATTTAAGTTGGCAATTTAATAAGTAAATAACAAGGAAATTAAACTTCGGCCAATTGTTGAAACTTAAATGATTAAAAATTGTGGGTCTTTTTAACATTAGCCCCGCATTTCAAATTAGGTTATAATCACATGATTTTAGAAATACTTCTGAGATGTTAGTTTAATAATTGTTTCAATTTATTACCTTCCACCATTTATTACCATCCCTAACAGAAGCAAGGAAACATTGACAGAGTGCACTATCCATTCTATTAGGCCTGGAACAACAATATACTCTGACTGCTGGAGGTCAAATCGCGGCCTAAAAAAAGTACCAGGAACGAAGTATAAACATTTTACTGTTAAACACTCTAAAAATTTCATTGATATGATAACTGGGGCACATACACAACGTGTGGAAACATTGTGGCCCTCACTAAAACGTAGAAATAAACGTGAATGTGGAACAAGGAGAACAATGGTAGACTCCTACATATGTGAGTTCGTCTGGGGAAGAAGGCATCAAAACGATGACTCATTTTGATGCAATACTATCAAAAATAATGGTTTATTGACAACCAAAATATTGTTATTTTTGTTAATTTTATACTTGTAATAAATGTGGTTCAGTTTCTCTTAAAACTTTTTTTTTTTTTATCAATGATTATAACAGTTTATTAGTAAGAGTTTTATCACTGGTATTTCTACAATCATGTGATTATAACCTAATTTTAAATGCGGGACTAATGTAAAAAAGACCCAAAATTTTGATTGTCAGACTCATTTTAAGTGAGGGCTATACTATAAAATTTCTTGTTTTCTCCATTGTATTAAAAATTATTCCTTCAGGTGGATTACCGTTTTCTCAAATAAACGTTTCGACAGTTTTTATCACACATCTTCACTATTTCGTCACAATAGACTCGCACTGTATGCTTCTTACGTTATAATTATAATAACTATTCTGTCTTTCCTTTTTATAACATTAACAATAATGACTATGTTTTATTTCAACCAAATCAAATGTACTTACAAAAATTTTAGGAAACCATCGTAAAATAGTTTGGAGTTAAGTGTGTGATCCAAGAGAAATATACTGTGTGACATGAATATTAAGGACTTGGGTCTGTCATATTCCTTATTCATATATTGAGATTTGAAAAAAAAAATCTTTATTTCCTACCGCAAACTATATTAATGTCATAAAGTTTATGTAATTTTCCTACCCATCCCTTACTGGAGATAATTCATCGAAAATATTGCTGTAAATTAAAAATTATTTATATTCTTATAAAATATTTTGGTTCTTTTATTTTGAACAGCTATTGAAAATGTATAATAAACACATTTATGTGTCGATTCCACAAATCAGTAAATATAAGTTTCTCTTACAAAAAAACTTTCTCTTGTATTAATATTTTCTTATAAAAATATTAAGCGGAACTTAAATATCTGAGCTTTATGGATGTGGCTAGAAGGCATTACAGTTCACCACAACCCAAAACATATAAATACAAAAAAATATAGCATAAAAAACAGAAGAACAAGAATAATAAAAGCAAAAAAAAAATAAAATAAATTAGAAAAATTATTAGTATTTTATACCCTGCTAATGTAATAGAAAAGTGAAAAATAGCGAGAAGAAACTGTATGCTATGTTTTTTATATGTGAAATGATTGTTTGTTTTTTTTTTGTTTTTTTTTGGGCAATTATTTTCATCTCATAATTTGTCCTGTAAGTCAAGATATATCTAAATCGCCTCTTCGTATACATTCAGTGAAGATGTGATTTACTGTGAAAGTTTCGTTGCAGGGTCTGCAAGTCGGGGAGTCCTTGTTTGTCAAGGAAAAATTATCAAGAATAATGCTTCTCTCTTGTTGAGTAAAATAAACCAAAAATTATGAGTGAAAATTCTGTAGATTTTATATATACTACGTTTAGTTACATTTTAAAATGCCAAGAGAAGGTGTTTGTACAAATCGCAAATGTACTAATCATTCCCTATAATCTTTAAACCTTTCAGTTGACAAACTAATTTTTTTTTATGTGGCAATCTTAATTATATCATTACATAATATTTATAGTTTACACAAAACATTGTAATTAAATGTATTTCATTTACTTTGTATGCACCCTACAGATAATAAAGCCTCCCTATGAATGAATAGTGCACAAAAGAAAAAAAAATATTCATTTATTATGTGAGTTATAAGAAATTAAATTATTATTTATTAACGTCCACTTTTTGCAACTTAGGCTAATTGGGGTGGGTTGTCTACAAGTTACCACCCTTTTCTAGCCAGGGTGGGATTTTATTTGATAAATTCTGTCACTAAACAAATTCCTCTGCCCAGGCAGGAAACGAACTCGGCACTCTAGGTTTACCATGTGAGATTAAGGAAGGGCAAAGCTTTAGTGAGTTACAAGAGCATAAAATTACTTTATCATCAAGAGTGGTTGCATAACATTTCTGAATACGAAATGTGAGAGCAGAGGTATTTAAGATTAAACATACACGAGTAAGACATGCATCACTTATATATCAAATTTGGAAATGATCAAACAAAAATTGCGGCCCGAGTGATTATACGAACTTCATATGAGTTATCTAATAGATAAGATCAGGGATAATATTAAATAAACTGTTCTGAAAACTCATGTAGTGAATAGCACTGCTTTAACTGATTTCCCATCTATAGAAAACAGTTAGAACGAACGCCAAATAAAGTTTCTAAAAATCATGATTTAATCATTAGTAATAATGAAACTCGTTTAGTACTCGAAGACAAAATATTCTATATCGGTAGGCGTTTTCAAAATGAAAAGGTTCATATTCTGGACATAACTACTCCCTCCCCTTAAAAAAATAATTATTAAATAACAAGTTTAAAAAAAAAAAAAAAAAAAAAAAAAAAAAAAAAAAAAAAAAAAAAAAAAAAAACTAGGGCATTGAATGCGATACACAGAACACAAAAACGAAAATAAAGACTCGAATATTCAGCATGTTTTGATTCTGATGAACAATCACGCTCCAAATGGCAGCTCCCTTCATTTAGTCTTTACAAAATGGAAATCTAATTAGACGAAAAAGGCTGATTGCGGTGCACGAATGCATACAAATGAGTGACCTTTCAGAAAATTAACAGTGACATTGTGTTGCACAAGAGTTACAAAAAACATTTACAAATATTTTATTAGGAACTTCGGTAGGAATAAAATATAACAAAAAAACTTAATCTTTATTAATATTGTATCGAGTGGAGAGACACTATTTATTTGAATTCATTTAATTTAAAGCTACAAACTAAAAGCATTTAATTCAATAATGTTACCTGTCAGTCTTTTCTTTCTATTACTATTTGATGAGTCCCAGAAGCACACTGATTATATTATATTTGTTTTCCCCAATATATATTTGAAGGTGAATTATCTACAAATGTAAAAAAAATGCATGACCGAATTACGAGCAGTAACTTTTTATTTTACACTTTCGATAGTTAATGTTGGCTTCGTGAACATATTTAAGCTCACAGTAACAATTCTTCAACTCACCGAACTAAATTAAAAAGGCTTCTTAAAAAAGAATTGTATTTATTAAAATGTCAAAAATACGAGTGACCAAAACATTGGTTTTTACGAATGTGATTATGAAACGAATATTAATTATTTGACATTATTACTTAAATAGATTCAAAACAGTGTAACTTATCGAAACATAAAATTATTTATAAATTGTAAGATTAAAATTTATTAATTGTTTCACTGTCGATAGTATAATTGACATGCAATTTAATTTTAACTACTAACCACAGAAGTTATAATCCTTAATATTTAATAAATGTGATCGGGCTTTAGTTCAATTAAGAGCTTCTTCCAGTGTGGTCTACTACCAGCTCAAAAAATGAGATGAAGAAGGGCAAAACTTCTTTGGAAGAATTGGTCTGTTTTTATGAAACTTCGTACATTTAGTACTGAAACGTCAGAACCCAGACAATAGATCTATAAACTTTTATACCTATGGCTTTGTAAGTATTAAAATTGTTCGTTGCCTGTATGGCAATCATTTTCAACCTGTGATTGTAGTTATGTCCAGCTTACTGTCTCACATGTTTTCCTTAATTGTAAAAAAATACGATTTTCCAAGAAGAGCCTTGAACCTCAAACTGAACTTAAGAGAACTCCTTGGAGACGATGAAGAAGACATAAAAAGGCTTTTTGCATTTTTTACTGAAACTCGTTTGTTCCAAGAAATATAGATCCATCTACCGCTGATGACAAGAGTACATGTGGTATATTGTAATAAAATAAATAAATCATTTATAGATATTTCAATACAATTAATTCAAATAGATGCTATGAGCTATACACTTTAATAAACAATAGAGAAATTAAATATGTTTATAAATAAATGTACCTAATATTCGCCTTTTGGGTAAGCTAAATGATATAGAAAAGATTGCTGAATTGTAAACATTTGGAGGTAGGGCAATATGAGCATTGATTAAAATAATTAGACGAAACTGATTATATTACTTAGTCGACTTGGTTCCATGATTAAATCCGAAGTATTATTTGGGATCTGAAAGTTTGTTTCTCCAAAAGCATAAAGTAATAAAGGGTAAAGATGGCTGCCTTTTGCGACCCCTTGTTTAAATAAAGGCTCCAGACAGCAATGTCTAAGTTGAAACAATAGGCCGTAGCCAGTTCTGTTATCGTTAGAGGCCACAGGGGAGTGGCTGAGACTGCACCCGCTTTAATTACGAGGGGCTCCCTCAAGACGATAAGGGTATAATTGCAACTGGGACGGATAGAGGAAGTGTAGAAAAAGCGTCTGAAGGCTAACAGGCCTCTTGGGAGCAGCATATCTAGCAGGCCTTGGGGGAGAGACTTCCCCCGGCAGCGCACTCTTGACGCAAAACTGATAACTACCATAGCGCCCTTCTGGTCAGATGGGCCCTTCCTATCGCACATTCGCATCTCAGCCCCCAGGTTTTTTGCTCTCTTATTCTTTAAGACGGATGGCTTACTTCTACTGTTACTGTTCTTTTCTACTTCCTTGTACAAAAGGCAGTATCATAATTCAGAACATATTTTTCAGATATCAACGGAAATATCCGTTTTGATCTACCATAAATGCACTTCTAAATGATATTAAGAAAATCACAACATTGTGCTACTATGGATAATTGGGACGTAGTGTCTACAGGTTACCTCCCTCTTCTAGCCAGGGTGGTAATATGGATTTCATTTAATGAGTTCGTCACTAAATAAATTCATGTTTATTCTAGCCCAGGTAGGAATCGAACTCACCTCTTTGGGCTTAACACTTGAGATTAAGACCAACTCCTTAGCCCACATGACTTACCTGAATCTCCATTTCGAAATGAAATAATTTTATGAAATGGAACAAAATATTTTGTTTATTTAATTTAATAGTAGCACAAGAAAGTCATGTCTTGCCGACATCACGCAGCGACGTGAATAAAAAAAACATTTAAATAAGACTAAATGTCATTTATTACTTTTCATATTATACCAGAATAGAGTAGTTTGCTACCGCCTGTCTTTTCTGGATGTGACTAAAACCCACGAATCTAGGTTTAAGTTAGTTAGGATTTGGATTTCGGTCTATCCAGAGCAACATAGGTGACGTATAGCCTGAAGAAGATAGCGGTAGAACTACATAAAATAATAGCATCAGTGAAGCGTGATTCGGAGACCGCTGGAGCAGAAAACTGAACTTGCGAGAAGAAGAACATTCAACTCAGGGAAGTAGTCAAAGAATAACAGTAGAAAAAAATGGGAACTTAAGACAATAGAAATACACAAAAAAAAAGTAAAATAATACAGAGATACAAAGAATATACGGAAGTTCAAAATCTTTTCGAGAAGCCCTTCTCGATTTTTAACTCTCCGATTTTTAAAATGTATCATATTACACAGACTTAGGAAACCCTCAGAAATAATTCAAATAGTTACAATTTATGGTAATTTCAGGTACCATGTGCATTATCTGAGGCCAAAGGAAGGAAATTCAATCTTTGGTTTCTATTATCAGATGTTATTTTTCAAATATTTCTTTCTTACGATAATATTACAAACGAAAGGAAATTGCCATGAAATCCAGTTAAATCGAACATTTTCGTATCATATGACGTATAATAGGTAAACCGTTTTGCCCTCAAAAGTAATTAAAACCGAGTAGAGTAAAATTTGGAAACAAAGGTTAATTAAATTCTCCTTTGTGCTGTTGAATGTAGTGTGCATGAAGTACTTTACCTTTAGCGCAGCTGAATATGAACGTGAACTATGCAACATAGTCAATGATAATAATACTTACTTTAGAGTATTATCTTGTCGATTAATTGGTTCTAAGACTGTATCTGGAACTATTGGCCTAGTTTCATTCCTTCGTCAATTCTGTATTGGACCGTACATCATTATATGACGCGGAGTAAAATAGTGTTCAATGAATTCAGAATATATCTAGGATTAGGCAATGCATGGTTTCCATCTTTTATCGTATAGAGGTATTCTGTACACGTGGCTTATGCACTTCCTGCTTAGGTAGTAGCTATAGTAGAGGCTGTAGTTGAACCAGTCTTGAATATCAGGTCCTTCTATCGACTCACGTCAAGATGTACCTCCACAGTGACAGAAGTGAATTTGTAAATGGGAATTTCCTCTGGCACTTTCTGCTGGAGCAGGAGGTTTCTGTTCATCTCAGTGATCAGTACTTCTCAGTGACACTATTAGGAATGAATACTTCCCAGTAAATTTGTTTTCTGACGTGCAATAATGCTAGTAGATAATAATATCTTGCTAGTAATAATAACATTAAGGCCTTTAAATTTACATCAAACCAGATCGTACCCTATTGTATTACACATTCCAAAAGAGTTTTAGCAGATTTCCCTTAAGGAAAATCAGTTATTGAGGTCGTACACATGACGCGATTTTCGAAAAACTTCTTCAAATGTCCATCGATCCTACCCAGGAGATGTATATATATATTTGTCTGTTAACACTCTGGCGGTCCTAATTTGTGTTTAATCGTCACCAAACTCGGTATTTAATCGTTTTATGTAAAAAGGAAGATCAAGTTTGTTAACGGCTGAAATCAGACCAGTGGGAGGGGGGGGTTAGAGGGGGGAATTTCGAAAACTTGAAATATCTCCGTTACTATACGTTGGATAGAAAAATTGTATAGAACCACTCTTATTGCAAATCAAATTTACTATAAATATTATTATATACATTTATTATTTGTCTTGAATATTAACCGAGATATTTGAATTTTATTAAGTGTAACGGACGAGCTATGGTCGCTTCTATTCGGTCGCTCCGAAAGCTAGTTCGGCCGTCTCCGTAACTGTTCGGCACTCGTATGGAGATTTAACTATTGTATAACTTTACGTGAGGAATCTGCTTAGTTTGCACAGCCCCTGCGTGACGGAAATTTTTATATTTCAATTTAGAAATTTTACGATTTATTTTGTTAGATGTCCCAGGTGTGTATGTGCGTGAGTTTGTGTTTAAGTGCACGTATTTATAAATTCATCACATAAACGAACACGACCTGTTCGTGCAAACCATTTTTAATCCATTGTAGATTTGGCATTTGATCTTCACTTTTCTTTTTTCAATTATCGGACTGCAGTGTTCATAGCATTTCACTTTTCCATTAAAACCATGAGCGACGTTCGCTATATGGTTATAATTTCCGGATCCTTCAGATGGTTGTTACAATCATTGACTGCAATCGACATCCCACGCATTTGTAAAATGATATTCATTCGAGGCCATATTTTTATTTGGACGACAGATATCACTTGTATCGTAAATGGCAAGGGCTGTTCTATGTAGACATTGCTTAGTAGATTGCACAATGTTGTAGATATAAATTTACAATTTGTTCATCTCATCATTCATCAATTTATCCTTGCAATAACAAAAACTAATTTCTATGTTTTTGTATTCATAATGGCTTATGCTATACAGCTTCAAAAGGGAAATTTTCTTTTGAAATAAAATATCATTTTTTATTTTATTTTAAAGACCAATGACTCTTTATTTATTCATAGAGTTGTCTAAACTGAAGGGCTACGATTATACCCAATCTGCACATCTCGTGGGGTCAAATGGCTCTTTAACTAGAGCTTTATTTGAAGAAAGACATAAATAAATCCTGACCATATGTTTATATGTCAGAACCATAAGCAGAAAACAGTGTCACAATGACGGAGCTCGTGGTTGTTATGCCACGAAGGCATGTAAAGTAAAATAATTTAGATTTCAAACTTCATTTGATGGGTATAAACCTTGTCATTTGTTTTGATTTCTTCGATAATCAGTGAAGCACTGCACCAACGCAGCCTATTGTCACATGAGTTGCTTCGTATTACTAATAAACTAATATCCAACATGAACTTCAAGTCTTGTATATAGAGACTTCTTATAAGAGAAGATTAAATAGAGACTAGAATGCGTGATGACTTCAGCGTATTATTCCGGCAGATGGGAAATTTGTTTAATTTTAGTCAGCGCATGAAAAACGGGCATTGATATTCATTTTTGAGTTGCTGGATGGTGAAGGAAGCTGATCACAGGTAATCAACGCAAAAACGCCTCATTGATTCACAAATATTTGTGGAGAAACATGACACATTCCTATTGTTCTACCTAGATTCTTGCTATTTAGTTTCTTTGGCAAGAAACTTTGTTACTTATTCATAATTAAGTAAAAACACGTCTAAAAGTGTATTTATGTATTCATTTTTAAATGGTTCCTATGCGGTGAATCGATTAGTATGGATGATCTGCTCTGACTCCATTTTTTCTCACAAAAATTATAACAAATAATTCACTTTCCCTACTTTCAAAAAATATCAAAAATAAAAATAAATTAAATAAATAAAAAACTCAGAAAAAGTACATACATTAAAAGTAAAAGTCATTTATTTGCAATATTGGCTAATTATAATGCCAGTTGAAAATATGTACTTGTAAGGAAGAAAATATATGTTTATGTAATATAATATATAAGGAAAAAGGTGTATATACTATAATTATATAGGATAAGTAAGTATATTGCCAGTATTAAAAAATTTACAATAATTATTAATTATTGGCCAAATATAAAGGCAGTTAAAAATATTAAGCTAGTAGTAAGAAGTGTAAATAGGTACAACGCAACTCGTAATTCTAGCACCCATTTTAAAGTAAATATAAAAAAATAAAAATGTATTTATAGATTTGGTAAAGAAATAATTGTACAGAAAACTAGTAAATTTAATACACTTAGGAAACGACAAGTGCGGTATTTACAATATATTACTTGATATTATTAAGACATAGAGTAAAACAGGGACTTGTAAATAGCAGTATACTACTATAAAGGGCATAATAACCTTGTTTTTGTTTGCCCAAATCATATTAATCCAAATCCCAATCAAAAAATATCTGTTATTAGTTCGACAACTACGACTATATAATTATATACTCCGAAAAAAGATCTAAGATTTCTGAGGTCAATTTAAGTTTTACGCTTAATTACTTGGATAACAAGAAAAACGTCCATCACACAGGGACTGCAGATTTCCCGCGTGAAGTTTAAGAATAGATAAACCTACAAACCAGTAACACAAGACCACCGTCAATATTAAGTGAATATATACAAACGATAATAAGAAACATCCCGACGGAAAGCATCTGAAATGTAAACAAACGGTTCTACAAACGCCTTCCCAGTAAGAAAAGCAATCATTGTAATAGATCTGAATATAACGTATTTATTTGATTGAAAACTATTTACTAGATCTAGTACTGTAATTTATAATGAATCAGAATAATTTTTACCTCAATCAATTAAATTTAAGAAGTTCAAAAACTTAAGAAAGGTAGGGGTCACCAGAACATATTTGCATGTGAAGAGAGAAAAAGGCGTCCAATTCTTCACAAATATGCATGCATGTGGTATAATAAATGTCTCATGAAAACAATGTTTGGTATTTAAACTTCGAATGATGTGAATTATTACATAACCGACTATTGTTTATGTGCCAAGAGTAGAAGTGGGGGTTTGCTGACGGCTGAAAACTGAAAAATGCAAATATCTGGGTTAATATTGATACAGGATAAATGTATATTACAATATACATGTATATTTATAGTGCAAAGTACATACATGCACGTGTATAGTACATGCATATTTATAGTAATACTAGCTCAGATACCCGGCTTCGCCCGGGAATTCATTTGAGGCTGAATGGTGATGGTATTTTTTAGCAGGCTTTACATTGCACAATATTTTGACATTTACCCGTCCCAGTGTTTAGGATTGATACCCGTCTTTCCCGTGGATTTGCTAATAATAGAATTATTTGTTCGATAAGGCTTCACAGTCTTTGATATTTTTATATTTCCCGTCTCTTATACATGTAAATAGGGTGAATTTTTATTTCAGGCCTCCCTTATAACCCCCCTCCCGTTCGAACCTAAAAATTTTAATATAACTTATAATCATGGAAGATTAATGCTAATTGACATACCGAGTTTTGTTAAGTTCGGTTCAGCCGTTAGTGCCCGCTAAAGTTTTAACGTATAACTCATTTATACTTAGGTATACGACAAAAGTGTATATAACAAAAGTTACTCCAAATAACAAAATAGACAACTTTTGTTATGTTTATATTTGCGGAAAAACCAATAGGAAACGAAATATCGCTATTTTTAATTTCAGGCTTCCCTTATAACCCCCACTCCTGCCCATCCATAGAAATGTTGGTATGGCTTATTATAATGAAGGCCTCACTGCTAATACACATACCGAGTTTTATTTAGTTCGGTTGAGTCTTTTGTCCCAAATAAAATTGTTCACTTCCGCTATAGGTTTTAGCGCATATCTCGTTTATAATTCGGTATACGAAAAAAGTGTATATAACAAAAGTTACTCTAAATAACAAAATAAACAAATTTTGTTATGTGCATATTTGCCGAAAACCCAATAAAAAACGAAATATCGCTATTTTTAATTTCAGGCTTCCCTTATAACCCCCACTCCTGTTCGTCTCAGAGAAAATTAGTATAGCCTAAAGTCTAAGTTGGGTTAGTAGTAATATACATACCAAGTTTCATAAAATTCGGTTCAGCCGTTTATGCGTGAAAAGGTAACAAACAAACAAACAAACAAACAAACATACACGAAAGAAACAAAATGCAGATATGGTGTCTATGACATGTGAAACGAAAAGTTATCGTGAAATTTCGCGAAAAAAATCAATGTACAGACAGAGGTTACAATTTTATATATATATATATAGATATGTGTATATTTATAGTACATTTAATTTGCTATAAGATTGATTCTATATATTTTGTCGATCCGACGTAGAGTAACGGAGCAATTTCGGATTTTCAAAATTCTCCCCCTCTAAACCCCGTTCCCCCTGGTCCGATTTCAGCAGTTAACAAACTTAATCTTTCTTTTTACATAAAACGATTAAATTTCCAGTTTGGTAACGATTAAACAATAATTGCGATCGCTAGAACGGTAACAGATATATATATATATATATATATATATATATATACACACACAGTTTTGAACGGATCTCATTTTTGTCATCTCCTAGGTAGGATCGATGGACATGTGAATAAAAACTTCGAAAATCGTGCCATGAGTACGCCCTCAATAGCTGGTTTCCCTTAAGGGAAATCTGCTAAAAGTGAGATTTAAATAAATAAATCGTGTAAATAAGTAAACAGAATGTATGAAATATTTGAAATCCCCCGGAATACTCAAATGTAACTTGGACGGGGAGTAAATAGTATCGAAATGCTACTTGACTGGATAGAGATAAACAGAGAGGCTCTTACCTTATTTGATCGCTCCCAGCGGTATGGATGTAGGCAAACTTGGGATGGATACGATCCTGTTTACATAAACCAAGGGATTAATCCAACTCTTCTTCCTCCACAAATATTTAAGCTATAATCCTAAGTCGATACCAAAAATAGAGTGGAACCTCCCAAAGGTAACCTTTTTTTTTGTAGTTATTTGTATAATTTGAATATTATTAACATGCATTTAGGTATGACATTCGACTAAGGCTACATTAAGAGCGCATGTTAAACAAAATATTGTCCTTTTCCATTTGTTTCTGTTAAGTTCACCTGGAAGAAAAGGTTTATACAATGTTGAGTGAAGGATGTTTCAAAATTCTGACATTAGGAAAATGAAAGATTTAGTCTTCCTGCATTAAATTTAAATGCAGAGAGGCCACATCTATCGTTTCCGTTAAAAAATATTTTTATTTTTTTTCATAATTAACAAAGAAGGATTATTTTTTTTCCAGATAGCGATTTCGTAGTATATTACCAATTGCTTATGAATGGTGTTCTTACTGGAAAAATACAATTAAAGGAGAATTTGCTTTTTCTTTTTTTTTTTTTTTTTTTTTTTTTTTTTTTTTATATGCAGTTATCCATTCGGGAACTTGAATTTAATGAACGAAGTTAAAAGGAGTACTGATCACTAAGTATTAGCTTATTAGTTACACTTTAATATTCAGCCATTTTACCACACACACACACACCCACAATCATTTTGGCGTAAATGTGTTACAAACTTGTAATTTAAACATTCTGTGCCAAAGAATTATCAAGTTCGTTGGAGTGGAGGCTTGATAAAGAGGTAAAGTGTAAAATCGTTTACATCTCCATTACATCATCGGGTTGAAAGGTGTCATATAAATAATCATTTTCATAATTCAATGTCCGACAGTTTTTATTTTATTCATAAATCTGTAACCTTTTCATTTCGTCTTATCAGTCCTGATTAATCTCTCGTTCTTAAGATAATGCACGAACTTAACAATAAATAAATAAAATACTCAGCAATTTATTATAAATAAATACTATATTTACCACTTTAAAAAATGTCGATATATTTAAGAGACCAAATAATAATGTTACTTCATTAAATTTTCAACAGTTTATAAAACACTGTACGTGTTTTAGAATAGAAGCATCTATTCTATAATTAGCATTTTGGAAAAGAAGTATTCAAAACTGCACATTATGTCAAAACTCAAAAGTTCGCAAAATATTTCATTGGATCTATAGTATTGACAATAAATAGGCATTAAACTTTTATATTTTGAGTTTGGATGAGCTCCTTCATCGCTTTACCATCCGTAACTAAGTTTGTTAATAGAAGAGATTTCATCTTAGAGGGCGAGGGGAGGGGGGTCTAATTCTAAGCTTTCGATGGAAAAAGTATAAAAATCCACTCTTTAAGATGAATTAATGTTCTACGCTCTCTGTTTTATAAATGTGGAGTTTTTAACTAAAATTATTACTTAATTAACATTAAAACTCGATGTTATTCCACTGTAATTAATCTGACTTAAAAGAAATAAAAATTATTTACCAAGTTCTTTGCTCTTGCGAAATCCTTTGATGTTTTTAAATTTTTTCGAGTCGTTGCTAATTAGTTTTGCATAATAATCACCCTATTTCAAACCCAAACAAATTCTCTTTGTTACTTTCATTTCAATTTTATTTTTGGCTGTTACTTATACTGTTTGTTTCATTTATTCTAATATAAATTCACTGTTCATATTTGGTCTTAGCGCGTACAATATTGTAGTCTAAACTTCCAAATAAATATTGTTGATCTTAATTGGTAGGTACGAATTACTTTATATACGTATTATTTTATGTTTAACGAAATGATGGCTGAATCCTTGATCAGTAAATTGAATAGGTGATTCATAAATATCATAAATTCTATTAAAAATATTATGCGAAGAATTGTGAGGCATTACAAAATATAGAAAGTATTCAATAATGAATTCATGTCAATCATTTTCTAATAAATGTTTTCCAATTAATAGAACCATTTTTCTTTCATGATCTGAAGAGGCTCCGGGTTTTTTCAATATTTTATTGAGGGCATTGTTTTTCCACTTGTGTGGAGAATAGTTCTCTTGACAAAAGCTGACAACATTTCCCTTTAGTTGTTTTTTTTTTTATCGATACTGAATATTATAGAAGGACGAAATGACATATGGAATAAACTTTTCTCGACAAGAATATACAAATGTCAACTCACAATGACACGATTTCTACACTAACTTATTTGGAGTATTCCTGGCAAATCCATATAAAACCGTCGAGCCCTTGTTTGAGATTTAGTGACATGAAGAAACATTTTCCTACTGATTTTAGTTGAATATTTTAGCTGAGTAACCCTAAAGTGTGAATTCAGGTACTATAGAACATAAATTAATTAGGTAATTCAATTACTTTTTAGGGGAGAATATTAATTACCCTACATCTTGTAGCAATAGAAGCAAATCAAAGTGTACGGTTGTATTCTTCAGTATTATCATAATATCATGCTATTGTATTATCCTAATATTTATGCCACGGTACTATCTTAACTTAATATTTTTGCAATGATAATATTTTAAAATTATTTATACCATGGTATTATCCTAATATTTTTGCTATGGTATTATCCTAATATTTATGCCATGGTATTATCTTAACTTAATATTTTTGCAATGATAATATATTAAAATTATTTATACCATGGTATTATCCTAATGTTTTTGCTATGGTATTATCCTAATATTTATGCCACGGTATTATCTTAACTTAATATTTTTGCAATGATATTATTTTAAAATTATTCATGCCATGGTATGATCGTAATGTTTTTGCTATGGTATTATCCTAATATAGTTTAGTTGCATTCTCTACTTCAACATTTTTGGGCATACATATTGAGGACAGCCATATAAGTATCTGGCTTAATGAACTTGGTAAGACGACTATAGAGATAGTCGTGGATTTAAAAGAAAAGGAATTTATTTAGTGACCAACTGTCTTGATAAAATCTCACTCCGGCTAAAAAGGGTGGTAGTGTGTAAACACCCCGTATCGAGTAGTTTTAGTTGTTATAGGCGTTAATAATTTTGTTTAAACGAGGGATTGTTAATGTCATCTAATTGTATCTCATCTAGTAAAATCCGTTAAAACCAATATACAGCTTGGAATGAAATGGTTCATGATATAACAGCTTATTGTTAATAAGACGGGGGGGTGGGTCTAGAAAATACCTCGGTTAATATTCAAGATAGTGAACGGATGTGTACAAAAATATTAATGGAACATTACATTTGTAAGAGGGTTGGTTCTTTGCCATTTTTCGATACGACATATAAAAACGGAGATATTTCATATTTTTGAAATTCCTTCTCTATTCCCCCTTCCCCTTGTTTGATTTTAGCAATTAACTAACTTGATCTTTAGTTTTGCTTAAAACGATAAAGATCGATATTGGTAACGATTAATCAAACTGTTAGACCGTTAATAGAAAAGATATGTATGTGACTGTGTGTGTGTGTGTGTGTGTGTGTGTGTGTGTGTGTGTGTGTGTGTGTGTGCGTGCGAACATGTGTGCATGTGTGTGTGTCTAGACCACATTTTCGTCATCTACTAGATTGGATCGATGGATATTGAGGAAATGTATAAAAAACGACGTCGTTAATACAACCTCTATAGCTGATGTTACTTAAAAGAATAATAAATACTACTGACATATTATTAATGGTTCGTTGCTTCGAGATTATTTATGATATTGATTTTTTTCCCCCCAATATTAAATATTAACCGAGATGTTTCTATGTTATAATATACCTTCTGTGTACACCCACTCCTTTTCATGGCAAATTAACACTAATTTGAAGATTCATGAATAGTTTTATCCGAAGCATAAATATAAAATATCGTAATAATTTAAGTATTACTAGTAGTTTAGTTGGACGTCATAATTTGTGATTTATCTTTTTAAACCACATGAGCTTTCATGAGCTTTATTTGATCAATATATAGCATTTAAATGTTAATTTAATGCTAAACTAATGACTACATTTCGTGATATGGGAGACAGGAGTTTATTTACTGACAAGCTAATTAAATAAAATCCTTAGTCCCACTTTAGCTAGAAAAAGATGGTAACCAGTAGAGATCCCGTCCCAATTATACATAGTATCAAAAAGTGGACGTTTATAAATAATAATAATAATATTAGGTAATACCCTAAATCGGCGGGTATGGGAATGGTTTGAGAGGGAGGGGGTGTAATTGAAAGCCCGTAATATCTCCATCATGAGCCAAATGAAAAGAATCTATAGAATGTTCAACACGGTTTTTCTAACATTAATAGTAACAGGTTTTTTTTTTTTTTTTTTTTTTTTTTTTTTTTTTTTTTTTTTTTTTTTGTTTTTTTTTTCAGTTTCAGCCTTTAATAAACTCCCTCTCAACTCATTTATTTTCAAGTAACACAGTCATTATATTTTTCACTTTAATTGCTATTTTCATTTATTTCTTACAAACGGAGAAATAGGGAATATATCCGAAATATCTCCATTATCATGAACCAAATGAAAAAAATCTATAGAATGTTCTACATGTTTTTTCTAACTTTAATAGTAACATAGTTTTGTATTTTTTTTTTTTTTTTTTTTTGGGGGGCTGGTTCAGCCTCAACTCCCTCTCTACTCATCCCATTTTCAAGTAACTCAGTCACAATACTTTTCACTTTAATTGCTATTTTTATTTATTTCTTATTAACGGAGGAACTATGGCGAATGTATGGCGAGATGAAATCATCAGCTTGTCATACCAGAACTTATTAAATCTTCTTAGCTTAGGTACAGCTTGTGTGACAGGCGCAGGTGCTCCGTAAACTATGCAGATGTTTTTAAATATTTCAATCTTGCTCGAGCAAGAGTAGTTAATTTATCGTGACTGTCTTCAATACCGTTTTATTGGTCTGATACTATCGCTGATGACCACTTCCAGAAAACGAAGAGACCTTTCAAAGCAAATTCAGTAAGATTAGAGGAAAGAGAGAGTAACGACTGTAGGTATGAGGTAAATCCGTGTGAAAGTAGAAGAGAGAGTGGCAGAGAATAAAGTTAAATCTGTACTGGTGGTTGAGAAGAGAGGAAAACAATAGGATCTGGCTTGGTAGAGTAACCACTCCCCTGGGTAACCCCTTAATTCTTTCTGCCCTGACAACAAAGTGCCCTCAGCCAAACTTATTTCCCCCACAACAGCTAACTGACACTTAAACCACTAAGGCGGCCCCGGTTAGCCGCAATACCTACTCAGCCATCACTTAACTCTGCCCTATGTTCACTTAAGCTCCTAGTCCCTCTTCAACTATTTAAAAGATTTAGTAAGGGAGCTCAGTTCAACTTAGGCCTAGATACGTTCTAGTGTGTGAAAGACACATGAAATTCACAGTTTGTAATCATTGCTTTCAATTTCCTTAAGAACACAAGCAATGCTGACCACCATTGATTAGGGAGGACTCTACAGGAGCATAATATCAGAGTCACAAGAGAATATCAACAAATTGTTGAAACTCTGCAGATATTACAAAAACTAAAATGAAAGATAAATGGAGAAATTCAGAGATTTGTGTTATTTGAGACACAAAAAAAATGCTTGGAGATACTTAAAACGGTTTTTAATAAATGGACTTCACTGATATTTTCAATGGATTTAGTTTTATAGCGGAGACGCAACGTAATGCTGTTCAATGTTCATTGACACTTTTTATCTACCTAAATTAAAATAAAACTTTGTTTTCAAAGCTAGCCCTTCAAATGATCGAAATACAGGAAAGACATAATTTTTATCTGTTATCTAGCGGCTCATTTACAGCTTCAATTTCGATTTTATTTACAACGATTTACGAGAGATTTTGCGTATGTTCATAAAAGTTTTGTTGAATTCTTCTTCTTCGCGTCTTTTTGGATGTAAGGGACCTTAGTTTGTGAAATCCTTAAGGGAAATCAGCTGTTGAGGTTGTACTTATGACGCGATACTCGACACATTTCCTCAAATGTCCATAGATCCTATCTAGTAGATCAAAATTATATATATTTTCTCTCTCTCTCTCTCTCTCTCTCTCTCTCTAAATATATACAGTAGAGCGTCGTTTATCCGAACTAATTGTGATCGCGCACGTTCGGATAATCGATTTGTTCGGATAACTAGTTTTTTTTAAGAAAATAGGATAATTGTATAAAACACTTTGTATTCATCATTACAATTACATATTACATATTAAAATACATACTTCCGACGCGCATGAACTGTCGTCTAGAACTGACCTGCAAAAAGAGTGGGAGAGGCGGAAGGGCTGACTTCCCGCGTTTCCAGCCGCGGAGTAGACTTCCATTTCAGGGAAACAGAAAGAAGCACTGATTCCCCGAACGGTAGGGCTCAGTCAGTCCCGCGAACAAAAAAGGAGGGAACCCAGGCTTTTCCGTTCTGCTAAAAAGTTATTCACGCTCTAAACAGGGCATTGCTTCAAAGAATACATATTCTTGAAATTTTCAACTTCTTCATTCCGTATATAATACAGCATGCAAATTGAAATATGTAGTTAAAAAAAAAAAAAAAAACTTTCCAAAGCGCGTTCGGATAATTGACGTTTCGGATAATTGACGTTCGGATAAACGACGCTCTACTGTATATATATATATATATATATATACACACACACACACACACACTCACACATACACACTTGTCTGTTACTTAGCGCTCGCAATTCTTCTTTGATCGTAATCATCTAGATATATTAGCAAAACTAAAGATCATGTTCGTTAATGACTGAAATTGAGCCGATGGTAGGGAAGTATTTCAAACATTTTTGCACTTTGGAACAAAAATAAGTAGAGAACCAATCTTTTTGGAGATAAACTAAACTATAAAGATTGTTATGCACATATATTCTCTATCTTTCAGGAAGATATTTGATTTTTTTTTATTTCAGCCTTCAGAAAACACACCGATTCACGTGATATTTGCAAAAAGCTGTTATAACATGAATTACTTTATTCAAACATAAATACCAAATATTGTTTCTATTAAATGGGGTGGGAGACACACGCAAATAAGTAGTCTGATGAAGTTATCCATTAAGATTTTGGGGCCGTGAATCGAAAAGATTTCTTTCTTCTATTTCAATATCGATACATTTTACTGAAGATCATATTAATTAATGGGTAAATTGGGGTGGAATAGTGGGGGGGGGGGTTGAGAGGGAAACTTTAAAAATTCAAAATATCTCCATTATTGCGAGTTGTGTCGAGACCATTTTGTTAAACATTTGATGTTCTACCATTGTTATTCTACACGTGATTTTGAGACTCAAGTAATAAGCCGGATATTTCTACTTAGTTCTTTTCAGCCTCCAGTAATACCCCTCCCCTTTCCCACGAGTTATTTACATAGAAATAGAGAATATGTGGTGAGATCAGATCACAGTTTACCTGCATGACTGACTTAATTCCATTAAAGGATCTTTGGGGTTTTAAAAGTGTGGGAATATTCCGTGACAGGCAAGGCTACAGTAGGGTACAGAAAGTCTAATACGAATTCATCTCGAGTTCTCGAAAAATGAAGCAGATACACTTTGTTTGACCGATATTTTCTAACTTTATTAAGGCATACTGAACCTAGTCTCTCCGTTTTCCCCAGTGTCATAAACCAGATTACACTTCGTTCGTCCTAATGTCAGTGTCAGAAAGCAGACTTCAGGCGCCTGGTTGGGCTCACATTCGCCCAGTCCTTCAATGCAGGCAACATCTTGACAGTCTCAATTTTTATTAGCAGAATCAGGAATTGAGGTTGGACTCGTGATACGATTTTTGTAAAATGCCCTCAAATGTTCATCAATCCTACCCAGGAGATGATAAAAACGGGCAGTTCAAAACGCAATCAACAACTCTCTCTCTCTCTCTCTCACACTATATATATATATATATATATATATATATATATATATATATATATATGTGTGTGTGTGTGTGTGTGTGTGTGTGTGTGTGTGTGCGTGCGTGTGTATGTATGTATTTTTAACGCTCAAGCGGTCGAAATGTTTGTTTGATCGTTGCCACACTCGACATTAAAACGTTTTATGTAAAACTAAAGATCAAGTTCATTAATGGCTGAAATCCGACAAGTGGGAGGAGGAGAGTTTAGAAGGGGAATTTCGAAAATTCTTAATATCCCCGTTATTATACGTCGTATCGAAAAATTGTATAGAACCAATCTTCTTGCAAATGTAATGTTTTGTAATTGCTGATATGTATGTTTTTTTCAATATCTTGATTATTAACCGATATATTTTAGTATTCGGCTATCAGTTTACCCCCACTCCTACTCATGTCATATCAACAATAAGCTTTTATATTATGAAGCACTTTATTTGTACACATATTTATTTTTAGCTGGTGGGGAGGGTGATGAATGGTTAATCACAAAACTTTTTTATGGCTCCTCACAATTTTATTTCTTATAAACGCTGAGCGCTTTCGGGGACTAAATCCCCATCCTCAGAGCTACAAAACAATGTAACACCATAATTAAGGAGCCGCAAAAAATCAGTTCTTAAAAATGTTTTACATAGTTAGTCATATAACAAACAGTCTATAACATTATAAATTTTGTTTTACAATAATAACACCTATATTCAAAAACACAATTACAATTAAAGTATAACAAGTTAATAATTACTATTTAAACATTAACATGATATTATAAGCAAAATTGCCGTCAGAGCGTAGACTTGCTACAAGGCTAAACCCTGCCTATGCACTGAGGCCAAGGGGATCGTTCCAAGCCGCTAATAATAAGCCGCGATAATGGGGATTTAGTCCCCGAAAGCGCTCAGCGTTTATAAGAAATAAAATTGTGATGTGCCATAAAAAAGTTTTGTGATTAACCACTTTATTTGTAGCCTAAATACCAAATATTGTTCTCATTGAACTTTTACGTTTTGAGATAAATCCCCAATAACATAAGGCGAACTGCATTTAGTATGTTCTAATATCTTCAGGTACCGTATTATTGCCTACACTTTGTCTCCTTGCATTTTAATGCGAATGACGCACGCAATTGAATATTTTCTTTTATTATTCATCATAATGACTACTCTAATAAATAAGCGAATACCTTTAAACTTGCTTATTAATATATTATGTCATCAGTATCAATTATTCAGTAATTCGCGTTTTGAAGGCTTAACTAATTGATATATTCCCAAATTAATACGGAAAATAGATGAGAATGTGATTGGATTTAATTTGTTTTATATGCGTAATTACAAATGGCTGTGATGCTGTCTATAGTAATTAACTGTGTATACATCAGCTGTCTTCTTCATTAGCATTCAAATCAACACACGCTTAATTTGTTCACTGTTTTAACTATTTGTCACATGAACAGGAGGTTGATTGCAATAACAAGGGTGAACAACTACAAGTGCTTCGTTCTTATTAATTATCGTCATTCGTTCGCAAAGAACATCATCTGCCTTGTTTCCGAAATCATTACATCAGGCTGTATTAATATTGTACCAATAGGTGTGCAAATGTCGTGGATACACCCTATGTGATACAGATGAGAGTTCCAAAATACATTAAAATCCACTTAACTATTATAGGCTATTTCGGATGGGTTATCTAATGGTTACCATCCTTTCCTAGTCAGGATAGGACTAAGAATATGGTTTAGTAAGTCCTCCATTGTAAGGGATTATAAAATAATAATTTAAAAAAATATATTAGGAAAGGCAGATTTCTAGTGTTATATTAAGGAAATTTTTGTTATTCTGGACCCAATATTATTTATATAATCTTCAAATTTTATGGCAAGGCTCTCCAATAAAAAACTTTTTTTTCTCGTAAAAAGTATATACAATAATGAAAATAAAACTGCTTTGACGGATCATGCTATTTCCAGGAAACACACCTTCAACTTTGAAAAAGTTCAAGTAATTGATAAAGAAATAAATAATAAAAGAGAACCTTCACATAATAAAAAATGGAAGAAGGGCAGTAAACAAAAAAACCAAAATCAAATACCCCAATCATATATTCTATAACATTTTATCTTAAATTAATCGACTTTAAATTATGACGCGAAATAATCGAGTTCAGGATTGACTTGTAAATAATCGATTTTTAGACAGCTGACTTAACCTACCTCGGCAATCTCTCAGTATCATCTACCTACTCTGTGAGGACAGTCGCAACGTAATGTAAAAGGTAAAAGAGCACTTCAGAAATGTAAGTAGCAATTTGTAATTATATTTAATAAATATTTCATAGATGTAGGCACCTACTAATACAATATATAGCAAAAGAATTATTAAGTGTTAAATTAATGTTATTAATGATTTTTTATATATTTTTCTTTTAAAAGGGATAGCCCCTGAAGAGGTGGCAAGTAAACCACGAAACATGTAGGGCAGTTTCAATAAAGTTCCCACCGGAAAAAAATATTTTTGATTGGAGACCCCTGCCATAAAATTTGATTAATATATTAAGGAAATGTAAAACGGCGTAAGGCATATTTATTTATGTGAAGGACTGAGGAAGCAACCCCAAGCCGGATTATAGATGTGTACCTCATGTTCTGATTAATTGGCCACAAGTACACCTCCATTATGCTAACACGGTTCAAGTGAATTGCTAAGCTATAAGCATTCAAGAATACAGTGTAACAATAGGATGTAGCTGGGCTTCATTTTGAAAATTACACTTACTCAACTTGAGTAATGACAAAAAGTACGTCACGCTAAGGCTGCGTAAATGAAGCAGATTTCTCACGTGCTGGTATGCCATACTATTGATCTCTTCCCCTAATATATTTACTATTTTCAAATTAAAATCAGGAAAAGTGAAGATTTACTGAAGACTGAAAACAAGAAAGTACAAATAACTCACATAATAATTGAGTTGCGAAAAAAATGTATAGAGATACAATTGCTTAACATATTGGTTCTTCAATACGACTTATAATTACGGAAATATTTTGAATTTTCTAGACCCCCTCCTCAACAATAGTCAAATTTCAACCTATAGATTATAGTCTTGCATTAAACGGTTGAATATTGATTATTGCGTAGTTGAAATAAACATTTCCGAGTAAAGAACCTAAAATCTTATTTAATGTCATCACATAACGCATTTGCATGTATCTCAAGAAGTAAAAGCTCAACGAAAACAACATTTTATGGTTAACCTCGGAATGAAATGGTTCATGATATAACAGCTTACTGATAATAAGACATGAGTATGAATGGGTGTATACTGAAACCGAAAAATAAAACACCCCCCTCCCCCCCCCCCTTTATTATGGAGTCGTATGGAAAGTTTTTTTTTTATAGGACCAATCTAGTTTAGCCAATAATTCAGATATTAAAAGAGTTATTTGTATTTCTTCTTTTCTGACTTTTGTATACCTCCACTTATACTTGTCGGATTTTTACTTAGTAATAGAAGAAAATATCTCGGTTAATATTCAAGATAGAGAATAAATGTATATAACAATATTTATAGTAAGTTTAATTTTCAATAAGATTGGTGCTATACAATTTTTCGATCCGACGTACAGTAACGGAGATATTTCGAAAATCCCCTCTAACCCCCCCCCTCCCACTGGTCAGATTTCAACCGTTAACGAACTTGATCTTCCTTTTTACATCAAACGATTAAATACCGAGTTTGGTGATGATTAAACAAAAATTGCGACCGCTAGAGTGTATATATATATATATATATATATATATATATATATATATAGTTTTGAACGGACCTCATTTTCGACATTTCCTGGGTAGGATCGATGGACATTTGAAGAAATTTTTCGAAAATCGCGTCATGAGTACGACCTCAATAGCTGATTTCCCTTAAGGGAAATCTGCTAAAATATTTTGAGAAGTGAACAATAGTGTGTCACGAAACCTGGTGGGAAATAGTTTTTGCAGCTTTTGCATGCCGGACGTTTATTAAAGAGCAATTTATTATTCCTTCTTTACAGCTACCGATTATTAAAATGTTTGCTCCCAACTTTAAGGCTTTCATTCTAAGAAAGTAAGATATTTTACAATTCAGATTCACAAATGCTGTGGCACTTGATCCGTTTTAATAAATAACAAGCAACATTTGTTAGCAACAATCTGTTATACATATCTTTGAATTCAATATGAAATTAACTTCCACCCTCCCAACATCCAGGCACTCGCTTCCCGAGGGTTAAAGTTTTAATTTCGAACGGCTTGAAGCTATCTGCTCCTTTCGTGATTTATAGTGCTAGGCAGATGGCAGATATTAAGTATTGAGCTGAGATATTTGAAACTTCTGCTCAACTTTCTGGAGACGACTATAAAAGATATTGCACAACTTTAGACATTACGATTTGACTTAATTATCTTACTTCGAGCTTATCTTTTAAAAGAATATCAAGAGATTATTTCAATCCATGTGTTGACCAGAAGCAAACCTTTTCTCGGATTTCGTGAACAATGATATTTTCATTTAATAACTCAATGTCCAAGAAAGTTTCATTTTTCATAATAACGGCGTATTTTTTTTTTTCTGCATTAGATATTATTTTATAGAAAATAATAGTATCATTGAACATCAAAGGTCTTTTTATGACAGTTTATTAAAAGGGCTGGGAAGACTGAAGGATTTTCGTTGTATTGCCGATTTGAGAATTCTACCAACGACACAAATTTACTCAAGAGCATTATGACCAACGACTTAAAATGATATTAATTTGTTCGTTACAACTCTAGTCATCCCAACTTTGGTTTGAACATTGCCAAAGTCAATATTTAAGCACTTCATTCAACGAAACCAATCTTGTTCCAAATTTAATATTCCATAAAGATTGTGTTATGTCAAACATAATATTTACCTAGTATATTGTATTTTATTGTACTTGCAAATATATACGTTTCTATGTATCTAATAAAATGACTTATAGAAACCAATTAATAGATATTTTTAAGACAAATAAGATCGGTTTTATCAATATACTACAGATTCCACCGGCGAATTAACTTAGATTAAAAAACTGTAATAGGCGTTTTGCAGACAAATGAAGTTTCTTTAAAAACTATTAGGTATGCCTGGTCCAGCCTGTTTTATTGCTAATCTTATTTCAGCACCCATCTTGGAGTACTGGAAGAAGACCACAAACATCAATTAATAGGTTTAATGCATTCTGAAATTTTAAGTAAAACAGTAAATTCCTTTCATAGCTGTATTATAATCGAAGTTGGTTATTTTTGTTGTGCCAAGTGCTCCATAGAGTCTCTATCCTCTTGCCTGGGTTGCGAGGAATGCTTTTAACTAGTTCTCTGTTAAAGTATATTACATGAAGGAAGTGAGCCACAAAAGCGCTCTGTCGCTCATTAGACTATATTAAAAAGGATGCTTTTTTATTGATTCATGTGCAATGCCAACCTGCTTTATTAATTTATCCTAAAATTATTTCGCATAACAGTTAGATGTTCCTTCAATTATATTACTTTCTATTTTTTTATTTAATTATTTATATACATATTATAAATATTACTAAATGTAATTAATAGTTTTGAAAGCTCTAGCCTCAAAAATGTTGTCAGCTATTTTAGCTTACCCATTCATCCCTGCTTTTGAAGTCATCAAGAGAGTGTCTATATGGGTGGAAGGGAATTTTTAGCTTAAAATATCTTTAGTGATTATTAATTGGCTAAAGAGGAAAGGGTGGCATCCTCATTTAGGAGCTAGCGGGTAGTCTTTGCTAGGGATTAACACGTAGGAAATTACCTGCTCTACCCAAGAGAGGCCCAGGAATTTAAGAGGCCTTTGATGTCCCTCCTACTCCCGTCTCCCTGGAAAACTTAACTTAGCCTATCCTGGCCCACAGAATTCCTTTCATCTCGCCATACTCTCTTAAGGCGTGTACTCCAAGTAGGAGTAGGCTAGAGGAAAATACCGATTTTTTTTTGTAATTGGTTTAAAAATTGTTTGGTGCCTTCTAATGAATTTTGGTTGTAATTACTCTTGGATGAGACCGAAACTGGAAAGAATTTACCTATGAAAGACGTTTTAGGTATGTCCTAAATGCCAACACTTAAGTGGACAGGTGATGTATGACTTCTAGAAATCTTTACTGGACAGGGGAAATCCCTCAATATCCCTTTTACTCATGGTAGTAACATATGAAGCAAAGCATAGTGGTCCCGATGCCCTCATAATGGTTCAAAAATACTTTTAGTGGGCGGATCTCGTTCAAACTTTATAAGAGGTTTATTGTGGGTTTGAAAAGGTGTTTTATATAGGTTGTATATAATTTGACTAGGTTTGGTGTGGTGGTTAGAGGGAGGGGATATGTGCTTTCTGAAATTTCTAGTACTTTCATATTTTTTTATCTTATAAAAAAGGATATTTCTACACTATTACTATTTTTATTTTATTTAGTTAAAACATAATTATGTTTGTGCTGTAGTTATAATCATTAATATTAATGAATTAACTCAAAATGTTTGAAACTTTTTGTTTAATTATTCTGTTAAAAAAATTCTTTATCTATCAAATTGTTTTAGCTATATTAAAATGTTTAGTTATTCATAGAAAATAACAGTTTCATGAGCCATCACTAGAGCATTTCTGATTCGTTAATTTTTTAAATAAAAATTTAATTTTAATAAACATATTACAATTCATATAATTAAAACCAAACATAAAAATTTTCATTGTGACAACTAATCGATAAAAACATATTTAAATTCACTTATTTTCATATTTTTTTTTATTAAAAAGTATTATTATATGTCAAATTAAAGATAAGCTTGTGCTAAATAAGTTTTACCTAAGAAACAGAGTAGGCAGATGCATTTCAATTAATAAGCAAGATCATCGTCCTAAGCCCATAGTTTAAAATCAGGTCAAGGGAACGGTTGTTTTCGTCCTAAAAATCTGAGTCATCTGATGAGGTCTCAGTAATTTCTTTTTCACTGAACTCGTCCTCTGAATTTTCGTTTTAGGAAGCAAATATTTAATATGTATTTTCGACCACTTTACGCAACTATGAATAAACTTCTCAAATCATTCATAACAGCACTTGTTAGGTTTTTCTTGTTTCCTTTGGTATTGGCCTTCTTGATGATATCACTGGATCGGATTATAGGTCTACAAAATAAATAAGTAGGTTTGTACGCTATGACTGGTAAAACAGTAATCAACGTATTGAAATCGTCGAAAAGTAAGGAAAGGTTTACCTTAGGAGTCACGATTCAAGCCTTTGTCTCATCTCTTATGGGTTTCCAAGGAAACTCTTCTTTTGATCCTATGGCTGAAATTTCCCGACTGTGAACATGACACCATTCGATTCTCAGATAGTTCCTCTAACGTTTAGAGCAAAAATCACTTTTTCACACAATTTCCAAATATGAGTAATAGGTGTCAAAAAACTTTTTTTTTATTGAGTTATATATATTTTAGACTGTAGTTAATGAACTGCACTATTAAATAATTGACGGCAGATTCGGGGAATATGTATAAATAATATAGGCTATCAAAGGTAGTACTAAACCATTATAGTTTCAGACTTCAGTGACTATTAATTAAATTGTTTCTTTTTTTCCCCTTCACTCACAGACTCAATAAATTTACAAATGGAATATTGGAACTCCATCAGCAGGTCGCCAGTGAATATCAGTTCATATTACAATTGTCAAAATCAGTATTTACACTTAACCATTGCGACAGGCATTTCTTTATTAAATTCTTCAACTCCATTCGGAAAAAAAAAAGATTACAAGTTTTATAATGAATTTCTATTTTAGAATAATTTTTAGTCTGTAAGAATGCGTTTATTATTGGGCGTTTAATAAAATCGAACGGCTCTATATTGTGACCATTGTATACATGTGCTACCACACCTGTTGCCTTCACTATTCTACACAGCTGACTTTATTTAATAAAGAGAGAATTTCCTTTAATCAACGAAAGAAATATAATACTGAATAAAAATATTTGAGTTAATCCTAATATTTAAAATAACCTAATGGTTATTATAACATACATAATTGAAAATAATGAGGCATAATGCTCAGTCTAGATTACTAATTGAAAACGGCATCTTAATTAATAGCAAACCAGAACAATGAAGCCTAGGTGCTGTGTAAATTAATACTTTGGGAACTATTAATTGAAATATTGATTAATCTAAGACTTACTGTCCAGGAAATTGTTAAACAAGTCTATGAAATTCTAGAAAGATTGAATGCTCAATTAAAATTTGTTTACTTTGAGCTTTCACAGACATTATATTTTAAAATTGGGAAATTGTATTGAATGATACTTAAAGAGGCTAAAGAATTGTGTAACGTAGAACTGTTCTGAAATAATCATTATTATTAGTGGTACCGACTTATTAAAGTAGAACACTTGTTTCTATGTCTTGTACATTGATTGCAAATTAAATTGATATGCAATATGATAGAGGAATTTAAGAGGAAACCACTTTTATAATATGAATATTTATGGAGTTTGTATTTATCTCTTACGTGAGAAGGGCTATGTGACATTTTTTATCGAAGAAGCTATTGAATAAATCAGAAAAAAAACATGATATTATTTAAGTATGGCTGTAGGAAATCTATCGCGGATGGCCAAGTACAAATTGTAGCCGTTATCCGATTTACACCGGACAAACACGATAAATAAAAACTCCTCTCTCCCTTCGTAAATCCAACCTGAAGCCAATGTTGGTTCGCTCCTACACCAAACTTTATGCATATTCCGTTTGTTATTATTTCCCGGCTAACTGATTTGCTTTATCTCAATGATAGTTGCTGAATTCGCAAGTAGTAAAAAAATAAAATTTGACCATTTCATGGAGCCCTATAATACCTGTTGCTTTATTGGGAACAAATCTGTCGTGATTATTTTGTGATTAACTGAGACTTGATAAGAAAAAGTTATGCAGATTTATATCCCACGATTATCTTACCAACTTTAATATTTTACATTAATACTGTGCCATTACACATTAGATTGATTATGTTATGACATTTCTTCTGTCAGCTTGTTTAACTAAAATTGATTTTAATAAAGTGGAAAACATTACCATAATACAGTTACAATGATAATATCAGGGGGCTCGTAATGTCAGGATTAGTAATTTCTACGAATCCGTGGAACAGGACTAATTACGTCGAATTAATCCCTACAATATGATCTCTGCCATGGTTACATGAGAAACTATAAACCTATAAAACAATGGTCTTCTCCATAAAAGAGCTTCTAAATGCTCTAGAGAAGCGAAAGAAGAAAATATTAGAAACATTTATTTATGTCGAGCAACGCGTCTTAATCTGTTTTGCTTATACAATATAATATAAGAAGTTACCGCTCAGCTTTCAAAGTGTTTGATCCCGAAGTTCATTTCGTGTGAGCAGTTGACATCAAACCTCGAGGAAGTGAAGTCAAGTATAGTTTTCCCTTGTAACCGTCAATTACTTTTCAAAAGAAACTAAAAATTCTGAATCTTAAGGAATTAAAACCCACTTTGCAACTCATTCATAAGCACCAACATGAAATTCATTACACGTATACAGGATGTATTAGTAGATAAAACTGTAGGGTATGCCAGATTTTTTGTCTTAATTTGTCGGATATGATGCTTTATTATTTCCACTTCATTAAGAAAATAGGCATTTTTCCCAGCCTTTTAAACATAAAAATGCTTGGAATTTTGAAAATTGGAATTTGATAATATGCAATACTAGAAAAAAGTTGTTGATACAAGAACATACTTTAAGCATATTCGTAAATACATTTGTTTTGTGTTCATTAAGTTAGTCCTCTTCCAGCTAATTAGTAATAGTCATGTTAAAAGTAATAATTTAGGCTTTCCCTGTTTTCCACGCAGAGTATCCCACGTGGGAATTTATTTAATTTTGTGTGCTCCATACTTTGGATAATACAGATAAATAATCTAGGCTTATTGCTCATTATATGCAACCGCATCCTAATAATAATAATAGCTGAATGTTATACGAATTCAAAATATTTAGCTAAAATGGCTTTAGTGAGGTTGGATTTAACGATGGTTTCCTGCGGCTGAGCCAACAATAGGAGTCTGGGTAAATTCCTACTCGAATTTGCTTTGGCCCGTTTCTGGGAATGGGTTACTGGTCCGTTTGCAGGGCTACAATCGAATAAGGAATTCCAATTTAGACTGAGCTGAGGTTTTGGCCGGCCAGAACTGTTTCTACAGCCAACGTCTCTCCATGTATATTTGATGACTACCTCGTTCAACATGGTTGACCAGTAAACACGGCCTAGCCACTTGCCGAATATACAGTTAACTGTTTACCTTTTCCCCCTCGACCAATTTTGACAGATTTAACTTGCTTTCCTGGATAAAGCTCTGAGTGGTTAGATGGACCCGTTGCTTTATTTTTTTATGTTAACGGATATCTATATATATAAAAATGAATTTTTGTCTGAATGTCCTTTATAGAGTCGTAAACGGCCGAACCAAATTTTATGAAACTTGGTATCTATATTTCTACTAACCTAACTTAGGTTTTAGGCTATATTCTCTGAGACGAACAGGATTGGGGGTATTAAGGGAGGCCTGAAATTAAAAACAGCAATATTTCGTTTCCTATTAGTTTTTCGGTAAATATGCACATAGCAAAAGTAGTTTTTTTTTTTGTTATTTAGAGTAACCTCTGTTATGTAAACTTTTGTCGTATACCGAAGTATAAATGAGTCGTACGCTAAATACTATAAAACAAGAATTTTATATGGCACAAAAGACTCAACCGAACTAAATGAAACTCCGAATGTGATTTGGTATTAAAATTATTATTAATTATATTAAATTTCGAGGTACGAACAGGAGTAAATAAAATTGCGATATTTCGTAACGTGTTAATTTTTCGGCAAACGTGCATATAACAAAAGTCGTTTGTTTTGTTATTTAAAGAAACTTTTGTTATATGAACTTTTGCCGTATAACGAAGTTTGAATGAGGTAGACACGAAAGACTACAGAAGGGGTCAACAATGTTATAGGACACGAAAGATAAAATCGAAATCTACGAAACTCCGTATTTTTGACTAAAATAATATGATAATCTATGTATGTAGAAATAAGTACATAACAAATACTTCTATTATTAGCATGGACTTGGGTGTAAATCCTAAGCATTGAGACGGGAAAATGTAAAAATATTGTACAAAGGAAAGCCCCCCAAAAAATACCATCATCATTCAGCCTCAAATGATTTTCCGGGCGAAGCTAGTAAGTAAATAATAAACATTATATATGGTTAATTTTTATAAATTTAAGTATTAATCTATCTGAATTTAAACAAGACCATTTCTAGTATGTTTGAGGCTTTTTCTTTCAGTAATTTATTAAACGTTGTATTTTTATAAGTAATGTACCATTAGCTAAAAACACCTTTTTTTTTTTTATTGGGGTAAAATATTTTCATTTGGTTCACTATAGACTTCGCAATTTACATTGTACGCCCTCTGCCACGTTCACGGTAAAGGTTCTAGACAGCGGTTCAAATCGCTTGCTAATTTGGAAAAATGTATTACGATGAACACCTCTATATTGGTTAGCACATCACAAACCGAAAAGATATGCCCCATATGTTGACTCCAAGAGGGCTAAGGACGGAATAATGTGACGTATCTGTTTTGGAATAGGATTTGTCTACATGCTTGGCTTTTGAACTCCAGCCGGCAGCGCTGGTTCAATGAAGGTAACACAGATGTCGTAGTGGTGATTCAGACAGTTAATGACTACTCGTAAGTACTGGTGGATACGAACCGATAAATCCAGATGCAAGCATTTATTACTTTTGGATGTTCAAGGCTATGGAACCCGCTCGTCGAGTCATAAACATGCGGCAGAAAATGCAATCTTCATGGTCAAATGCTTTTAATCATTTCGTCACAGTATCATTGAGGCGTGTTGAATACATATGTTGGATATTAATTAGGATTATTAAATAATTATAATAGAGTGGTATTAAAATTGAATACCAATAAATTGAAGTGGCGAGTTCGATTCCCGCCTGGGCAATAGGAATTCATTTAGCTAGAGAATTCATTAAATAAAATGCTTAGTCCCTCCCTGGCTAGAAAAGGGTGTTAACCTGTAGATAACTCGTCCCAGTTAGCCTTAGTTGCAAAAAGTGGACGTTAATTAATGAATAAAATAAAATAAAATTATTTATGATTCGCTCAAATAAACTATGCACCGAGGTAATGTATATATCCATCCGGTCACCTGTTAATGTAGTTTTCTTAGAAAGTCTCAGAGTTTCACAATGAAAAAAAAACCTTCATTAACAGATATCAGGTGGCAAAAACATTATTATTTATCCTCTTTACGTACAATCATCTGTCTTTTCGAGACCAAAGGCTTGTTTCGATGTAAGATAAATCGAAATTTTATTATACATACGACTCCACGGTTGTTGATAATTATATAGTGAATATTATGTCCAAATGTCCAAACTCTTTTCAGCAAACTAGATCCTACCATATCGTGTATTTAAATACGTATAAAATAACAATAAGTGATCATTGTTGACGCAGAATTGGGTAGACTATTTATTTTTTACTCGATAAATCACTTGCAATGATATAAAAACACTGATTTTTAAATATATTGTCTTTTTATATCACCACTATGTAAAGTAAAAGACTCATGATCAAAGTTAATCAACCGATTTGTATACAATTTATGATTTGTTCCAGCATACTTTGCCCTTGTGTTTTTTAAAATATTTTCTAATATATAAACGAATATTGGATTAAATTTCCATCATTTGAGGCAAGGCATTTCTTGCTTGCTCTAAATCAGGCAGTATATATAGGCGAAAAAATGTACTCGAACTAACTCGAAGCCCAGTTCAAACGATTTAGATAATTTCGTTTATTACGATAAATAAAATAGCTCTATGTCACCCAATATGACCTTAAACTTATTGACCTTCCTATCCTCGACATATAATATTAGCAAATATATTTGCTTTAGTACCTATATTCACGAACGTTTTAAAGCACATTGAGAATGGCATAATCCCCGATGATTGCAATACTTGAATAATTGAACGCTTGTCACAGTATTACTAGAAAGATATATTTTTCTTTTGTCAAAAGATGTTCATTGCTTTGAAGAAATTCGCCAGGAATCTTGGATTCCGAATGTAAGTGGTTGAGGGAAAATTGTTGGAGTCAGCTGGCCGAGGTGGTCACGACTCGCCATCTCTATTTGCCCTAAATCCTCTTCAAATATGTAGCCTCTTATCGCCAGCTCCTCCTCTGCCTTACACACCCCTCAATCTTATTTCAGCTCAGAATCTTTTCACCGTTAGACTTTTCTTTCTAACGATTCCTCCTACACAACTCTAAGGATTTGCACCAATTCCCGAAAGATTTCATTTTATGAAAGAAAATGTAAACGCAAAAGGGATATTGATATCCGCCTCCTATGAACATACAATTCTTAAATGAGATTAAATCTAATATATCTAAGTGCAACACACGATCGATTATTAGCAGATTTCCCTTAAGGGAAATCAGCTATTGAGGTTGTACTCATGACACAATTTTTGAAATTTTTTTCAAATGTCCATCGATCCTACCCAGGAGATGTCGAACATGAGGTCCGTTCAAAAGTGTGTGTGTGTGTGTATATATATATATACACTCAACCGGGAAAAAAAACCGGACACATTCATTTTTGTCGTATTAAAAGCTAATTTTCAGCAATTTTCTTTATGTGGGTATTCTAGTTATTACAGAGAATTTAGAGTCTAAGTCCATTGAACTAATCCCTTCAGGATTAGTAAACAATTAGATAAAACTCAGATTAGATTTATTTGTCGTGAAGTTGATCTATTCTAAACTGTAAGTAGTTTTTCGCACATTTAAACATCTTTAATTATTAACCAAGCATTTTCTTTAATTAATGTTTTATTTTTATTTCGGTCCAGAATAATGGGTCTTTCAAACTTAGATGGAAGGCCGGAGCTTACGTTACATTGTCGAAACGCTTGGGGTAGCGAAGTAGACTTCACTATGGTAGACCATTCACTGTAATAAAAATGAAGAATAATTTTTTTTTTAAATGTTGTTATGCACATTTTTTCCCTATCTTGATTATTTACTGAGATATTTGCATTTTTTAGTTTTCGGTCTTCAGTAAAGCCCCACTCCTACTCATCTCAAATTTTCAATATTCTATTATGTTATGAATCACTTTATTTGAAGCTTAAATACCAAATATTGTTCTCATTGAACTTTTAAGTTTTGAGATAAATGCAAATACGTGGCGCACGTGGGAAATCTGCTTAGTTAACGCAGCCCCTGCGTGACGGACTTTTTTTGTTTATAAATAATACATAATGTCAACTACTGAAGGTCCTGAGATCGTATCCTGATTAGGCCCTCCAACAATTTGTCTGTAAACCAATTTCACGAGATCCGAAAAGTTACGAAAACGGTCGAACTAGCTTACGGGGGATACTCAAGAATAGACCCGACATCATTGGATCTCATACGCTTAATAAAAATTCAAATATCTTGGTTAATATTCAAGATAGAGAATAAATGTATATAACAATATTTTCGCTACTTTACACCGAATCGAAAACTTGTATAGAACAATCTTATTGCAAATTTAATTTACTATGAACATTGTTATATACATTTATTTTCCATCACGAATATTAACTGAGATAAATGCATTTTTATTAAGTGTGTGCGGATAACGGACGAGATGAGTTCGGCTGTTGTTGAGTTTCCGCCGAAAGTTAGTTCGGCCGTTTCCGTAACTGTTGGGCTCTTGTGAAATTGGTTTAGAGACTCGTGTAAGCTTCTATTTTGTGGGACACATGCAAATACGTTCTGTTGATACCATCCACCTCCCCTTCATTAGTTCTTGTACTACCAAAATTTGAGTGGTTGCGATAAAAATCATTCTGATTCATTATAAATTTCAGTACTAGATATACTTAATAGTCTCAGTATTCGTTCCGGTGAAGAATATATCTATCTATCTGTTCACCTATGAGTGGTTGGCAGACCTGTTTGATTACAATTTTCTTATATTAAGCAAGTTATTAGTACTTTCTTGTTTTAAGGTTTCATTAAAACCTCTCATCTTCAGGCACGTAGGAAACCTGGTTAGTCTTCGCAGCCACTGCGACAGACTTTTTGAACTACATGTTTACTTAGATTTGTTCGGCAATACTACCTCTTGCCCATAGGGACTTCTTTATTCAGAATGAAATTTCCTACGAGATTCTCTAAACCACTATAGCTTTTTTGTCACTGCAAAACGTCCATTTGGTAGATCGTGCGACAACCCTTCTTGGTAGCAGAAAATAATGGGAAATCATACCGTACATCGGGTTGTCATTGAGCATAGAATCCGGATATGTTGGTACAAGGAAACCAAATATCAAATCAATTTGTAAATGGTTGTCATGTGTTTGATTAAAAAAAAAAAAATATTAAAAAAAAGCGAGTATGGAGGAGACGGCGTGGAGTGATTGAGCTGCGGACATGAGGGTGGAAGTTTAAATTTGAAACGGAACTGAATGGAGTTGAGTCATCAGTCATACACCTACATTTCCACTTCTAATTGAGCCATCCTCCAACAACCCGACACCAATTTTCTACCCTGCCTCTCTCGTTCGCCCTCTCTCACTCACTCACTCATTTTCTCACCCTCTCAAACCTTTTTCCTTCGCCCTGTCTCTTCTGTCCTTCTATATCTCAAACTTTCTGTTTTGCCTGGGTGTTGTGATTTGGGAAAAACATTTGATTTGGACAAGACATGTCTTTTAGCAGCTATAGAGGTCGTACTCATGACGCGATTCTTTAAAAATTTCCTCAAATGTCCATCGATCCTACCCAGGAGACGACGAAAATGAGGTCCGTTCAAAATTGTATATATATATATATATATATATATTTGTTTGTTAACGCTCTAACAGTCGCAATTTTTGTTTGATCGTTACCAAACGATCTGTTTTACATAAACGTTTTATGTAAATAACGTTTTACATAAACGTTTTATGTAAAAAGACAGTTCAAGTTCGTTAATGGCTAAAATTGGTCCATTGGGAGGGGGGGTGGTTAGAGTAGGGAATTTTGAAAATTCGAAATATCTCCGTTACCCTAAGTCGATATGAAGAATCATATAGAACCAATCTTATTGCAAATTAAATTAACTATAAATATTGTTATATACATTTATTTTCTAACTTGAATATTAACCGAGATATTTGAATCTTTCAGCTTTCCGCAAACCCCCAATTCTACTCATGTCACATAAACAATACTCGGTTATGTAATAAACCACATCATTTGAAGCTTAAATATTGTTTTCAAGAGACATTTATTATTCGAGATAAACGCAAATATGTACTGTCGACCCCCCCCCTTCTTAAGTTTTTGAACTACATTATTCGATTGATTGAGATATAAATTATTCAGATTTATTTTAAATTACAGTACTAGATATAGTTAATCGTTTTCAATCAAATTAATACGATATATTCAGATATATTACAGTAATTGTTTTTCTTTCCGGTATGAAGTTGGCAGAACTGTTTGTTTACATTTCAGATGCTTTCCGTCGGGAGGTTTCTTATTATCGTTCGTATTTATTCACTTAATATTCGTGGTGGTGTATTTGTCTATGTTTAAAATTCACGCGGGAAATCTGCTTAGTTTACGCAGCCCCTGCGTGACGGACCTTTTAATCTTCAGTATGGCATGTCTATATTTTGTCTTTGGATATCTTCAGTAAGCAAGTTTTTAACTGTCAAAAGTGTTGCATTGTCTACAGACTAGTCTATCTGTACTCATCATCACACTCATCTGGTTGGGCCAATACTACTTCCTGTCTAGATTTTCAATAGCTTCATCTCCCTTCTCGCTATTCCTTGGTAACCAGCACATGAGAACTTTGGACTGCAGATCTCTGGTTAAAATTATTACAGAACACAGTAATAACACATGCCAAAACACTGGATCTACTGAATAACCACATGACTCTAGACGTACAAATCAGAACATTCGTACGGAATGATTCAACATTTCGACGAGCACAACCAAAACCCACCTACTGACAATAATGAGATGCATACAATATTGGAAAGATAGAAACACCATTCTTTCAGCAATCCTCTGAAGATGGGTTCCCCCTAAGTGAAATATCTAGGCCATATAGTGAAGAAACACTCAGATTAAGTAGGAAAGATGATTCTTCAGTGGCACAGTTGTTATGCATCGTTTTCCTTCGCAAAATCTTAAAGCTGTACAACTTATTCTCGTTCCATTTAACCGAGTCTTATCTGTGAAATATTCGAGAAATAGGTTCCAAAATGATGATAAAGGTCCAGGGCGAAACGTTTATATTCGGGGAGTAGAGAAGTCTTAATCGACTAGTGAAGACACAAAGCTTCTGGAGAAAAATTCCGCCATGCAGGAGTTGCGTTAACTAAGCAGATTTCCCACGTGCGTCACGTATTAGCATTTATCTCACTACGTAAGAGTTCAATGAGGACAATATTTGGCATTTAGGCTTAAAATAAAGCCTAACTAATAGAGCTTTATAGAAATTTGCAAGTTTGGTTCTATAAAATTTTTCGATCCGAATAACGGAGATATTAGGAATTTTCGAAATTCCCCCCCTAACCCCCCCCCAACTGGTCAGATTTCAGCCGTTAACGAACTTGATCTATAGTTTTATATTAAACGTTTAATTATTGAGTAAAGATCAAACAATAATCATAGCGACCGCTACTGCGTTAATAGGCAGACACACACACACACACACACACACATATATATATATATATATATATATATATATATATATATATATATATATTTGAACGGGCCTAATTTTCATCTCCTGGATTGGATCGATAGACATTTAAGAAACTTTTTCGTAAATCACATTACGAGTACAACTTCAATAGCTGATTTTCCATAAGGGAAATCTGATAAAACTGCAGCATTATTATTATAAAACCATCTTCCGACCTATATAAATTGAAAGAGTTATTGAATTATATCCTGTGAATTACTAATATGAAGTTATAGAAATTGGGTGTTGTATTCTTTATTATATAATAAGAATATACTAAGGTTTCATTCATTTATGGATCATTTTGAATTAACCTTTCAAAATTATTCTGATTTAAAGTTTGCTGGCAGAAATATGTGTATATATAAATGAAAGGAACTATTTGGCTTTCCATGAGGAATATCTTGTTATGTTTGAGGCTACAGTTATCCTTTGAACGTTACTGCATACTGTTAAAGACCTCGAAATTAGTAATCTCGATAGTAGACGGAGACAACTGTTACAGAAATAAACAAACAGGCTGTCAACAGGTCTGCCCGGGTCATTGTATTAGTAAGGATCGATGTGGAGCTGTGACTGAACTAGATACTACCATCGATGGGGCTAGCACAGTTCGCCCTCTGGTGTCCAGTTTAAAAATAACACTGTGTTTATTTGCTGCTCCTGGACTACATTACTCCTTGCACAGCTCAATTTCTGATCGTTCATTCATTGAAAGCGTATTTTTTTTTACTATGCTTTCCTTGATGATAAAATACATTGCTTATAAAATAAATAAATAATAACTTCACAGCCATAAAAAAAATCTATTTTAGTACGTTATGTGAGAACGGATTTAATATTACAAGGCTGTCATCTCAGTAGTGAGTTATATATTGCAATTTTAGAACTATTTTCCATATTAATAAGAATATAAGAAAATCTTGATTTTGGGCTGTTACACAGTATTTATATAAACTGAATAAACTTCAAAGATTATCAATAGACCAATCTTTTAACAGCACTATAGAAAACAATATACTAGTAATTCTACTGTATGTTTATATTGATGTGTAAGGGAAGGCTTTGATGAGTAACCTGGAAGAAAATATTTGAGCGGAAGATACCTAGAGCCATCATAGCCTCAAAGTGGGTGGCGACTTCGGATTCAGGAGAAGGAAGACTAGGAATAGACTATATCTGAAAGGAATAGACTATATCTAAATCTATTTCACATGATATGAAAGCTAAGACCCTAAAACTGTCGGGCAAAGTGGCTAAGGGTCACCGTGGTCTGTAAACTCTCACACACACACACACACACACACATAATATGTAGTGTTGCGAAAATTAAATACATGAAACAGAGATACTCACATATTTGGGAAATACGGAGATCAACGGGTGCCGCCATATAGCAATACCAATCCAGACCTCGAAGAGTCCAGGCAATTCCGTTTTGATGTTTTCCGAGAAGCTATAGAAAGGGACGCAGCATCCCCCACTTAGTTAGTTCGTTCTCATCAGTGCTACAGTGCAACTTAGTTGCAGTGCGGCAAAGTGTTTTATGTAAAGAACAGTGTTGTGCCCGTCACTCAGTAAACAACAGTATACTGCCGGGTTTAAGACAGTACAGTGCCATTAACTTCGCGAAGATCAGTGCAGTGCCGTGTTTTCGTGAACTTCAGTGATCGTGAGTGAGTTATTGGACTGTTTAATAACAAGAACAGTGAAACTATCAGTGCATAATGTGAGTAATAGTAAAGAATAATTAACCAAGTGTCTAGTGCATTGTTAAATTAATTGTACAGTGATAAAAACTCTGAGGCTTGTATGTGTTTAATTTTGCAATCCAAAAGAACTCTAATAAACAACGTTTATTACTGACTTTGTAATAAACGTAACAATATATATATATATAAAGCTGAATACAGCAACTATAAGTTTTTCATTTTGGAGCTTTCCGATTACCCTTTGAAATTCTTGCATGACATAAATCAACTAAAGGTTTGAAAAAATCATACACATGTCATACATGTGTCTTGTCAGTTGGGCAATGAACGAACATTGCATAAAATTAAATGAATATTTTATAATGTCGGTAATATCCATGATAAAATAGTTAGAAAGTCAATTTAAGAGGGCAGTTTTATTAGCCGTAAGTGCCGTAAATGACGTGGGTTAAGAAAATTTTCTAAAACAGATATCAAACTTAACTCCGTTAGTCAGCTAGGAAGTCGTTCGTCTCTTGGTACGGAGAAGTTTAGTATTAGAACTCAAGTTATAAAACAATATATCATATATGAGCTATAATATAGATCTTGGAACTTATAATTAACTTAACCCTCAGTAATGACATTTGTAAAGCCTACTTCAAAATAGCTAATATTTTTTGTTTAATTACTTGTTTAAAATGTGTTTTTAACTCTTAGGAAAGGTTATAAAGTAAAACTTCGAAGTCATTTTTTTGTTCGATTTCTGTTAATTTATTAAGGTCTCAGGTTGGCCATACGATTTTAAGCGTTGACCTTAACCACAAATGGTAAACCTAGAGTGGCGAGTTCGATTGCCGTCTGTGAAGAATTCTATTTCATTTTGGAAAAGTGCCTTTTCTATTCATCTTATCCGTCCCAAGTCTAAACGGAAGAAAATTGTTTAATCAATTTCGGAACAGAACCCAAGGTCTTCCCCAACATAACAATAAACATATTCCCACATCAACCACCATATTGATCACAATGTGATATTCTTAAGTCAAGTACAAATACAATAGACAAAAGGAATTTCTTGGGAGATGAGTTCCGTTTATCACACGCTACAAGAAACCATTAAATCTTAATTGTTAAAAGTCTTAAAACAGTTGGGCGCCATGTTTTTGCCACCGATGTTCCTGGAAATTATACCAATTCAGTATTAATCCTTGAAAATATAAAAACCATATCTTGGAATAAAAAGTATTGATTAAAATCCATCAGAGGAAATCTCTTATAAATTACTAAATGCAAACATGTTTACAAAAATGTGGGACTCTAAACCTAGTTCTTTGGCAATATTAATTGTTTTTTCCTACAATATAAATTTTCATTCAGTCATAAGCTACATGATTTTTTTTTATGTCTATTTCGGTTACTTTATGTTGTTTATCTAGTGAACTCCTTACCCACACAATGGGTTGCTGTAGTGTGGTTATCATTGCTACCTGCATTTATATTTCTGTTTAAATAGTGAAGTTTATTAAGAAAATATTATTTTTTCAACTGGTATTAAATGAAAATACCTGAACAGAATTGAAGACATTTTTGTAGTTGCCTAAAGAAAATGTATAACCTTTGGCTATGATCAAAATTTTTTGATTTAACAACCTTAATTGAAGTTTCCTATGAACCAAAAATCTATTAATATTCAGTCTATCGTCCGACACTTCTTAATTCACGCGTCTAACCAGAGAAACATTTAACAGATTGAAAGTGTTGTTTTTTTTATGAAATTGAATGAATGTTTAACCAACACCAGTCAATACCTTTTACTACCATTTTTGTGTCAAACCATCAGTAGGGGCCACTCAGCTAGTATTTACATATACAATATATAAATATATTCTTCAAATTTTATGGCAAGGGTCTCCAATAAAAACATTTTTTGGTGCAAACTTATATTGGTGAATCCTTGCAGCTGCAGAATAAAAAGTTAAAGCAACACGTAAAAAGTATACACAATAATGAAAATAAAACTGCGTTGACGGATCATGCTACCTTCAATTTTGAAAAAGTTCAAATAATTGATAAAGAAATAAATAATAATATAAATAATACTTAACTGAAAATAAAGGAGAGCATTCATATAATTAAAAAAATTAGAAAAAGGGCAGTAAACAAAAAAACAGAAATCAAATACCTCAATCATATATTCTATAACATTTTATCTTAAATTAATCAACTTTAATATATGACGCGAAATAATCGAGTTCAAGATTGACTTGTAAATAATCGATTTTTAGTCAGCTGACTTAACCAACCTCGTAGCCTCTGAAGAGGTGGCAAATATGCCACGAAACATGTAGGGTAGTTTCAATAAAGTTTGTACCGAAAAATGTTTTTTATTGAAAACCCTTGCCATAAAATTTGAATAATATATAAATAATATTGGGGCCAGAATAAGAAGAATATATTAATAGTTGATTACAAGTGTATCCATGGAAGGTGTCTTGTTATTTACCTTTAACCTCTACCAACGACCTATGAATAACCCTTTGAAAACCGGGATGCGTGTGGGTAGTTATCAAAAGCCAGAAGGGAATCACTCATGCAGAATTTAAGCCGAGGATACTGGTTGAGAGGATATCGGATCCTTGCCAGGAGACTAGCCGGGAAAAGGCCTCCGACACTAATCCCTGATAATCTCAACTTCAGACATCGATCTAGCACCCTTCAAGCACGATGGTACAACTCTTAGGCCCATACCTACGACTCATATCATTTATCAATACCTCTTAAGGTATGCCAGTTAATGAGGTTGTACTCGAGACGTAAATTTCTTGAGAAAGTAAAAATTTCCTAAAATAATCATGGATCCTATCTGTTAGATGACAATAATCAAATCCGTTCAATATTGTCATCTACTTGATAGGATCGTTGATTATTTGAGAAAATGTTTACTTTCTCAAAAAACTTAAGTCTTGAGTACAACCTCATTAACTGGCATGCCTTAAGAGGGATTGATAAATGATATGGGTGTATACGTATACACTCAACCGCAAAAAAAACCGGACACTTCATTTTTGTCGTATTAAAAGCTAATTTTCAGCAATTTTCTTTATGTGGGTATTCTAGTTAATACAGAGAATTTAGAGTCTAAGTCCATTGAACTAATCCCTTCAGGATTAGTAAACAATTAGATAAAACTCAGATTAGATTTATATGTCGTGAAGTTGATCTATTCTAAACTGTAAGTAGTTTTTCGCACATTTAAACATCTTTAATTATTAACCAAGCATTTTCTTTAATTAATGTTTTATTTTTATTTCGGTCCAGAATAATGGGTCTTTCAAACTTAGATGGAAGGCCGGAGCTTACGTTATATTGCCGAAGCGCTTGGGTTAGCGAAGTCTACCATTCACTGTAATAAAAATTAAGAATAATTTTTTTTTTTTAAATGTGTTAATTTATCTTTTTTTTTTTTTTTTTTTTGTATTTTTGTGTAAATAATCAATAAAAATTATTCACTTTTGGCAGATTTTGTTTAAATAACCTATAGATTAACCAATTATTTTAATTAAAAAAATTAATATACATATATATTAAGTATTTAACAAAATTATAAGACTAAATCTAAGTGTCCGGTTTTTTTTGCGGTTGAGTGTATACACATATTTAGTTGTTTACTTGTCTGTTAACTCTATCGCTACTTTGAACCCGCATTTATCGCTAGCAAATTCGATATGTATACAATCGTAAAATTAAAAATATAGCCCATTAATTGCTGGAACCTATGAAAGGGGTGGGGTTCATGGGTGGGAAATCGAAAATTCAAAATATATCCGTTGCTATGAGTCGGATCGAAAATGTTTATTGAACCGATGTTGCTACAAATTTAATTACCTATACACGTTGTTTTCTATATTGTTACCTTTATTTTAAAATCAGTAATAAACGATGTTTATTAAAGTTCTTTTGGATTGCAAAATTATACACACACAAGCTTCAGAGTTTTTATCACTACACAATTTATTTAACAATGCACTACACACTTGGGTAATTATTCTTAATAACTGCTCACAGTATGCACTGATAGCTTCACTGTTCGTCTTATTACACAGTCAAATAATTAACTCACGATCACTGAAGTTCACAAAAACACAACACTACACTGTCTTAAACATGGCACTACCACTGTTCCTTACAGAGTCACGGCACAACACTGTTCTTCACAAAGAACACTTTACCGCACTGCAACTAAGGCGCACTGTTCACTAAAGCTGCATTCAACGCACTGTTGATCAACTTGAAGAGAGCTGAGAACAAACTAACTAGCTCGAGTCGGGTAGGGTCCCTTATATAGCTTGTCGGAAAACATCAAACAGAATGCCCAGAAGGGACTAGACACGTTGCCTAGAATAGTACCGGCCAAAGTAGACACTTCGGGCACCAATAGTCCTTCATCGGTCGGCTCCTTTCATCTCCTTCGTCCTTCTTAAATATGTGATTAACCCTGTTTAATTTTTCATGTACTTAATTTTCGCAACTATATATTTTATCTTTATATCGAACATTATCCTAAGTATTTTAGTTTCCCGATTTCAGTAATCCCCACTCAAACTCATTTTATATTATTTATTTTTATTATTATTAACATCCAAATACTGTTTTTAGCTAATTAGGACTGGCCATCTACAGCTTACCACGCTTTTCTAGCCAAGGGTGGACTAAGGATTTTATTTAATGAGATTGTCCACTAAATAAATTCCTATGGCCCATGCGTGAATCGAACACGCCACTCTAGTTTTACCGTGTGAGACATTATATCAAGAATCAACATGTGAGATTATTTTATGTTAAGAAAGAGCCGATAAGTCATGAAAAAAAAAACTTATTCCTAGTTTAAAAATGATACAAGGTCGCCATTACGATGTGAGATGCATGTACAGGCATGTTCTATGTGATGGCATCAACAAAGAATATTGTTTTCTAGAGAATTCAGTATGTACTTTATCCATAACAGATTCAATATTTATACGATTCATATAAAGCTAAAGCTAAAATCTGTTAATGATCATAATCGGACCACAAGGGGGTGATGGGGTTCGGAGGGGGTTAAACAATTCCAACACTGTTGAAATTCGCTTAGCTCAAGCAACCGTGGGACACTTTTAATGTTTCTTAAAATATAGTAGAACCCAATCAAATAATGGTAGGAAACGTGATTTTGAGTGAGTACTGGGAGAACTAATAGCCCAAACTTACAACAAGAGTTACTAATAGCCCAGAGTTACAACAAGAGCCCGATTACCACACAACACTAATGCAATCTAGATTACAATATGTGAACTTGAATTCGGCATTCTAACACTGGGACAGTGTATTATGCACTAGACTATAACCATCTCCTACAAACCATGGATTCGATATTATTCTCGTCAATATTGTTGTATTCATAAGAATGTAAAGATTAAATTAACTTTCACAGTATATTTTACTGTCATAAAATATTATTGTTTTATTTTTATGAATTTATTAAATACATATTTTTTAAGTAACTTTGACTCATTAGCGTCCAATGATTTGTAGAATGAAGATAAATATTGCCAATATGAGCAATTTAACATTTCAATAACTTAACAGGAGTCACGTCTTTTTCCTTTAGTCTTTCTCACTCACTCTTTACACAAACACACAGATATATCTTCTTAACTGTAGTTGACCCGCTTCATAAATTGTTTGAAATAGTAGACTAACTGGACCAATGAACAAAAATTTCTTTTCTTCCTTAAAATATCTGATTTATTTAATTCCCCAATTTGAAGCCCTGTAGCTCCTTGTCAATTGGTTCCTTTCTACCAAAAATTTAAGTTTCAACATTTTTGTAAATCCTGAGCCCTCTCTTTACATTCATCCCTTATTATTATTCTTAAACCTCACTTTTATGTCTATTATCTACTTGCTAAACCAGCATTGTCAATGTTTTTACTTTTTCCATTAACATTTAACATTATCTTTCTAAATTTCATCTTTATTGGTTGCATACCAACATGTTAACGATAAGAGTGATTGACGTGATTTCCTATTGTTAACTGTACGCGGTTTTCTGATGAATTCCTCCATATAATATATTTTTGCTTCATTCTTAGGTTCAGAATCTAAGTTCTAAGTTAGGTTCATCTAAAGTTATTTTCCATTTCAATTTGTTTTGTACTATTTTTTCTTATTTATCTTTGTGGAATCTTCTACATCTTCATCTTCCCTTTTATCTTTTTTATTTCTACTGTTCTTAGGTTATGGTTAACTATTTCTTTCTTCATTCAGACCCAGCCTTGGTAGATTATTTCTTTCTATACGACTATGCTATTCTTTTTCATATCTCTTTATTATTTTTTTTAGTTTTTTATGTATTTGGTTTTTGATTAGATTTCGGGGGAATTGGTTTTCAAGAAACATAATTATATTTTATTTTTTCTATTATTTTATTATAATATTTTGGAGACGTCCTGAGGAATGCTGTGTATGTAAATGTAAAGTATAGAGAGTATATGTATAATGGGAGACGGAAAAAGGTATTAACAAGAAAAAAGACTCAAAAATCCTGCATAAGAATTTCCACAACTTAATATAAATTATTTATAGAATTTCCTGGGTAACTTTACACTTAAATGGGGTCATTTTTATGGAATGAATGTAGTATAATATTCTCGTAGTGAGAGTGTGTGTGTGTGTGTGTGTGTGTGTGTGTGTGTGTGTGTGTGTGTGTGTGTGTGTGTGTGTGTGTGTGTGTGTGTGTGTGTGTGTGTGTGTGTGTGTGTGTGTGAATGTTTTTATGTGTATATAATTATGTAATAAAATTATTTATTCATCTAAATAGCATGGAATTACACTGTATAATGTATGCATTATAATGTATTATATAATTCTATCTTAGAATTTTAATTTAAATCAGCTTTAATTTATATTAGCTTTAATTTAAATTTATATTTTTTTATAGGCCATTAAAAGAATAAACTTTTAATGTAATACAGGTATACATTTATCTAGGTAAAAGTGTATAAGTATCTGTGATTCATTTCCCACTTTTTAAAACAATTTTTTTTCAACAGAAAATAAACTGAATTCATAACAGTTGTCTGGATAGTAAGTAACCTTCTTCGAATAAAGATTATAAACCGTGTCCAGTCAAATCTTTTTAATCATTGACCAGCTGTTATACAACCAATATAGATGTACTGTAATAAAATTTAGAGAGTCAATTTTAAATTTGGTGGCAAAAGTAAAAAAAAATTGACAATGCTGGTTTAGGAACTAGGTGGCGGACATGAAAGTGAGGTATGAGAATAATAATAAGGGATGCATGTAAAGAGAGTGTTCAAAATTTGCATAATATTTGAAATTTTAATTTTATATAGATATTAACTCCTTGATAACGAGCTGCAGAGATTGAAATGTGGTAGGATTTAAATAAAACAGATGTTATTAGGAAGGAAAGGATTTTTCGATCATTGACCCAGTATGGCTACATTTTCAAACTATATATATATATATAATAAAATAGTAAAAATTTGAATGAGCCTCGTATTCACCATCTAGTAGATAGGATTGACATCTTCCATTTTAAAATAAATTAGAAGCTTTTTTATAAAATACGGTCATGAGTAAGTACTACTTATAGTAAATTTCCATTAAGGGAAATTTAAAAGTACTTAGGAAATTCATTGGACTAAAATATGTTATTACTGGTAGTGTTAAGTATTTTATAATCGGAGTGGACATTTATGGATTGAAAATATTATATTACAATAAAATTGTTTTCGTACAGTAATTATCTGTTCAATACAAACTCAACCGTAATTTACTTATAGAGGAATTAATTTAAATTATTTATTAATAACAACCTTATTTAAAAAGGATAATTAATACTGAGGTTCATTTAACTGTCCAATTACTTCCCTAATTGTCTAATAAATTCTAAACAAAAAGCGTTAAAGCTGCTCATTAGAAGTTTCGGTCTGATCCATAAACTTGTAATAAAGTCAATTGAGAGCTGGGCAAACTGAAATACCGTATTTCACTTTAAAAAGATTAAACTTTCATTTTCGGGCCATGACCAGCAATAGAGGACAAATTTTCGGATAATTGGAATCCATCCCCCCCGCCATCACTTGGCCATTGCCGATTCAGCTCGTTAGGGAGGTCGCCGATTTGATGACAGTGATTTTCAGCAGTTTCATTTTAACCACTAATCAGATATGTTCCAATATTTAATTGCAATATCCGATCCAGTCATTTGCCTACACTGCTTTAAGTAATCTCATATTATCAAAACTTAAAGGCCTATTATCAATATTACCATATTTTAGGAATTATTTTCAAAACTATATGTCCTTATGCAGAAATATTCTCAGGAATTTTGATGTGGCACTACTTTTACACATAGTAAATTCTGTTTGATGTATTTTATGTCCCTATGTCCTTATGCAGAAATATTCTCAAGAATTTTGATGTGGCACTACTTTTACACATAGTAAATTCTGTTTGATGTATTTTATGTCCTTATGCAGAAATATTCTCAAGAATTTCGATGTGGCACTACTTTTACACATAGTAAATTCTTTTTCATATATTTTATGTCCTTATGCAGAAATATTCTCAAGAATTTTGATGTGGCACTACTTTTACACATAGTAAATTCTGTTTGATGTATTTTATGTCCCTATGTCCTTATGCAGAAATATTCTCAAGAATTTTGATGTGGCACTACTTTTACACATAGTAAATTCTGTTTGATGTATTTTATGTCCCTATGTCCTTATGCAGAAATATTCTCAAGAATTTTGATGTGGCACTACTTTTACACATAGTAAATTCTGTTTGATGTATTTTATGTCCCTATGTCCTTATGCAGAAATATTCTCAAGAATTTTGATGTGGCACTACTTTTACACATAGTAAATTCTGTTTGATGTATTTTATGTCCTTATGCAGAAATATTCTCAAGAATTTCGATGTGGCACTACTTTTACACATAGTAAATTCTGTTTGATGTATTTTATTATCTTAATTTATATTTTAAAAAGCTGATTAAAGACTCAAGGAACGGTTGTAAAATTATTGATTCGAAAAAAACTCTGTGCGGTGTGCCAAAGCCGCGTGGCTCCAAAAAATAAATAAAGTTTTTTTTGAATCTATAACTTTACAAGCGTTCCGTAAGTCTTTAATCAGCTTTTTAAAATATAAATTAAGAAAAAACTTTATGAAGAGTTTAACAAGATTGGTTTTATTATGTTGTATGATCTGACTTATAATAACAGAGATGTTTTGAATTCCCCCTCGTATTCCAACTCCGATTTCAGCGAATAACAAATATGATTTACAGTTTTCACTGAAACGGTTAAATATCGAGTATGGTATTTAATCAAACATTTTCGACACAAGAACACAACATCTCAGAGGATGACGTCATCGTATAACGAATTAGCATGTATCTTACTTAATAAAGGTCTCTTGAAAATAATGTTTGGTATTTAAGCTTTGAATAAATTACTTCACTGATTACTAAATAATCCAAATATGTCGGTTAATATTCAGGATAGAGGAAATGTGTATGTACAACATCCATAGGTAATTAAATTTACGATGGGTTCTATACAGTTTTATAATAACAGATATTTCGAATATTCGAAATTTTCCTCCATCTCTCCCTGTCCCCCTCTCCCCTAACCTATAAAAACCTAAGCTTTACGACATTTGGGTAACCTAAGCACCTTCTTTTATAACACTTAGTGAAATTTATGCTTATTATATTCCCGTCTTCGATAGTAAAACTTAAAACATGTCATATACGACTTTTGTTTTAATTTATACCTCGAAATTTCATTATTATTATTTATTAACGTCCAATTTTTGAAATTTAGGCTAACTGAGACGGGTTATCTACAGGTTACCACCCTTTTCTAGCCAGGGTGGGATTTTAGGATGTTATTTAATGAATTTCGTCACTAAATAATTTCCTTTGCCCAGGCGAAAATCGAACTCGCCAATCTAGGTTTACCATGTGAGATAAAGGCCAACATTTTAACTCGCATGGCTAACCTGAGCCCCCAAAATTTCATTAGAAAATGGAAACATCTTCTTATTGGAATGTTAAATGGACATTGTATATGTAGCCATCGAACATTGGTCAACTTTTATTTCAATTTCCATTCTTTTACGAAGCAAAAGGAGAGTAAGTTAAGTATTGTAATGGAAACAAGTTTGGTTTTCAGATTTCAACCCGCCCTGAACCCATTTTTCATGCCCATACCCATAGAACGTTGAAATATCATGCTTAGGACTGTTGTACGCTCTAGTTGACCAACTCCCCTTTCCATCACATCGTGATGGAGGGCGGGGGTTGAGCGTTTAGGGGTGGGAAACTATTAATTGGCAGCAGCCAATATATTCCACAAATACTAACATATCTAAAACACATCAACATTTACAAAAACATATAATACAAAATAGAAGACGTCTACGGCAAACCAAAAAGATTTAAAAGGGTTAACTTTTATTATATTCATTAGACAAGGCACGGATATGAGAAAGAATCAGATATTAAAGAAATATTTTCCATAATATAAAAGTACAAAAAAGGTAAGCACATGAAGGAGTAAATATATCATTCTAAGAATGCCAACCACCATCGCTGTGGGGCACAAAACTAAATAAATAAAAAAAATAATAATAATATAAATGTAATAGTATATGTGAATAACATAAAATATAATAATAATAAGTTTCACAATGTAAAATGAAAACAAAATTATAGAAAAATAACAAAAACTGAAACAACAAATAAAAAATTAAATACAACAAATAATCATTAAATACTAGTAATAAAGATATTTAATGATTATTTGTTGTATTTAATTTTTTATTTGTTGTTTCAGTTTTTGTTATTTTTCTATAATTTTGTTTTCATTTTACATTGTGAAACTTTGAGCCAAATCGCTAAGATGCGGGTGCTCCTGTATAAATAAATTAAAATTAAGAACTCGCAAAATACTTCAAACTTGTTACTGATGCAAATTATTTGTACGGAATTTACACAATTTTTTTTATTGTACAATTTTTTTTATCATAAAAAATCTATTTTTAGCCAATGTATTTGAACGGGGATATTGTGTATTACTTTCAAATGAAGTCATTTGATATGGAGTCGGCGAAAATATTTTGTTTATTTAATATAATAAGTGCCTGCATCTGATTCTTTTTCTTTGCTTTTTATTCCTTTGAAAAATTTGTGAATAACTTTTACTCTAATACTTTTTTTTTGTATTTGAGTTTTAATTTATACTATTTATTTATTCATATGTCCACTTTTTGCAACTAAGGCTAATTGGGACGGGTTATCTACCTTTTCTAGCCAGGGTGGGACAAAGGATTTTATTTAATGAATTCCGTCACTAAATAAATTCCTATTGCCCACGCGAGAATCGAACTCGCCACTCTAGGATTACCATGTGAGATTAAGGCCAACGATTTAACTCGCACGGCTAACCTGATCCCCTTTTAATTAATAAAATAACGTGAAATACGTCATTTTGTTAATGATGATTTCTGAACACGGCTGCTTCCATAGAAAGATATAAGATATAAGAGGCTATGTGTAGACTAAATGCTCTGACCTAGCTTAGCAAATTATATTTGGGCCTAGTTGAGAACCATGCTCCTCAGCAAGGCGGCAGGCTGAGTAATGAGAAAGTAACCCTGTTAGAGGCTAGAAAGGTTGTGCTAATTCCCCCTTGCTAATTCCAACAGAAGCCGCCTCTCTCAGAATGTATAAAGGGCAAACAGGCATAATAATCGTTTGATCTTTTGTTTGTCCTTTCCCAATTAACTAGCAATTAGGCAAAGTGGTGTCTCCAGTCTTGGGGCAAAGACCTCTCACAAAACGGCTATCTTCTTCTAAAGACTTCATTTTGAAAACGATGCAAGCATGAAATCAGCGTTGATTAAGGAAGACCCACAACCCTTCTAATCTCTTCACCATATTAGCCAATAGAACCGCAAGTTACATTTCCAGTCATCTCTACCTCTTTGTTCACTGCTGGCCAACCTCTTCTTCAACAATATGCCGAGGTAATTGTCTCTTCGAATTTTCAGGCTAAAAATGATGGTAAAAAATTCTAATAATTCAAATAAGTCAAAACATTATAGTCAATGGCGTCTCAAGTTAAATAGTAAATACTACAGCATTTATACTAAAAAATCATATATTGATACAAAAGTTATTTATTCTTCTTATTCTGGATATTACTTATATATTCCTCAAATTTTATGGCAAGGGTCTCCAATAAAAAACATTTTTTTCTGTGTAAACTTCATTGAAACTGCCCTACATGTTTCGTGGCTTATTGCCACCTCTTCAGGGGCTATCCCTCTTAAAAGAAAAAAATATTAATAACATTAATTTAACTCATCCCTTAATACTTCTTTTGCTAGATATTGTATTAGTAGGTGCCTACATCTATGATATATTTATTAAATATAATTATAAATTGCAACTTACATTTCTGAAGTACTCGTTGACCTTTTAGATTACGTTGCGACTGTCCTCACAGAGGAGGCATACTGAGGGCTCCCGGGGTAGGTTGAGTCAGCTGACTAAAATTTGAAGAATATATAAAAATTATTTAATTAATTATTGTAATAATTATATGTCTAAATGAGTAATTAAATAAGCAATGGCCCATCCAGCTTCCTTGCTAAGCAAATTTTGAAATTAATTTAATATCAGAAAGAAATTAACTAGAAACAGTTTAAAAACCTAAACTTTTAAAGTTACCCTAACTTGCTATTTAAACTTCTTAAATGAGTGAAATATTATTTGTTTACAGTCCGCATTGGACAACACTGAAGAAGGATTTTATGGAAGGTCAAGTTACTAAGTCGTAAATTGTATGAAGAAATGTTATGAAATTTGGTTAATTGATAAAGTACATCAGAGCTTGGTAGAAGATGTTCTGTGCTTTAGAGGAGTAGACAGTGATTGCGATCATTCAATAGTTTGAATCAAGTTAAATCAATGATTGAAGAAGATTCAAACGGCTGAGGGTCAGCTAAAGAGAATAAGTAATTTATTGCGTCAAAAGGAATTCCAATCACAGTACAAAAGAGAATTGTCCAACAGTTACTTGATTTGGTTCCCCGCAAGCATTCAACAGCTAATGAAAATGCACTGAAAGATACAGACCTTCAGTTAATTCGAGCAAAAGAAAGAAGTTCTTCCGAGAAATGGAAGAGGATTGCTGCAAAATTGAAGAATAAGGAAATTAAAAATCCTTAACTTTTGAAAAAGGCAAAAGGAGTATGGAGATAATCTACCAAAGACAGTTAATAAAATAAATGGTTTAATTTAGCAATTAAAAAAATATATCTCATTTCAGTTAACGAATCACTTCATTATTATATTATAAGTCACTGTTCATCACTCATATAGCCTTGCTTGAAAATCACAAAACATTTTGGCTTTTTACCTGTTCTCAAATGATATAACGTTCTGAAATAGAAGATTTCATTATTTGTGAGAGGATTGTGCAATAAGGTCAATGAATAAAAGTTTCCTTTCTTTTGTGAAATAACTATTTGTGTGTTTAAAGCATTCATGCGTAATGTTGGGCACGACTGTCTGAGGCATGAACAAGGGAAAATTAATGTGCGATACGTGACTTTTTATTTATTTAAATAAAGCTCCCCATTCCAGCAGTTTATCAGGCCTTGACATTCTTTCTTAATCACTTCATCATTTAACATTGTTAAAATTTCTGGCTTCTGATTATCTCAAGTAGATTGTAGTCCTTGTATTCAATTAACCCCTGTCATGACCAGCATCTACCCCTTCCCAAGTTAGTGAAAAATGACATCGTTTCAACCAATAATTCAACATTTTTTAACATTTTCTTGGGCAGCAAGCTTTGTTTTACCGCTTAAGATAATATTTATTAGTCTTTTCAACCCTTCTCATATTTTATTACTGGCTTTTATAGTAAAACCAGTAGAACCTGACTGATTCCGGCGCAAAAAATACGACAATTATATTTGAAGCGTACAACTTAATATATTTTGTTAACTCAATATGTTAATCTGATTGATTATTATTTTTCACATATATGTGAGGCTCTAACAATGTCTTACACATAGATTTTAAGTCAACATCTCATGAAAATGCATGTTATATTTTATTAATTAACGGAAATAATAGGTTCCTCTAAATGAAATAATTTAAACCGTCAATGGTTAGTAAAGGATTTAGGTGACAGTTGGCTTGTAAAATTTTGTAGTGATTAGAAACACCCAAGCCCAATAATGATTTAAAGACAATAACAATACGTAAGAGTAATTTTATAATTAAATAAATAATATTGTCAATTGCAACTAAATACTTCCCTAGATTTCGGTTAGAGCTTGTATTTTAGGCTTTCTAAACCTACGTTATTGTATTTTTTTTACTTATATCTAAACTTCAAATCTGATATTTAATCTACAGTAAAATATTGGCCTTGCAACTACAAAACTTAGTTTACAGCTTTGGGATTCCCTGTTATTGGGCGCGTTAGAATGCAAAACATGACCTACATTAAGAGCTAAATCCTTCTTTATAGTGGGATGAAATAAAAATAAAAATGTTATTCCTTGTCTTCTTGACGAGCCATAAAAGCCGATATGTAAAATGAATTCAGATTACCATTAAGGGCATGACAAAATAACGCACCGATGAGTTAGGAGAACTTAGGGAATTTTCCCGATGGAGCCGAAATAAGTAAAGTGACTTACCAGAATTGGTATCCCCCTCAATAGGTTGTGTGTAATCAATAAAGTAGGGGAAAATGTGGAAGAGAGTTGTTCTTTTTTTGAGATTGGTGATTTGTGATTTAAGTTCTTTTATTTGGCAACTGAAGATACTGTATGACTACTGTTGGGATAGGTACATATTGAAATATTTTTTATTTGAATTTTATAGCTGAATATATTCCTGGTTTTCTTTATATTAATTATGATTCAGGTGTCATTTACTTCTTTAAATGCATAAATGGCTTTTATGTTAATAAAGCCAACTGCTTTCTATGGGTTTTGGAATATGACGGAGATTTTTAGTTAATAAAATGGGATGCAAATGTTGAACATTTATTTAAGTGTGTCGCAATTTTAGCGATTCACGCTTACTCATATTATAAAACTAAAAGTTGGTATAGCTGCCTAACAATAAAATAAATGTATGTTAAAATATCTACAGTCGTAGGTCGCAATGCACGGTTACATTTTCTCCAGTGGATATTAATGGTAGCAGATTCTAATTCTTTAAGTTAAGGTCCGATAAACGTTTTAAATGTAATTGCAAAGTTGCGTCTGTGTTTCATGATTGTCGCGATGAATGGTCTGTTGTCGTGTAGTAGTTCTGACAGGTTGGTGGGTAAGTTCTTGTCGGTTATTAGTCTGCAGTCTGTAAGTAAGTGTTTGATAGTTACATGTGTATTGCACAGTGTACATAAAGGTGGTTCAGTTCTAGTCATGAGATGTCCGTGGGTTATCCGTGTATCATATCTCAACCAAGCAAGAACTGCTTCTTCTCTTCTAGTGTTCTGATTACTTGACTGCCATTCACGAATAGTGTCTTCGTGAAGGTCCGGAGCGCCCCAGTTTCATAAAACATAATATTTATCTTCAATAACTGAATGTTGGACATTTGTGTAATGAATAAATGTATATTTGGAGGTGCGACGAAATAGAAAAATTCTTTTATTCCAATATTGATAAATAAAATGGGGTTCGGTTACTTTCGCCATTTAATCGCAAAACCACTTCCAGGTGGTCTCATTACAACAATAATCCCTGATTCATGCTTGAATTATTTAATTATTCTTTTCTTCCATTTTTCTCTGTTCCTCCCTTGGCTGTATAATGTTCTTAGATCCCATTTCCGACCAATCGCACAATGAGAGTTAGTAAATAACGGAAGAATCAATTAGTTCAGATTTTGAAGGTCTCTTTATAATATTACCATTAATTTATTCCATTTAGGAAGAGGCAGAGGCCTTGAGGGGCCTGGGGCAAGTCAGTTAGATTCCCCCTACCTACCTTTTAACTCGTAATTCAAAGGTCTGTGAAGGGCTTATTTCTGAAATCTAAGCACGTCTTTGATACAACTCCTCCAGACTATTAATTTGAGAGGAGTCGAATAAAGTCTCTCATCGACCTCCCCCTTCTTCCAGACAGAACTTCGTGAACTTTATCTGCGGTTGTATACATTTTATTATCTACGAAAAATCCTTACGTGACTCGCAATTATTTTTAGTTTCCTTTTTTGTTTAAAAGTAAGATATTAAATAATAAAACGCTCAAAAAAAAGTAATCCGATTTTACTTTAGTCTCTTTTATGTATGTATACGTTGTGAACAGTACATTTTTTGTAAGCAAGGATTTTTTTTGTAACACAAGGATTTGTCAATAATTTAATGTGAGTGATATGAGTTACTTCAGACAAAATACACAGAATAGGCTGCTGGTTTGGTATCTTATTCAGAAACCTGAACAACAAACACCAAAAGAAACCCCAAATATGAATAACAGAAGTCATAGTGTTTCTTCTATTATTAATAATAGGAACAGAAGGAGTTGATCATTTTTGTAATTAAAATTCTTAAATTTCAATATATTTTTGAACTATAGTTTAATTCACCTAATTTCATAATAAATATGATTTATTTTTGTATCATACGGTAATCATTCTATTAATCATCCTACTTTGATATTATTTTATTTTACAATAAATAAAGATATTTAAAATTTTCTAGCTCTAGACAAAAAAATATTCTTTAACAGTTTTTTAGGGCTATATTTTCATTATGCTTGAGATTGGATCGCTGACCCATGTTTCTATCATCAAGTTAACAATTTTATTGCGGATGAAAATGGTGTTGAAGAGTAGAATGTATTATAATACTACTTGATATTTTGCGATTCTGTTCGATCAAATACGAGCAGCTTTGGAAACACTTGACAAAATTGTTTACTTGATGATAGAAATATACGTCAGTGATTCAATGCCAATTCAATTTTTATGTGTAGAGCTAGAAAATTTTAAATATCTTTATTCATTGCAAATAAAATAATATCAAATAACTTCGTAAAGATAGATAAAATCGTTTAAAAATATTAATAAAATATCTGCGTTATTGTTGATAATTGTTATATACTTTCGTTTTCCATTTATAATATATTTCTTGTATAATATTAAATATTTCCTTATTCTAATTCAATTTTTGACAGAAAGCCTTCGGATTTTCTTTAAATGTATGGAATTCGCTAAAAATTAAAAAAAAAAAACTTTTTATTTATTTATTAATAATTAATAAAAGATCTAGAAGCAAAAATTGAAATACAAAAATCCAGAAAAAAAATAGTCACTCCCGGCAAGTTTCGATTTCTGGCTACAAGAAGAAAGCGCTATTCCCTGAGCCACTGGACTACTAAACAATTTTCGTTCAAATCGGTGGGGGGAAGGCCATGCACTCCCCTTGTAAGGCTAATTGGGACGGGTTATCTACAGGTTACCACCCATTTCTAGCGAGGGTGCGACTAAGAATTATATTTAATGAATTCCGTCACAAAATAAATTCCTTTGCCCATGCGGGAATCGAACTTGTCACTCTAGGGTTACTATGTGAGATTAAAGGCAACGCTTTAAAAAATTTCATTAAGAAAATAGAAGTAATCAAATTGAATAACAAGAGAGAGTTGAGAAATGAATTATAAGACATTCAATTATGTTTCGTTACCGCGTTACATCCCCGAGTATTAGTTTGTAAATATCCCAACGCCATCATTATAAACCAGGGTGCCTGTGGGTAGGATGTGTTAACAAATAAAGTAAATAAAGCTTTATCCATGAAATTGATGTTGTAATCAAGCAAAAGGAGGAGGTGAAAGAGAGACAGATATATATATATATATATATATATATATATATATATATATAGAGAGAGAGAGAGAGAGAGAGAGAGAGAGAGAGGAGAGAGAGAGAGAGAGAGAGAGAAGAGAGAAGAGAGAAGAGAGAGAGAGAGAGAGAGAGAGAGAGAGAGAGAGAGAGAGAGAGAGAGAGAGAGAGAGAGAGAGAGAGAAGAGAGAGAGAGAGGAGAGAAGAGAGAGAGAGAGAGATAGAGAGAGAAAGAGGAGAGAGAGAGGAAAGAGAAAAGAGGAGAGAGAGAGGAAAGAGAGAGAGAGAGAGAGAGAGAGAGAGAGAGAGAGAGAGAGAGAGAGAGAGAGAGAGAGAGAGAGAGAGAGAGAGAGATATAGAGAGAGAGAGTGAGATAGAGAGAGAGAGAGAGAGAGAGCATTATATACCAAAGTTAAATGTTTGCGCTTCAAAAGTTATTGAATAGATTTCTTGGTACGAGGTTAATTAACTTTAGCAGTAGCAATATAGGTATATGTATACATTTAGTAATTACAAAAAATGTTGGTTTGGCAGAAAAATCAGATTGTGACGTGGATATTCTCAATAAATGGATTAACGGGAATTCCATTTTAGAGCTAGCCTCTCTAGAAACGTGCGAAAGGGAGTATTTGAATAAAAAAAAATATCGGTTTCATATTGAGTAAATGAATGATAAATTCCTTGCCAAACACTTAACAGAAAATACGCGGAACCGTAAAAAATGTTGGTGCGTTCTTGATAAATCCATGGTCTAATGTTTTGGGGGACAGATATAAACTCACTTTATCAGCTGGCACTCAGTATTGGATGATATGTGTTTGTGGGCTGAATGTGTATAGAAGACATGTATCTACTGGTGTTGGAAAATCTCTTTTCATCGACTGCGCAAGTCAGTGATCTGGATCTATACTGAATACCTGAAAGATGTAGTGGCTCTACATTCCATGTATATTTATGCTATTACTGTTGTTATAGTATTCATGTTATAGGTCATAAAAAATGTAATTAATAAAAGAGTTAGAGAAGTCTTTCAAAAAAAATGTATTTGCTTCTATAATTTCTTAAACAAAACAAAAGTTTATAATATTTAGCAGTTTAATAAGTTGAATAATAAACACACAAAACAATGTAGAAATGTTAATAATGCATTTCGTTCTAAATGATAAAATATAAATATATACTAAATTAGAATACAGTACCATTCCGGTAGGAATTAACCAATTATACGAATAAAGACGAACACACTTATTTAATGATTTTCATGCTTTATGAACTTAGTTCTACTCATTTTAAGAGTAGGCATGGAGGACTTAATCCAAGTGAACTGATGGACGCTTTTTCCAAAACGATGGACGATTTTTCAAGGTCGAGGGTTTGGACTGTAGGAGAGGATAACAAAATATTTTCCTGAAACCTGTTATTGATTTTCAATCTGTCAGAGTAGTTGGTACTCTGAGCTACATTAATGATGAGTTGTTACAAACAAAGTCTAACTTGGGAACGGAAGAGACTAAGGCGGTGGCACGTTTGGACATAAGAAATTTGAATAACGCCTTTCATGTCGTCATTTATGGATTTGTGAAGAGCGTCTTTTCATAGGTCCCCTTATTACTCCTCTATGGATTTGATTTTCACTGACTTGCCTAGACCAACTTAACATTGGTCAGTTCGAGGTGAATGAAAATGGAAAAACTCTTTCGAATGTTTTAAATCTACGACTTAATATGCGACATACGGTAATAGCCAAACAGTTCACAGAAAATACGTGGAACCGTAAATAATGTTGGTGCATTCTTGATAAATCCTTGGTCTGATGTTTTGGGGGACAGATATAATCTACATCTAAAAGAAAATTCGCTTACGTTACAAAAATAAATTGGTGTCCGAATCTGTCCGCAATAATTAATTTCTATTCACGATTTATTAAAAAGTTGTGAATTCGAATAGGAAGGAATCTGCAGACTACGAGTAATACGATTTTTTGGGGGTGTGTTTTTCGCTCAGTCTGTAGATTCCGAAATATTGGGTTTTCTGATGCTCTTCATTGGAAAAAGCAAAGTTGCATAAAGTGGACGTTAATTAACAAATAAAAAAATAAGTTTCATATGATCACTGTTGCTTCAAAAAGTAACTGGTGTGGGTCAAGTAAAAAAGACCCTAACACCTTTTAAAATACTGAAAATGATCATTTATAATAAGGGTCTGGCGTTAGTGACCACAAGGGTCGACACGCCACTTAAAAAAAAAGGGGGGGGATCCTGATGAAGGAACGAAATATGCTAAAATACTAGTTTGTTTTGTTACCACTTGCAATCGATATCGACCGTTGAAAGAAAAATAAAATCCCAAAAAATTGATGAATGTCACTTTCAAACAACTAACAACAAAAAAAATCTTTTATAACAATAGCTAACTAGCTCAAATCTAGTCGGGACAATAGAATCTGTTGTCTGTAGGAGTAATAAGCCAATTATCGGGAGTTGTAGCAAGTTGTAGGAGTCGATGCAGACTACACTACGGGGAGTTGTTGGACTAGTGTAGAGGCTGGAGGTGTCGATGGGAACTACTATCGATATAGACAGTGTTCGATTCGGGGGACCATATCAGGGCCTGGCTTACTAGCAATCCCCCTCCCATCAGAGCAACCCTCGTCTCCCTGACCTCCATCTCCCAGGGGTATAAAAATGCAAACATCCCATCAAAGAGGCACCTCCCTCCCCTCTCAGACTCCCAGATATTCCCTCATATACCCATAGTCAAACCCCATCAGCCATATAACCATGTCTTTTACAGCTCTGCCCTTTATTCTTAGAACACCATGCTTTTCCCTAGAAAATATTGACTAGAATATTTCCTTGTGATATGTAGACTTCTTAATATTTGTATAGAAAATACCTTTACCGGTATCACACACATGACTTTATCACTTTTTTTTTCTTTTTCCCAGAAAATTGAATCTCCAATATCTCCTTTAAAAGCCCTTTTCCCTCTCAACTTTGGTTCAGAGGATTTCTATTTATCAAACTCGTAAAAATATGTTTACTACCTATGATATTGTGAAACCCGCAAACTCTAATGTCACTTTGCAATCTTAACTCTTAAATTTAAATGAATTAACTGTTTGACAATCTTGCTGGATTAACATGTTTGTGATGAACGCTAATTCTCGTCAGATGGGTAATAAATGATTTACTTAAAGAAAAACAGGTTTTGTAGAACAGATGCATCCCAGAGGGTAGACCCAGCTTTAAGGGTTTTGAATTTTGCTGATTTTGTATTGAATGTACAAACGATTTACATCCGTCAATCAAACATTTTTTAAAGAACCTAGTATATAGTCTGTTTTGAGTACCGCAAGGAAGAGGAAGTTTATATGCAAGAATCCATCTTCACACTATTAACGCTGAAACAAATCGCGATTCTTCTGCAATTGTTCGTGTGTTTGAGTATCAAAAATTACCTCTTTCCAAAGTGGTCCACAATTCGAATGATGTTTGATGTGGGTAATCTGTGATTGCTAGTATGTTTAGTACAAAACAGCCTAATAGGTTATTGCCTACTGATTTCCAGATACACTTTTAGTGAATAGAGGTTCTCAAGACGTCAATTGTTATGGAAGTAGTTTTAGTATTTACTTCAGTATTGGTATTTACTTGGGTAAATATATGATACTTATTAGACTTTCTATTGTAAACTGAAGGGTTAAGTTTCAAGACTAAAGCAATGAATATATGTATATGTATGCAATTATAAACTTAGCACTTAGACTATGACTGAATACAATGTACTTACACAATTTACAATTACTTAAACCAATCAACACAAAAATATTTTCAAATGAGGATTTATCAAATAGTCCAAACAACATTTTATAATTTTTACCCATTAACAATTGATATAGCATTTGACAATAAAGTAGCTCCCAAACGTAACTATAACCAAAGCTTTGGTGTTTAATGTCATATTTTTAGTTTTAACAGAAAGGCTTATTTCGCAAACTTTCCAAATTTCTGCTAGAAGCAAATCAAATTATAAAACACTATTAACATTTTCTAATTACGGAACGGATAAGTGCACTCTTGCGAATAATAAGGAATCTGCAGACTACGAGTAATAATATTTTTTTATATGTCCGTGATTTACGCTCAGTCGGTAGATTCCGAATTATTCGTATTTTTGATGCTTTGATATTCATCATTGGAAAAATTATCTTTTTAGTCCATGTTGTAAAAGTAGAGATCCTGGTGAAGGAACGTAAAATACTAGTTTGTTTTAATCCCATTTGTGATCAATATAAACTGGTGAAAGAAAAAAAAGAGAGGGGCGAAAAAATCTATGAAGGTCACATTCAAACAATTAACAACTGATTCATTTAAAACAATAGCCAACTGTCTAAAATCTAGTCGGGACAATAGCACGCGGCCACAAATGCACTCGCACTCTAATAAGTGAACTACGAAATAGGAATGTATCAAATACATTAGGTGTGTTCGTTTATTTTCCATGCTCCATAATGAATTTATGCTTGCGATTTTTGTACATCTGGCAAACAATTGAAATCCTTAGCTATTTTAATTATGTTTTCAAAAATAATTTCTTTATTATGATGATTCAGGAAAAGCCGTCATTCTGAGAATAACCGGAACAATAAATCAGTTAATTATGAATATTTTTTAATATTTTAAAAAAATCAAAAAAAGTTTTATATTTTTATATCTGAATTATTTTTCTATAGAGTATTCCCCAAATTGTATACTGAGAATTATGAATAGTTAAATCTATAACCGGAATTCCTTAGTTATAATTAATGGACGGAAAATACTCGGAGCTTTACAGCTGAATATAAATGGAATTCTTGCTGGGAGATAATACGGGAGATAAATTTACTGGCAAAGACTTGATATATTTTGTTAAACTGGCTAAACAAATACAGCTAGAGAAAGTTGGATGTATTTTTAATGCTTAATCCATTTATGTATTAAATTCTATTCAGTGTAGAAGAGTCTGTATATGTTATAAGTGGATGGAGAGGGAGCACCTTGCCAGAGACTGTGTACCCATTGGCACTGCTCCAAGTTCTGACCAGTAAATAAACCACACCCGACATCTACTGTCTATCTGGACCATCTTACCACCAACTGCCCTCTAAACAAAGCCACTTCTCACCTGTCCAACTTACATATTTTCACGTTTTTTAAAAAATTATGTCACTCATGATTATATTAATTGTGGTTCGGACTGCACTTCTTAAGTTATAATGAAAAACAAAAATGTTAACCAAATATTACCCAAAAGGACTATTGCAGCCAGCATTAAACGATTGTAAAATTTCTTACAAGTTTTTTTTTTTTTTTTTATTTCAGCGCTAATCCCTTTCGAAGACTATTGTCTCCATCTTCAGAGCTACACATAAAAAGAACAACTTCAATAAAATCTTTATACATTACAACAGATCATAATCATGCTAATATCTAGAAATAAAAACACAAAATAAATATCTAAAAGAAGTGAATATAAATAAATAAACTTAAGTCAAATCTTAAAATAAAAAGGTCCGTCACGCAGGGGCTCCGAAAACTAAGCAGATTTCCCACGTGATGTTTTACAATAGCGAAATTTCACGAGAGCCTAACAGTTAGGAAAACGGCCAAACTAGCTTTTGGCGGGAAAGTCACTCGTCCGTTAGCCGCGCCGATTTAATAAAAATGCAAATATCTGGGTTAATGTTCAAGATAGAGAATAAATGTACATTACAATATTTATAATAAATTCAATTTGCAATAAGATTGATTCTGTAAACTTTTTCGATCCGACGTATAGTAATGGAGATATTTCGAATTTTCTAAAATCCGCCGTTAACGAACTTTATCTTTCCTTTTACATAAAACGACTAAATATCGAGTTTGGTAACGATGAAACAAAAATTGCGACCGCTAGAGCGGTAACAGACAAATATATAGATAGATCTCTCTCTCTCTCTCTCTCTCTCTCTCTCTCTATATATATATATATATATATATATATATATATATATATATATACAGTTTTGAACGGACCTCATTTTCGTCTTCTACTAGGTAGGAACGATGGACATTTGAAGAAAAATTTCGAAAATTCCGTCTTGAGTACAGCCTCAATAGCTGATTTCCTTTAAGTGAAATCTGCTAATACGGAGGGTGAGAGATCAATTGGGGTTTAGCTAAAAAATATCTTCTGACCTACTTGCATGCACTCATTGGGAAACAGCAAGTGACTGGCAGGTGCGCGGGAGATAAGACCAAGATTTTTCTGCCATTCCAAGTACAGAATATTATTCACTTCCAACAACACTGCTGTGAGAGATTATTAAATTGTATATATTATCATAAGTTTTCTCTCTACTGTCCATTTAAGATACGAATTTGACAAATATTAATCAAAACGTGCAAAAAAATAATTTCCCAAAACAGAAAAAATCCGCCAAGGGCTGCATAAACTACGCAACATTTCCACGTGCTGGTATGACACAATACTAATCTCATCTCACTATATATTCTATATTTCTAAGTAAAAATCCGATGAGAAAATTTGGAGGTTTACTGGAGACCGAAAGAAAGAAGTTACGAATGACTAACGCTCTTAATATATGAGTTAGGAATAAATGTATAGAGCAACAATTGTATAGAATATTAGAAAAGATTGGTTCTATAAAATATTTGATACGACTCATAATAAAGGAGATATTCGGAAGACCACTTCCCCTATTCTTGGTCCGATTTCAGCCATTAACGAATATGACATTTGTCATAGATAGATAGATCAAATGAACATTTTCAAGTAAAGACCGGAAAATCTTATAATGACCGCATCACACTATGTACATACTTGCATGTATCCCACAAAGTAAAATTATAATGAATACAATATTTGCTACTCAAGTTCGGAATAAGGCGGTTCATAAAACAAGGGCTACTTGTTAATATGACATGAGCGATTTTATTCGATCACCCTGAAGGCGTAAATCACCTAAACATTCTTTAGGCCACTTATTTTTTAGATAAATGTTTAATTACCTTCATGCTAACACTAATAATTCTAATCGAAAGGCATAATTTTAATAACGGATTCTTCTAGAAAAAAAAAATTTAATACGAATTTATTTTGGTGTTGTTTTTTTCGATCGTAGCGTAAACCACCATCAACCACAATTAAGAACTCTTTTCCAGACTGATTATTTATCTTCTGTCAGAAGGGAATCCACTGGGCAATGTGAAACAATCGAACCAATTTTAAACCCTGAAGGTCTAATTTTTAATCTCTTCCTAATTTTGTGTCCTGTGAAGATGATTTGTTGCGTGAAACAAGCAATTCAAGATAAGTTTGTAGCCAAGGACATACGAGGACCACGACTAGCCTGTAAGAAATAGTGATCTTTCACTAGAGATGCCTATTAGTTTTCTAATGAATAGGTTGGTCAAAGTAAAACTCTGCTGAACCTAATAGGCGAATCTCAGAGTGCCTGCTATCAATATAGTAAGATAATCATAGCGTTTGAAATGGCTAGACAACGAACATATGTTTTTACAACGTGACGTTATATTGACAGTATGTTTTCTACGTTATTCTTACATATAAAAAGTGTATGCAATTATACTATTATATATTGACTCACTTATATCACCTGAACATATATTGTCTATTTATAAGTCAAAATGTATGTGGAGTAGAGGGATTTGCTGAAGGATGAAAACAAGATCGCGCTAATAATTTCTGTAATATTATTAGAGTTACGAAAAAAGTGTGTAAAACAACAATTTTAGGGCATCAATAGCTTAACGAACTTTAGTTCTACTACATTTTCCAATTGAACTCGTAATAACTGAGACATTTTGAATTTTCAAATCCTCCAGGTCCGATTTCAGTCATTAACTAATGTGATCTATAGTGTTGAAGGAAACACTTAATTATTGAGTATGATATAAAAGAAATAAACATTTTTGAGTTACGAAAGTAAAATTTGAAATGATCGGTTCATATTCATTATAGAGATAATATGTATATATAACAAAATTGATAGGAAATTAAAATTGAAATAAGATTGGTTCTTTACAATTTTCTTATCCGACGTATAATAACGGAGATATTTTGAATTTTCCAAATTCCCCCTCCCCACCCGGTCAGATTGCAGCCTTTAACGAGCTCGTTCTTTAGTTTTACATAAAACGCAAATATGTAGAGTTTGGTTACGATAAGAAAAAAATTGTGACCACTAGAGAGGTAATGTACAAGTATATACATATATATATATATATATATATATATATATATATATATATATATATATATATATATATATATATATATATATACAATTTTGACGGACCTCATTTTCGTCATCTCCTAGGTAGGATCGATAGACATTGGAGGACACTTTTCCAAAAACTCGTCTCGTGAGTACAACCTTAATAGCTGATTTCACTTAAGGGAAACCTGCTAAAATAACTAAGTTTTATCATGTTAAAAAACCCGTTCGAACAATGATTATATAAGTTCCAACATATGTGAGCCGAGACTGTGGGAGGGGGCGAAGGCACATTCTAGTGGTCCCAAGGAAGCCAATCAGGTTCGCTCGCTCGTTCATTGGCTCAAAACGCATACTCCATCTTAACACTCTATCTGCCATATTTTTCCGAACCCCTCCCCTTTGAGTTTTTTAAACAGATAATCATTATAGTTCATATTCAATATTCCCACAAGAACAATGGCTATCAATAATTTGATTAAGTTAATTTTTGATTTCTCTATTTAAAGAAAGTCTGTCTTAAGTACGACAATTTTTAAAAAAATTGGACAACTCCGTTCTATTGGTCTACTTTTATTTATTGCTCTTGTAATAATTATTCCAATAAATTTTAAAACTAATCGTCCCAATACTAAAATATTAAAATACTCCTTTTCTGTATTAGTCAACTCATTCATTAGGCCTATAGCCCACTTTATTTTACAGTAGCTAACATAGAATTTATTTTCTACAGGTAAAATTCCTCTTTTCTCGCGATGATGTGACTGATTTTTTGGTTTTTATTTCAGTGCTTTTTAACAGTTCCATACCATATTGGCAAATCGAAACTCTATTAAGAACTGACGTAGGGCCTAATGCAAGTCAAACTAAATTGATATAATTTTGGATTTTCAATTGTAAAAATTTGGATTAAAAGGAACGGAATAATCAGAAGCACTCATTTTTAAATTAATTAAAAAACAATATTGTTGTTGCATAGAGTATCCGTTTTAACAGTTTTGATTTGTGACTTGCTGTTCTAGAATGTCAATTTAGTGCAACAGTCTTGTGAGACCCTCGATCTTAGCAAATTTCTTTCTTTATGTAACTAGGCAATACCTCTATATAAAGAGCACAATTCCCTAACAGCATTACAATGTCCATTCACCTTGACCCAGGGCTTAGGAGATAAGTAGCATACATAGAAAAATTGTTTCATAGAGAAATTCCATACTATTGAATACATGCAATGAAATGGCCTTTAGCAGATTCATCATTATTAATGTAAGATTAAAATCGTTTCATAAAGCCAAAAAAGTGAATGGAATATACAAGATGAAAAGGGTTCCATTTCATTATATTTTGTTTCAGATGTAAATTATATTTGGAAAACAAGTATTTCTGAATGAGACTTAACGACCCTCCTCGTGGGGTTTCTAAACGCTGCTAAAAGCTTTAAATTCCCTCTGTAATTTTTCTATGTAAATAAATGAGTCTAAAAAAAAAATATATCGTTAGTTACAAAGATGAAACCCCGAAATGTGTAATTATTGGTGTAATTACTCCCCCAACTGAGAGCAATTTGGTGAAACATTTTTAATGGGGTAGTGAAAAGGATGGGATGAATAGAATAAAAAGGAGGACTCCATCGTCGATTTCAATTACAAGTTATTAGAAGCGACATGAATACCTGAGTGGTATTTCATTTAGCTTTTAAAATGAGGGGGATGGTGCTGCTCTCTATCCTCCTTCTGAGGGATGTGACGGGTTTGTAGGTCGTCCGCTCCAGCCATTCATAAATATCCCAACCCTTCAAAGATCTATTTTTCAATCCCTTTCAGCCATCTACCTCCCAACCTTATATATATATAAAATTGTAACCTCTGTCTGTACATTGTTTTTTTCGCGAAATTTCACGATAACTTTTCGTTTCACGTGTCATAGACACCATAACTGCATTTTGTTTCTTTCGTGTCTGTTTGTTTGTTTGTTTTTTTGTTTGTTTGTTTGTTACCTTTTCACGCATAAACGGCTGAACCGAGTTGTGGGGGTTATAAGGGAGGCCTGAAATTAAAAATAGTGATATTTCGTTTCCTATTGGGGTTTCGGCAATTATGCACATAACTAAAGTTGTTTATTTTGTTATTTAGAGAAACTTTTGTTATATAAACTATCGTTGTATACCGAAGTATAAATGCGTCATACGCTAAAAATTATAGCAGGAGTCAATAACTTTATTCGGCACAAAAGACTCAACCGAACTAAATAAAACACTCGGTATGTGCATTAGCACTAACACCTTCCCTATAATAAGCCATACTAACATGTATCGGGACGGGCAGGAGTGGGGGTTGTAAGGGAGGCCTGACTATACAAATTTTATTATTAACAAATCCGACAAAAAATGACGGATATTAACCCTAAACACTGGGACGGGTAAATGTCAAAATATTGTGCAAAGCAAAGCCTTGCCAAAAAAATACCATCACCATCCAGCCTCAAATGAATTCCCGGGCGAAGCCGGGTATCTGAGCTAGTATATATATATATATATATATATATATATATATATATATATATATATATATATATATAAAATTGTAACCTCTGTCTGTACATTGATTTTTTTTCGCGAAATTTCACGATAACTTTTCGTTTCACATGTCATAGACACCATAACTGCATTTTGTTTCTTTCGTGTATGTTTGTTTGTTTGTTACCTTTTCACGCATAAACGGCTGAACCGAATTTTATGAAACTTTGTATATATATTACTACTAGCCCAACTTAGACTTTAGGCTATACTAATATTCTCTGAGACGAACAGGAGTGGGGGTTATAAGGGAGGCCTGAAATTAAAAATAGCGATATTTCATTTCCTATTGGTTTTTCAGCAAATATGGACATAACAAAAGTTATTTATTTTATTATTTAGAGTAACTTTTGCTATATACACATTCGTCGTATACCTAAATATAAATGAGTTATACGCTAAAAATTATAGCGGGAGTCAACAATTTTATTTGGTACAAAAGAATCAACCGAACTAAATAAAACTCGGTACGTGTATTAGGACTAACGCCTTCATTATAACAAGCCATACCAACATTTCTAGGGACGGGCAGGAGTGGGGGTTGTATGGGAGGCCAGAAATTAAATATAGCGGTATTTCGTTTCCTATTGGTTTTTTGGCAATTATAAACATAACAAAAGTTGTTTATTTTGTTATTTAGAGTAACTTTTGTTATATACACTTTTTTCGTATACCGAACTATAAACGAGATATACGCTAAAACCTATAGCGGAAGTGAACAATTTTATTTGGGACAAAAGACCCAACCAAAATAAATAAAACTCGGTATGTGTATTAGCACTAACGCTTTCATTATAACAAGCCATACCATCATTTCTAGGGACGGGCAGGAGTGGGGGTTGCAAGGGATGCCTGAATTTAAAAATAGCGGTATTTCGTTTTCTATTCGTTTTTCGGCAAATATTGACATGACAAAAGTTGTTTATTTTGTTATTTAGAGTAACTTTTGTCATATTCATTTTTGTCTTTTAACAAAGTATAAACGAGATATACACTTTAAACTAAAGCGGGAGTCAACTATTTCATTGGGTTTTTAAACCGAACTTAATTAATTCTTCCATGATTATTATCTATATTAAAATTTTTAGGTTAGAACGGGAGTGGGGGTTATAAGGGAGGCCTGAAATAAAAATTCGCGATATTTCATTGCCTATTTGTTTTTCGACAAACATTCACATAACAAAAGTTGTTTACTTTGATATTTAGATTAACTTTTGTTTTATACATTTCTCCAGGAACAATGTGTGGAGAAAGTAATTTGCGTAGAAATATTATATTATAGAAAAATTAATTCAATCTATTTTAATATTTTGCCCTTAATAACTGAAATCTATGCATAATACACAGGAGACGGGAAATATGACAATTTGGAGCTCTGTGAAGACTTACATAAAAAATTAATTTTCTTTTTAACAAATGCCAACAACGGGTATTAATCCTAAACACTGGGACGGGTAAATGTCAAAATATTGTGCAAAGTAAAGCCTTGCCAAAAAAATACCATCACCATTCAGCCTCAAATCAAATCCCGGGCGAAGCCGGGTATCTGAGCTAGTATATATATATATATATATATATATATATATATCTATATCTCTATGTGTGTTTGTCTTGCCGAGGCGGTGGAGTGCTGTCAGGCTCATCTCTAGCCTCTCGAGCGAATCAGACTTTAAAATGGAGTACAAACATGTACTGGAAGGTTTTCTGACGGCTGAATAAGAAAGAGACTGGATATGTGGATGATTTTATTCTCTCTCTCTCTCTCTCTCTCTCTCTCTCTCTCTCTCTCTCTCTCTCTCTCTCTCTCTCTCTCTCTCTCTCTCTCTCTCTCTCTCTCTCACTCTCTCTCGCTCTCTTTGATATATTTGGAAGTATGCTAACGTGAGTCTTCTCTCAAGATTTATTTTTCTTTGGTTTCTTGCATATCTTGTATTGTATTTGTTTAATTTCGATTTTTGCTTACTTTTAGCATTTTTTTTTTACGATTAATGTTGCAGTCGTAATTATGACATGGTCTGACTAGTATTCGGATATATAAGGCCCTAGTGTGTGTGTGTGTGTGTGTGTGTGTGTGTGTGTGTGTGTGAGTGTGATAATTGCATTCGTTAGTATTAAGAAGCAAATACTAAGAGACAGACACTCACTCTTATCTTGTATCATACTTTCGTTTCGTTTGATCATTTCCATACTCGATATTGAATTTTTTTATGTAAAACTAGTTGTAAACTTTGCTGAATCCTTTTAGAAATGAAATCCTGCAAAAAACTCTATTCCGTCCAAGAGTTTTTTTTTTTAACGATACCATATCACCTTTAGGAGAGTTGAACCATAACTTAAATGCCAAATATTGTTTCCAAAAGATATTTAATAGAAGAGATACGTACATTGTGTTATGTCATCAATTAAGATTTTTACGCACTTGACCCGAAAATGTTTATTAGACCTATACCATAGTCGATATTTATCAGTTTGTTCATTGAACACTAAAGATCATAATAGGCAATGACTAAAATTGGTCTTGAGGGAGGGGGGGATAATGGAAAATTCAAAATTTTATAGTTACTCTGAACTTATACCAAAAAAAAAAGTTAAATAGCCACGTTGTTGGAATTTTAATTTTCTACAACTGCTGTTAAACTTTACTACTTACTTATTACGCCAGTTGAGGGTATTTTTATGTTTTGAGCCAATAAACACTCAATTTTAGTCGTCTGATTTTTCCTAGATTTTTTTTTTTTTATTATTTTATTTATTTTTTTTTTTTGAAATAGCCAAATGAGATGAGATGGCCAGTGTGCCACACCAGCACGTGGCAAATCTACTATTTTTAATCAGCCACTGCGAGATGGATTTTTTAATCACGTGATTGATACATGGTGATTGAACATATCTGCGGTAGTAACTGAATCTTTAACTCAAACAATTTAGCATTTCAGAATATTTCCGTTATCTATAAAACTCAGAATAAATTTAACCCATGACAAAAATAATGAAGACTATAATTTAATAAATAAATGCCTCCATACTCTAAACATCATTGTTTTATTCACGAAAGTCAATTCAACTTTAGTTATTTATAGGTTTTACACTACCCGAGACTGGCTCTAAGTAAATAATATCACCATTTGGCTCATTTAAAGAAAATCTTGTATTTTGGGTAGCTAATCACTCTTAGATAAGCCAGTGGAAAATGTTAACCATTTTATTAATACTGCGGATATTAACAGGATTTGTCTTTAAAATTCCATTTATTTCAAGTCATTAGCTCCGATTATGAAATAATAGAAGAAAATTCTGTTTATTTATATATAATTATTATTATATGTCCTAAAACTAAATAACAACCCATTCAGTTTTAGGAAAGAGAGTGTTTTATGATTCTACTATGCATTCGACTATGTAATACTTTTATTTTAAAAAAAAACTGTTAAACATTAATATATGTATATTTTTTCTTTAATAGCTAGGTTCAACTATTTTACCAAACATATACAAAAACCTTTGGGGACTCAGGCAGATAGTGGGAGGTCTCCCCTCTTATAACTTTTTTCTATGTTGTCAGTTATGAACCGAAAATCATGGTCCTATTCATCAACAAAGCATGGCGTAATTTATACAATGAAAACAGAAATTTGATGTGAAAAAAACTCAGTTTGCTAACACAGAAGAATTAGAAAGAATGTCTCTACAAATTACTTAATTTTACCACGGGTAAAGCTCTGTAGCATCGCTTTGAAATATTAAATGTCAAGGGAGGTCGCACTAATTTTATTCGATTGTATAATTATTTTCTCTCCCCTTCGGGCAAAGAACTACTTGGAGTTTGGTAGGGCATGAAACTAAGTACCCTATTTAAAAAAATAAAAGCAACCGTAAATAAAGTGTGAGTTTGTATATCTGTATGAGCGTGTTTATCCAATCTAATCTCACAGATTGTACAAAAAGATGTATAATATTAATACTATATTACTGAAAATGGGACTTAATCCTGAAACACTCTGTGCATAGAATAAAGTAGGGAGAAATGATTTTTTATTTCTATTTATTATATGCAACATTATTTCCCATAACAGTCCAGGACCAACATCAAATAAATAGAATGCTCCATGTTTTCTTTGAAGGATTTGTTTTTGGTCTCTGAATATTCATTTATAATGCAATATATTCTCATTAATACGAGACTCACTTATCCCAATCGGTTAATAACCCAAAATACCTCTAAAAAAATTTAAAAGAAAACAAGTTTTAGGTTTGATGTGAAATAAGTGCATACATTAAATAAAACCCAATATATTATAAAGAGCTTACCTGATGTTAGACCGAATAAATCCCCTTAGAAATACGAAATACTTTTATTGAAGATACATCTAAGATAAGTATATGTATTTTCTCAGTTCAGGGTGGATTTTAATTAACTATTTCGTTTATTAAATCATCAGAGGAAAACTTTTTTTAAATGCCTTTCGTTGTACTAAGAGTAAGAGATTTCCTAGAACCGCTTTATTTCCTTCTCAATAGACTTTATCTCTCGAGCATATCATAGTATTTACTAATACGGCCAATCAGTAATGTATTATTATTTTTACTTTGAACATTTTTGTAGGATAGGTGTTTGGCACGTTAATTTTAAAGCAGAATGATACTGTCCTAAATAACTATTTTGGCCCACAACACTCACCCACATAAAGAATATTTTGAAAAGATGAAGCAACGGGATATTTTTAAAGGTTTTCATTACCTTTTATTATAGTTCATTAAACGAATATCTAACTTATAAGAACTCTTGGCTTTTGGTAGATAGGCTAAGCAACAGTTCACTGTATTTCAATTTTCTGATTGATGGAGAGTAGTTGAGAGAAAAATATCTATTTTTCAAACTTTTAAACACAAATGCTATTAGGTTGCCCATTTTGAAATTTTTTATTTTAAAATTTATAAATTGAAACTTTAAGCTTATAGTTTCTCATAGCAGTGAGTACTTTAACGTATGTTGAATTTAGAAGACAGTGGAAGAAAATATCATTATTGCTTCGGAATGATATAAATAATATATTTTTTAAAATAAATACTGCTAGTGGACCACTTTTCTTGGAAATTACTTGGAGTAATAATAAGATGTAAACGGAATGCCATTTAATATGTACAAATCAATTAGTTCATAAATCTTTTTTTCTTTAATATATTTCAATTTCTGTTAAAAATGTTCTAAATATCACAAATCTCTACAGGTAAGGTAATAGAACCCTTCCAAGCCTTTTCTAATGGAGTCGGCTAGAAATTTATTTGCATCTCACCAATTCAATGCAATTTGGATTCGGAATAATTCCGGAAATTTTCTGTTCAAGTAAAGCCAATTAAACCGATAGTTGGGCAAAGAATAATCCACGACACTTGTCGAATCCTGTCATATCCCACAACTAAACAATTAATGCAGAATATTTCTTTATTTTAACAATTCATATCATTATAAAATATAAAATAGGGAAATGATCAAATTGAATAATGATATATTAAATGAATACTATACGAATTAATTTTTTATGTGACTAAATTTTATTGGATAACATTTCCTAACCGAAGGTTCGAAGTTAAAAGAAACAAACCATACCACCCATTGAATATCACAATTAGTTTCTATTGTCTGCAAATAGATCGTAATTTCCAAAAATGTATTTAAATTTATTTTTTTTTATTCATTACGAACAAATTCAATTTCAGTTGGAAGTCTAAAAAAAAGCGTCGCCCGAACAGGGACTTGAACCCTGGACCCTTAGGTTAAAAGCCTAATGCTCTACCGACTGAGCTATCCGGGCTTGGGCCTTGGAGTTGTAATGTATTACAAATGAAGGGTTGCTAGCAAAAACCCCACTAGTCAAATAAACACTTTTTTGGTAAATTAAAAAAAAGAAACGTTTATCTTCATTCCATGTGTAAATAAAATTTTGATATTTTTCAATAAACTCCTTGATGATCAGGAGTGTAATCTATGCTAATTTACAGATGATCAAATATATCCTCTTTCAATGGGGAAGAAGAATATTCTGGACTAATTGGGTTTTTGGTGGAATTCAACATAAACCAAAATGTCAAATATCATAGAGATAACATGATCAGGTTGAAGAAATAGCATTCGGCATATTGAGTCACTTGTTTATTTGATTTAATAATTGTAACAATAAAAATGGACAGTTTAAGAAAAATTATGAAGCTAAATGTTAAATAACGTGTATAATAATTTTGGATAAATCAATCTTAACATCAGGCGAGGTGAGTCGGCTGCAGTAGCTGGGCAAACAGCCTCGTGTACAACTCCTTGCTTGCAGGATGTTACAAGTAGTCAGCAAGTTGTAGAACGTCCTTAGTCGAAGCCTTTATGACTAGTGGGGCTATTGCGGAATCGCCGTATTTTTAACTCTAGAAACAGTCCGACGAGAGGTGTTTTTGACGATTTCAATTGTATCAGTATATCAGTACTGCTGTACACTACATAATGGCACCTCAAACTCATTTTTCAGTTATTTTTTTACTAGTGGGGTTTTTGCTAGGAACTCTTAAAATGAATCAATCACCCATTATCATGTATTTATATTTACTGAATCCCGCAATATCGGCAATTCAAAATTTGTTTCATGTTCCAGACAACGCGTCTTATATAATTTTTATGGAGCCGGCAAGTGCTATTTCACTGTCATATCATTTGTGTTTAGCAGTCTCATATTCCTATGATTTACTGTTCCTTCTTCGTTCCATTAAAACAGTATTATCATATAAATTATTCATAATTAAAAGCATTATTAAACATAAATATAGTACAATACAATTAGAGAAGTCATTACCTTTTAGCGGTTCTCTTTTTTTTTTTTAAAAAAAAGTAGTAATTGGGTTTCGAACAGTGACAAAATTACACTAATATTTCATCAAATCTTCAAGAATTGTAAATGAGTGCCAACGGCAAGATAGGTTTGAGCATAAATAACGTAAATATTCCAAGTCTGTTCACACTCTTGCGGCCATTGTTTTTGCAATATTGAAACAAATACGTTCAATTTTCTGAGGGTCAAACAGGTCAGGTTCATTACGCGTCAATATCGGCCTAAACGGAAGGGGGATTCATAGGGGTGTCAAATAAACAATTTGAACTATCTCCGTTACTTAAATATACAGACTTTATTTACCCAATTCTGTTAAAAATGAAATATTCTTCAATTAATGCTCTAAACATTTTTTCTCAAATTATTAACTCAGATATTTTCACATTTCAGTCCTCAAGTCTTAATAAATCCCTCTTCTACCAATGCAATTTTTACTTTACCCACTAAACAACTCATGTCTGATTAAAATATTGGGCCATGTAAAAAGTCCATCGCGCATCATAAATTGTGCACATGTGTCACTTGTTGGTTATTTTTTGTTAAAGTTCGTGAGCTTGTGACCTGATCATTGGATACAAAAAATGACCAAAAACTCCGTCAATACCTGAGATAGAGAAAAATGGGGAAATAATTGTAGTACATAACCTATGTAAGTACCGAGTGGGTTACCTGTACTTATTTTGTAATAAAATGTTTCTAGATTCACGCACAAAAACGGAGATATGGATATTTCGATTTAATATCAAGAAAAATAATGGCCGACTAGTTCATAGAGTGATACACATATATGTGTGTGTGTGTGTGTGTGTGTCTGTGTGTCTGTATGTATTTATATATATATATATATATATATATATATATATATATATATATATATATATATATATATAGATAATATGAACGGACCTCGTTTTCGTAATCTCCTTTTTAGGCTCGATGGATGTTTGAAGAAATATTTTGAAAATCACGTATGTGTGTAACGTCAACAGGTAATTTCCTTTAAGAGAAATCAACAAGGAAGTTTTGTTTAGTGTCCTGTCGTGCTACTCTTTGCACCTATGACTAAATCACACGCTTGCTAAAAATAAAAATTTATTATTACTGGAATATTATAAGGCACATTATTTAACCATACTGGCGTACAATATTATAGTGTATCATCCTATATTTAACAGATAACATTATATTTATGTGTTTATTTTTTCTGTTTCAGGACTGAAGGAGGGAGGCCCTGGCGTCATCGGAATTCCACTTATCCCTTCATTCAAGGACTAAATATTACTTAAACATAGATTAAATAGAGTAATATATTTTTGTAAATAAAATTGCGATTTACTTATGTAATGTGAACAATTGTATTTACTAATTGAGTGAGACTAGATTGTGTTGTAAGACGCCTAATTTGTACTGAATGAAAAGCAACAGAAATAATTAAATTTGAAATCAAAATTAAAATAACTTGTAAAAGGAAAGTGGAAGAAATGAATAATTAGATTAGTTAAGAAACTTAAATTCGTCCTTCATGAAAAGGTTTATTACGAATTATGACTGGCTAAACATATAATTATTTCATTTGAACACTGTGAGTTAAAATGCAGAAGGTAGAACTGTTTGTGTATTGTAGAAATTACTTTAAACATTAAGGAAAGAAATAACACTGCTATCTGTGCAAGTTGTTATAGTGCTTATTATTTTAAGTAATAACGTTTTGTTATCGAATGACTGAAGTGATCCCTAACAAATCTTTCATGGTGAAATTACAGAAATAATTAGTGATGTTACCTTATGCTTAGTTTGAGTTAACTTAAAATATTTTTAAAGCGAAAGAAGATTGATATAAATGAAGAACAAGTAAATAAAAACTTGTTAACAAGTTAAAACCTGTTTTATGAAGGGGTATTAATATGTTCCATACCAATATGTTAAATTTTCATGACAAAAAGCAGAGTAATTTTCATAGAATTCATAACGTCCAATGATAGTGGCCATTAAGTAATAAGAACTTCAGATCACTCTAAACGAGATTTCTTATTCATTATTTAATGCAAATATATTCTTAATTAGTATTTAGTTTCGAACCAAAGTTATAAACAATTATTCAGACCATAGAAAGAAATGTGCATATTCATACTTCTTTGATTTCTTCTATTAACTTAACGCTTTACTTGCTGAAAGTTATGATTGAGTGCTGACATTTAGTAATTTTCTCAACATTTCATAAAAGATTTGTAAGGGATCGCAAGGAATGAACGGATATATTTTTGTATGAAAAATGTTTTTTTTTTTTGCTTTATTCCAAATTTATTAAATATATTATTTACAAATGACATGTAATTGAATGAGATTATGCAAATTCATGTAGTGTTATGAACACTTTCATAGAAATAATATAAATACGTAATTTAAAATTATTATGGTCTCCACTTTAGTGTTAATTATTAGCTGGCCTCACTTAAGCATTAAACCATTATCAATTATGTCTTTTTAACTACAAAAAAAAAAGAACAGTAATATGCATTAAAATGACAATAGTTGATAATGGTATGATTTAACTAATTTCACGTTCACAATATGAAATTTATTTAATGGAATAATGAAAAAGAACACAGTTTTTGTCATAGCTTGAGGCCACAGTAATATTATATTCTATGTCTATATTTCAATTCAATTTGAAAGTATTAAAATCTAAAAGGGTATATTTCATATTTTATTATGCATTTAAATTTCTTTAATTATTAACACGCCGAGAAGTTATTTGTAATTAGCATATTATATTTTATAATAGCAGTGTAAATAGGTGATTGTAAATAATAAAGTTTTTAAGTGTACAGATATAAATTCGAGCTTCGTTATTGAGTGATATTTATTTTAGTTTTGCTTTTGTAAAGTGTGAAGTATATTTGTAAATATTAAAGATAGTTAAATGCTTATTCTTAATCTATTCAAGAACAAAAAAAATTGTAGGAAATGCATTTTGAGATTTATACTTCAATGGCGACTTCAGAAACCTATATAGTTTTATGTGAACAATTTTCGCTACTTATTATCTAATTAATAATTTTTTTTTAATAAACATGAAATACTCTCTAATTCATCTTTTCTTGAGCTATTGTTGTTTTCATTCATGCTTTAGCTGTTTACTATTCCGTAACTATAGTGCTTCTTGTCTCTGTGGCATGTGCCACTAATATTGTTATAGTTCCACGTACTTGTGTAAAATTCAATTTCCTAAGTAAAATAAGAATGATAAATTTGTGTTACTTTTGTTTTCATTGATCATTTCAATCCTTTTCCTTCATTACAATTTGTTTATATTTGTATACTTCTTTAGTTGTAACAAAATTTGCAGGAACACACAAACACACACACACACACACACACACACACATACACACATTTATATATGTTATTACACAAAATTGAAAAAGTAACAACATATCAATAAATCTAGGACTTCATAGACACTCTAAGAAGTGAAATATATTCTTCTCCATATCTCTGACAAGTCGAATATTGTTGATACAGTAGATAAATATTGTTTCAGTTGTATTTATTTTTTTCAAGGAAAAAATTTAAGAATATCATTTTTCATTTTCAGTATTCTGGAAGCCATTTTTACTCTTGCAAATTTTATTAAACGTACTGTTTCATGATAAATCTAGTTAATCACTAGAGTTCACACTACAGAACAATGGAATTTATTTTTATAGTTAGGCTAAATCTTAAGTAGTTATTATACGTATATTGTTTTCTAAAAGTATTCGAATTACTTACTTAATTTGGATGTAAGTAAGACTTACCTTTCCCAACTCTTTTAATATAAGGAGTCAATTTTTCAGCATTATATTAATTATCTAGTTGTTTAATTTTATAATTATTTATACAATTAACTCCCTAAATAAAATCCTCAGTCCCTTACTGCCTAGAAAAGGGTGGAAACATTTAGGCAACCCGTCCTAAATAGCCATATTAGCATAAAAGTGACGTTAACAAATAACAACTACAACTATTTAAACAAATAAAAATATAATGAAATTAAAAAAAAAAAAAAGTAAAATAAAACTTATGCCGAAACCCGGGATCGAACCAGGGACCTTTAGATCTTCAGTCTAACGCTCTCCCAACTGAGCTATTTCGGCGTGCGTTCGTCCCTTGGCTTGGAATGGGTTACAGGATTAAATAAGCACATACTAATTGTAGCCTAGGGTAGATATAAATTCCTGTTTTAAACAAATTCCAAAACGAAAAATCTTCTTTTTAAGTGCTTCTAATTTTATTTATCCAGCACTCCTTCAGCCAAAGAGAATGTAGCCATAAAACTCCAATGCATTTGTTCAAAATAGGTAATCGATTTGTGCTTCATTAAGCTGAATGATTAATTATTTTGAAAAAATACATTCATTTTTCAAAATTGTACAATAAATGTGTTATTTCCTTTGAGCGATTTAAAGATTTGCTTTAGTCTTAGATTTCACTTTAAGTTCATTGTTTACTCGTTTATCTATCTCTGTAGTGTGAGTTTAAAGTTTATTTATCTACCTCCCTTTTCATCCATTTTTGAGGCGCTGGATGGTGAAGGAATTATTAGTTTCATTTAGCAAAAGAATGGTCTCGTTCCTTCACTGTTATTTATTGTTTGGGACAGAGCGCTTTCAGAGCTTACGCTCTATCACCAGTGCCCTCTTCACAAGGATGTTACCGGAACCAAGGATTTCCTGCGAATCTCCGACCTTTATTATCGGTGACCCTCCCCATTCATGGCTTTTGGGTGGTTATCTATAGGTATTACCACTATCTAGCGTAAGATCTAGGGTAAGATTAAGAATTTTATTTAGTGAATTCGTTTAAAAAATTCAAAGTTTCTATGAGTATCCAAATAATAAATCAGTTTTTTCGAGTCCTTAGTCAGAATTTTAAAATTCTCTTCTTCCTAAATTCTGTTTCAGAACCTCTGCCTACTACCTTTAGAAACACTCTTTGAATATTATACATAATTATAGCTGTTTTCTGTCGTAGACTGGTTGAAATAGAAATCGTTTTCCATATAATGAGTGGATGAACCAATACGCAAAATGATTCTGTCTTATTCACCAGATAACATAAATTTACTGTAATATCCACTGCAAATAGAATAGAAATACCACATTCAATTTCAAATTAATCGATTTTTCAACCGATTCTCAATTCACTTGCATTAACTGCTAGACAAATTCTGAATTGGGCAGACGGAACCTTCAACTACTGCGAACCCCCTTCCGCTAATTTCCCATTTCTGTTTAAGTTAGGAATTAGATTGTGGCTGAATTCCGAGAGCCCTTTTCGGGGTTGCCGAACCACCCCTTCCGGTTTTTCTGTTTTCTCCTTATCCACTCCAGCCCTGTTTACACAGACTCCGCTCCTTAATGGAAGCCTGGAATTCTAATATCCCCTAATGTATTTATTTTACTTTAATCGGTTTCCCGGCCTCTCAAGTGGTAGCGGGGGATGATCCTGCAAAGCAGGGGGCCTTATGTCTTGTAGGGGATGGGTTCCCCTTCTTTCCATAAACCCACCCTTCTTTCGCCTCAAAGAAGTCCAGAACGGCTTTGTCAGCCCTCTGCTTACTGGACGGTAAAAAGAAATGCGTACAGGATATTAATTCCTTTTAGGCTTCTCCCAAAATCAACATAGCCCGCTTTGGGCACTACCCCTGTCTCTAAACCCCACGAAATGTATTCATTACTTTGCCCAACCCTTTTATAATCCTACAAAACGTTTACGAGCATAATAATCTTTATACTATATTAGTGAATACTATCAAATCATTTTAATTTTGGTAATCCGCCAGAATTCTTTTTCATCTACCTAACCATTTTTATATTATTGTAGATAATAACATTCAGATAACAATTCCCATGTTCATGACTCATACCTATTTGATACTTCATCATGTGGTACACATACCTTTTTTTAATAACATTCTTGGTTCGGGCTCTAATTTAAAAACAATGTACCTTACATAAACGGCTTTTAACAGACCTGTTAACAGCATACATATGGACCTAGTTTCTTCAAGAATGTCAGCAGACGATTGACCGATTCCAAGCAGATGCACTCATGAAAACACAAATATCTCCATCTACCGAACGTCTAACGCCCCAACTGCAGTAGCTTTCTCCGAAAATACTTCGATGAAGCATAATATGCAAAAAAAAAAAAAAAAAAAGAAAAAAAGTTTTGCCTCATCAGCTCCCATTTTCAAAAAGAGGGTTCACTTTTTATTTGATTTATATCATTCTGAATAAGAAATAATTTCAAGTAAAACAAAATTCAATCCGTCAAGTAAATAAAATAAAGGGTTGGAACCGCCAGTATAGATGATACTGTTGTCATAGCTGCCGGTGTAGACTGTCGTCACTGGCCGATGGTCGAGAACAATTAGCCGTTAATACTCGAAAGCGGGGACTTAAAAGAAGATTAAAGTACAAAACTGTGAGCGTAAATTTGCTATAATGCGTTTGGTTTAAAAACGTCATTCAAATGTATTAATTAAGTAATGTACTGAAATTGCTGTTGTATACATACTTCGCTGCCATCCAAACATTAAGCCAGTTATTTGAATTCCTTTGCTCTCATGCGTTAGTATAAACCCTTTCCCAACGTGAATTTGTCTATAAGTAAAGTAATAAACAACTCTAACCCAACTTAAATTTCAAGTACTATTTACATAGGCTGATATTACAGTAAAAATAGAGAATAGAATACTAGATGACGTTGTCAGTGTGTCTTTCCTGCACGAAAGAAATCAGCTTATTTTATGCATGAGTACCTTTTTTCTTTTCTTATCCGTGCTTTATTGAGCTCATTTTGCAGTAATTTGATTAAAATATCCAATTAACCCATTTTTGAGGTGCTGGATGGTGAAGGAATCTGGTATATGTGGTAAGAAAATGAAGGCCTCGGTCTTTCACAGTTATTTATTCTATGCGTCAGAGCACTTTCAGAGCACCCTCCACCATCAGTGCCCTATTGGCAAACAATAGGCATTAAAGACAAGCTGGAATTAAATTAAACATATATGGACACATTGAAGGAAAAGTGTTAGATTTAAAATATATAAGCTTAAGAAAAATACAATATTTTGCCCCAGTAAAAAAATATAGATAATATATGAATAGTTACAAATAAACTTATTTATTTTTATTTATATATACACATACTAAAATTGAATGTTTACGTTTATATATATATATATATATATATATATATATATATATATATTTAAATTAAATGCACCGTCGGAATAAGTAAATAATTAATAACAAATGAACAATACAAGATAATGTAATGTATAAAAATTAAATAAATAGCAAAACGTCCGTCACGCAAAGGCTGCGTAAACAATGCAGATTTCCCACGCAAAGTATTACAATAGAGAAATCTCCATACGAGTGCCGAACAGTTACGGCCGCACTAGCTTTCGGTGGAAACAAATAGAAGCGACCAAAGCTCGTCCGTTAGACTTAATAAAAATACAAATATATCGGTTAATATTCAAGATAAGAGAATAAATGTATATAACAATATTTATAGTACATGTAATTTGCAATAATATTGGTTCTAAACAATTTTTTGATCCGACGTATAGTAACGGAAATCCCCCCTCTAACCCCCCCCCCTCCCGGTCTGCCTTTTTGCATAAAACGTTTAAATACCGAGTTTGATAACGATCAAACAAAAATTACGACCGCTAGAACGTTAACAGACAAATATATACATATAAAATTTTGAACGGACCCCATTTTCGTCTTTTCCTGGGTAGGATCGATGGACGTTTGAAGAAATTTTTCAAAAATCGCGTCATGAGTATCATGACAATAGCTGATTTCCCTCAAGGGAAATTTGCTAAAAAAAAAAGAAACAAATATTAAAAATACTATCTAAAAATTACAAGTGAAGTCAAAGAAACACAGAAACTAAGTAGTAGTCGACACACAAAATAAATTAAGTTAGTCAATATTTTATAGCTGATTATGTAGGGAGTAGTTCTTTTTGGCGATGAATATAATGTCACAGAGAGCGAAATTGTAAGACTTTCAATTCAGAATATTTGTTTCTGGAATATAATATTTCTATTAGTGCTATACATATTCATAGGTTTCTATTTTGCTAACAATATGACATTTTCCGTTCCATTTGTTTTAATACTGCTGAGTATTTTTTTTTTTTTTTTCATAAAGTTAAATATTATTTTAATTGAAGTTCTGTTATAAACGGAACACTTTGGCTGGTCCTCAAATTGAGCCTTACTCAGGAGTTGGAAGGGGATAACCACAAAGCTATGGAATGGTTTTGCCAGGAAAAAGGCGTACAGGATATTAATTTCTTTAAAATCTCTTCCTTTTTCGGATATCTTCATTCCAACCCTTAGAGACAAATTTTTACTCTAAAAAAATAAATGGATTCACTTGTTTCATTTATTTTAAATTATTTTTTTTCCTCCGTTTTCCATTTCATTTTATCATTCCTCCCTTAATGGCCAACAGAAAAGACGAAAACAATTAACTGTAGGTAGGCAGTTCGTTTTTTTCCTCTTGCTTTTAGCTAAGCCTTTTATGAGAATGTATAAATACATTTTTACAGTTCTTTTCAGTCCATATCCATAATCACCTGTGTTTTGCAAGTACCACGATAGTTTTTATTTTTTATTATTATCTCTTTGCTTGTATTTAAACGTGAAAATTCATAATAATTTACCGTTCCGAATTAAATATTATACAAATGAAAATTGGTTGCTACATTAATTTGTTTAATTTCTATTTTATTTGAAAGTCCCTGTTTTAAGTGTTCTAGTCATTAAGTGTTTATATGTAAATGCTTTCGTTAATTTCGTATTTAATACTTTGTTGATGTACATATTTATTTATCTATGTTTAATACATGCTATTATAACATGTGTTTTATGAGATTTAGGATGAGAATTATTCATGTAACCTTATTGTGGCACCTTGATAATTTTTTTTTTTTGTGCTCTCAGTTGTTACAAAAACTTGCTTGTGGTCATCACAGCAACAAATCGTCCTTATGAATATACCGTAAAGAAGAGATAATTATTTTATTAAGATACCTGCCACAATATACAAAAACTTCGTCACGCAGGGGCTGCGTAAACTAAGCAGATTTCTCTCGTGATGTATAACAATAGATAAATCTACATACTGATAACACAACACCACCGAGAATATTAAGTGAATAAATACAAACTATAAGAAACCTCCAGACGGGAAGCACCTGAAACCTAAAAAAACAGGTGTGCCAACTTCCCACAGGAAAGAAAAACAATTACTGAAATATGTCTGAATATAACATATTAATTTTATTGAAAACTATTTAGTCTATTAGTACTGTAATTTGTAAGGGATTAGAATAATTTTTATCTCATTGAATCAAATTTTAGTAGTCCCAGAACTTAGAAGGGGGGGGGGGTTACGATAACATATTTGCAAATATATCTTATAATAAAGGTCTTTTGAAAAAAATGTATGGTATTTAAGCTTTGAATAATGTGGTTGATTACATAACAGAGTATTGTTTATATAAGATGAGTAGAAGTGGGGGTTTGCTTAAGGCTGAAAATGAAAAATGCAAATATCTCGGTTTATATTCAAGATGGAGAATAAATTTATATAACAATATTTACATTAGTGCATTTAATTTGCAATAAGATTGGTTCCATAAATTTTTGATCCAACGTTAGTAACGGAGATATTTCGAATTTTCGAAAACCCCCTCCCCATCCCAATGGTCCGATTTCAGCCATTAACGAACTTGATCTGTCTTTTTACATGAAATGTTTAAATATCGAGTTTTGTAGTGATCAAACAAAAATTGCGACCACTAAAGCGTTAACAGACAAATATATATATATATATATATATATATATATATATATATGTCTGTTAACGCTTTAGTAAATCGCGCCATGAGTAGGACCTCAATAGCAGATTTCCCTTAAGGGAAATCTGCTAAACATTATGGGTGTATAATGCACTCTTAGAGGTGTTCCCCACCTCTTCCTCCATTTTCAGTACAGCCTGTATGCAGAATTTCCAACCTTACATTATATATTTTTTAAAAAGAACCTTTACATTTTTTGGTCCGCCCGTTAAAAAAAAAGGCCTTCCGTATTTTATCATAGTATTACACTTCTTAAATCTCACATTTTCATACTACAAGTCTATATATTGTACCTTAGTTTCGTATGTTGTTGGGATCTGGCTGCAGCAATAGGCAGTGGAAGCTACATATATAAATATTGTTATATACATTTATTCTCTATCTTGAATATTTACCGAGATATTTGCATGTTTATTAAATCTGGGCGTCTAACGGACGAAGTGACTTTCCCGCCAAAAGCTAGTTTGGCCGTTTCATTTAACTGCTCGGCTCTCGTGAAATTTCTCTATTGTAATAGTTCAAGTGGGAAATCTGGTTAGTTTACGCAGCCCCTGCGTGACGGACTTTTTATATCCTGAGCCGATGTCTAACTTTGCCCTCACCGATCAAATATGCTCAAAACGTCTATTTAACGTGATATTATTATCGAAATTTATCCTGAATATAGTGTATCGAATTTTAAGTGCTGTGAATATTATTATAAAAATCCATGGGCCTTATCTACTAAAATACCAAACCACATGGCGGCTTAACTTCAAATTTAATAGAATTCTAATTATATGTAAAAACTAGACATTTAAGTACTCATAAATAATAATCTTAATGTGTTTTTTGCTGGCATTATTCAAAATATAAAATATATGGTCATTTACGATAGGTTCATGTAATGCAATCTCAGATTCATTGCAATGTGTCCCTGCGCCGACCGTCTCTCCTCACTTACTATGTTACATGTTTCTTAGTAATAATCTATTTTCCTATTTGGAAGATTCAATTGAATTCTGAATAATATAATACATCTGAATTCCGGACTAGGTAATAAAATATAAAATTCTGTCCAAAAAGGGGCAATGTAAACTAAGCGATTTCCCACTTGCCGGAATGCCAATGGCGATTTCTTCTCACTCTCGATTCACATATGACGTGAGCATCACATAAATTCCGTATAATCCTATTTATTTATTTAAAATATAATTAAAATTTTTCCATTTAGAAATCGTATACACTATCCCGTGGATCTCTGCGCCATAGACCATAATTTATACCTACTAAACTCTGTTTATAATTTTAGGATAGGATGATGTTTCTTCCTTCTGCCCATTTACAATGCAGAATTTTAAGGTTACTCTTCCAAGTGCGTTCAGCAACAAACCTCACCAGGAGAAAGGAACAACCCCACGATAAACAGCCCAAATTCATGTGGCAACTAGTCAACAATTTTGTGGGTTGATTGTATCGTGGAGTTTTTTGTTCTCCTGCTGAGGACTGATGTTGTAGTGACTTGGAAAAGTAATCTTAAAATTCTGCACTGTACGTGCCAGATGGACGAAACGTTTGCCTGTTAAAAATAATAAAGAGGGTTTAGTGCGCCCTTAATGATCCTTTTTTTTTTTATGTTTTGCCTGAATTAATATATAAATTATTTTCAAAATTAAAAGAAGGATCTATACGAATCTTTATTACAGAGAAATTAGAAATTATTTATTTTCACAATCTCTTTGCTTTTAGCCAATTTCAAGAATAAGGAGAGCTGAAAAAGTCCTAAATACCAAATGTCAATAAATAAATTATATAAATAAATCAGATAATTCCGTGAATTCTGAAAGCCGAAGGTTTTCTTTATTTTAAACTTTCCTTTATTTAGAATTGGGTTGTAAAATACGTTCGTAGCGTTTATAAATATTTCAATTAATTCCTTTGTGTTTATTAAATCATGTTTACTTGGCCAACAATGTTTACAAATTCTAAAAAAGGATTGTGCTTTGATGCATCAGTTTCAACTGAGATTTAAGTGGAATGCTTGCTCAAAATGGAACAGAAATGCAATGACATACTTTTCCATCACGTTAAAACGCGTCCTCAGGTGTCTTTGCAGACACGGCAAAAATTATTGGAGTTTGGCTGGAATGTGACCCTCAACTACCCTATTTACCAGATCTTGTCCCAACATATTTTTACTTATTTCGGGCCCTTCAAAATTCTTTTAACGGCAAAGACATTAATTCGCTCGAAGAGTGCAAAACGCGACTACGTTCATTGCGGAAAAATCTGCGAAGTTCTGTGAGGATGGAACTAAAAATTTATCTGACTAATAGCAACATGTAATAAATAAAAATGGGTCATGTATAACTGATTAAAAATATTCTCAAGAACCCAAAGTTTTTATTGAAATCACGGGTAAAAAACGCTATGACCTTATTTTACAACCTATTAAAGGGAAGTAAAAGTCCGTCACGCAGGAGCTGCGTAAACTAAGCGGATTTCCCCAGTGGTTTTTTCACGAGAGCCGAACAGTTACGGAAACGGCCGAATTAGCTTTTGGCGGAAACTCACGACTATACCCGTAGTTAGCCGATTTCATCTCTTCCATTATTCGCACACACTTAATAAAAATCCAAATATCTCGGTTAATATTCAAGATAGAGAATAAATGTATATAACAATATTTATAGTAAATTAATTTTCAATAAGATTCATTCTGTACAACTTTTCGATCGGACTTATAGTTAATGAGATATTTCGAATTTTCCAAATTCCCCCTCCTCACCCGGTCTGATTCCAGCCTTTAACGAGCTCGTTCTTTAGTTTAACATAAAACGCTTATATGCAGGTAAATATAAGACAACGATTATTGGAATTATATCGAATTTTCGAAAATCCTCCTCTCTTAGTCCCCCTCCCACTGGTCCGATTTCAGCCATTAACGAACTAGATCTTTATTTTTACATAAAAACGTTTAAATATCGAGTTTGGTAACGGTGAAGCAAGAATTGTGACCGCTAGAGCGTTAACAGACATATATATATATATATATATATATATATATATATATATATAATTTTAAACGGACCTTATTTTCGTCATAATAATATGAATACAATTTATCAAAATACTTTTTATGGCATATTCAGACATTTTGATAATTGTCATGTCGTTGACAGTAGGTGTGTAACAAAGGAGTGTCAATGTCATTGGTAATTACAGAAAAAAAAAGAAGGATTTAAATGAAATTTGGCTGTTGTTGCGGGCTATATAGAAGGAATAAATTAGAGAGGATTGGATATAATAACCTTCACACACGAGATAGGCACAATAGAGTTGATAAGGGAGCGGTATGCATGGATATTGGTATTGTGCCTTATCGATGATCTGACTAGTGATTTGGAGTGGGCCAAGGTATTGTTGTCATTGGCAGTGCCTCCAATCCACTCAGCTATTCCTAGTCCATTCAGTCACCTCCGGAATCTCTAATGCCCTCTCCAACACTCGCCCCGACATATTTCCATCCTATTCCTCTATACGGATCAACCTGCCCTCAATTATGTTCCAGCTATCAAACATGCTACTAGTTATGGGTTATGTTTCGCTAAGAGTGGAAACATACTTATATCTCAGTGGCGTTTGTCAATGCAGTTGTTCTATAGTACAGGTGCCTGTGCAAGCAATTCAGAATCCTCAGTTTCAGAGCTACAATGGGCCTTGATATTTTTAGCAGATTTCTAATAAGGGAAATCATCTATTGAGGTCGTACTCATGACGCGATTTTCAAAATTTTTCTTCAAATGTCCATGGATCCTACACAGGATATGGCGAAAATGAGATCCGTTCAAAATTATATATATATATATATATTTGTCTGTTAACCCTCTAGCGGTCGCAATTCTTGCTTGGTTGTTACCAAACTCGATATATAATGGCTTGAATGGGACCAGTGGGAGGGGGGAGGTTTCTCGAAAATTCGAAATAATTCCGTTACTATTAGTCGGATCGAAAAATTGTACAGAGTCAATCCTATGGAAAATTAAATTTACTATAAATATTGCTATATACATTTATTCTCTATCTTGAATATTAACCGAGATATTGGCATTTTTAGCAGATTTCCCTTGAGGTGGTTTTCGAAATTTTTCTTCAAATGTCCATCGATCCTACCCAGGAGATGACGAAAATGAGGTCCGTTCAAAACTGTATATATATATATATATATTTGTCTGTTACCGCTCTAGCGGTCGCAATTATTGCTTAATCGTTACCAAACTGGATATTTAGTCGTTTTATGTAAAAAGAAAGATCAAGTTCGTTAACGGCTGAAATCGGACCAGGAGGAGGGGGGGGGGCGGGTTTAGAGGGGAGGATTTTCGAAAAATCGAAATATCTCCGTTATTATGCGTTGGATCGAAAAATTGTATAAAATCAATCTTATTGTAAATTAAGTGTACTATAAATATTGTTATATACATTTATTCATTATCTTGAATATTAACCGAGATATTTGCATTTTTCAGTTTTCAGCTATCAGCAAACCGCCACTTGTACTCATGTTACATAAACAATACTCTGTTACATAATAAATCACATTTTTCGAAGTTTAAATACCAAAAATTGTATCCAAGAGACCTTTATTATACGAGATAGATGCAAATTTGTCCTGGTGACCCCCCCCCCCCTGTCTTAAGGTTTTGGACTACTAAAATTTGATTGATTGAGATAACAATTATTCTGACTCATTATTAATTACAGTACTAGATACAGTAAATAGTTCTCAATGAAATTAATATGTTATATTCTGATATATTTCAGTAATGTTTTTCTTTCCGGTGTGAGGCGGGCAGACCTGTTTGTTTACATTTCTAACCTAACGCTTCCTGTAGGCAGGTTATTGAAATTGGCCGAAACATATCTTATTTCCGTTTGTATTTATTCACGGTGGTGTTGTGTTATCAGTATGTATATATATCTTTTACTTAACTGCACGAGGGAAATCTGCTTAGTTTACGCAGCCCCTGCGTGACGGACTTTTATTAAGTGTGTACGGACAACGGACGAGATGAGATCGGCTAACTTCTATTCTAGTCATGAGTTTCGCCAAAAGCTAGTTCGCCTGTTTCCGTAACTGTTCGGCTCTCGTGAAATTTTTCTATTATAGAGCTTCAAGTGGGAAATCAGCTTAGTTTACGTAGCCCCTGCGTGACGGACTTTTTAAATAGACCAAAAGGAGGTTTAAAACCAATTCCATCAGTGAAATTTATGGAATTGTCAAATGAGTCATGAGATGACGAACGAGGCAGACTGTAATCTGTGTCGTAGTCCAAGGAAGGGGTCTATGATTGTTAACTACTATTCTTCCCCCTTGTGTGTCATCTTCAGTAGTTAATACTGCGCTGAGCCTTGTGAGAAGGGTGTTGGGTGGTGGACAGGAAATCAAAACTCGACAAGGAAAGATGCCAACGTTGCTGAACCCTTTCCCAAGCCATGCCATAAATAACATTGGTATTTTTTAATGCTTACATATTATCAAAACATTTTATAGGGGAAAAGAAGTGGAAATATATTTTTTTCAATTAGAAGCAAAACATATTAGATTCTCTACCACCATCCTAACTATAGGCCATTAACGGAACTGATGGTAGTCAGAAGATTACGAACAACAATTCTTTTGAATATCACAAAAACTGCAGTCTCCAGAGAGAACAGACGAATACCCTATAGACAAAGTTACATTTCTTTTTGAAGAAAAACAATTTTTAATAAAACATGTCATGCTTATGACCTAAAAGAAATTCGCTCAACAATGTAAACACATTAAGGTTGCAGTTCCTGGATGGTTGCTCAAATAATGTAGAAGTCAAGGGAAACCAATTCATGTTATTTTAGCACTCCTCTTTAGTATAGTTTCATAAACGAGATTGGGTACTCGGTAAATGACGTTTGGAGTATCTGGGTAGCCAACAGTAATTCCAATTATTCATTGCTTACAATTAAATATATTTTGTGAAATGGGTTTACAAGACTGAGATGAAGTTAATTCGAATAATGTGGTTTAAAGGTTATAGAGACTAAAACTTGGAAAACAGAACTGATCAACATACCTGATTTACTTATCACTGGTGTGTAGTCGAGGATCCATGTACCTCGATATCGAGAAATCGGGAACAGGTTATAGCAAAATTATTCAAGGACGAAATGGTTCACAGAGGAGTGACAAAAATCTGTGGATAGAAAAAGAAAATTAAAGGTCTACCTTTGAAAGAGAAGGAATGTATCTTCATTTATTTATTCATACACAAGAGCTGCACTACAAAGGCGATTTAACGAAAAGGAACCCGGAGATAAGTTGGAACGTTTCTGCTGAAAAGGCACATAATAAATCATTCAAAAAGACAAGAGACTATTACAATCCCAATTGGAAGAGTGGCAAGGCGCCTTAACTCCATACTTTGAATAAAGAAAAAGGAAACCCCGTTTTACAGGAAGGAGTATTCAAATGAAATTGGATGCTGGAAACCTTCAACCATTTACGGACAAGGACACTCCGAGCATCTGCACAATGAATATATTTTGCACCAGTTGTGACTTGCATGGAAATGGAGTTGAGGAGACAGATTTTCTGAATGAAAAATGGCAGTAAGATAAGAGCGACTATCAAGTAAGGTGATGGAAGCAAGTTCAAACAAATATTCATACTCAAACAAACGCTCTTGAAACCCTCCGAGGAAGTACAAGTTCTATTTATTGATTCTTCCCGTTTAAAGAAAACGGCAGAACTCCGACCTCCAAGAAAACCTTTCTTACTAATGTGAACGTGGGCAAATACCCCCTCCTCCTGCCTTGCGACAAGAGAAAATACTGAACACTTCAGTGAAATGCCTGGATTCAGTTTTATGCATGTCTCCAGTGAAGGTTATCTAGCCCTGAAAAATATAACACTCGGCTAAGTTGTTCAATGCAATTATTATTATTTATTATCTACAGATCACACCCTTTTCTAGCCAGAGTGAAGATATAACGAGTTCGTCGCTAAATAAATTCTTATTGCCAAGGCGGGAATGGAACTCGCGACTCCTAAGTTGTCCACCATGCGAATTTAAGGCCATCGATTTAACTCACATATTTAACTTGAGTTCAATGTTCTCGTCAATAGAGATTACATGCACTGGCCTCTTATGCAAAAAAAAGTGGTAGGGCTAATCGCTGGATATTATCAAATTGAAACAAAAAACAAGTACTAAATACTAGGAAGAAACCCGTAAATTACACTTGTAAAACAACGTAGCTGTAGTAGATCTATCCCAAATATTGATATCGTCAAATGCCTCTGAGATAAATTGCATTACATCAACGACCAATGCACTTAACTCAGCTGGTGAATAATTAGTACCGAATGTCAGTCGTTTTCGGTTTTCTAGCCTGAAGAGAAAGAATAGTGTTGTAGATATCCAGCCTGAAGGGCTACAACTCCATTATCATGCCGTAAAGATATGCAGAAGAAGAATTATTGAAAACTAAAGTATAAATTAAAGAATTCAAACAAAAGATTCTTTACGGCATAACTCACCCAAACATTGATAGTGGGACACTAGAAAAAACAGTCAACGGAAGAGTTAATATCACGAGCGGAGAAGATAATTCGTATTACCCTATTATGTAAGCTTCAAGTTGCAAAATATTAGAGACTAGCTTGAAGTAAGCCGACAGGTGTAAGCAAATGCTACTATTACTATCATAATGGAGGCAGTAGATGAAATGGGTTGACAGAACAGTGAAAAATGTCATAGAGCTCTAAGTTACAGAGAAGCAAACGATTAAATTAGGAGTAGTGGAGTAGTCTGAAGATCGACAATGTCCGTTAAGCGAAGAAAAAAATGCGTGCACACAAAGAAAATTCAGAGTATCACATAAAACGCTATAAAATTATTGCTTATTTAATAACGAAGAATAAGGAAATGTAGTTTTACTCTTGGTAAAGAAAAAAATGATATATTTATTTATAAATCTACGGACGCTATTTTTACCTGGCTTCGTGAGGAGAGTTTAGCGTAGTATAGTTGGAAGTCTCAATGGCCTAGGTAGCCTGGATACAATTTTTGCTGATATAAAAAGTACTTATAACTGAATCGAAGAGTTTGAAAATGGTGTGAAATAGTTAGAAAACAGTGTCGTCTTTAATTTCAGCTGACAGAATGTGCTAAGTTTCAAAAGCACTGCATTTTTTTTTAAATGCAGAGAAGAGCTATCATCAAGAGTAGGCCATGCTCCATAAAACAGATTAATCTTTGCCAGTGAAGGGTTGGAGGAAGAGTGGCCCTAATAAATTAAAGCAGTAGCTATAAAACGGACAATTTGGTTGTGCCATTGAAAAAGGGGCCTAGATAAATTATTTATGTAGGATTGGACTCATGGAACAAGTTGTGTCCTCTCACTGGGCTTTCCTTATTTTATTATCTCTACAGGATTAGAGTTTCCTATTCCTATCCTTTCCCATCGCTTCGCCTTGGCTCTATTTCTCTCTACCCACCACCTCCACCTCCACCCAACTTACCCCATCACTCTCTCTCTCCCTCTCTCTCTCTCTCTCTCTCTCTCTCTCTCTCTCTCTCTCTCTCTCTCTCTCTCTCTCTCTCTCACACACACACACACACACACACACACACACACACAATCTCTCTCTCTCTCTCTCTCTCTCTCTCTCTCTCTCACACACACACACACACACACACACACACACACAATCTCTCTCTCTCTCTCTCTCTCTCTCTCTCTCTCTCTCACACACACACACACACACACAATCTCTCTCTCTCTCTCTCTCTCTCTCTCACACACACACACACACACACACACACACACACACACACAAACACACACACAATCTCTCTCTCTCTCTCTCTCTCTCTCTCTCTCTCTCTCTCTCTCACACACACACACACACACACACACACACACACACACACACACACACACACACACACACACACACACACACACGCACACGATCTCCCTCTCTCTCTCACACACACACACACTCTCTCCCTCTCAATCAATCTAGCTTCCTCTACTTCCCTCTCACTTTTTATCCCACTCTCTTCTAGCATACCTTCCTCAGGTATTATCATTCCCACTCTCCTTGCATCTTCTTTATATTTTCAATTTACCCTTTTCTCTAATTGCTAACATGTCATTTAGCAGATTATTAGAGATTAGACATTTTCGCCGTATTTTTTTACAACTTGTATAGAATATTTTTTTTTTTACTTGTGTAGAGCCTTCTTCCTTTATAGCGTCAATAACCTCATATCATTCACTAAAAATAGATTTAACATTTTCATTTTTTAAGAAGAATCTAGAGATTTAAAGTCACAAAGTCGAAGAAATACTTAAAACCTCACTTTAAAAGTGCAGAAAATAACTTTTCCTTTTTTCAGTTGGCCATTATTACCTAAGTATTACTTTGATACCACAAACGAAAACCTATAAAAATGTAATGTAAAGTTGCCTGGAGATGACTTGATCTTTCCAAGCTACGAAATAGCTTTCAAAGTGCAACTGTATGTGCTGCTGAAAGTGCAATTTCTTTCCGATTCTTTCAGAGACCGGGCACAAGTAAGGAATGAAGATTAGTTAATCCTTTGTGACTTTGGACTGGACAACCATCCGATCGCCCATCTCTCTGCTTATCTTAATAACACTGGTCTCTCTTCAAAACCCATGTACTCGCTCATCTTCTTCTTCTAACTTCGATTTATCAATTGTACTGGATGGTTGAAGCCAAGTCCAAAGTCAAATTATGTTGCTCTAAAAGTGCTCTGTGTCGAAATAAACGTATTGTACAGGAGAACTACCCTACTGTGTACATATACATTAATTCGTTCCTCTACCTCCCAGCTTCCCTAGAATGTCTTTCTGCCGGGGCAAGTGTGTTCCCATTCTCAAACCCACAGCTTCACAAATTCAAATGTTCTACCTATCTATCCATGATATTCTGTCTATATATCCTTCGTACTCAGCATATTCATCTAACTTTTAAAATTAATTGAAACGATTGCAAGAGTAAGATCCTGGATTGAAACACCACCCAACGAACAGATGCCATCTTTACTAAATCACCTAGACATTCAGTGGAATCGTGATATCATGGTGCTGAACGAACAGTGACACACTTACTTCTATTTTTCAATAACTGCGACTTTATGCTAACTGCTTCGTATAGTTCCTCTGAAAGTCGACGACGAGTCCTGCTCCTTTTGCTGGTTAGAATCCTTGACAAACAGACGTTTAAATGGCGGTAATGCTGTCGGTATTAGAATCAGTCTGTCCAGAAGTGACGATACAGTGCCCAAATGTCCCCATTCAAATTTATCGATCAGAAACAGTGAAGCATTTTTTTTTTTGTGCCATAATAATAAATAATTATCATTTGTTTGTCAAATTAATTCAATTTATTTTCAATTCGTGCCAGAATTTTCAATGAAACCTTCAAAATGAGAGATATAATAATAAACTTCATAAAGTATTTAAGACTTCATTAATAAAGAAAATGATTAAATTTTTTTGAAAACAGGTTTTTAATATACCAAATTTTTACAATAACGTACCACTACAAACACTGTTATTCTTGATGGTTTCAGACTTTATAACGGCCCTAGTAACCGTCAAAACAGTATCAGAAATGAGAAAACAGTGCCTAAGGCTTTTAAAAGGATAAAATATTCAATTCAATTAGTTGTATCTATGTGAAATGTAGGTCAGCGACTGTATGTTGCCTTCTACATGTAGGGTTGTTCTTCCATATGGACACGGCAAATGCTTCTCCCCTAACTCACCTCTCCGCCTATATTTGACTCCTGTTGGACTTTTCCATTATATTTTTTTTGTGACCCTGCTCTTTTATATCGAGTAGCCATTGGCCATTGGTCAGTTAAACGTAACGAGCTTCGTTGGCATAAACGAATAAGCTTTTACCTTCACTAAAAGTGTGGACGAAAGGCGGATTGAAACCTCTACTGGAAGTTCAATAAAATAATTTGATTTCATTACTGCTAGTTCAAAGGCCGAATATTCGTCCGGTGAGATGGGCAACCAGAATTTAATTTTCAACACAGCTTATTTTTCTCGCCCTTGTTCCCTCCAAATAATTTTTCAGTTTTCGACATCTTGTTGTTAATTAGTCCCATTTTAAAACCTTTTATTGCCACATATTTGTTCTCAAAATAGTGTAATTGAGTTTAGTTTGTCACGTTACTTCCTTTAAAAATTCTTTAGTCTCTTTGGCTAACAAAATAATAAACAATGAAATCCTTCTTTATGGATAAAAAACTCAACGGAATTTATACATTTCTTTGTAAACCCGTGAATAACTTTTTCTGTGTTAACAAAGCTTATAGGCACTTGACGGCAATAAATATTGTACAAAATATCATAAGCGCAATTTATTTACGTGTGGACCTAATGATAAATACATGAAAGTAAAATTAAAGTATTGAGAGGTGACCAAGTGTTGATAAAATACAATTTCGAATTGTTGAGGCAGTATACAAAAATCCGGTAAATTGTAGTAAATGTATGAAGAATTATATGTATTACATACCACATGATTTCCGTAGGCACTTATTTTGAGAATTATATGAGTTATCCAGTAATATATGTTCTAAAGAAATGTAATTGTTTAAATTTGCAATACATTCAATATAATGTTTTGGTTTATAGATTCTTTGGTTATGGAAAATCCATTTTCTGATAACCTAGATTGAAAACATAGTCGTATTCAAAGTTTATTTTATGCTTGTTTAGTAGAAAATGAAATAAATTTAGAATGGGCCAGGAAGTTAACCAATAAAATAGTGGCTTTTATTTTAGTTTGAACCAACTATCCACGTCCTTCTTCGAAGTAAAAGGAGTATTGTAATTGCAATAAATTTTTGTTCCCAGATTTGAGCTGAATTATTCGTTTTGACATTCACTAAACCCATTTTAACTACATTCAGCCTGACGCCTGTACACATGTAGCTTATTGTTTATTTAATTTAATAGGAGTACTATGATGGAATACGTTGCTCACAACACAGTTTATAACATCATTTATGACACAAATAATTACGAGTTTGTAACATTCATTTTAGGAAACGATAAAAATTTAATATGAAAATTTTAATAACTAGACAGTGGGTCTTAATGTATCCTTTTATCCCACTCATCTCTTTGTGTTGATGGAATGATTTTTCAAATAGCGTTCTAATAAATAGTTAATGACTGAAAGAAATACCTGACTTCTTTTGAGAAGTCATTGGCTCTCAGTTTCCAATAACCTAATTGATATCCGTTTAATATATTGCTCCAGGCTCAAAAGACTAAAACAGGCGATGAAAATTTCGTCCTTTCTTATGATGAAATCTCTGAGCTCATTTTCACACCCTGCTTCAAGGATGGGATGGGGGACCCTCCAAAATCTGATTGCAATACTTATTTTCTTGACTTTATAGGAGTCAGAATTCGTCAACAGTGAAATAGGAGCAGATCGTCCTGAGTTTTGGTCACAATCAGTGAAAAATCGATTTTAATGTCTGGCCAAAACTTGTAAATTCACAAAAACGACCAGTCATGATTATGTATATACACACACACACACACACATACCTTAAACAAATATATGTGTGCTAATTTCAATATAAGTAGGATCTTGATTTCTTGATTTTGTAGCATTCCCAAAAACGTTTCTACACTTGGTTATGGACTCGCCAGCTCGCTCTAACAATATTTCAAAGGTCATCATCATATATAATCATGTCCGGCCACTTGTGTGTGTTTACATGTAGTGGCAGGACATTAGAATCAATTTACGGCTGGGTAATTGTGACCAAAAATAAGGTAATTTAGAAGACGATCTGCTGCGATTTCTAAGTTGATGAATCCTGACTCCTACAAAATCAAGAAAAGACGTTGTACAATCGGCTTTTGGATTTATTTCTTGTTAACCTTGCGGATCCTTGAAGCAGGGTGCGTTAGGGAGGATATTCGTAAATTGAAATTAATGGTTCTCCAATAAAGAAAAAACGAATCAGTAACTGTAGGTGTAGAGCTATAAATTAATATTTTACATTATTGAGTTTTAATGTAGTAGTGAACTACTCCATGAAATGACAAAAGCTTCCTCTTCAGTAATAGTACGAAAATTGTTAGGGACGGTGAGAAAGCCAGCCTCACTTCCTGGCTACTTTCCAGTTTGGTAGATTATTTTTATATAATTCCTCCTTGAAGGTCATATTTCGCATGCTTTTACCCTTAAGAAAGTTTATGAAGCACATAGCAACAGGTGTTTCCCTTTCAGGAGCGTTGTTCAAAGCGGTATTTTAAGTTATAGTATATTCTTATTAGCAGAATTTTGTTCTGAAGAACCACTTATTCGTGCATTTTGAACAGTGTCCGTGTATCCTACCTAAATAAATGAGTAAAACGACATGTTATTTGCTAATAATCTGTTTCTCAGTAAATCATAATGGACGTATTATGACTAATCAGAAATGAAAATGCTTCAACATTACAACTATTCTGAATTATTATGTATTTATTTTCCAAATGAATAAAATCGAAATATCACTGTTATTTTCAGTTGCTTAAAAAAATCCTGTATTTAATTATTTAATGCAATTTTTGTTTTCAATAGGACATTTTCTCTAATTTGAATACTAAGCGAGTTATTTCTATAAGTAGTTTAAGCCTTCAGTTAACCCCCTCTCCTACTCCTGGGATTTATCGTTTTTCACAAATTGAATGACAAATCATCTCACGTCCAACTCAAATTTGAAGTTGAGGTTACATAGGCTTCTTATTATAGAAACGTAAGGAGAAATTTAAAATTGAATTTGAGATAACATATGTGTACCGATGCACGTGCGCGAGAAATTTTAATTTACACATCATATGCGCCACGGCCTTTTTTTTTTACTGATAGTTTCTTTTTCATTTTATTTTTATTTTACAATTTTTGAATTAAGTCTGTCAATTATTTGTAATTTTGCTTACTTTTCTTAAGAATATTTTAAGTAACCATTTTCATATTTTCATTACGTTAACGTGGCTGTGGCAACTTATTTACAGTACTAGTAAATTTCTCAGACTAGTAATTATTTTGATGTAGTGATATTTACCAATTGTGATGTTGTTTACTTACTAAATAATGGTTTGCTGAGCTGCAGTAACTGAAGGAATTGTAATCACGTAGACACTGCCCTATTTGATACAGCAAGAACCGAACGCCGAGGTATCCTATTAGCCCTGAGGATTCTTTTTTTGGATTTTTAATATTTTAAATTTTGAAATAACAAAAGGTAATATTTATTTATCTTGGAAAAAACTTGAATAATGGAAAAAAGATTACCTACGCACAAGCAGTCTTATGAAATGATTAAGTAGTTTTAGCTATTAATAATGTGAACATGAATGATAAGATAGCAGTCCTAATTTGTTCAACAATTCATTTATTTTGTTTTACATCAATAAGGAAAAAAATAATGTGTAATTTAGATTCTTCTTTTTATGTTTCTGAAGGTTAATTAGATGCCTGGATTCGCAGGTGGAATTTAATTAGAATAACAGTTTTTAATTGAATACAAATAATGTTCATTTTTAATCAAATACAAATACATGTAGTATATATCTTGACAGATATTTGATGTATATTTCGGTCAAATGTTCTCTATATTCTGTGCAAATAATATCTAATGAATGTTCTGAACAAATATTCTATATCTATAATGGGTATAGAGCATTTTGAAATATTTATTATCATCCCCCGTAATTAATCCCCCCCCTCCATGGTCGGTTAAGATTTAAAGAGAAGGTGCTATCATAGGTAATGCAACAGTACTAACTATAAATTTCAACATTGGTAGGCTAGGCACTCGTGAGTTTAGCGAAAAACATACGTGCAAAAACTGGTAAAAAGAGTTCAGATCGGGGAAGGGGGGAGATTTAAAAATCTTTTCGAAATCAGTATACTCCCTACAATTCGTACAAGTGCCTAAAAGTTACTTAAAAACTATAAGAAGACCTCATGTCGCATTATTCCCTTCGTTTCTCCCTTAGTAAAAACATGATTAAAAAAAAAGGATTATATATCAAATGCTTATTAGATAAATTAAAACCAAGAAATGTTGAAGAAGAGTTCAATGCCTTTTATTGTGCTAATAATATTAAAAAGTCCGTCGCGCAGGAGCTCCGTAAACGAAGCAGATTTCGATGCGGTGTTACAACACACCTTTCTATCGTCAAATATTTTCTATTTCAAAGTAAAAAACTCCGATGAAAAGAAGCGGGGGTTTACTGAAGGCTGAAAACAAGAAATAATGAATAATTGAGATACGAGATAATATATAGATCAAAAGATGTAGGTCATCCATATTTGAATTTTGGAATCCTCCCCTTAACCACTCCCCACAGGATTGGAAGAAAAAAAAACATTTTCGAATTAGGACGAAAATATTAATTGATGACGTCATAATCCAACGTTTCTGCATGTATCTCACACATAAAAAGGTAAAAGAAAATAATTTTTAGTATTTAAGCTTCAAATAAACTGGTTCATGATATAAAAGCTTGTTAATACGTTGTAACATAGCAGTGGCGGTTTACTGAAAGCTCAAAAGCAATAGTACAAATATCTCAGTTAATATTGGAATTAAATAATATATATATTGTTACGTTTATTACATAATGAGTAATAAACGTTGTTTATTAGAGTTCTTTTGGATTAGTAAATTAAACACACACAAGCTTCAGAGTTTTAAATCACTGTACAATATATTTAACAATGCACTACACACTTAGTTAATAGTTCTAAAATACTATTCACAGTATGCACTGATAGCTTCACTGCTCTTGTTGTTGCACAGTCCAATAACTCAGTCACGATCACCGAAGTTCACAAAAACACGGCAGCACACAAAAACAAAAGGACTGCACCGACCTCTACTTAAACACGGCATTATACTGCTCTTTTCATAAACGCGGCACAACACTGTTCTTCACATATAACACTTTGCCGCACTGCAACTAAGTCGCACTGTTCACTAAAACTGCACTGAACGGTCTGTTGATCACTTGAAGAGAGCTGAGAACAAACTAACTCGGGCGGGCTGGGTCGTTTTATAGCTTGTCAGAAAACATCAAAGCGGAATTTTCTGGACTCTTCTAGATCACGGACGGGATTGCCGAGGGCGGGCTAGACCATCTGTCGGCACATTTGATCTACTTCGTACTTCTTAAATATGTGATTAACTCTGTTTAATTTTTCATATACGTAGTTTTTGCAACAATATATATATATATATATATATATATATATATATATATAAACAATTTTTATAGATAATCAAATTTGTCATAATATAGGATTTATATAATTCTTCAATCCGACTCATAATAACGGATATAAATGATTTTCTTTGACCTAACTCCCCCCGCCTCCATCCTTCTTATCCAATTTCAGCTATTAACATATGATGTTCAGGTTTTTCATGACCTCATCCTTAAATCATACCTTTCCGACAGACATTTTCAAGTTTCATTTGGTTCCCCAGGTTCTCCCTCCTTCGCCCAACTGGCAGGTGTACCACAAGGGGATCTTCTAAGTCCTTTCTAATTCCTTACCTATACTGCCGACATCCCATCACATCCCGAAACTTCCCTTCTCACGTATGCGGATGATACTGCAATCTTGACGTCCAACTCAGACCCAAATATGGCACCCGCATCTCTACAAGAACACCTAGCTCTGCTAGAATCCTGGCTGACTCAATGGAGGATGAAGGTCAACAGCAGCAAATTAAGCCATGCAATTTACTATCCGACGTTCATTTGCCCTCCAGTTACACTCAACAGCATACTAACTCCTCAAAAATCACAAATTAGGTATCTAGGACTCACATTAGACAAGCGACTAACTTGGAACCTCACATCACACTGAAATGAGAAGAAGTGAGTCGACGGTACAGACTTCTACTAAGACTACTTGACAACAGATCTAAACTATCACTGCATAACAAACGATTGATTTACACGACAGTACTCCGACCAATATAGACATATGAACTTGAACTCTGGGGTTCCTCTAAACCTTCAAATTCCTACAAAATCCAAATCCTCCAATCCAGAATACTCCGCAAAATTACAGATTACAGATTCCCCTTTCTATGTATCCAGTTTAACTCTCCATAATGACCTCAACATTCCTTTTGTCCATAGCCTTCCAAATCCCGATATAAGAAATTCCACTCTCTCCAACCCGCACTTCCTAATCCTTTAGTTAAATCACTTTCATATACCCATATTCCAGAAAACCCAAGAGAAGTGGCCCAGAGATCTTCTTGTGTAGTGCACAGTATGACTCTGAATAGTACAATCCAATGTTCCCTCCAATGTTGGTATTGTCAACTTCCCACCTCAAGCCAATAATCAAGCCAATTGTTATTATCATTCATACTCTTTGCTTGTAATATTTAATATTGTTGCAAATAAACGAATAAATATATTTAAAAAAAAGAAGGGTTTTCATGAAACGTTTAAATGTCGCATTTGATAACGATAAAAAAAATTGTAACCTCTAGAGGGGTAATAAGCTCATACACACACACGCACACATACATATATATATATATATATATATATATATATATATATATATTTATAGTAAACTTACTGTATATACTACTAACTTAAGAGAAACATGTAAAAGGCTTTTAGCTTTGATCTAGCTGACTGCTTGTGAATAGAACAGCACTGAAGAATTCCGTGTAAACCGAATCCCCCCCACCCTCAGTTTGCATCTGTAGTATCGACTGGCTGCTAATTACAGGCCTGCCCTGTAACATCACGCTTGTTACACCACCCCCCCCCCAATCCTACTTCACAATGAGCAAACAGCCCTTCTTATTCTGTCAAAGGAGAAACTTCGATTAGGGCCTTTCCACCCTTTGTCACTCCCTTTCACTTTATTAGCTCGTCTACTCCTTCAAAGTCACGTGTCTCAATTAAAAAAGAATGTAAAAGAAATCTTGTGAAATTGAAATTTGATTAAAAATCACAGCACTATTGTTGAAATTAATTTAATTCTTTTTTACTCAACAATCGTGTGAGTCACCAATTTTATTAATTTGAGCGTCCACTTAAACTCAATTTAATAAAATTGGTAAAGGTGGCGTGACTTTAAAATGAAATAATACAACAAAATTAAACTGTAAGAGAGTAGTAAATATTTAATGGTATTATAGTGATAAAAAAAATCACTTTTACTGTATGATGAATTCCTGAATCAGAGGTTTTTACGTTCAAAGGGATACTAATTTTCGGCAACACTTTGGTTGCATTCATCAGACTGGTCACCGCTATTGCTGCTTGCAATTTCTATTTCTTTAAAAGCGGGACCAGCATACATACTCCTTTAATAAAAGAATACTACAGAGCCCGTTTATATTCGCTGTGGTGGAATAAAATGTGGAGTTTTAGTAAATCAGCAAATAAGGATATGTTGCACTATCTTCGAAATGACAACTTCTTTGTGTCATCTGGAGTACGTTTGTCCTTCTTCAGACGCCTGAAAGTAGAACATTTGGATATCCATGGATAGGGGCTAATAAATTCGACGAAGGTGAATGAACTGAGAACCGAATATGGCAGTTGGGAATAGTTTTCAGAAATTCACCATTGTGTCATTCGGCCGTTGATTACTGCTTTATTTAGCTCTGTGGAGAAAATATAAAAACACATAATTAAGAATACATTTACAGTTAGGGCGTTGGTCTTAATCTCATATGGTAAGCCTGACTGGCGACTTTGTTTCCCGCCTGGGGAATAGGAATTTAATTAGTGACATATGAAATAAAATCCTTGGTCCCACCCCATCTATAAAAGGCTGGTAACCTGTAGATAACCCGTCCCTATTAGACATAGTAGCATAAAGTAGATGTTAATAAATACATTTAGAGGCTCAGCTTAGCCATATGAGTTAAAGGGTTGACCTTAATCTTACATGGTAAACCTAGAGTAACGAGTTCGATTCCCCCCTGGGCAATAGGAATTTATTTAGTGACGGAAATCATTAAATAAAATCTTTATCCCACCAAATAACCCGTCCCAATTACCCTTAGCAGTAAAAAATTGGCATTAATAAAATATTTAATTTAATAATTTATACATTTTTTATTGTTCACAGATTTTCCAAAAAAAAGTTTATTTGAGGCTTAAAGCCGGCGTGTGATTGAAAATGTCAAACAATATTATCAATTAACCTCATTGAACATTTTTTAATGTGTTCGCAATTGATTTTGTAATTTAAAAATAGTGGATTGTCATTTTGCTGACTCTAGAAGACTCACAATTTTGGCCCTTATTGTTAAATAATCCTACTGTTCATGAATATATTGATGCAAAAAACGTACGGTTACTTGTATACTACTAAACTGATAATTTCAACAGGAGAACGTATGGGATGAATATCAGCACATTTTAGCACATATAATAATCATTCATTTTATGGTCTGGCATTAAAAGAAATTATAGTAGGTCATCTTACCTTATTCCCTTTGGGTGGGGGTTAGAATACACCCAAGGTATGCTATGCCTGTTGTAGAAGGCGCCTAATTGGTCCCCTGCTAGAGACGTGGAATTTCTACCCCAGTGTTACTAGGGGTTGTTACTACCCCTAACGCCTATAATATTATTACGTTTATTACAAAATCAGTAACAAACGTTGTTTGTTAGGGTTTTATGTATTGCAAAATTAAATACAGGTTTCAGAGTTTTTATCACTCACAATTTATTTAACAAGGCACTACACACTTGGTTAATTATTCTTAACTACTTCTCACAGAATGCACTGAGTGCTTCACTGTTATGATTATTACACAATCCAATAACTCACTCACGATCACTGAAATTCACAAAAACACGGCACTGCACAAATCTTCTCAAAGATAACGGCACTGCACTGTCCTTTAATTAAACGTGGCACAAGACTATTCTTCACATAAAACATTTTACCGCACTGCAACTAAGATGCACTGTTCTCTAAAGCTGTACTGAAAGCACTGTTAATCACTTGAAGAGAGCTGAGAACAAACTAAACTAACTCGGGTTGGGCAGAGTCCTTTTATATATTGTCGCAAAACATCAAAGCGGAATTGTCTGAACACTTCTAGATCTGGACAGGTATTACCGAGGACGGGCGAGACCATATGACGGCACATTTGATCCTCATCGTACTTCTTAAACACGTGACTATCTCTGTTCAATCTTTCAAGTACGTAGTTTTCGTAACACTATTAACTTCACATTGACGGCTAGTTTTAAACCTGGACCAAAGAAAAGGATTACGCGTGGAGAATAGACTTCACTTTTATATAAACTAAACACCTCTTAGTCTACCGGTGTGTCTGATTCTCGTGTAGAAATGGAGATCTCTGGCTATGAACCGCAAGAAAAACTAAAAATGCTGGTGGCGGAAATCTAAGTCCTTAAAGTAAGTAAGTAAATAAGGTATTTATTCTGAAATATTCCATGTTAGTCTTAAAGTAAACAAGCAGCTAAAAGACCTCACTTCAATCTCTTTTCATTTAAGTTATTACTTAGAGGAAAAATAAACGTTGTGATAAATAAATCGAATAATGCAGGTTAAACCTAGCATAGACCGCTTATTCTTCCTTATGAGATCTTGAAAGTTGTAGATTGTTTAAACGACGTTTGTCAAAGTGGTGTTTGTCAGAAATAGAATACCACAGCTTTCACCGTTTTGCGGTAGTATCACTCTTTTTACTGCTGGATGTTTATCTATTATATCAATATCTCCTTGCAAACACTTATAACTATTAATAATAATACTCAGATTTATTTTATATATTTTTTAAATTAATTAATTTACTAAAAATAATAAATAAATAGTATTCAGTAGTTATTGAAACGAATTCATTGCATCTAAAGTGAAATCTGAAAAATATAATGACAAAAAAATAAGGAATTGAATGGTCATTTTTAATAAAATTGTATGGAAACAACTTTTCATTTATTTTACTTGAAAAATTTATCATACAATGCAAGCCGCTGAAATGATGTACTTCATTGTTTACGTCATATATAACACATAAGGGAAACCTACCATTTTTATTATAGTTTATGTATTTATTCACATATTAATCAATATAAAAATAAAATACTTTAATTTCAAATGTTTGAACAAAGGTATGTATGGCTTTATTCAAAACTTGACCCAACGGAAGTGAATTACCCAATTCCATTATACAAATTGAGTTGTACACCAATCACCTGCCATAAGCCCTATCTAACTAATGCCATAGTTACACGGTAATTAGATCTGACATAAGCCACTGAATCAGCTGTTAATTACTAATGAGCACGGTAGCCCTGAGGCAGCTATTATAATTAAGCCATTCACGTCCTTTGATCTAGGTAATAAGAAACACAGTGTCGTTCTCATACAGAGCCCTGTAAATGACTGCAAATGAAACTGGTTAGCACTAATTGAAATGATAGAAATCGAAAAAGAATCTCACTCGGTAACAAGTTCTTATCTACCAATAAACTAGAGTGCATTTCCATTGGATTAAAGCCAGAAAACATGCAAATTCTACTAGGTTTTACTTAATTGATATATAATACAATAGTTTGGATCTTCGAGATTCTTGCAACTATAAATTTGTAGAAAGAAATTACCTTTCCCCACCAATTCACAAGACCATTTTTTAGCATATTTCCCTTAGGGGAAATGTCTGTAAATATATATTTGTCTGTTAACACTCTAGCGGTCGCAATTTTTGTTTAATAGTCACCAAACTCGGTATTTAAACGTTTTCTGTAAAAATAAAGGCCAAGTTCGTTTACGGCTGAAATCGGACCAATGGGAGGGGTGGGGGTTAGAGGGGGATTTTCGAAATTTCGAAATATCTCCGTTACTATGCGTCGAATCAAAAAATTGTATAGAATCAATCTTATTGCAAATTACATTTGCTATAAATATTGTTATATACATGTATTCTCTATCTTGAATATTAACATATATATTTGCAATTTTATTAAGTGTAACGGACGAGCTATGGTCGCTTCTATTCGTTCCCGCCGAAAGTTAGTTCGACTGTTTCCGTAACTGTTCGGCACTCGTATGGAGATTTCTCTATTGTATAACTTGCTACCCCAACTGGGTAACCAATCTGCCAAGCTGAGTGGAGAAGGGTGTGGGTTTATAAATTAAATTTAACTAGCCTCATATCAATAGGCAGAAATGAAAATAATAAGGGCGCCACGTTGTTTGTTCTCAAAGGTAACAACGAAACCAGTATTCTTCAAACAAATGAGTTTATTTATAATAATAAATCAACTATACTTATCTCTAATCTTAACTATAAAAATAATAACTAAATAAAGGATTAAGCAATACTCCCCATGGGGAGACTTATCAATACAAATAAATAGGCCTTTTCTGTTTTTAATTGTGTATACACAATAAACATAACTTTGGTACCTCTCGTCCGACGAGATAACTGCAATTCTTCAAGCTGTATTACATTATGATCCGCCAAAGCGTTTATCTGGAGCCAAATCCTCACTGGAGCTGGAGGTGTACGCTGCTGTCAGCTGCTCGCTTGTCTCCGGCGATCGCTTCTTGTCTTCAGCTCTCGCGCAGCCTGCCCCGCGCACCAATCTCCCGCCTGTCTCCTTTCCCAATCACCCGTCTTCGGCGACGGTAAAAATGGGCCGTAACAAACTTTACGTGTAAAATCTGCTCAGTTTATGCAGCCCTTGCGTGCGGACCTTTTTCCTTTACAAGCTTCACTATTATACTGCTGAAAGCTCTGAACTGTCGAGAGGTTGTATATTCTCTTTGATGCTCACTAGAGCAGTTCCAACTGTTTATACGAGGAACACGTATTCTCCGTATATGGAGACAGTATGGAAAACAACCATCTTGAGTCAATCCTGCCATAAAACACAATCCACTTGTATAAAGTCTCGACATCCAGAGATATTGATACAAATTCACCTCTGAACATGCTTTCCCGGAAACAGTTCTTTCATTGTTTGGAGGCTCCAGTTCATAGTATCCGTCTGCCGTAGAAGGCGTGGTTAGCAGTCAGCCCATGGCTCATTCATTTCCCACGGGACAGAAACCACACAATCATCAAGACTAATAGCTAAAAATTTGCCCCGGTAGATAACATCTTTTCATATACTTTCAATCGAATCCGATCCTAAAACGTTGTCATACGAATTTGAATATATATATATATATATATATATATATATATATATATATATATATATATATATATTGTTACGTTTTTATTACCAAAACCAGTAATAAACGTTTTTAATAAGAGCTCTTTTGGATTGCAAAATTGAATACTCACAAGTTTCACAGTTTTTATCACTGCACAATTTATTTCACAATGCACAATACACTTGGTAATTATTCTTAATTACTACTCGCAGTATACACTGATAGCGTCACTATTCTTCAGATTACACAGTTCAATAATTCGCTCACGGTCACTGAAATTCACAGAAAGACGGCACTGCACTGTCCTTTACTTCGCGGCACTGCACTGTCTTAAACACGGCACTAAACTGTTACTTACAGTCACGGCACAACACTGTTCTTCTTATGAAAACACTTTACCGCACTGCACTAAGTCACACTGTAGCACCGAACGCACATATGAACACTTGAGAAGAAAACTGACTCGCCGGTTCTTTCTATAGGCCGTCGGCATACATCAAAGGAGAATTGTCTGGACCCCTCGACGCTGGACTGGACGGGTCCAGCAGGACCTCGATCCTCTGTCGGCTTCTTTGATCCACGTCGCACTTCCCAAATACGCGACTCTCACTCTGAAGGATTTTTCACGTATTTAATTTTCGCAACAATATATAAATATATATATATATATATATATATATATATATATATATATAAACTACAGGTAACCACCCTTTTCCAAGCAGAGTGGGAGTAAGGATTTTATTTAATTAGTTCATCTCTAAATAAATTCCTATAGCCCAGGCTCTTCATTTTCGTATACTCATAAAGTGCCATCATACATTACGTTGTTACTTCTCAGCCATATTTCCATTCCCGTTCTTGCTACCTCTACTGCTAGATTAATTACTACTTCCTAGTTCTGTTGAAACAATATTAATACTCGTTTTTCGCAATGTAGTCATTTCTATTCCGTTTGTTCATTTTATTTATTTATTTTGTTTATTTTAGTCGTCGTGCAAAAAGTAATTCAAGTCCAATAAGAATTCACGAAATCTACAGTGTCAATCCTATAGTTCTTCATAGGCATTGTAAGGCAATCAAGCTTTTATTGCAATAGAGTATTTTGAGAAACATAGGCACAAATAGACTTCACGATGAGAAAGTTTCTCATTTATATATATTAGTGCCAAAACCCTTTTGAAACTAGCCCCGTCCATATAAATTCAACTACCACATTTTTTTACAGGAAATAAACAAGATTTGACATAGTCTATTTAACGTTTAAAGGTTGACCTAAAATGCATGATCAAAACAGAAACGATGGAGAGATTATAATTTCGCATATAGCGCCTTCGCGCAAACACAAGCAAAAAAATAGAGACTCAACTCAGAAAACCAAGAGAATAGTGGGCCCCTAGAAAAATGAAGGATCCGTTTTGTTTCTCCTACCTGCAGTCTTTTCAAGTCAAGTGGCCATAATTTCTCCTGATTGCATGATTCCATTAAATAAATATAGGTAGGCACAAAAAAGACATAAATAATATTACTGGTAACTCAAATAACTCTTTTTTCCATGAAGAGCAGTATTTACATTGCAATTCTGAGGTTAAATCAGCGACTTATTAAGTTTTTGTTATATGGTTCCTTAGACTTCTTGACTGGGCCAAATGTTCCTCTAATCGACTCCGGCTTTCTGCTCCAGCGGTCTCTTCGTCGCACATTGAAGCGCAAATTTTTAACCAAATGTTTACGCTCCAACGTGTGATGAAGAGACCGCTGAAGCAGAAACCCGGAAAGGAGTAGAGGGGAATATTGTTTATAAAACTTAAGACAGTAAGGAAACGGCTTAGTTTTTCATTGATCAAGAAAATACTTTTTCATATCTCCCTGCTCGGGGACGAAGGGAGGAAATTAGAATTAAATTAATGAATTATTATTTTTTCATTGTCCTACCACTAAAAAAACAAATTCTAAATTAAAACTTGTAATAGTTGATCAACTTTCTATTGAATCCAAATCCCGATCATGTTGAGGCTCCCAGTGTTTCTCTAGAGAGAGTTTATTCTTAAGAACTTTGTGGACTAGAACTCAACTAAGATAATCAATTAAATTATAAGGTAAGTAGGCCCATTATGTTTCAACAGCCAACGTTTGTCAGACTCGGGAAATATAGCACTCTACGATGTTTACCTTATTTTATTACCATCTTCCGAACTCGGAGCTCCGCAACTTTGGCTACTTGGCTCTTCTTAAAAATGGGAGGGAAACAAAACAAAAACAAAAAAAAAAGGTTCTCAAAATAACAAAAAATGGAACACAAAATAATGTAAAGAACAAAACTAAGGGAACGGAGCATAGAACTCTATAAGAACCAAGATACACGAACACAACATAGAACTAAAAACGGGTGGTAAATAAATAAGTGAAAAGAAACCTTAGTAACTTTGAAACGAAAACTATTCATAAAAACAGGCATCATTCAAATTTAAACACGTCTCACACACAAACATATACGCACGTAGGCACACACATTTTTTTTTTTTAATATGTAATTAAAGAATTCAATCTGCCCAATTGTTTTTAAATATGCCAGAATCGTAGCAATGTGTGGGCTATCCTCAGTCAGTAGTTCGTTCAAGTCAGGTGGATTGTTTAAGTAAGCTCGTAATCTGCATTCTGTTAGTACGTGTTTTATAGTCAGCCCAGTGTTGCAGTGAGTACATGTAGGCTTGTCTTTTTAGCAGATTTCCCTTAAGGGAAATCAGCTATTGAGGTCGTACTAATGACGCGATTTTTGAAAATATTCTTCAAATGTCCATCGATCCAACCCAGGATATGACGAAAATGAAGTCCGTTCAAAACTACATACGTACACACACACACACACACACACACACACACATATATATATATATATATATATATATATATATATAGATATATACTTGTCTGTTAACACTCTTAATTGTCACCAAGCTCTGTATTTAATTGTTTTTATGTAAAAAGAAAGATCAAGTTCGTTAACGGCTGAAATCGGACCAGTTACTGTACAGTCCGTTACTGTACCTCAGATGGAATAATTCTATAGAACCAATCTTATTGCAAATTAAATTTACTATAAATATTGTTATATACTTTAATTTTCTATCTTGAATATTAACCGAGATATTTGCATTTTTATTAAGTGTAACGGACGAGCTATGGTCGCTCCTATTCGTTCCCGCCGAAAGCTAGTTCGGTCGTTTCCGTAACTGTTCGGCACTCGCATGGAGATTTCTCTACTGTATAACTTTACGTAGGAAATCTGCTTAGCTTGCACAGCCCCTGCGTGACGGACTTTTGTTCATTATGTAAGAATGTGTCAGAGTTACGTTATGTCCAAGACGTCATTCTTTATGAGAACGAAATTGGGTCTCTTCTTGAATCTACATACTGTTCCACTTTGACCATTTTTTTAGCAGAATTTCCCATTAAGGGACTCAGCTATTGAGGTCGTACTCATGACGCGACTTTTCCGAAAAAATTTCTTCAAATTGTCCATCCAGCGATCCTACCCAGGAGATGACGAAAATGAGGTTCCGTTTCAGAATACTATATATTTATATCTATATTTATATATATATATATATATATATTTTTATATATATATATATATATACATGGTCTGTTTAACACTTCTAGCGGTTCGTCGCAATTTTTGTTTAATCGTCACCAAACTCGGTATTTAATCGTTTCATGTAAAAAGAGAAGATCAAGTTCGTTAACGGCAGAAATAGGAACCTGTGGGATGGGGGGTTTAGAGGGGGGGTTTTTCAAAAATTCGAAAATATCTCCGTTATTATGCCATCGAATCGTAAAATTGTATAGAACTCTAATCTTATTGCAAAATTAAATTTAACTATTAAATAATTGTTACATACATTTATTCTGTATCTTGAATATATACAACCAAGATATTTTTTGCATTTGTTACTCTGCGTGTGGTATAGCCAGTAGGCTATGTTCGAACTTTCCGCCGAGAGCTTCTGGTGGCCATTTCCATAACTATTATAGGTTTTAGAGGTTAGGTTAACTGTTTTTTGGGGCTAGAAACTACTGGGTTATTTAAGCCCTAAATAATGTTTTAAAGGTTTAGAGGTGTCGTACTACTACAATTGTTATTAGTGCAGATTTCTCTATTGTAAAACTTCACGTGCCCCAAATTCTTGCACTTAGGGGGGTTTAGACCGCAGCCCCTGCGTGACGGACTTTTTTTTCATTCATTTAATTGTTTTCCAAATGAATATTCGTATTACTTTAAAAATTAGTGAAACATTAAATGTAGAGCACCGAAGGGTGGAAATAGTATTAAATACAATGGCCCCTATTAGTGGATAGGAGACCATTCATTATTGAAGAGCCTGGGCGATAGGGGGATTTGAATACAAACGCCATTTCTGAGGATGATCATGGGTGGAAGGAACAAGCGGAGATGAGGTCGTTAAAGAGGCTTTAGGCCTCCGGGTAAGCCCCGTAAGTGCAGTGTTAGGTCTCTCCAGGGGGAGACAAGTCTGCCTCTTGTTCTTGTTTTCAACTACTTACAATGTCAAGGGTACATCGACGGCTAAGTAAGGCTGCTTAAGGCTCTTATCAACGGTATAATCTTTTAATCCATGCCATTTTTCTCTTCGATCAGACCAAAAATGCTAATTTTGTCTCTTCTTTATTTGGTTAAATCCATAAGCTCAGATACTCCGGCTTCGCCCGTTGAAACTCATTTGAGGCGTCAATGGTGAATGGTATTTTTTTTGGCCAAGGCTTTACTCTTGCACAATATTTTGACATTTAACTTCCGTCCCAGTGTGTTAGGGTCCTATAACTCGTCGTTGCTGTGGATTTGTTAATAATAAAATTTATTTTTTTATGTAAGACTTCACTTGTCCTCCATATTTTGTCATATTTCCCCGTTTTCAATGAGCATTATGCAAAGAGTTTTGAAATTATTCAGGAAAAATATTATTTACATAGATTTGAATATAATTTTTTCAGGTGAGGAACCCTGGAAGTTTCATATTGGAAAAGAATTGTTGAGCCATTCAATATTTCTACGCAAATTACTTGCTTCATACATTGTTCCCAGAAAAAAATGTATATAAAACAAAAGTTAACTCTAAATAACAAACTAAACAACTTATGTTATGTGCACCGGTTGTCCCCCCCCCCCCCCCCGAAAAACAAACATGGACAATGAATATGGCGAATTTTTATTTCAGGCCTTTCCCTGATAATCCCCCACACCATTTGAACCTAAAAATTGTAAACATAGTCCTCTATAACCATGGAAGAATTAAATGCTAAATTAACATACGCGAGTTTTGTTTAAGTTTGGTTGCAATCGTTAAGTGCCCAAAAAATTGTTGGCTCCCGCTAAAGTTTTAGTGTATTATCTCGTTTATACTTAGTTATAAGACAAAAGTGAATATAACAAAAGTAACTTCTTATAAAAGAGATAAAACAACTTTTGTCTTGTTGGATATTAGCGAAAAAAAAAAAAAAACGAATAGAAAAACGAAAATACCGTCTTTTAAAATTCGAGGCCTCCCTTATAACCCTCATCTCCTGCCCGTCCCTAGATAATGTTGGTACAGCTTATTATAATAATGAAAGCGTTAGTGCTAATACACATAACCGAGGTATTATTTAGTTTCGGTTTAAGTCTTTTGTGCCAAATAAAATTTTTTCATTTACGACTATAGGTTTTTAGCGTATATCTCATTGTATAATTCGGTATATGAAAAAAAGTGCATATAACAAAAGTTACTCAAAATAAACAACTTATGTTATCTATAGATAAATGTACAAACAGTGAAAATGAATGCTAAAGTGAATAAATACAAACGGTTAATGGAGAAATATTTCAGTAATATTTAACAATACAAGTTATTAATAATCTCTACAATTGGACGAGTGGTGGCTGTTAATTGTAACCAATTCTGGCCAGCCAACCTCGTACACTGAATTAGATAGATTTGACCGGAAAGACCAAACAATTTGAAATGTATTTATGTAATAATGTAATTTGAAAATGAATCAGAATCAGAATAATTTCTATCTCAATACACTCAAAATTTTTGTTGGTCAACAGAGGCGTATTTGTATGTATCTGTAAAATATATAGCTTGTGTTGAAAACTGTATTCGGTAATTTAACTTGTACCTTGTTCTAAAGTGGTGATATACCAGTCTTATGTATTAATATAGAAATAGAGTGGGAGTGGGGGTTTACTGTAAGCGGAAAACTATATCAAAATCCTAATATCTCCGATTAATACTCATTATATGTTTACAACGATAATTTTATTAGTACATTTAATATTTGCTATAAGATTGCTTCTATACAAATTTTTTCATTCTTAAACCAACTATAGTAACAGAGATATTGTCGAATTTTCGAAATTCCCGTCACCTCTAAATCACTTCTCTCCTGTTCCCTTTTCAGCCGTTAACGAACTTGATATTATATATATACACATACAAATTTTGAACGGCCTCGACTCCTTTTCGTCATCTCCTATGGTAGATCGATTGACATTTGAAGAAAAATTGTCGAAAAGTCGCGTCATGAGGTACGACCCTCAATAGCCTGATTTCCCTTAAGTGAATCTGCTGAAATCTGCTGAACGACATTTACGCCTCGTAGAAACTGTAGCAGCCTCGAACAATTATTGCACCAAACTCATTAAGGTCCGTCATTATTAATTATTTCTTCAAAAATGATTTCTAGTACCAAAATAATATTTATTAAAATACTTAAAAGGACTAATTATTTAAAAAAACGTATATGAATTGGTGTTAATCAGTCATAAATTTAATGATGGTTCGCAAAGAATTTTAAAAAGACTGGATTTTGGCTGAAAACCTGCAAAGAACCCTCAATATGCAGGTCAGCCTTACGTTACATGAAATTGACGCAAATAATTATACAATATTTTTAAGAAAGTAATAAAAAAATGTATAATTTTTAGGAGACATTAAAAATTATTTTAATTATACTTCCGAAACATAAATCATTTTGCAATCCCATTTTATATTTAGTGGTCCCAAATAGCTATTCCCCATTACACTTCGTTTCTTAATGTCACTTACGGAAATGTTAGTGTGGCAAGAAAGATGGAAGGGTAGAATGAAAGTTGTAGAATTTGCATAATTTCATATGGATAATGCTTATTAGAATATAATGATCATTTATATATAGTATATATAATATATATATATAGTATATATATATATTTGTCTATTAACGCCTCTAGCGGTCGCAATTTTGTTTAATCGTACGCGAAACTCGCATATTTATATCCGTTTTAATGAAAAAAGGACAGGTCAATTCGTTTAATGGCTGTAATCGGACGCAGTGGGAAGGGGGTTGGGTTTAGAGGGGGGATTTTCGAAAATGCAAAATATCTCCGTTATTATGCATCGGATCGAAAAATTGTATAGAACCAATCTTATTGCAAATTACATTTACTATAAATATTGGTATATACATTTATTCTCTATCTTGAATATTAACCGAGATATTTGCATTCTTATGAAGTCTGTAGTCGGGTATAGTTCGGGTTAGGTCGGCCATTTCCGTCATTACTCGGCTCAGGTGGAAGCTTCTTCTAACCTTACCTGTCGTTTCTAACCTTACCTTACCTTCTTTACTTTGTGATATTTATGCAAATACGTTCTGTTCATCCGCCCCCCCCCCACTTCTTTAGTTCTTGGACTACTAAAATTTGAGTTATTAAAATATAAATTATTCTTACAATTCAGAAGCCCTTTCAGTTGGTAATTTATTTAAATTTAACTGAAAGATTTCTCATTACCGTTCGTATTTAATCACGGTGGTATTGTGTTACCAGTATGTAGATTTCTCTATTGTAAAACTTCACGTGGGAAATCTGCTTAGTTTACGCAGCCCTTGCGTGACGGACTGTTTTTATTTATGGGCGTCATATCAAAAGTGATTTGTCATTTAAAAAGTCAAGATCCTCTAATAATATCAAAAAGAAAAGGATTAAAAATAAAATAAACAATATAAACTATAAACATGAATGTCACTCAGAAGCTTGGTATCCTTAGAGATTGATTTCCCACCTGCTAGTATGGCACATTACTGATCTACTCTCACGATATATATTGTCTATTTCTTAATAAAAATGCGATGAGTAGAAGTGGAGGTTTACTGAAGACTGAATGCAAGAAAGTAAGTATAACTCACTTAAAATTTGAGTTAAGATTTCTATTTTACTCTAAGCCCCCCTTTTCTGCTATAAATTCAGCCATTAAAGAATATGATCTTTAGTGATGAATGAAACAGTGGTATATCAAGTATGATAAATATCAAATAAACAGAGAAATAAAATATTATTTAAATGATTACGTCATCACACAGCTGTATCTTCTCTAGTAAAGATCTGGTCGAAACAATACTTGTTACATAAGCTTAGGATATTATTTGCATGTACCCAAGTATGACGCATGATTTGATACTTTTGATTATTGTTAAAGTGCGTTGAATAATAGCGGTGGTTTCCTGAAGGCTGAAATTTTTTTTTTCTTTTTTTCTTTTGTTTATAAAGGAACACTACCGCCCCTAGACAAATTGGTTCAAACTAAACTGTCAAAATAAAAAATTCCAAAATGAAAAAAGTCAAGATAGACAAATCATGCATAAAACAACGTTTATAGAACGTTAAAACTTCAAAATGATGGGATCCAAATCATTGTAATGGAGATATTATGAATTTTCGATTTTGTACCCGTTTACACCCCCCTCTCCCACTTTAGTTTTACATGAAGGGCATATATATATATATATCGAGTTTTCTAATGATAAAAAAGTACGTCACGCAGGGG